>PVLA01000076.1:0-600000 GCA_004027455.1 Hydrochoerus hydrochaeris | reverse complement strand
CTGTTGACTTGTGGGTGAGAAGAGAGGCTGAAGGAAAGAGGGGCCCGCCGGAAGGGAAAACCACTTGCTGGCATCCTTTGTGCAGAGGCACGTCCCTCCCCTTCTGGTCACCTCTGTCCATTTTCCCAGTAAATGTCACCGATGACCATCCTGAAATTCAAACAAGGTCAAGGTCAACTGCTGAGGACGAGGCTGAGCTGGGCCTTGAACTCTCATCTCTCCGATTGCCAAATCCACGCCCCCCCCCCCCATTACCTTGATGCACTCTTGCTAAAGGAAGAGACCTTCAAGGTCATCTCTGCCAATCCTCCCGTTTCATGGAAGAGCAGGCTGAGGCCATAACTGTAAGCAAAACACTTGTGTGTATTCAGCCACCTGGTGTCACAGCTGGAGGTGACCACGTTTCTTGATTCCTAGAACACGATTATCCCAACTCCATCACAGTCTTACAGGAGAATAATTAAATCAGCGTATAGGTCTAGGGGGTGAAGAGTAATTTATATTTTAGACATGATCAGGGTTAAATTATACACACACCTTCTTGCCACAAGTTTTCATTATTGTAAGTGGAATATTTTTGCTGCTGTAAAAAAAAAAAATGCCTAGCATAGTAAACACTGGATAGCTAGGTGAGGAACTCTACAGATCTAAATTATAAAACTCTGTGTCCCAGGGACACAGAGCTGGTGAAAGGGAGCAGGTTTTATTAAGTTCCTAACCCTTACATTCATCGTAAACTCAATACACTGTTTTAAAATTAATTGTCACCCTTTAGGCCATGGACAAAGATCTGGTGTTGTCTGTCTCCTCTGCCTCATTTTGAGAGACTGTGACCCAACTTTCTCCTTGACAGTGACCCGTGTCGCTCTTACATGAGCACAATTTGTAGGGCAGCACTGGTAGAGGAAAATCCCACTATCGGCCCCTTCTGACCCTCGGAGCGTGTGATTTAGCATGTGTACACAGGTATCACATCATGTGCCCTCCTGTACTTCCACATGAAATATAGACCCCTGCATACAACTCCGCTGTAATGGTTACAGGTTTTTCTTTCTTTTTCAAAGTCAACGACTTCAAAGAAATGCGACGCTATGGCCAGGGAGGAGATTTCTGGCCCCTTCCACAACTCTGGTGAAAATCTTGCTGGGAACAATGCGTCTTCTGTGAAATCCTGTCCACAGAAAGTTGTGGACATAAATCTTCCCTCTCACCGCTGGCCCTGAAGTCTAACCGAGCCCAGTGTGGAGGATTGGGAAGGATTGGCACTCGGAGGGAGGGGAGAAGTGTCCTCCCCTGGATGGGGTGGGAAGGCATGGTGAGGCTGAGTGTGGAGGCAAGAAGAGCACAGTACCCCCAGATAGATCACTAGTCCCTGATGAGACCTGGGCTCTGCTGGTCCTAACCCCTCTGCTTTACCAGAGTCAGCGTGTGAGGTCCCCTGCGATAGGGTGGCTCACTCCACCCCAGAACCAACAGAGGTGACTCCTGGGCCTCTAAGTGAGGTTGCGAGTGTGGTGTCTCTGAGAACTCACTATATAGCCCAAGTGGACCTCAAACTGGCAGTGATCTTCCTACCTCAGCCTTCCCAGTGCTGGGGTTGCATGCCTGTGTCACCACACCTGGCTAGTGAGTTTTAAAATTACCTTCTCAACTGGGCCTCTTCTTATCACTTTACTGAATGGTGGAGGGAGCGATGTGGAAGGGGAGGGGTGGGAGAGATTAAAAAAATTAAACCCTATTAACGTATATGTACCAACTCCTCATGATGAATGTAACCATTATGTACTGCAAACGTGGGCTAATAAAAATTTTTTAAAAATTAAAAATGGTGCCCGCTCCCCAAACACTGCCCTCCCGTAGGCTTTCCTCCCCTCTTCCTACCTCCCCACAGGGCCAATTCTCCAAGGGAGATGGGGAATAGTAGGTGTTGGTGGGTCCAAGAAGGAGTGGGTTGCTTGCTGCGTGGTCTGCCTAGGTCTATGCCAGGCATGGTCCCGCCAGGCGGGTCCTGTTATTATCTCCGCTGCACAGGAAGAAACTGAGGCTTTGGAAATTTAATTGATTGCTGCGAGCCTGCTGAGCAGTCTGCTGGGTTGGTTCCCGAAGGTCGCTGGCACAGGATTGGCACAGGGCTGGCGGCTGGCTCCTCGCTGCCCCTCCTGTGGTCGAGGTCTGGGCTCCCAGAAACTCCTGTGAAGGAGAGAGCCCGGTGCTCTGTGGTTCTGGAGGCGCTTTCTGGCCTGGCTGTGCGTTCCTGCAACCTGACTTCCAAGCAGAGGCATTTGCTAATTTCCTGAAGAACGCTCCAGGAAGCCTTGTCCTGGGGTGAAAACCGTTTACAGTAGGTGAGAAAAGGGAAGTTCAATCCCACCACACTCTTGCAGGGTTTCCTTACAGGGCCGTGTGGTGCTGAGGGAGAAACCGATCGGAGTTGGCGGGGCTTCCAGCTCCTGCCCTGACCTCCCTCCCTCCCTCTGCTCTTCCAGATTCCTGCGAGTGTTTTGGTTAACTCATCCCCCCTGTGTTATTGTTGTTGTACCACACATTAATGTGGGGCTTCTGTAGCCCAGAGGAGTACGGTTGAGTTACAGTAACAAGCTACAAGCGGAGGGAAAGAGTGCGGTTTGGGGCTGGTCCGGTCCCAGATATGCACCTCACATCTGGACAGGAGATCATGTGACAGCTTGAAAAACCAGAAACACATCCTGGATACCATAAAAAAAAAAAAAAAAAAAAAGCGGGAGGGGGTTTTCCGGTGAATTAAAAAGGCTTTACAAACTGGCTCAGCTGGCTTGGGGTCTCTCAGACTGTGTCTCTTTCTCTCTTCCTTATTCTGGAATGTGTTGTAAGATCTATGATTGCTGAATACTTAATTTAATGTTGTGAACCCATCATTTGTGAGTTTGTTTGCTTGTCTTTCTGAAGTGCATCCAGCCCTTCTCCACTTTCCTAATTTAAGACAGAGTTTGATTGATTCTGGGTCCAGGACTTGGTATCCTGATAGTAAAGATCTAGAATAAAAAGAGAATCTGTCCTTGTCCCACACCCAAGCTCCTGCCACCCATTTGCAAACACTTCCTCTGTCCCCACTGATACAATCTTTCAGACCTCCTGCCCTGGCAGACCTTCCTATTACAATCTCTACAGAAGATCCTGTAGGATGGAGTAATAAGCTTTAAACTATCATGGGTGTACAGAAATGACATAATTCTCCTTGGATAGAATGCAGAGTAGATTGGAAATAAAGTTTCTTGAGATGAATAGATGTTAAACACCAAAGTACGGTCAAAATCCTATTCCTGCAACTCAAAAAACGTATTTTCTTTTTCTTACGCAAATAAAACATTCTTGTGTTGCCCACTGGACCTATCTTTCTCTCTGATTTACCAAGATTGCAGGAACCAGAGTTAAACAAAGCATCCATTCCAAAACCAAAAATCTATTTTTTCAAAGAAAGAATGACTTTGGAAGTGAGCATGTAATAACAATAAAAAAAAATATGGAAAATCATGCCTGTTTTCTGTTTAAGGACTAATCCACTGGGCAGAGTCCTCTCCCCTGGCACCAGCACTGCCTATTGATAGAGGTTTATTGTTTAATTTCAGAAAAGGTAATAGAAACAATGCTCATGAAAGATACCAAGTTCTGGGGTTCTCAAGCATATCAAATCATCGGGTTTTAATGCATTTTTCAGATCAGTGCTCCTCTTTCTCCCTCACTAGATGCCCGTATCTTCTGAGCCTGAACTTCCTCATCAGCTCACTGTGGACCTCCAGTGTCTGGGAGAGGGCTCACCCAGTGTTATGGGGCCTCTCAAGTTTACCCTCCAACCCCTGCCTGCTGGTTTCCTGGAGCTGGTTTGTGGGTCCTTCATCCTCCGGCTTCTCTATGGACACACTCAGTGGATGCACTAGCAGCCCACTGGCACTCAGCCGGCTGGGTCCCTGCACAGCAGCCCCCCTGTTCACAGTTCCAGGACACTGCACTGCTCTTTGCATTAATCTCCTTGTTAAATATCTGAGATGACCTGTTTCCTTCATTGTCTGTATCCTGCTTCGACCCCATTAAGATTTATCAAATAAACAAAGGAGGCTCCACTGTCGTAATCCATGATTCTGGGCAATTGTGACAGCAGATTACTGAAGCATACTTTCAGTTATGTCAAGTGGGCAATAGAGGTGTGACCTTGGGTACTATATATGTGGTCTCTGCCCACTTTCCTCTCCCATGCTGTTATTGGCTGTGCTTTCCAGTCACCAAGAACTAAGCAGTTTTGCTTCGCTATGCCTTTTAACCATATCATTTCTGTCTTGGAGCCAGCTAACCATGGACTGAATTCCTGAAACCGTGAGGCATGTTAAATCTCTCCCACCTTAAACAGTGAGTGTTGGATGCTGTGTCTTAGCAACAGGAAAGGTAACTAATACAATCATTTCATAAACATTGAATAAAGCACTCACCAGGTGCCAAGAATCTAGAGATGAGAATTATATTTCATCTTGAATGCTACTTATTAGATTCATAGATGGTCCTTGCAGAGTATCTGGAAGCAGCCTGAAATTGGGAAGAAACATGCACCAAGATTAAATAGTTACACCTTCATAGACGGAAGAATGAAAGTACATGTGACCAGCATTTCCAAAACCAATGTTTGCCGATCTTGTGTTAGGTGCCACTGAGTGAGCAAAAGCCCAAGCAGAACAAAGCCAACTTGCAACAAGATGATTTCTGCAGCTTTATGGTAAAACTTCATTCTTGGTTAAGAACTTTGGATATGGGTTGGAGATTTAGCTCAGTGACATAAGTGCCTGCTTGGCAAGTTTGAGGTCATGAGTTCAATCCCCAGCACCAAAAAAAAAAAAAAAAAAACAAAACAAACAAACAAAAAACTTTGAATACTCAATAACCACCTGCCTCACAGACATCCCAAATAGCTATGTGAGTGTTTAAAGACACTATTGACATGACTGTGCCATTTCTATTATTTACATTCAAGATTTCACTTTTCACTTGCTGGGTTACAAAGTACAAACTTCAATGGAAAGTTTTTAAATTACTTTGCTGGTATGTAAATTACAGGCTGCAATAGCTAGACAGTTCCCAAACGGAGTGAAGATGAAGATTTGCAATCGAGTTGGAGGGATCCTTTCTGAAAAATCTTTCTAGGCTTCTGAATTTTCTTAATTCAGAAATTAGGAAACACACCACACACACATGTGCGTGCATGCACACACACACACACACACACACACACATATACACAGAAGGTTGGCTGTCCACAGCCTCTTTATTCTTGATTACAATTTTGGGTCTGTATCCAGATCTACCCACAAGACCATTGGGTTAGGACTTGCCGATTTTCCTGAATCAAACTCTGTGTCCTGGGCATGCCGCCCTCTGGGATTAGATTTCCTAATAACGCTGGCTCGGCACCTACTCTTCTTTCTTGGATCTTATTTCTTTTCTCCTACCTCAACTCAGCAGCCCTGGACAAACCACCTACCTCTCTGTGCCTGACAGGAAAGGATAACAAGGTGTGATCAAACCATATGGTGACTGTTTAAATAAAAATTAAAAACCAATTACAGTTTAAAAAAATACACTGGCATCCATCCTCTTCAAAATATCCCCTGCCTCTCTGGCTTTGAACACTTTCCTGTTGTTTATGACACTTTCTGAAGCAGTTCTGGAAGTGCTCTCTTTCCTGAGTGTCTTTTCATGACTGCCTTGGTGTTTAGAATTGATTTAAAATGCTTATGGTAATTTCTGTTAGGAAAAAAATACCCCAGTGTGTCCTCATCTACCTTATTCACTGGATCTAGCACTGTGAGACTTCTGGCTTTTCCCCAAAGTCAAAATGACCATGAAAGGTAAAGATTTTGAATTGAAAACCATAGGTTGAACCATCATTAATAGGGAACTGCTTGTGTTTATTGAGCACTTACTCTGTTCCAGGATATGTATTTGTGTATAGTAAATTCTTTATATCAAAGGTCAGGAAACTTTTTTGGGAAAACATCAAAATAGTAAATATTTTCAGCTAGGGCTGCTATGCTGGTTAATTGTAATTGTCACCTTGAGTGGATGAGCAGACTTCTGGAGAGGTGATTGGATCCTGAGGTCAACACACATCCGTGGATTAATCCACTTAAATTCATGGCTAAATGTGTCACCAGGAGGGTGGCCCAGCTGAAAGTGGTCACTGGAGTGTGTCTTCGGAAGTTGTATCTCTGTCTGGCATTCTTTCCCTGTGCCCTGCTTCCAGGGGAGCAGTTTTGCACCCACAGCAGTCTGGCATATTGTTCCTGCCTTGGAGCCAGCCAAATGTGGATGGAAGCCTCTGAATCCATGAGCCTAGTAAATCCTTCTTCCTTTAAATTGTGTGTGTCATGTGTTTTGTGCACAGCAACAAGAAGCTGACAAATACCCCCGCTATCTGCTGCCTCTTTCAGCAGCTACTGGATTTCACCACTGAAGTGTGAAAACAGCCAGAAATAACACCTAAACAAATGAAGACTGTCCTGGAGTGGGCTCAGTGAGCCTTTCCCTGCTTTGCCTGAATTGCCCCATTTAATTTGTGTGATGATCCCACAGAGTCAGTACTAGGTTAACTAGATTAAGTCCTTTTCTGGAGGTCACCTAGATAGAAAGTACTAGGCTCCAATACAGTGGCCCCATCTTGTGAGTTTCTAAAAACAACAAAGACCACCTTACCTGCTTGGGGACCCCAAGAATCCCAGATGATATCCCCAACTCTCTCCTGTCCCCATTTCTCTCTCTGGAAAAGGTCACCTTTTCCAGGCTCTCCTGTCCTCATCTCTCACCATCCATCCTCACTGCCGAGTTGGCACCGACCCCAGCAAGTCTTAAATCCTCTTACATTCTAATTGTTAAGCCCTCTTCCAGACCGAGGTTTCTTGCCATCCACATTCAATTGGAATGAAGTCACTGAGCAACCAAGTGTACACTTGAACAGTGCCTGCGCAGCAAATGCATTGATTCCCCTCTGATTTTGAGTTTGAACTTTTGTTCCATTGAAAATTTGTCACATGTCCCTGGCATATCAGAATCACTTGGTTTCTTGTCAGTCAATGTGAGTTGCAAAAATAAGCCCAGAACTTTGTTGTGAGGACTCATCAGCAAAAGTGGCTCTGGAGAAGACACCAAGCTGAATCATCCTACATCCTACAATGTTCTTTTAAGAGCTGTGAGCTGCTGGAAGTGAGTGCAGTTCAGTCCCACTGTTATGATGCTCATCTAGTCCTGAAGGGTGGCTGTGGGTGATTTTCCTCGCTCTCAGTTAATGGTGTTTACTTGAGTTAGTGGCAGAAGCACCAGCTTCACAGTTCCATCCCCGCCATCTACCCTGGGTTCCACTCCAATGGAGGATGTATGGCTGGGTTGGGGTCTTGTCTAGATTCTTGATGTCCCAAACAAAGAATTCAGCAGGACACCCAAGAGGACCAGCAGGAACAATGATTTACTCAAAAGAGAAAAGACAGGATCCACTTCACAGGTTGAAAGCAGGCTGGAGAGAAGGGCTCATAGCCCAAGAGGCTTGGTGTGAGAGTTTTAAGCCTCAGGGTTTGGGGTGGAATTGCATTGGTTTGAGGTATTACTCATGTCATTTCATGAATCTCTCTGGAGTTTTTTCCTTTTATGATCCTTGGAGGAGCTGTATTAACAGCCAAAGTCTACCAGGTGGACAAATCTGCATAGTCAATTATATGATAATTAGGTCTGAGGTCAACCAAAGTTTAGAAGACCGCTGGGCACAAGCCAGGGACTTACTGTGTAGAAGCTAAGTTTCCTGGTTTAGCTTTACCCATTGTGTCAGGCCTGGGCATCCTGGTCCTGGGCTACTGTTTAACTCAGGAGGCTGACCCAGTCCCAGAAAGAGGTTCCAAGGTGGTCGCCTTCTTTCCCAGCTGGTTTCTGACCTAACCTGACCTAACATTTCAGAAAGGCAGGGAACATGCTGGGTCATTCCCCCTGTTTTCCTATCCCTGACCCCTGCACCCCATAGAAATTGAGTAAACACCCACTGCCATGACTTCGCTCCATCTGAGCCCCCCCTGCTCACTGGTATATTCCTGGCTTCCTGGGAGATAAGAAAGAGGCTTTGCCTTGTTCTTGAGCCTTCCCTGTAGTCAGATTGACTGTCCCCAAACTTGCTGCTGTGGCTTTTCCTTGCTGACAGCATACCCAGCTCTTGGTGGCCTGTATGATAAACCTCAAGCTCCTCATCCCAGCCTTCCCCACATCTCCAGCTGCCTTTTAGTGTTGTATCACTCTAACAAATACTATGAACTAGGGTCAGGGACATAGCCCAGTGGCACAAGTGCCTGCCTGGCAAGCACAAGGTTCTGAGTTCAATTCCTGGTACCAAAAAAAAAATACCATGAACTTAATGACTTAACTTCGATCTATAGCCTCAGTTTCTCTGGGTCAGGAAGCAAGGCACAGAAGAGCTTGGTTCTCTGCTTTAAGACCTCCCCCTGCTGTGGGCAGGAGATCAGTCAGGGCTGTGGATTCCTCGAGGGCTCAGTGGAGGAAGAGTCCCTGGGTTCACAGAGATTGCTAGCAGAATCTCTTTCTATGCATTGTGGGTCTGAGGTCAGTCTGGGCTCCTGGAGGTGCTCTGCAGTTTCCTGACCATGTCAGGACCATGGAGGAAAGAGGGCTGGTCTTCCAGAGTCCTGTGTACCAGTGTGGCTTGTGGGATGACAAGTCGTCATTCCTGCCATGTTCTTTTGGTTAGGGCTGGTCATAGGTGCTTCCCACTCCTACCTGAAGGGGATTATGCAAAGGCATTGACATGGGGACGTCGGCCCTAGGCTTATCTTCTGCTGCCCGAAACATGAGCTCCTCCAGAAATACTTTTGTACTTTTTATCTGCACCATGTCCTTCGTGTCTGCATGAGGACACACTGGCTTCTGTTTCTACTACAGTGCAAGGTCCTCCCTTACTTTATCTTTGGAACTGATTCTCCCTCAGTGTCCCCTGCCTTACTTGCACCTAGTCACCCCTTTCTCTGGGAGGCCTGAGCATAAAAGTGTTTATGGATTTTGAGGATCTGGAAGATGATTCCCTTAAATTATTCATGCCTGGGATCCCTCCAGCATGTCTTTGGGTCTCTCTGGAATACAAGTACACATTTTGAAGATTATTTCTGAAAGAAATAATGCTCTAGGAAGGTGAAAAATTGGAACAGAAGGACTTTTGTGTGTGTGTGTGTGTGTGTGTGTGTGGTGGTGGGGGGAAGAACTAGAAAGAAGAAAGTGGAGTAACATAGAAAGAATTTGAGCTTTCTAAGATTTTTTACCTGACTGAAGCTGCCTAGGGAGAAGACACTGAACTTCCCAGGAGAGAAGGAGAAACCAGTGATGTGGCTAGGTCAAAGAATTCTCAGGTTCATCCAGAATGAGGGGGTATGCAGGAGAGGAAAGTGCTCCTGGACACCGGTGCCCTAAAGGCAAATTTATGGGTTCCAATTTAAGAAAAATTCATGTATGTGGCACCCCCAGACGATTCCAGAGGAAGCTTCAGGAGCCAATGACTTCATCTGCTTGTCCCCAGTGTGATTAATCCATGCGCACGCATGCGTACACACCTCGCTTATCAATGACGCCTGCGTTCCTTATACAAGAAACAGATTACAAAGCTCTAGAAACCTTTTCTTAGGACATTTCCCGTCTCCATGCCTGCCACTGCATCACCCCGCCCACCACTTCTTTTTCTTCCTTTCTTAGCTTGCCTTGCCCCTTTCTCCCCCTTTTCTTGTTTTCCGCTCCATCCTGCACCCCTCTTGCTGCCATCCTCATCCTGAAGGCTGTGCCCTGCCTTAGATTTGCAATGAGCGACTGACGCTGTTTTTTGAAGTTGAAGTTTATTGGTAACATCTGGCTCCATTCGCCATAGGGAATTTGTATCTGTACATGATGTATGTTGTTTCCTCCCCTCTTCCTCTCCCTGTTCTCAAAGCTCAGTTTTCATTTTATCCTTCTTTTTCATTTTTTCCTTCCCTTCCTTCCTTTTCCTTCCACTATCCCTATTCCTTTTCCCTTTTGGACAGTTTCTTCCTATTTCCTAATATCTATTCTACAATTATGTTCTTATTTACATTTTCAGTTTCTCACACCCGAGATATAATGTGATATTGATGTATGTGTTGCTGATTTGTTTCTCTTAAGAGTGTGGTCTCAAGGTCCAATCATTGGGCTGTAAATATCTCAATTTTTTCTTTCTTTATGGCTGAGTAGTAACTCCATTATATTAAAAACCACATCTTTTTAAATTCATTCATTTGTTGATGGCATTTGGTTTGCTTTCAAGATACATCTGTTACAAACTGTCCTGCTATAAACTGCTATATCACTGTGGCATGATGCTTTTTAATTCTTCTGGGAAGATACCAGAAGGCAAATAGCTGGGTAAAATGGAACTGCTAATCCTAGTTTTTTGAGGAATCTCCATACTGATTTCCATAGTGGTTGCACCAATCTATCCTCCCACCAACAGTGGAAAAGTGCCCCCCCATCAGCATTTATTATTAGTTGTTTTCTTGATAATACCTATTCTTTCTGGGGTGAGATACAATCTCAGTGTTGTTTTAATTTGCATTTCTCACAATGACCAGTGATGTTGAAATTTTTCATTTATTTATTTGCTGTTTGTACTTATGAGAAATGTCTATTCATCTCAGATGCGCCTTTTTTGGGTTGGGTCTTTGAATTTGGACAATCTGATTTGTTTCAGTCTTTTATATGCTCTAGATACTAGTCTTATGTCTAAAAAACAGCTGGCATTAATTTTTCCCACTTTGTGGGTTGTCTTTTCACTCTGTTGGTGATTTCTTTTGTTGTATAAAAGCTTTTTGATAAGATGAGATCCCAGTTGTTGATTCTTTGTGATAGTTCCTATGTGACTAGAGTTTTGTTCATCAAATCTTTGCCTACATCTATGTCTTCCAGAATTCTACCTATGCTATCTTCTAGCAGATTTAATGTTTCTGTTTTAATATTTAGATCTTTGATCCATTTCAATTTTACTTAAGTGCATGATGAAAGATATGAGTCTAATTTTAATCCTTGGCATATGAGAAGCCAGTTTTCCCAGTACAATTTATTAAAGAGGCTATCTTTCATCCTGTGAATGAAAACACAATATAATTTAACTAATGAGCAAGGTCCAACAGTATGCTGCATACAAGAAACACATTTAACTCAAAAACATTAATAGACTGAAAGTAAAAGGATGGGAAACAATATTCTATGTGACAGGAACCTAGAAAAAAGCAGGGGTAGCTATTCTATCTGTAGACAATGTGAACTCCAAGCCAAGACAGATCAAAAGAGATGAAGTTCATTACATTCTTGTTAAGGAAAAACTCCAAGAAGAAGAGATAACATTCAAAAATATATATGCACCAAATATAGGAACACCCAAGTGTATAAAGCAAATATTAATGGACATGAAAAATCAAATAAACACTGACACAGTTGTAGTTGTGTCACAGTTGTAGTATAATGGTGGATCTTAACACCCTGTTGTCACAAATAGATCAACTAGACAAAAAAATCAGAGAAATATTAGAACTTAACCAACCCTGCAAACAAATGTACTTAATAGAAGTCTACAGAGTGTTCTACTTCACAACTTCAGAATGCACATTCTCAACTGTATGGGAGATGTCCGAAACATACCATATACTACCCATAGAGCATGCTTAAGTAAATGCAAAGGAATTGAAATTATCTCATGCATATTATCTGATCACAGTGCTGAAGTTGACTTTGAAGAAACAAATGAACTCTGTACTGCAGGAAGCTCTTTGTTTTGGGAAGAGCATCTTTGTGGGGACAATGACTCAGAAGTCTGCAGCCAGTTACAAAGAGGCACATCGCAGAAGGTCTTACTTAGGGTTCCCAACAAATCCTACACGTTTACACATGTGGAATTATAGGATGCCAGAAACTTCACAGATCATCTAATTCAAAATGCTCAATTCAATTTCACAAGGGAAACTGAAGTCAGAAAGGGAAAAAGATTTGTCCAAAGTCATATGAGACTGAAGATTTTGTACCTTCAAGTCTGTTGATACAAATTTGGAATTAATGTGGTAACATATCAGAAGAAATCTACTTATAAACACATACAGGCAGGCAAGTGTGCATACATGTGTATGCAGCAGTGACAGCCATACATGGAAGAGGAAGTTTGCACACTCTCTCTACCTCCTTTTTGCTGGGCTTTGGTTGGACATAGCCAGCTCCTATGGATCTAAGAGTAGGATATCTATATACTACTCTAATACCCTCTACACAGAACAGTCTTTCCTCAGTTCTAATCATGGACCTGGGGTGGAAATCTCAGCAGAGCTTGGAGTCATCTAGCATCACCTGCTTTCCTAGGGAACATGTGGATGCAAAAGAAGTCCTGAGTTCTAATCCAGACCCGCCATTGGCTTTTCTCTGTATGGCCTTGGGAAGGTCTCTTACCCTCTTTGGACTTCCGCTTTAGCATCTTTAAAATGTGGATGATACCCAGAGAGTTACGAGGGATGAATGCAGAAATAGATGGATGGGCACATTCTATGGCTAAGTGCGATAATGTAAAGGGATTGGAGTTTTTATTGCTGTTTATTCAACCCCATTGCTGAGAGAATGGAGACTGTCCTTTGCAGAGGTGAGAGCTTCCTGGCTCACCATCCATGAGAGCTACCCACATCCCCCTGCTTTCCTGACACCCGTTCAAAGTCCCCATCATGCTACTCATCTTGTCGTTCTCCATCCCCTGGTGGTTCTCTTTTTGCCTTTAGTGTGCATCACATCTTATTAGCTGTTTGTCTTTCTCCCCACCTGAACACAAGAGCCTAAATACAAGAGCCAGGAGGGCAGGCATTGGCAGTTTTCTGTATTAGTATGAGCCTCAGTACCAGAATACATAATATCTGGCACATTGTGCCTGTTCAACCAATGTTTGGTGAGGAGTGAAAAGATAGATGACACCTTGACTGAGTTAGATGCAGGAGATGCAGCATCCAGGTAGGTGTGACAGCCACGAGAGGACGCAGAGCCACTCCAGATGGTGGTGATGGCTTGGGTGATCCACAAATTGAGATTTGTGGTCTGAGTGGCTTGAATTCCACAGATCTTTGAGCTTTCAGACACTCCTGGGACTTTTATCTATAAATCTCTATGGATATGAAAGGGTAGGCATGTTAGGAATCAACAGCTCACAGAGCGGGGGCGCAGCTGCTGGTACCCACACCTGAGTGTGGGCTGTGGTGACACGGAGGGGGGTCAGTTCTGCAGCTGTGACCAGCAGGAGGAGGTGGGGAGATGAGGAGCAGTCAAAAGGGGAAACAGACAGACCCATGGCACCTAGGGGAGACCCCGAGACTGTCCTGCCACCATCGTCAAGTGTGAACCCATCCCTGCCAGATGGGGATGTCACCTGGGACCTGTACACTGGGCTGTGCAGGTGGCCTGGAGGTGCCTGGGTTTAAGAACTGCACAGTGTCCACTCATGAGGAGCATGCACAGCCCAGTGGGGCTCCCACCCCAGAAATCTGCTCAAAAATGAAAAGGGATCTTGCTCTAAGGGACCTCAGTACCGGGTTTAAGGGTCTTGACGTGCTATGCACTAGGATGTTGTCAGATTGCTTGCATCACTTGTGTTGGGCTCTGTTGGTTGGGTTGTGATGGCCTATGTGTCACAATGCACATGCATCTGTGAGCACTCACAAGTCAGCGTGTGGGGAGAGGGTGCGGGCAAAGGGATGAGGGAAGAAGGCAGAGCCGATGTCCAACGGGGGGGGGGTGTGATACGCAGTGCTCCCCTCCTCCCGTGTTTTAGCATGTCTGGCCACTGCAGTGCTCCATGTTCCTGCAAAGCCCTGGCTGGAAAGATCCAAGTAGCACTTGGGATGAGAAAGAATGGCAAAAGCACCTAACAGTGGCTCCCTCCCTGGTGGCCTCTGTGGATGCCTCCTCCCAGAGCCCTTGGGCAGGTGATACCGTTCCATCTCTGTCTCATAGTTCAGCGTCCAGTCCTAGCCATCAGCAACTCCATCCTTCCCTCTTCCGAGGCTGGGTGGCCATTTCTGTGCCACGTTGAGTAGAAAGCTGTGGACGGGGTTGGTCCAGGGTATCTGAGTGCCATAGATGGGGAGCCTGTCTTGAGGAAGTGCATGTCCCATCCTCCTGCTCTCAGTTCCCAGCAGGCTTGATGGGAACTCTGACTTCTGCTCTTCTCTGCTTGGGGCAGGGCCTGTCCTGAAATCTCTTAAGTTTTCTGTGATGCTGCTTTTCTCCACGATGCTTCATTACTCCAACCAAGTTATACTCTGCTGCAGTCATGGAAGACAGATTATTTGACACAGTCATTTGCAAATGACAGCTGGAACCTGAACCTTCAAGCAGAGGTTTGTGGCAGAAGCTCCCAGTCATCTGACCCCATACCATGACACCTGGTCTTAGCATCTGCCTCACTCCTTCCGGGCTGGCAGAGCAACTCTAATCTTTCCGATTGTCAGTCTCCCCTGAGGTTCAGTGGAACCCGAGTGAGGGATAGCTGGGAGCCTTGGGGTGCTGTGGGCTTCTGTTTCCTGGGACGGCCAACTATGATTTTGGGCTGAAGGGCATTCAAGGAGGCTGTGACCCCACAAGTTGCCATCAATTGCTTTGCTAACGCGTGAAGGACCACACAGCACTGTTTGCTTTTGAAATGGACTCGTGCTGGCCCACGCCCGTGTGTGCACAGTAGCCTCAGAGCTGGCCCGGGGAGTTTTTCTTGGCATGAGTGCAGATCTGTCTCTATTTTAGACTCAGGCTACAGAACAATGGTTCTCAGAGACAGTACAAGGGAAATGGGGCAATTGTGACCAGATCCTCCCCTCTGCCACTGGCTGCTGCATGCCTCTCTCTCGGGGTGTGGACAGCCCCTGCCCCTCTCCATCAACCCCCTGCCAGACTCTGTGGCACCAGATAAGGAGAATTTTAGAGTAGCTCACCATAAAGTTCAGACAACTATGATCGACTTTATTCTGAATTAATTTTTTCCTAGTCAGCTCAGAGGAACTGTGAACTTGTATAAGGATTTCTCAGACCCCACAGGTACTCAGGCTGTGGCCACCTGGGAGCTGGGGCTTTAAAGGCACCCAAAACTTCTCTGTCTACACTCCCAACACTGTTGGTCAGTTATTTTGTTGACCTGTTGCTCATTTCCAAAACTGTTCCAAGTTGTCCTCCACATCACATATAGAAATCAAATCCTGACGCCCAAGTCCAAAACTTTCAGCTGCTCACAGCTCCCTGCAGGATGAATTCCAAAGAGTTGGTCAAGCTGCTAAGTAAGTACTGTACAGTTGTGTTTAGGTGGTACACTGCAAAATGCCAAGGCTCACCATTCTCTGCAAAACCACACTGAGGTCCTTTAGTAAAACGTTCTAGGCACTTTGTGGGCACCGGATCTTCTCTTCACAGCAGGTACCTAGACTAAAGCTGCACCTTTAGCTTTCATCTGTCTGCCTATAAATGCATCTTACAATTTCTATACCTGGATGTTTGTACAACCCCTTCCCTCAGAACAAGGGGCACAGCCTCCTCTGCTGCCTGGTTGTGTCTTCCCAGTGCTGCAACCCTGCCCTCCCCTGGACTTTGTCCTTGATGGCCTCCGGGACCACACACCTGGAAGACATCAAGACATCGAGGCCCTGGTTGTTAATGGACCTGGAAACTCGCTACACACCATAGGGGTTTTAGTTCTTTCACCCTGCACTTGGGGGTTTCAGCCCAGACTGTGCACGTGAAGAGACAGAGGCCAGGTGTACTGTCCCCCGTGTTTCCTCTGCCCCTGACACAGAGCCAGGTGCCTGAGCACCCAGCACACCCTTGCCTGCTGGCTGGTTCCAGGGGCTTCGTGAAAGGCTCACTCCCCTACCACACTCCCATGCTATTACATTCCCGTTCCTGGAATTGCATAATAACAGAGATACTTCCAGAAAGCTGACACAGGCCGTTTCCCCTAAACAAACTCATGTTTTCATATGATATGCCCTGGAGCTTGCTATGAAAGAATCCCTGTGTTCGAGTTCCATCAGACACATTCCAAAAAATAATAACAATGACAAGAAAACAATAATCACTTCTTTAGTGCTTACTGATTTGTTTACACATGGATGAAACCCATACATCATTTTACTTTATCCTCAGTTTGTCAAGGAGATAGATACTTATACTTCCCCAGTTGTATAGTGCGTAAAGAAAGGCTCAGATAAGTAAAGCAGCGTGTGTCCAGTTGGCAGTGAGTAGAGTTGAACCCAGGCCTCCTGCATCTCCAGGGTGTTAACTAGTGCTGGGAAGAGGGGTTTGTGTGGCTGGGAAGGCTCTTGGGGTTCAGGGAGGACCCTGATGTGGCCAGAGACCTCAGTATTCAGAGTGCACTGCCAGAAACGACTTAATAAACCTTATCTTGAAAACTGAGTAATTGGACTGGGTCTCTGCCTATTCTAAAAATTTATGCAATTATACAAAAGTAAAGACATGGGCCTTGCTTTTAGGAATTTACGATCTTACTGAGAGGGCAGAGGGGGACCATTAGCTTTGGGGGAGGAGAACTGGTGAAGACAGAGACAGGGCAGCTAGATGAGGGACTAAGCTGGAGGCCGCACACATTGGGAGCCTGTGAAGCTGACCCTAACTCTCTACCAGCAGGGTGAGCAGTATCGGCCAGCAGAAGTCTTTCCTGGAAGGAGAATAAGCTTGACCTCCCTAACAGGACCGTGGAGACCCGCCGGTCAGTGGCACAAGTCACAACCCCAGGATGTTTATCAGGCAGGACATTGTGACTCTTCAGCAAGATGTTTCTTGAGCAAATTTTTTGGAATTTTGGTGGGCTCTGACCTGCAGTTTTCACTTCCAAAATAACTTGACTTTTCTAAAGTGGTAATTTCACTTCATGATAATACTAAACTAAAGCCACATGAACTCTAATTGGAAGCAGGTCTTGGGCCTCAGGGCTGCCAAGAAGCGGTAAGAAACATGCTTATTCTACTACTTTGCTTGAGGCACTCAGCATTTCTGAATGCCTGGGCAGAAATATAGTTTTTTAAATAAAGCCAATCCCTGGGAGAAGAGGGGGCAGGGGGAAGGGAACGAGGCAGGGGTGGAGGTAGTTAGAAATGGAAGGAGGTTTTTTTTTTTTTTCACTCCAAAGAGAGGAAAATCATACTCTTTATTTTCATGCATCAGTTTTGCTGCTTGTCCTTGCCACCTTCTGGAATTAGTAAAGTTGGGTGCTTTTCCCACGTCCCCAGGATCCATGGGGCTGATGTTCTTTCTACCTTCTGGTGGGTACCAACCTCCTTCTGCCAGCACAGGCTGGAGCTGACCTCAGCAGGGCAGCAGGGCGTTATTCCTTCTCTCATTTTCCTTCCCACGTCACCCCCCTGTCCTATTAATTGTATCCCGATGAGCAAGGCGTTCAGTCCTCCAGTGGCTGCCGGAGATTGCTTTATTTAATAAGTCTCTCTTGGAGGAGGCGAGACAGCAGTTTTGTCTTTTCTTTTTAGAAAAACAGCAGACATTGTCCCAGGGAAGGCCTCAGAAAACATTGACATAAAGGGAATTTTTTTAAAAATTGCTTTTTAGAAAAGAAACAAAACAAACTCCTCTCTGAAAACAGAAATTATATAACAGATTAATTGTACAGCAGAGTTCTCTGCCGGAAGCCCAGGCTGTTGTGGGGCTGCAGTTAGGAGCTGGGTAATCACATGGTGGGGAGCTGTTTGTCTGCCCGCTGGCCTCAGTTTCCTCAAGGCACCATTTCAGACAAATGTCCTGGGTTGGACTCCTGGTTCTGTGGCTCTGTCCCACCCTGTCAGTTCACCTCCTGGTGTGGCCAACCCTGTGGGCTCCCAGCCCACGGGCTCCTCTCCCAGAGGCAGCAATTCCATGGTATCTCTGTGCCCTGTGGGGTTGGCTGTTCCTCTCTGCTTGGTCTTGCCATGTACTAACACTGAGCTTTCACAGGGACCCTGGGCAGGATTCTGACTTTCTCTTTCCCATTTTGCACAGACAGAAAGGGGCAGACAAGGGGCACATGACGGAGGAAAGCAAAGTTGGAGATTTCGGCTTTGACCACAGTAAGAAGCCCACAGTACCCAGGGATGGAAAAGGACAGCCTGGAGATTGGGTTAAAAGAGAAAGTCTTGAGGGTAAATGTTCGGATATTCAACCGCAGATAGATGTGACTCAGTGACTTCGCCCAGCACAGAGTTTAGATGCACAGCGTTTAGATACACAGCACACCCTGGTTCCACAGTAGCTGTCCTTAGGTTTCTCTATGGTGGTCCTTGATGTTCATTTGTATCCTGCTGTGGTCTCCAGGGACTGCACAGGTGTCAGAGGTCCCATGGGGACATGTACTTTCTCCTGATGTCCCCTAGGACCATGGGGCCCTAAAGCCCCAAGAAGCAAAACATCTGGTCTACTTCAGCAGTTTTTCCTAAGTTCAACCAGTCATCTGGATGTTTTGTCTATGCAGTGCCAAACATCTGGGTTACTAGATGTTTTGGCATTGTGTAGACAGGAATTCAATTTTTTAATAGTTATTTCTCTTCTCTTCTGACACTGTTTTTACCAGCCTTCCAGTGAAATGGAGAAGAGAGACGCAAAGGTTTTTGTGTGTGTATGTGTGTATGTGTGTGAGGGGGTATGTGTGTTTTTTGGCTGATGGACTTTCTCAACAGAATTATGTTTGTGTAATCACTGAAAAGTAGACAATGTTGCTGATTACTTTTCTTAGGGTATTTTCATAACCTTAAATTATCAGTTTGATTACTTTCCTTTTCTGGCAGTATCCATACAATTCTAAATCAGTGATTTGACTACTTTGCTTTTTCATGGGGAGACCAAATTGACCAAAATAATATGGTGTGCTCATCATAAATGTTCCAAATTCATTTCAAAAAGAGTTAGAATTTTAATGCACTTTGCAAGAGCTTAAAAACAGAATTGAATGACTCTTGAAAATAACTTATGAAGATCAGGTTATCTCTGGACTTTTATGTTTATCCTTTTAAGTAAGATTGTAAGATTCTTGTGATGCGATTTTTGAAAACTTTTATAATTGATCAATGATAACAATAACAGCAGACAGTAAATTCTAAGAGTAATTTTTTGATGTATGTCTTTCTAGTTTCTAAGACTGTCATTAAACAATGATGTATTGATTTGCACCTTGAAAATTCTTATTGTTTACAAATATTATCAAACTAAAGAGATCCCCCACCTCTGTAGTGGAAAATATGGTTAACTTGCTGCAATTGTGTGTGTGTGTGTGTGTGCACACGCTCACTAAGTTGCTGCTGTCGTGGAGGAGGAAGGAATCAGCATCAGAGAAGCACTAGCCTATTCTGAATGCAGTGTCCCAACCTCAGTGACAGGCCCAGGGGAGGGAAGGGGGGGTGGAGAGAGAAGGTGGGTCTGGCCAGGAGATCTGTGAAGCCAGAATGCTTCCTCTGCACTGGGCACAGTGATCACAGGACCAAAGGCAGGAGGTAAGTGTTTGAGAGCAAGTGAGCCAGGGCTTGATCAAGAGGCTGTGGCAGGTTGAGAGTAATCAAGAACTTGTCTTTGGCAAAAATCTGCATGGGAACATTTGAGACCAAAGCAGCTGAGGGGTTCAGACTGGTTTTATGTACTTGATATGTTGTCCCTCAGGGGGCCAGAATATTTAAAGGGTTAGAAAACTGACAGTGCTTGGAATCCTCCTTTGTTAACTCAGGGCAAAGTCTCTTCCTTCTCCAAGTCTGTGGTTCTGTATAAGAAATGATGCCCATGAGGATTTCCTACTGTTTTTACACAGTTATTCAGCCATCTCTGAAACTTATTTTTCCTTGTTGTATGACCAAATTTTGCCCTTAATGTAGTAGACAGGAAGTATTGCTAACCAGCTGATCACCAAGACAAGTAGAATTTACCTTTTCCATAAATGAAATCTCACTAGTGAAATTTAAGGTTTCAAGGGATAAGATTTAGGATTTTGGGCTCCCTTATTGGTCCTATTTTTGGACATTTCTCAAAGAGGAAGTAAACTGGCTCAAATTGGGAACTCTTTGAGGGGCCATGATTCTGTTACCACAAGTTGAAGTAGGTTTCTATTCATTTGCCCTTAATTTTTTTTGATTATATAAAATCTAGTAAAAATTTTGTAGGTTTCTCATCTATTTCACTTTTGGGAACACTGTGGCTAATCAGCTGACATCACAGGTCTACACGTGTCAAACCATTCTGGTCACTGTTCTGCTTCTGCTGCCCATTACAGTAAGTCTGTGGATCCTCCCTTTGGTGATGAAGTGCTTGAATTCTTCCACTTTGGATCCAGTCATGTCCCTCACCCTTAAATTTCCCAGTTGAGTAACCTTGGTCCCCACTGTGAGGTCTGGCATACAGAGAAGAGCAATGACAGGCTTTTCAGGGATGCTGGTGCCCCTCATGAATTTATTTCTCAAGGCGCTGGTGATGGGCACATTTTCTGGATCATCTCAATAGGAAGGATTAGGTCTAACATGACAGATCCACTCCAGCATCCCCATTTCCCTAAGCCTCTAAATCCCCTCATCAACAGTAAACCGTGGAATATCAGGCATCTCTAACTCATTCACAGCAGGCCATCTTTTCATTCATACTTCTGCCAACCAGCCAAATACACTCTTAATAGCTTTCACTACTCCATGAGCTGCAACATTAATTTAGAATTCCTGCTTCACTAGCCCATCTCAACAAACTCAGCCTGACCCAGGCATTTATTTTTGCTACCATTATCCCACACCATAAAGTCCACTCCTACACTTGCTCATTAGGTCTCTGCTTATTAGAGAAAACTCAAGAAGTTCTTTGGGAGAATATCAGACCTCCTCGTAGGTGACACTGAGTACACCTCACCGTTAGGAGCCTCCTGTGATTTGAGCCTGGTTATAGGCCTAGAGGCAAAAGTGAGCGTTGAGGGTGGGTTCTGAGAAGTGGGAGTGTTATCACTGCTTGGCCAACACAGGATTAGTTTCCCCAGGCATAGCAGAAGAGGCCAGCGCCACAGGGGCTGGAGGTGCGAATGCGTCTGCCACTGAGGGTGGGGAAATCTCTTCCTCTGGAATACTAATGCCATCAGCATCTAGAAACTCAACATCTTCACCTTTGTCAGGATCCTCCCACACATCTCCAGCCCAGTTTATGGGATCCCATTCTTTTCTGATCAGTGCCTCACTTTGGCTTCAGATACCCTTTCAAGCTGAGCATTAAACTTACATTATAGTTCAGCTAATCGAGTTTTGAGGGCCTGTGTTTTGGTTTCTGCAATCTCAGCCAGACAGAGAAGAGAGATTTTCTTTCAGGATATATTTAGAAACTTTTAAACTTCTTATTTGTGTCTGGAGCTGGGAATTTGAATCTTTGAGTTCCTTATTTTCTTTTATTAATGTGTCCTCACAGTCAGAAAACTAGATTTCTTCTGGATGTTTTCAAGCTCACTGTTTTCAAGCTCACTAGTTTGTCCAGACTGGTTAAAACCAACCAGCCAGCATTGTTATATTTCCCACTCTACCAAAATTATTCAAAAATTTCATGTATGGAGTCAATAAATTGTTTACATCTCACAAGTGGTAAGTTAGGGTGATCAAATGGATCTATTCATGTGTTACATTAAATAGTTCACACCAAAGATTATCAGAATTAGAAGTAGAGACCATGGTATCTTTGGGTCTCATTAAATTGGAGAGCTGACTCTAGGAATCCCTAAAGCCATGAAAAAATTTCATCTTTACAATCCTGTGTCTCTAGAGCCAGTCCTGGTACCAAAAATTTGTATCAGCTACTGTTTACTAGAGAAGCAGATATAACACAAGATCTATGAATTTATGAGATTTTACAAGATTGGCTTACACAGGCCACACACACAGTCAGACGTGGAAGGGTGCAGAGGGTCTGTCTGCACACTGGAGACTAAAGGATCCAGCTGAAGACCCAGAGCTCACTGAAGTGTCCTGTACAAGTCTGTGTCAGGAGACTGGTGGGTCTGTGATGTAGGCGGAAGGATCTATGCCGAAAGGCTGAAGGATCTGTGCTGGGAGCCAACAGATGGTGTCCAAGGTGAAAGTGAAGACTGGAGCTCCTCCAAAGAAACAGGAACAGATCTGTCCTTCATTTCCCCTTTATACCATCCAGGGGAGAAACCATTCTAGGTTAAGCCTGAGTCAGTTTAGTTGAGTGTCTCTTACTCAAGTTGACACAATCAACCATCACAGTGTGCCTTCCTGGCCTCTCTCCACTGATGTGATTTAAAGATGCTGAACAGTTGACAGTGCTGTGTTAACCCTGAGGATGTGTACAACATCAGTACCTGCTCCTTGCATTCCACACCTTGCTTCTCCTAAGGGCTAAGCATTGGCAATAACTTAGGTGGGGAGGGGAAGGTGCATCTTTGGAGCTATTGCATCATAACTTCTTCTATGAGGGAGCTGTGTTTCCTGGTTCCTTCCATGAATATCTACAGAATATACCAGGAATTCAGCAGATTTCTGATTTTAATTTGATTTTTCTCACATGTGGGCCTTAGAATACTTATTTATTGTCCTAAGCATCCCTGTGTGGTAGTCATGCAGATTTGTCTTTGTGTCTCTTCTTTTGACTCCTTTGTGTTTCTTTTCCTCTTTCTCTGGATCATTTATGAGTAGATGAGCTTGGTTCAACGTAATCACAAGTTGAGGAGCTTCTGTGTTTGATTTATATATTATTTATTCATGTTTCAATACATCTTCATTGTGGAATAGATGTACTCTATTCAGTGAACTTTCTTAGTAACAGTTCCTTTCTTATGCACTGCATATCCTGGAGTTTTGAACACTGGGCTTACAGTTTTGTCATGTAATGACATGATTCAGAAAATTAAGAAAAATATGAGAGACCCCTGAGATAGGAGAATAAGAGCCTTTGAAAACTAGAATTAGGTCACGGGTCTTCAGCTGCCTTGGCTCAAAGGGAAACATGATGTCTAATGAATTAAAGGCTTTCCTTAGTGCTAAAATATGTTTGGAATATTACACAGAGCCTGGAAAATAGGACTATGAGGTACAATGAGTGTCTTCATTGGGGTGCACAGAAAACACAAAAGCTGGCTTCAACATAACTAAAGTAAAATCTTACAGTGCTTATGTATCACACTATGTATTTCTCTAAGAATCATGGGTACTAGCTTTGCTCATATAGTGTGAGCTTCTGGTAAATGAGATCCTATCATGGCACTAAAAAAAGCCCAGTTCTTACGGCAGTTGCCAGGGCAACAGCAGTAGCACCAGAAGCGAAGGGGTAATTTCTCCAGGCAAAGGTGGAAGTCCCAAGAGCAGAGGGTTAGTAATTGTAGGAAATTTTCCACTCTGGCACAGAAGCAAAGCCTGAGTTAAATAGAGTAACTCCTAGGCTTAGGTGTTTAGGGATCAGGGCTTCCTTCAGCCTCCAACATGCAACTGTTTAAGCCCCAGAACATCTGTGTGAAATAGCAGTGCTGCATCCAACACAGCAGTTGGTCATCTGGCAAAACAACTAAAATTGATGAAATTTTGATGACTATGAGTCATAATTTTCCACACAAGAATTACAAACCTCTGGCATTAAACTTTCTGAACCAATCTGTTCCTTTCTTTATTTCCTATTTGTAACACATGCCCCCAGCAAATCATTGCCCACAGATTCCTGAGTAGTCACTAACCATGGGTTGTCACCAAGATATATATCATGTATCTGTGTATTTTAACTGGTATGTTTAGGCCATTTATATTTAATGGAATGTTAAGATGCTTGGATTTAGGTCTACCATTTTATTATGTTTTGTTTGTCCTTCTGTTTTCCTTCTCACCTTCCTGCTTTGTTTTGGGTTATTTGAATAATTTATCTATTGTCTTTTTGGCTATATCTCATGATACTTTATTTGTAACTGTTATAAAGATTACACACCTAAGCTTTTAGTCTAGTTACTATTTTACTTCATGTAAGATGTAGATACTTTAACATAGTCAATATATGTATTACCCATATTTTCCCCAAAATAAACCTAACTGGAAAATAATCAGCCTTGAAAACTAAAGATCAAAAATGCCAGCCCCAATCAGCCTATCCTTGCCTTGCCTACCATCACTATTCTTTTGCTCAGTGGATACTCTCTGCAAGGCAGGACTAAAATAACACAGAGTATGTATTCTGACTACTGTGCAATTCAGTTTGAAATAAATTATTAAAAGATGACTAGAAAAAAATTCCAAAATATTTAGAAATTAATCAGCACAGCTAATCATTCTGGTGTGGTTTTAATGATGACACGTCTTTGGAAAACAGCATTGTTTGCTAAGCAGCTACTGTATGCCAGGCAACAGCCCACAGAATGCATTCTCTTTCCCCCTTTCCCTCTCTCCTTCCTGCCCATTATTCAATATACAAGGAAACAATTACTAAGCATCTTTCATGTACCCCTTTTCTGGCTCCAAATGTAGTGTTGAACTATGTGGAGATACAAGATAGGACAGATGTAACATGCAGAAAGTCACAGTCTCTGTGGGGTGAGATAAAGCTATAGGCGAGGAAAGCCCTGGGGATAGGACAAGGCCATGTTAGTCTGGCTGACCAGGAACAGCTTTTGGAGCAGGTAACTATTGAGCAGAGACTCCAAAAAGGGAAGGCAACAACCAGAGGACATATTCTGGTCAAGAGTCTTAGGTCCCTAAGTCAAGGTTGGAGGAGCAGTCCAGTATCCAAGGTGGCTGGTGTGGGATGATTGCAGGGCTCTGGGCAGGAGATGGGTTGGGAATCTCAGACAAGAATTTTAAGGTTTGCAAGAAAATGCCCCTGTCCTTTATTGTAGTGAGATTTAGATGAGGTCGTTTGGTGTTTGTATTAAATGGTTCTCACTGTGTGGTCTGAAATGAGCCAGAGACCTTGGGAAATCCAGAGAGGAAGCTGTTCTTGTCATCCAGGTAAGGTTGATGAGAGCTCACAGGCCAGGTGGACCAGACCGGTGGCCAGTGATGGGGAGAGGTGATCAGGCATGCGAAGAACCCACATTTTGAAGGTAGAGTAGACATAGTTGGATGAAAGAAAGAAGCGAGCCTAGTTTGCCTTCTTCCTTAGCTTCTTTATTTTCCATTTATTCAACCAACACAGGGTTACTGATCAACTTCTCAGAGCCAGCTCTAAGCAAGGCCCTGAGACCTCAAGCAGAATCCAGATGACGTCCTTATCCTTGGAATGCGGAGAGGACAACTCGGAATGCGGAGAGGACAATGGGGAAGAGACCAGTTATTCAACTAATAAAAAATGCAAAATAAGGAATTTCTCATGGGATGAAGGCTCTAACTGCGCGGTACAGTCCTCTATGGTACAGGAGTTCTTCATTCTGCTTCAGTACCACATTTTCCTTGCACATGCATCCGTTGGACACATCAGCTGCTTCCAAGGTTTAGCTACTGTGAGCTGTGCTTGCTGTAATCATGGATGTGCATGTATCACTGTAATATAGCGACGTTAACTCTTTCTGGAAGGGTAATATATGGTGGCATGAGATTTCCTGTTTCATTTTTTTGAGGGCTTTCCACATTGCCATCAGTGATTGAACCAGTTTGCGTTCTCATCAACAATGTAGAAAGAGTGCTTGCTTCGGCAGCACATATACTAAAAACAATGTAGAAAGATTCCTTTGCCCCACTGCGTCCTCACCAGCATTTTTTATTTGGATTTTTTGATGATGGCCATTCTTTCTGAGGTAAGATGGAATCTCAGTACTGTTTTTAATAGGCATTTCTCTAATGGCCAGCAATGTTGAACATTTTTTCATGTATTTATTGACCATTTTTATTCCTTCTAAGAGGCTCTATTCAGTTCAGTTGCCCACACTTAAGCCTCACACTTAAGCCATATCTGAGTATGCTCTCCTCTTTCTTTGGTCCCTTTCCAATTCCTGGGGTTCCCATCCACCCTGGCGGGCACACACTGAGCTCTGGCCACACTGTGAGGACTTTGCTGTCCCACCCGGCTGCTATTGTGTCACCTCCCTCAGGGAAGGCAATCTTTAATCATCATACTGTCCTTGTGTCCTTCGCTGAGTCCTTGCTTTCCCAGCTGACCCTGAGCAACATAGAACCTAGCACATGGTACATACAGATCCTGCACTGGGCCAGGGGAACCTGAGGAGGGTCACAACTGGGGGGACTATTTCTAGGAGAATGAGTATCATAAGAGAGCACAGAATCAGATGACAGGTGAGCAGTATCCCCTGGCAGGCTGAGACCTCCATTTCATTCCTGCAGTGTGAGTTACCTCTTCTCACTTCCTTACTGGGGTCCACAAAGAGTCAGTTGCCATTGTGATGACTTCCTACCAGCTCTCTGGAGCGTGTCTCCCACCGTCAGAGCCAAGGTGAGTACGAGGCTTTTTCTGCAATGTTGTGGATTCTTTCAAAATCTCTAAGTAAGAGAGAGGAAAAGTTAAAGTAGGGACTAAATGAAAAAATAAGGTTCTCAAGGAAACAGGAAACTTGACATGCTGTGGGATTTCATTTCTCATGTGCAAAGCACATTTTCTTCAACCTATCATTTCTGAAATAAATGAGCCACGATCACTTAATGTGAATGCATCCCAGACCTGAGTTGGGCCCTTGTAATTTGGAATCAAAAATGACTGACGGGTTGACGGAAAAGTTCTGCCAATAAATTACATACATCCTGTAGTTCAGTCTCATACCTAAAAATATCTTAAGAGTCTAGAGAGATGCTGGCAATGGCTATAGATTGACAGAAAAAAAATTCAACCATAGAAACTAAGCAAAATTATATCCATATTCCCCTAGCTATAGTTAAAATTAATTTGTTTTGAGACCAAAGTCAAATATGCCAGTACAACACGTAATTCACTGAATCTATTTGGTGCAGTGTTAGCTTAAACCGGATTTTTAGCACTGTGTAGACTCCACATCCAAATCAGCCTTGGGTTTTGTTTTCAATGAAGGCCCCAGGTATTTCCCTTAGTAGAGACAGGCTGCATGTAGCTCCATGCACTGTCTCTGTTCCAGTGAGATGCTGGGTGATAGCAAGAAAGATAGTGGGTTATTAGTTCTAGACTGTCAAATTTGCTAATTTGCTTCTGTTTCTCCTTCTAAAAAGCAGCCCTTTCAATTCCTGCCATACCAGACTGCTTACTGCTGTGTAGCCGGAAGTCATTTCCACACAGTTAGACAAGGTACAGACTCCCCACAGGAAGCAATTTGGGGGCTTAGACCTTCTCAGATAGCTTTTTGGAATCGTCTTCCACTTCCTGGTAGAAAACCAGCATCTGGTTGCAAAGGAGCAGGAGGCGTGCGTGCCCTGGGCGGAAATGGGGAAGCCATTCCTCAGCTACTGTTCACCATCTTTGTTGCCAGTGGGGTCAGGTAAAGCTAAATAATTTTTCTAACCTCATCCCCTTTCCCTACCTTGAGGGAAAACTCCTATAAGATCACTGTAAACACAATTATGCTGTGCGGGGCTCTCATTAATCTAGTACAAACCACAGCCTGACATTCACTGGGCAGCATTTGCTCTATTTTTTTTTTTCTTAGCTTGTTTTCAGCACCAACTTATCCTCACACTTCCTGCCCAGAGGTGGTTATTTGTATAGCACGATGTTGGGGGAAGACAGAATTGAGCAGAGCCAAGCTTTGCCATTGCTAAAGTGGGGCCTGGGACCTGGAGATGGTCATGGATTCTTCGGACAGGCCGTCAGGAAACTTCAAATTCACTTTGAAGTGCTGAAAATACTGCCCTGATACGAAATAGGGGACCAAGTTCAGGGGCCACATAGCCAGTGCCTCGCATTCATTTAGCAAAGATTAGGCATCCCCCTCCCCAATTTATGTTAATTGCAGACTAGACACAGGGCTACTATTATGGACCAGAAAGATGTGATGTCTACATTGAGACCCAGTCTACTGGCTTTGGCCTGGAGTTTTCTATCATGTCCTTGTAGGTTCAAACATTAGCTAGGGACAGCCACAACTCTGAGCTCAGGAAAAACTGTTTATCACATTCTTTCAACCATAACCCACAATAACAAAGATACCAAAATTTAATCTCAATACATGAAGAATATTTATGTACATAGATATAAGATACATGTATATAAGAAAAGTGCGTGTAAAGTTTCAGAAACAGTGTGCTTATTAAAGTATAATACACTCATATATATATATATATATATATATATATATATACATTTTTTTTTAATGCTCTGACCCTCAGCTATTGAAGATGTAGGTTTGGGTTGTAGCTGGCCCTTCCCTGGAGATTAGGGCATGGTGATTTTTGTGGAATTGTGATTGAATGAAAGTTTTCAAAGATTTGAAGCATTGTGGTATGGAGGACGAAAAACAGCTGCTCTTGTTTGATTGAAAGACTGGGGTCCAAGCCAGAGAAAGTGGGCTTCGATGGTGACAGCCGAGATCAAGTGTAGACAGAGGCTAGTGGCAAAGGCTACCAGCTGTTGTTGACAAAACTCTGTTCTGGGAAGTGAAAACAGGGGAAGATGACAGTCCATCATGGTCCTAAAGCAGGGGGCCTTTGGGAATCGTGGGGAGAAGGAGCCAGGTTCATTTCAAAGTAGTCTTCTCTAGAGTGGAACCAAACACACCCAAAGGAACAGGGTGTATATATTCAAAAGTACAAGGACTTGTGGGTCTGGCCTCTGGAAGTACTCTCCTTCCTCCAGAATCCAAAATTCAGGTTCTCTTTAGCTGCCTTCTCTCAGAGGGTTACAGAGGGGACAGGGACAGGGACAGGGACTGTGGCATCACACACAGTGGTACCTTGAGGTCCCCATGCTTTCTGCAAGGGAAGAGGGGAAGAAAAATCTAGAAGATGCTTGTAGATAATTAAAACAGCACCACACGGAGGAATGAATAGATTTGTCATCCGATTCTTTGGATGGCAGAACTAGAACCAGTTGGCAGAGGAAACAGGAAGGTGGGATCTTGAGGAGTAGATGCTGCCCAAGCCTGTGAGTAGGATCCAGATGCCTAGAGTTGCTCTGGAAATGAGGGGACCCATTTGCATTCACACTGTCCTTTCTTGAATTTCTCATTTACACAGCATGCAGGGCATTACTCTTGAGGATCTCACAAGAAAATTCTGCACTGATTAAGAAATAGCATTTGGTAACTTGAATTTCTCTCAATTCGAAGATCTTACCCAAGGGTACCGGGGCCTAGACTCAGGAAGAAGATCAGACAAAGACACACGGATGGGAGCACCTTTGAGCCCTGTATTGACAGACAGAAACCAGCGTAGACCCACACTGGGAACCCCACAGCCGAGAGCTGATCTTTCTGGGCTCTCTGTTATTCACAGGAGGAAGTTTGATTCCTCAGTCACTGAGACACTTTACCTCACTGCTGCTTTCCAATAGTGTTTCTCCAGGGTGTCCTGCCCCAGCTAATACTGGGGTCTCGCTGACCTTTCCAACTTTCTGGAAGCCTCTCTCTGCCTCTCCACTGTGGTCCTCATGCCCAGCATCCAAAACTTTCTCTGTGAAGTTTTCCTTCACTGTCAGGACAATGTTTCTACCCTGCTGCCCATTGCACATCCATCTGTCATCGTCATTTGGGATTTTTTACACTGTCTGATGGAATCTCCTGGATAGCTGTGTAACTAGGGGCATCGGGGTAATAATTCACCTCACCGCCTGGATGGCAGTCTTCTCGTGGTCAAAGACCACACACTCTACTGTTATATGCTCTTTACCACATGGTAGAGTGTTCTTTCCATTCATCTGACATCAGCTGCCGGCAAATGTGTCCACTCTCCATTCAGTCGCTTTCTAGCATGGCCCCAACACAAGCCTCTTATTTTATGAGTGGAGAACATCTCACAGATAACAGTGAAGGAAGCATTTTAAGATGCTTATGGCAAGTTTGTGGGCTTTGAATCATGAATGTTTTAATTTTCACTTACAGATATGTATATAGCATTTATCACATGCAAAGCACCAGCCACAGGGGTCCATGAGTCCTTTGAAGAGTGTACACCTTGTATCCTCATTTCCATCTCTTTTTTGGGTGGGGGCAGAGTCTGACTATGTAGTTCAGGCTGGCCTTGAACTCACTGTGTAACCCAGGCTAGCCGTAAGCTTGTACTGGATGTGCGCCACCATACCCGGCTCCTTCTCATTTTCTTTGTCAACTCCTTGGTTTGTCACTGCATGGCAGTCACTCACTGACTGCTCTGTGATCTGAAATTCTGGAAGGGTCTGTTTCCTTGTGGGTGTATAGTTGCCCGAGACGGGCCACACCTCTCCACCATCTCCAGCAAGACTTGGAGTATTTTTCTGCAACCCACTTCCTCAGTGTTCTTAGCTCGTCCTGCCTTGCAGCTCATTTTCCTCCTTGTTGAACCACTTAAGGGCTGTGGTCTAAAGCCCCTTCCTTGCAGTTCTTCATGCCGTGGTAAAGGCTGGGCCTTAGGGAAATTCCCAGAAGGAACACAGTATTGGTTCTTGGAGGCCTGTCCCATATACGGAAATGTGGTGTGATGTGTGGTCAAGTTACACAGTGAAACCAATTCTTTCTACACTCAGGGAGTGTAAGGGGGAGTTTATTATTAAACTCTTGCCTTATATGACCCTCATTTCCCAAGCCCATTGCACATGCACAGCCCATGGTCTTCTCTGCATTTCTAAACATTTTATGGAACTGTACATCAAGTTAGGGTAAGACAGAAATTTTATCTTCTCAAGAACAGAAATCAAAACAATACTTTTTTGAAAACAATACTTTAATTAAACCGATAGATGGAAGAGAATAGAATTCTGGAATTTGGGGGTTGTGGCCCGAATTAGTAATTTCTACATTTTTGCAGATAAGGAAACTGAGGCCCTGAAAGGTTAAATCATTTACTGAGGCCACATAGCTTATTCATGATTGAACTGGTCCTAGCTTTTCTATTTCTGGGTCCTGGTGGTTAATCTTCAGTGGGGCTGAAGGCAAATCTCAATAGCCCTTTCCCTCCACAGGTTGGGACATGCTGTGATGAAAATTAGTTAACTGCTATTTTACTTGGATGTCCTAACCCTGGCATTTGTTTTGAAACTGATGGGCCCTGACTGTTTGCTGGTATCAGAAATAGGCTGAAACTATTCTATTGTTATTCAAATTGCATGCTTTCCTGAAAGGCTTGTTAGATGCAAAACTTGGAGAACTACATAAGTTAGAGCTTTCAAAAGTTATTTTTTAAAGACAAAAAAAAAACACATTTTCTAGATGGCAAGAAATGTAATGATTAATAGGAGTTGATCTTATGCATCCAATCCAAGCATTGGAGGTATAGAGAGGGATCATAGAAGATTGTGTTTGCCAAATCTTTCAATGAATTTTTGTAATTAGATTTGTTTCAGCAAACACTGACCGCTGAATCATAAGGTGATCTTCAAGCAGGAGCACTGGATGGATCTAAAGGAGCACAAAGCCTGTTTGCTAATCAGGAAATTAATGACTTTGGTAAATTTGGGTTCGAGAATACAATTTTTCTCCACAGGAAACCAATTACTCTTTGGTCAAAGATATATGAGGAGATAACTTCTCCTTAAATCAAGTTCTTAAATCTATACTTTTTTTATTTTTACTTTTATTGAATGCATTTATAACACTTGTTGGGTTCTTTTGGAATAACACATTCCATGCATTTCCTGTGGATAAACACTGTACCTGTGGTGGATCCTTTACATATATACTGCTTTATTGAATAAGTAGAGCATGATTTTTGTTAGTCCCCAAACTAGTTTCTCTGAGTGCCTATAAATGGAGGAAAGGAAGGAAGCCACCAAGGAAAGCCTATGCTTACCTTGTATCCCCTTTTGTGTTTTGCAGATATTTTATAGATATTGGCAATATCCTTCCCAAGTGTTCCAAATTAAAGAATCTTCTATCACTTTAAACTATTTCAAGTCTCTCTCTTTGATATATTTTTCTTCATCATTCTAACCTTTATTCTAATCTTTTGCTGTCCCCCCCCCCTTTGTGTCCTGGGTTCTTTACCCAGCTTATTATGCTTTTGTGGGGTGGAGAATGAGATGGATGCAAATTATCCCAGTGGGATTGCCTGGATTCAGGAGTCGGGGAAGCATCTGCATTCTCAGAAGCAGATGATGCACCTGGAGTCTCTTTGGCCTTTGGCCCTGGCTGTACCTTGGATGACGTGGGCTGGGAACAGCCTGAGGGCCCCTTGCATTCCTCTCTGGTGACCAGTTCCTGGTGGGGATGCCAGCTGGTTACAGACCTGCTAGATGCCAAGTGTTTCTTCTTGCAGTACTTGTTAGGCTTCCAGCTCTCGTGTGGAAATGCTGACGTATTTTGTTTTCTCTTCCATTTCCCATACCTGTTGGTTGTCTGATTAGATGCACAAATAAATTGCCCCAATTTCCCCCTTCTGCCAGTGGAACCTTTCAATGGAATCTTTCCAACTCCCTCTAACCGGACTCCTGAATCCAAGCCTTACATTCTGACTGGAATCTGGATCTGTTGCAATGGAGGCACCCTCCGCGTCTAGGTTACTGTTGCCAATTATTTTTCATCATATCTGGGGAAGCCTTTTTACAAACCAAATTTTAAATCTTAAATGGATCCTCACTGCAGCAACATTACTGTGGGAATCTAAATGGAGTTGAGCAAGAGAGGAGAGACTCTGCCTCTTGACTGACTGCTGGTACACACACATGATATGTAAGGTGGGAGAGGTGATTCTTCTTTTTCTGGCTTAGTTTTGGCATCTTTTATTCACCACAGTGTATATTTGCATGATTTAAGATTTTTTTTTTATTTTTTTTTGAGACCAGGTCTTGCTATGCAGTTCAGGCTGGCCTTGAGCTCACTTCGGAGCCCAGGCTGGTCTCTAACTTGCAATGATCCTTCTGTCTCAGCCTCCTGAGTCCTGGGATTATAGGCGTGCACCACCATGCCTGGCTAGGACATTTTAAGAGTAAGTTTTTTATTCTGTGCCATTTTCCTTTGTGAACCAATTCTAGGACCTTATAAGTATGGCTGCTTGGATTAAATTTGGGACAAGGACAAACATAACCTATGTCATTTCTTGCCTCTTTCTTCTTCCTCCTTGATACAGATTTCAAGGAGCATGGTTTTTAAGTTCATGAGCTAGCCTATATCCACTCCATGCATAACAGAACCTAGACCAGGAGACTGGCACTAGTTTGGTGGTCAAGGTTACGTAGCTGTTTAGTAAAGAGGGAGCAACTGAATTTCTACTCCTGAGACCCACAGGCCATTGCTCTCAAAAGAGCATATTGGCTTCCCCTTTCTTCTTTTGTTTCCACATCTCCTCTAGCACCTTGTAAACATTTATTGTCCATGTCTGGTGCCACTTATTTGAAGCTGAGTGCAGGTTTCCTAAGGATCTGTTGCCAATGATCGCCCCTGGAACTCTACCCACTCCTACTGATGTCTAAAGCTGATTCCTACCCCTGTGTTTCCATCATCACACGCATAGGAGCTTAGATTGTCCTTACCACCCATCCCTATGGAGCCAGGGCTCTAGAACAGCTTGAACCTGGACTGAGTCTGTCTAGGGGAATTTTGGAATTCATTAACTATTACTAACCCACGGTCAGAGATATATTTACAATAGTCCTGGCACCTGGTGAGACACATTGTGAAAATTCTGTTAGCCAACTCTTACTAAGTCCTGAGGTAGGTATTCTGTCTTTCAGATGAGGAGAGCAGCTCTGAGGGGTCACACACACAGTGGCTAGAATGGAAGTCTGGCCTTTCTGTTCTGAAGGCTGCACTTCAGACTTCAAGGCTCTTCTGATTCATGATCATTTGGAATGAGGGCATCCATATGCCATCCACAGTTCTATTCATGACATGAACGATCGTATGGCTCTAGCAGTCAGGGCAAGTCTAGGCTGCCACTTTATGAAGCAGCCTAAAATGATTTTACCTTCAGTTTATAAGGTCAAGTTTATGGATGAACTTGATCATCCAATTCTGAAATCCTAGGGGAAGTGGGCAGTTTGGAACTTGAGGTAAGTTTAGGGAAAACAAGGAAATAATACTTCTCCTAGCACATAATAAAGTTATGGAACTCATTACCTTGAGAGGCTGTGCAGACAGGAAATATAAATGGATTAAAAAGAGTTTGGACAAATTTATGAATGACAGAGTCATAAAAGGCTTCTAACAGAAGCTGGAATATACGAGGTGTGACTATAAAGTAATGAAAATCTTTTTTAAAAAATAAAAAACCAGGACATGTATATTCCAATAAATATGTCCTTTCCCCTCAGAGTAATTGCCTTAGGGAGAATACTGATTATTGTTTATTTTAATATAACTTGTTTGTTGAAAATATTTTTGGAACCCATAGAAATTTAGAGGACTGAACTCCACCCCACTTAATAGATGAGGAAACTGAAAACTTGTTTTCAGGTACCCAGGAATAGTTCTAGGTCAGAATCCGGGTCACCTGTGTCCTGGTTCATTACTCCTCTGGTTCCATGTATGGTCTTCTGCTATACATTTCTTCAGTATGTGGCAAATTCTTTCAGATACTCTAATATGGTAAATCTTCACTTTTTGTTGATAACTGTGTAGAAGGATTTAGATTTGGGCTGGGGATTTAGCTCAGTGGTGTAAGCACCTGCCTGGCTAAGCATAAGGTTGTGAGTTCAATCCCCGGTACCAAAAAAAAGAAAAAAGGATTTAAGTTAACTTTGATTAAATGTGTGTTCATGTATTCAAGTTTGTTCAAAGCTTGAATTTTTTTTTTTCCAGAAGAATGGGCTATAAAACCAGGTTTCTTTTGCTGGGTTGCCTGGGTACCTTCCCCTCCACTGGATGCAACTTGAATGAAGTGGAGGGCTGTTTTCTTCTCTTGAAGCCAAAAAAGTGTTGGAAAATCAGCCCTGGAGTGGAAGGGGGCATTTTGGAGCTCTCGAAGTCTTTCCCAGGCACCTTGCAGAACTAATGCAAAATGTTCAAAGAAGGTTTGAAAAATAAAGAGACAAGAGAGCTGACACAGCAAGGTTCAAACCAGAGCAGAGGCCGCAAAGAGAACAAGAGAATTGCAGAGCTCAGGTGAAAAAGTGGAGAGAGGGCTTTATCCCCTCAGAGGCAGCAAATGTGGGGACCAGAATGGGCCCCATCAAGATCTAATCAAAGACGCAGGTCACTGGGAGCTTCTTGGTCTGTGCTCATTCATGCCCTGCCTGCTGAATTCACTTTGATCACCAAATATCATTTTCACTTAGATTTCTAAGAAAAATAAGGGGGAGCTAGGGGTTGGGGGGAAGGACTGGCACAAAGAAACCCCAATTCCATGAAGTAAGGCGGGTGACTTTTTTGCTTAGGCTTGGAAACTTTGCTTCCTCAAATGGATTTACAGCCTTGAACCAAAACTAACAAGGAAAAGACAAACATGTCACCAAAAGGAACATGTTGACATGTGTTGATGTCTCTGCCAGACTTTATAACACAACCCACAACCCTCGGAGCTGGCTGGACGTGCGTCCTGGTTGATGATGTGGTTCTGTGGAATTCTGGGAAGAGGAGATACAGCAGAAAGGTCCAGGCCAGTGAGGACAGCTGGGAACGGTGGCTCTTGGGCCTATGACTGCAGCTGTTAAAGAAATTGATCTTTGTTATGAGATTTTTGAAAGTCATGTAAAAGAAGACCTGGCTAGGACAGAGATGAAAAAGCAAGGTTATCAGAGTTGACCAAATCTGTGGAGTGGAATCAGCAGGAAGAGAAAGGCTATGCACTGTTGTTGAGACACCCACACACACGTACACACATTTACGTGGAGGCTGAAAGCACTTCTGTAGGCATCCACGAGTCACATTTCCTCCCGGGAGGTAGGGGTGTGTGGCGAGGGAGAGGATGTATTGTCCTGTTCTGTGTACAAACATAGACAGATACATCGACTGCTACACACCCTCGTAACTGAGTTATTATGTCCTTTTGGGCTAAGAAAGGGGGCAGGGAGGGTTGAGCCTTAGCTGTCGGTGTGCAGCTGTGGAAGCTACCTATTCTGAAATGTCTACAGTTCTCCTTAGGCCCACCCAGGCTCCGTCCCAGCCCCCTAGAGCCTGGTAGATTTTACAGATGCAGAGGTTCAAAAGGGACCCCAGAATGCTATTGTGAAACAAACCCTCATTTCTTGGGGGCACCATCGCTTTCCTGAAATGAAGAGATGACAGTTTCTTCTGCCTTGGGCAGGGGCTGCTGGCACTGTTGCTACCCAGAGCTGCACCCTCCTCGAGGTGTGCCTGGGGGGGCACGCCTTCCTCTGCATTGTGGTGAAGGTACAGGGAGTTGCGATGCTTTGGTGTCTTTACTTAGAAACAACAGCTTTCTGACTCTCTTTGCTTATCTGTGCTACTGATCACCAGGCAGGACTGGCTTTTCTTATTCCTCCAGGGTTTTTGGCAGAAGTGGCTCTAGGTTGGTGGTAGGCAAGGCCATGTGTGTCAGAGCCAGGCCATGGTGGGCTCAAAGATGCTCAAGTCCAAAAAGGGGGCAATGTAGCCAGCTCTCTTCTACCCTTCTCCATCCAAACTTCTGGCTCTGGCTACACTTAAGCTTGGACTAGAGAAAACTTCTTTGAAAGACAACAAATTTTATTGAAGAAAACTCATTGATTTTCAAATCAGAATACACACTGAAACTTAAAATACCTTGAAACTAGGAAATGGAGAATAAGCAATGCCTGTCAGAGCCCCAAACTGCATTATTTAAGCCATGAGCAGACTAAGGGCCAGGACAGGAGGTGCTGACTGGTTCTGGCAGCCTCCTGTGTTGTCACCTAAGGGACTGGTGACTAATGTCAGATGCTTATTGCTCCCGGCAAACTAAATATCCTAGACCCCATCCTGGGACTATTTCTCAAAGGTGAAAGGGAGAGTTATTCTCATTATGGTTATCCTGAGTTTAGACGGAAGAAACCTCTCAGCTTTAAATGGAAATTTCATAAATAAAGAGCAAGGAGAAAAAGAAAGCAAACAAAACCAAATCAGAATAAAAACCCTGGCCTTTGGCAGGAACAAAAAGGCCCAACAGGCTGAGGTGGGAGTGTCCAGCAAAGAGGCCCCCAAAACTGGGACCAGGCCCTTCTCTGAAGCTCCACTGCAGGCCACCATGCCCCAGCCTTGGGGTCTTCCCCTAGTCCTACTCCGAAGATCCTGTTCCCATTATTTTAGCACCTTCACAGGAAAAAGAAAGCAGGAAACTGCCTCAGGGTTTCTTCTACCAGATCTTCCTCTCCTGCTACAAAAGGCAGCATCTGCCCCTTTAAATCGAGGAGCCATGGAGGGAATAAGAACCATTTTCCCCCAGCCATTCTTCAGATCAACCCCAGTCTGCTCCCAGGAGGAAGGGGCAGCAGGTATAAGCGCCGCCAGCCAGTGTGCTTTGTGGCCCTGGCTCTGCTGCCTCTTGTCCCTCCACCTGCATCTGGGGATCATCATGGGGAATGTGACAGTTACCCTTGGCACTTTGCACGCTGGAGATTTTGGCATTTGCACCAAATCCTGTGACATTAAAAGATAACGTCAACCGTAAGCTTATGTGTCATGGTTAAAAAATGCGGCGAATGTGTGAAGTTTAAAAAGCATTACAGCAAAGACACGTTGCCATGAATTCTCCTCAAAATACGCCACCTTGCTTCAGACACACTTGTCTCCTCGTTCTTGTCACTTTCTAAAACAGGTCCGGAGTCCTCTTTTCCGAGGTGTCTTGATGGTTAGTTGGCTGTCATGGCTGCTTCCATGTCCTGAATCAATTCAAAACATTTCCCTTTCCTGGTCAATTTGACTTTGGAGAGGAGCCACACACTGCATGGTGCCAGATCCAGTGTGGGGGACATACCGGGTTTTTAGAAGCCTGCCCTTTTGTGGGATGCCATTCTGCAGCTGGACTTGTATTTTTTTTAAATCATACCTGATAGTCACTCAGGAAAGAGGACTTCAGAACTGATTTAGAAAGTGACAGGAATGATGGGATAAATGTAGTCGAAGCTGGGGGGTATTTTACTGTGAGATTTTTTTTTCATTTTTATTATACGTGTTTGCAGTACATGATGGTCACATTCCCCATAGGGAGTCAGTACCTGTACATGACACATCTTAATTCTTTGTCTTCTTTTCCCTTCCCACATTTCTTGGTCCCCTTCTCATCTGCAAAAGTTCTATTCCCTCCCCCCATTTCCTATTTGGCTCTTTATATTTTTGGTTTCTCTATAAGAGAAACCGTGTGATAATTTAAGCTTGTGCGTTCGAAACAGATACCACATACTGTGATCACACTGTACATATGTATGAGTGATATATCTATTTGAATGATCAGGAAGGAATAACCAGGCTATTATTAATTATCACATGGAATGGGATTGAGAAAAGAACTGTTGCTTTTCATTTAAGGTTGCGTTGTTTCCTTTGCTACATGAAATACCTCCTTTGATACCAAGATCTCATAAAAATTAAAACCCACTCAAAAAATATCTCAGCAGTAAAAAATTATCAAATGGCTTCTGAGAAAGACCAGGTGGCCAGTGCTGATCCCTCCCTGCCCACAAGCCTCATCCAAGGGAGGGAGGACTCCAGGGAGGACTCCAGGGAGGGTTGAAGGTCAGGGTGGGTGCTGTGGATGTAGGGCAGATGGAAGACGTGTTCAGCTGCAGGACTTCCGAGCTTTGCCAATGGGGCTCTTGTTAAATTACGCTTTTGTAATTGACAACTTCTCCAGTGCTGGGGGAGCCAAAGAGGGGCACTGTGAAGAGCAGGGTGCAGGGCAAGTGTGGACTCAACGTGAATGCCCCCTCCCCACCTTCCACCTTCCCTTCCATCTCCCTTTCCTCTTCTTCCCCCCATTTGTCCACTTCCCTCCTCTCTCCCTCCCAAGTGGTTTTCATCCCAGGCTGCACCCCTGCATTTAAGTTCATCTCATGGATTGAACCCTGTGCCCTTGGTGACACAAAGAGACTCTCTTGGTGTGGGCCGGGCTCACAGTCCTCAGTTCCTCAAAGATGTGTCTGCTTGCCACTGGGTGGGGTACAGACCAGCAGTGTTTTCCACGTTACTCGTCCTGATCTATGAATTGGGTCAGGACATTTGGTGCATGTGAAAGACCACCAGTTATTTTAGGGCAGAAATAAGTAGAAGAAAAAGGAGAAGCGCAAAAGAAGTGCTCAGGGGAAAAAAAAGCTGCTTTGCAGGAAAAAGAGAAGATCGACCCTGCATGCAGAATGCACGGGAGTTTGCGTCTGTCCTTTTATGGCAGCTGTGTAGTTGGTTCAGGTGGCAGCACTTGAGCGCCAGCTAGAAGATTGATATCAGGTGCCAGGTTTGGCGAGTTCTCATGTCAGACTCATAGCGTACTCGATGCAATGCCTAGCTGAATCCCATGTCAGGCTTATTAACCATGGGCGAGGACAAGGTGCTGCGGTTCTGTTCCCATCGTTAACAAGTTTCCTGATAGGTAGGTAGTACCCAACTGCTCCACCTGTGTGGCCATGCCCTGTGTGGCCATGCCCTGGCCTCCTACTGCATGCTGGCCCTTCCTCAAGGATCTTTTAGTTCTGCCGGTTCAGCCCTGCTCAGGACGTCGCTCATCCTGAGTTTGTCCCCTGCAGATGGAAGGTCACATCTTGCCCAGGGTTCCAGCAGCCCCCAAGGGGATGAGCTTCTTGGCTCAGTAGGACGCAGGAGAGAAGGAAGTCAAGGGCTGCGCCACGTAGGGGAACTAAGGTCACAGAGAGGAGCAGGCCCTGTGGTCTTGCTCATTAGAATGTCTGGGCTCTGAGGGCCCTGGGGCAACTGGGGAAGGGGCTCTGGGAGATGTTCACATCCTGTGCGCACCTTAGTATTTTAATCTCTGCATCATCCGGGAAAGCTGGCATTTTCCTCCTCCCTGAAGTTTCCTTGCTTTTGCCCTACATCCCTGTTGGAGGAGAGAACTTTGAAGATGATGCACGAAATTAGTTTTCTTTTAGCAATAAATCTTATCAAGGTTACGCTGCACGAAGAGGTCACTGTGGGCAGAGGATTTGCTGGATTTGAGGGTGCCCTTTTTTGTATCTCCCAGGACCCTAATCTCCCAGAAAGGGGGTGGGGCCTGGGTTGCAGGGAGGGGGCGCCTGTGTCTCTTCTTCACACTCATGCTGACCACTGTGTAGCTTTTCTCTTCCCATCAGCTACTTCTAGTACCTTCCTGCCCTACAGTGACCCCTCTCCAGCCTCATTCCCTGGGCCCCTGTGGCCTCCCTGAGGCAAAGGTGCTCTTTAGTTTTACTCTATTGTCTGTACTTCCACTTGCTTGTGATGGAGCCCTTGTCAGGGTGGGGACCTGGGGAACGGTTCTGAGACAGCTCAGAGCAGATGCTGTGGGGACCCATATGAGCTTCTGCTCCAGAGTCCGTCATGGCCTGGCCCTGGTGGTGGTATGGGTCCCAGGTCCCCACGTTTGCAGTTACCATACACACGGGGTGTTCCTGCCAACACATACAATTATGCTGTCCCTTAATTAGAAACTTTTTTTTTTTTTTTTTTTTTTACCAGAGACAGCCTCTGCTGCTTGTCAACAAAAACATATTTGTGCCACAGCCTTAAAACACACACGCACATAAATTGCCAATTATTTGGCATTCACAGAGCCTGGCAAGACACAGGCAAGAGCTGTTTGCTTTTCCTTAGACCAAATTAAGACTGCCTTTCATGGCAACTTACTTGTGGGGGTAATTTTCCATCTCATTTAATTAGACTAATTGATTCAGCTGCCCGTCAAGGGGCCACATGGTACTGGGTGCTCGGGGCAGATTTCTCCAGTTCTGCTTGGAGTTGGCTTTGAGCAGCAGCCTGATTAGCTTTCCTGTTTTTCAGACCCAAAGTGGCCCTTTTTTAAACTCGTGCATCTGACTCTGCGGCACATGGGTAAGTACATGCGGGGAGCCACTAATTTACGATGCTCTCTGCCAAAGGCTGGGTGCTGAACCCAGGTGGGGAATTTGACCCCGGGGACAAGGAGTTCGCTGAGGCTGAGAGGGAACTGAAACACCTGGATCCCGAGCAACAGGGCATCCGGCAGATTCCAGCATAACCAAGCGTTTTTGTTGCTCAGTGTCGGTATGGATTTTCCAGGAGACTATGTCTGGTGGGTCCAGTTCATGGATTGTTACGAGTGGATTTTAGGAAAAGAAAATATGGAGAAAATTACCCCCACAAGTAAGTAGAGACAGGCTGGGCAGCCCTGATTCAGTAACCAGAAATTCGACACGCTCCCTTGACCTGACCTAAGGTGGAAATTTCCATACCAGAGAACTTTGTTTCAGGTACAACATTATTAAATGTCTGTACAAAAGGACCTCCAGTCTGTGGATACAGGGTGGATGAAACATAAATGAACATTTCATTTAGGCTTAGGTCACATTATCAACACACCTCATTATGACATGCGAAGATCCCCAAGTAGAAAAAAAAATCTGAAATCCAAAACACTTCCGGTGCCAAGCACTTCAGATGAGGGCTGATCAGCTTGTGCAAAATGAATCTCTGCCCTCCTTTCCATGTTCTCCTTCCTGCCTGTTTCCTGCCTCTTGTGTGCTTAGTCTGAGTGTGCAGGGATGGCCACTCATTCATTCACTGAGCCTGTGTCCATAAATTGTCCCCAAGGCCACGGCTACATGCTGTCCTTGAGTTTTTCTCAGTCTGAACCATTGAACCCTCACTGCACCTGATGAGCCGGGTATGATGCTGGACCCATGTACAGAGGGGGAAACTGAGGCAGGAGAGGTTATGGTTGTGAGTGATTCTGCCCTGAGTCCTACATTTTGGTGTCAGGATTCAGGATTCACTCTTTCCTTTCCCACCATGGCTGGAAATGCACCTGGTGTAAAAAAAGGGGGGGGCAATTTTCTGTGTTTTGCACTGACATGTAAACGTCCTCCTGGTAGATTAGTGAGGGAAAGCAGACTTTGTGTCAACATTGGGCAGAAACAGAGGTTGGGCGACTTTTCAGTGAAGGGCTGGATGTTGACTACATATGCCCCATCTGGCCTCTTGCGGCTCCTCAACTGGACCTTGTAGCCTGAACCAGGGTAGATGGTGTGTAAACAACTGGGAGTGGCTGTGTTCCAATAAATCTTTATTTACAAAACCAGCAGCCAGCCAGAGTTGACCCACAGGCTGCTGTTTGCCAACTCGTGGTTTGAAAAACGGTATTCATACGAGCTTTAATGATCACAAAACAGTCTGGACGTAAAACAGAACCTACATTCTTGTTTTTCTTATCATCAAATTCATTTCATGGTTTCGAACCCAGACTGATTTCTTGAGGCTCCCTTTTTTCTGTTTCTTTTTTCTCCTGACAGGTGACAGTTCTGTGTGCTGAATAAACCTGAATTTGCAAATCTTCCCAGCCTAAAAGTAAGGTGGTCAGACCACCCAGGTCCATGGCAAATGGTGGGTTAGAGACCAAGGCCCTCTCCAATAAACAACCTGGACTGTTTATTGAGTTTTTGAGGCTACACACCCTCAGAGAAATTCCGGGAGCCTGAGATTGGCAGAGACACAGCATGGAGTGTACCCTGTTGTCACTGACTGATGACCAATGTACCCCTGCACCAATGCCTTCGAGAACACCTCTGTAGCCATCCTTCTGTCCTCATGAAGTTAAAATTGCAGAACAATTCTTTAAAGCCAAGTTAAATACAGTGAGGCTTGTGTGAGATTCAGGCAGTGCCACCTAGCGAGGAGGATGCCTGGTATCAGAGCTTCTCTCGGAGGGATTGGAGCAGGATATGGTGCCGAGGAGGGGGCTGTACCTCCTAGAGAAGTTGGCATAGCTCAGCCTATGCATTAATTAGGACAACATAGCCTTATATGGAGAAAGAAGATGAAATAAGATCAACATTCAACAAGTGCAAGACACAACAGAAAAATGATAGGTGTGAAGATTTAAAAACATAAAATCATGGTGTCACAATGTGAAATTGAGGTGGGGAGATAAAGAAAAGATATATATATATATATATATATATATATATATATATATATATATATATATATATATCACATCATGTAGGCAACTTGATCCACAAGGCCAGGAATGTACCCCTCAAAGTGAATGATTTAAGCATTTCTTAAAAATTTTATTTAAAGAGAAAAAAAAAACATGTGAAGGGTAGAGATAATAAAGAATTTCAAAAAGAGAAAGATAAACAGTAAGAAATCACTAGTTGATAAATTACATATTGTCCTTTTAGAAATAGTTACAAAATTAAAGCATACAAACTAGATATTCAAACAGTGAGACTATATACAGCTATGCATGCATGAGTCTCTACATGTATTTCTATCCTGTCTATATTAGAGGGAAAAACAAAACCTTGAAAGACAAAACCAAACAAATTCCTATAAAAACATGAAATCAAAAAGTCATATAAAACCACAGTACAAGGTGATCTACAAGGATTACAGAGTTGTTTCTTATTATCTTCAATAGAATTGTCTATGTCATCAGGCATAATTGAATATAGCAGTATAATTGAATATAGCAGTACATAACAATATTAGTAAAAATAAAACATTGTAGACAGTATAAAACTTCAAAAACAGGTAATAATCAAACCAGAGTGGATATTCTAGTGACTCTTGTCATCTTAAGTGCAGTTGCCTATATTCTCAGACTTGATACTATCAATCATAACAGCTTTGAATAAAATCTATCAATACAAAACAGTGATCTAACAAACCAGGTTCGATCATGATCAGTCATGGTAAAACACTGTAGGTTATACAGAGCTTTAGATTAAGTTAATAAGAAATTAAGGATGATTACCATACTATATACTGTTATTTTTGGGATAACTGTCTGTGCCCTCAAATCTAGTATAGGTAGAATGACTGGAACAGAATATAATACATCTAAACAGAGTGGTGTGAGTAATGTGGGTTTTAAATCCTGGTACACGATTAACAATATAGTATATCAAGGCCATCTATGTTAGAGATTCTAGGCATCTTTCTCTGCCTCATTTCTGCTATGCTATTTTTCTGCCTTTGTTTGTCTAGTTTTCTCTTTCATTCTACTGCCTGCCCCACTCATTGAGGCCTTTCTGCCACTGTTCCTAAAATCCCAGTATTTTTCCTCTCTCTCTCGAATGTCCTTCAGTATTCTCTGCAGGGTTGGATTGGCAGTCACAAATTCCCCCAGTTCCTCTTTGTCATGGAAGCATCTTGTTTCTCCATTAATTTCTAGTGACAGCTTTGCAGGGTACATCGATCTGGGCTGGAGGTTATTTTCTTTCAGGACTTGGAATACTTCACTCCAAGCTCTTCTTGATCTGATAGTCTGTGTCGAGAAGTCAGCTGTGAAACAGATTTATAGGTAATCTGTTTCTTTTCTCTGATGGCTTTTAATATTCTGTTTTTATATTGAATCTCTGGTATCTTGATTATTATATGTCTGGATGTTGCTCTGTTTTGGTTGTAGGTGGCTGGAATTCTGTATGCCTCACATAACCTAATGTCATTTTCTTTACGTATGCTTGGGAAGTTTGCTTTAATTATTTCCATGAATAGCCTTTGTAATTCACCTGTTTGTATTCCTGCTTCTTCGTTCACATTTCTTATCCTTAAATTATAGATTCTCTTGTCGTCTTCTAGCCTTTGTATTGTTACTGCCTGTTTCCTTGTTATTTTTAAGAGATCTTTCCTTTCATGATCACACACTGCAAACTTGTCTTCAAGTTTTGATAGTCTATCCTTAGTTTATTTTAAGGCATTTTGCCAGCCTTCATTGGAGTTTTTAATTTCCTGGTAATCTCTTTGAATCTGCTTCATGTATTCTATATTTTATTTATATTCTTTATCTAATGTTTCTCTCCTTTTTTGTGTTCCTCCCTTCTTCCATCTATGTCTTCCTGAGAGATGCTTAGCATTTCTTTTATTACTCTACTCATATCCTGCTTTACCTGATTTAATATTTCAGTTTTGAGCTCGTCTACAAGGTCCTGAAGGTATCTCTTAATGTCTATTGAAGCCATGTCTGATGTTGCATGTTTGCCACCCTGTCTCCCTTGTTTTTCCCTCTCCTGGATCAGTGCTCTCAGGGTTCTGGGCTGGGGGCCTCCTCTTGCCTCTCTCTCCTGTTATGGTCCTGGCCTCCTCCACACAGGTATACAGTGGAGGTCCCAGCCCTCTTCCCTCTCGGCCACGGTTGCTCTGAAGCATGCTGATAAGGGACCTCCACCCTCTCCTGCCTGCTCTTGTCACTGAGGTGTAAACACAGGCTGCATATGCTGGCCTCTCCCTACCGGGCCAGCCAAACTTCAGGGGCCTTCACCAAGTTAGTGCATGCTAGGCGCAGGGAATTGATTTGGGGTGGCTCATTGGGTCCCGGCCAGGGGCACAATCCAGTCCAAGCAAATCCCACAAATCTGCTCTGGGGAGGGAGCAACCAACTGAAGTCACTGTTTCTCCCAGTTCAGGCTCCTCCTGCCCAATTCCAACATGTTGCCCATTTGGTTGTGCCCTTCCTGTGGTGGGGGGTCTCACTCCTAGTACTGACCGTGGATTACTGAAGATTCCTTCACTGGCTCTGCTCTCCATTGGGCTCACCAACCCCCAACTTCAGCATGGCTGTGGCTCCTGTGAGTGATTGCAAGAACAAGTTTGGGCGGCTCTGCTGGCCGGCGTGAATTTGCGAATTCTGGCTGGCACAAACTTGGTGGGTCACAGGGAAAATGCTTTGTCCAGTAATTTTAGCTGTTACAATTGTAGCCCTGAGACTGCATGTTTGATGAGATTTTTTACATTTTAATTTCTTCCCATGTCAAGGGATCCATTTCCCTCTGTCTGGATCTCTCCAGGATGTTTTATTCTGGCATATGAGTTGTTTCTCCCAGGAGGTTTTGTGTTTTGTTGCTCACTGATCGGCCATCTTTAGCTCCTCTTCTTGATTTAAGCATTTTTTAAAGGCAAAAAAAGCTTTAAATTCATATGTAACAACTGAATTTTTTCCCAACAGGATTTTAGAACTTGTTAAATTTTATTCACTCAGTTGGTGTTTACTGAGATCCTTCTACCTGACCCTGTGTGGAACCCAAGATATAAAGATATATCTATCTATCTATCTATCTATCTATGACTAAATTTCTGTCCTCAAGGGACTTTGACTATTTTGTGCTCCACTGTAGTATAAGTGAGTCTGGTGTCCTTATCTGGTCTTCCTTGGATGTTTTCCTAGGTAGAGTAAAGGAATATCCTGGTCTACTCAGGGTGGACCTGGTCTGTGCCCATTATCCCAGGGGAATGTTAGTAACCTCACCATTCAGTCACCAGATTCTTCAGTTTGGTTAATGTCACAGTCATCCTCCCCACAGGACCTGATGAGTGATCGGCCTAGGAAAACATGTTTTTACCCAATGACCTGCTCATCTGTCCATGTCTGGTTGAACTGGTAGGGAACCTCAGTTCAAAGCAGAGTCAGTCAGATTCCCTGTCTTGATAATTTGGCCTGAGAATTAGAGGCTGAGACAACTGGAACTGATCAAAGGAGTTAAAGTCAGGTGGAATGCTGGCCAGATCCATTGCCATAACAACCTGAGTCATCATTATGGAGGTAGAGGAACCAAAGGCTTTGGGAAGAAGCCAACGGGAAAAAATGATCTTGTTTTCTTGTCACTGCTGGTTCAGACATCAACATTGGGCTGGTCAGGAAGTGTGGCTTCTACTACTCCCCATCCCTCTTTCCAGTAGGTAGCAGAGGACACTCAGAGTGGAATGAGATCCCTATTTGAGGGATGCCATGGTATCTCCACACTATTTTCCCTTCCCTTCCCAGGGACCTCTATATCTGAAATCAAAGAATGAAGCTATCAAGAGAACCACTTGTAAGTATCAATGTAGAAACTTGAAAGCTATCCAAACAGACATCTTATTCCCTGCCTGTGGTATCTGGTTACCAGGTTTGAGAGCTCATATCTGAGAACAGAAAGGACCCCAAAAGGAGAGGTACAGAAAGCCACAGAAGAGATGAGGGCTGCTCCTCTTCAGTTCCTGGTTCAGATGAGTATGGAAAATAGGTCTTGTATGTGCCATGGGTTCTGAGTTTGGGGTTTGAAAGGGTTATTGGGATTTAGGGCCATGATCTTTCTAGAGACTAAAGCATTTTGGGACTTAAAAATAAGTGGATAAATCCATTGGCTGGAGGATAAGTGAAAGATGTGACCTAGTGTCCCTGGAGGCCACCTATGCCTACAACTGTTGCTGTAAACTGAGCCCCATGTCCGCAAGGCTATTGAAACCACTGCTGAACCACACTGAGCTCATAGATTACAAACCAAGTGAAGTCTGGAAAAGTCTGAGCCTTCCCCTAAGAAGCAGCACCCCTTCCGTTCCTCCCCCAACTTGACACAAGAGTGGAGCAGAGGAAGGAAGGGGTATATGACACCGGACAGTGTCTTGCCACTCCAAGTCCAAGTGTAGCCTACCTTGCGCTTGGGAAGGGGAAAGGAAAGAGCTTTCACCATGCTGAAAGGATTGGATATTTGCAGTTGACAGCACTGACTCCTGGTGAAGAATGCAGACACTCATCCGTCTGGCCTCAGCAGAGGTCATGTTGTTCCCAAGGTGGGAAAGCTAGCTGGGGAGGGAAATCGATTTTCCAATGATTCAAGGAACCCCAAAGCTCAACTTTACAGCGCAGCATAAACAGATTCCCAATCTATTTATGGCATCTGAATTCCATGGGATGAGAGGTCAAGGGGAACAATTAGGCAAGAAATGTCTCTCCTTATGGGGAGTACAGTGAAAAAATTTGAGAAACACTAATTCAGGAAAGAAAAATAGAAAATGGGGCTCTAAACTGTTGGACATGGTTGTTCCACTTTCCAAGACATATGTAAATCATCCTGTCCTGATGACTCATGCAAGAGAACCAGATTTATAGATGGCCTCTGCTTGTCATGGAGATCTGCCTGTTTTCTGGCTCCCCGGGAGGTCCGAGACCTACAGGAGTATCCTACACACCCTAATCTTGCCTGTTGGTTTTCCAGGCCACTCACTTGTTCCAGAGACTTTGGACTAGAAGAAAGAGGTTCCACATTTTATCCGTCGCAGATTTGTTGTCCTAGCCTCTTAGCTATGCTCAAGGTCTATGGGCATTTTTATGATTTAGCCGTAAATGAATGTGGTAAAGTCTGGGATTGGATGAGGAAGACTTATTCCACACCAATAAAAAGAATGAGATCTCAGAATATATAGCAAGGCAAAGTGAGCTAGTACACATTCTCATGAGAGTTTGATACATTCTGTCTCCCTGGTTTGCTTGTTTCTGGGCTCAGTCACCATGATCAGCTGCATCATTCTCTAGTAGGAACTGTTGGCTGACTGCAGGCTTGTAACTTGCTGGGCCTGAGGCAGCAGTGTGGGTGCCTCTCACCTCTTCTCCCCAGCCTGGTCCATCCACGCTTCTATCTTTTGCAGGACACTGTCTGCCTGTCAGACTCCAGCATCTCAGCACAGTACCTGTGTCAGTGTCGGCATCCTGTCCAGCCAGCACTGGCAACATCTGCAGCAGGTGAAGACGGGTACAGAGATCAGGGAAGGAATGGCTTAGAGAGACCCAGAGACTCTGTGATCCATTTGCCTAAATCAACTGTGACATTTGTACCTTCCAGTAATGCGAAGCTGTTTTAATATTGAAAATCAACCAATATAATTCACTATATGATCAGACTAAAGAAAAAAAATCATGAGCATGTCACAGGATGTGCAAAGAGTGTTTGATAAAACTTGACACCTTCTTATGACAAAAAGTCTCCAAAAAATAGAGATAGAGGGAACTTTCCTGAGTTAATCGAGATTGTCTGCAAAAACACAGAAAACCCTACAGCTGACATTGCACCTCATACTGAAAGGTTGATTCTTTTTCTTTAAGGATTGAGAGTGAGCGATGGTGTCCACCTTTACCACTCTAATTGTACACAGTGCTGAGAGGCCCAACTAGAGCCAGGAGGAAGTGACAAGAATTGTAGTACACAGATTGGCAAGGAGGTAAATAAACTCCCTGTCTGCAAATGAAATTATTGTCCATGTAAAAAAATCCTCAGGAATCTACACATAAAACCTCTGATAACTAATCAACAATTTCATCAAGGTACGGAATGTAGGGTAAACACACAGAAAGCAACCCTGTCTCTGTATACTACCAGTGAGCATAGGGGACCCCTAAGTTAAATTTAAAAGGCAAAATAAGAGACAGATAATAGGAAACAGGGAGACAGAGCTTTTGGAGATGGGAAGGGGACCAAGAGATGGGGATGGGGCGGGGGAGGGAAGAGAAGGGAAAGTTTACCCTTTCGTTCTCTGATGGTTTTCTGTGCTCACCCCTAAAACTCCCAGTGGATGACTTCTGGACTCAGCAAACCCTGGGCCCCCTGTCTTTAATTTTGCCCCCACAGCCTCCAAATCTTTGTCTTTTACTCATGTTTTCACGATGTCTGCTCAGTTACAGATTCTGGGTCTAGAATCTAGATCAATACTTTGATCTTTGGGGTGCTGCACTCTATTATTGATATGACTTTTATTTTAAAAGTTATTATTTTTTAATTTCCAGGAGCTCTTATTTTTTTATTTTTGTTTTTACTTTCTTTTTCTTTAATTTTTGGTAGCTGCCCGTTCATGGTTTCTGCAGACATTGTCTTCTTAAAATTCTTTCTGTATACTAATTATTCTTTTGAAAAACATCATTTCTAGTCTCTGAGTTATAATTGCTCTATTTAGTCACCTGATCTAGCTCTTTTATGGAATCAGCTTTTCCTCGGTGGATGAGACTTGGTGGGGTTCTCTGGCTTTGGAATAGGGCTGAGGAGACCAGGCTGACTTGGGGTTCTATCTGGGGCATGTGGGTACAGAGCAGCCCAGAGAACTCACAGAAGAGGTTCTTTCTGTGTCTATAAGAATCTAATCGAGGTGATGGTGAGAGATATCGAAAGATTCATTTTTCTACAAATGCAGACTCAAGTGAACATGTGGATCTGTCTGGGGCCAACTCTCAGATGATATTCTGGAGGCAACAGCTGCCAGTAGGTGTCAGGTGCTGTGAAAGGGAGCTCTGTGTCCTCTGTTGAACAAGGAGTTCAAAGACAACAAACAGCCTGACATTGCTAGGAGAGCCTCGGCACAGTCCAGGGGCTGCATGAATGACCGATGCTCATGGCTGGCCAGGAATCATTGTTTACAGTTTATATACCATGTTGAGAATTTTCTGTTTAAACAGTTAAAGGGATGTGTATTTTCTTTTAGAAAGTTGTGTGATCCCAATGCAAAAAAAAAAAAAAAAATAGAACTTTCAATGGATGAGCTTAATTTATCTGGGAAATTTACTAACACGAGTGTCAAGTAAGCATTAATCTGACTGCAGAAGAGGGTGCAGGGCTTTCTGAACTTATCTCTTAAAGGCATGTAAATATTTTAAATTTCACAGAAAGACAAAGGGTCTTACTTGAGCTAAGAAGTTCGCGAAAGAAACCTAAAGAGAACTCTGAGTAATGAATGTATAACCAGATTAGAGTGAGCCCTGCACCCCCTTCTAGCTCATAAGAATTATTTGCAACATTTAGCTCAGAGCTTTGCACCTGATAGGTAGTTGAAGTGTGTACCTGTTGGCCAATTACATCTCACCAAGCTATAAATAAGTGTGCTGTGCATATATGTGAGTGTGCGCAGGCGCGCACGTGCACACACACACACGCACACCCACATATATGAGCAAGTTGGCTTTTATCCAGTAAGTATGCAGACATGAGGTTATGGTCTAGCCATTCTGCATAGCTTTAGAAAGCTTATAGCAGAGAAATTCAAACTATTTACATACTGTTGGGGGCCACTACTGATAAACTGCCATAGACTCTGTCTGAGGCCCTCCTTGCCCTGCCTCGTGGCCAAGTTTTGGAATACAGAAATCCTGTGTTCTCTAAGTCACTGCTGAAATCTTTTATTTTATTATTGATGATTTTTCCCCCCTTTGGTACTAGAAACTGTGCCACTGAGCTATATCCCCAGCCCCAACTGCTGAGATCTTGATGGTCAATGAGACAGTAGTGCTAAGCAGGATGAGGCCTACTGGGCTGAAGACAGTACAAGGAAAACTAGTACCTAGGTGTGGGCATAGATCTTAACTTGTTTCCTTTATGAGGTTAAACATGCCCGACCAACTATGCTGGTCCAGGAAAAGCACTGGACCCCTCCTCCCCTGCACTGGATAATAAAACAGTGATGAACTAGAGTCTTGGTCTTTGTTCCCAGAGAACATTTATTTTCCCAGAGCCTTATTTCCTTGAAATCAATCTTTTCTTTTCTTTTCTTTTCTTTTCTTTTCTTTTCTTTTCTTTTCTTTTCTTTTCTTTCTCTCTCTCTCTCTCTCTCTCTCTCTCTCTCTCTCTCTCTCTCTCTCTCTCTCTTTCTTTCTTTCATACCAAGAATCAAACTCAGGACCTTGCACTTGCTAGGAAGGCATGGTGCCACTGAGGTATATCCCTGGTCCCTCCTTGCAATTTTTGCCTCTTGTTCTTTTTCTTTCTTGCCATGTGCCATAACTCTGGGCAACAGATTGTGGACTCCCTGCAGGTGTCCCTGGCAACTGGCACTGTGGAAAGGATCTCTGATAACATACCTTTGAGAAATAAGTGTGTTATTTATTTTAAGCTATGGAATCATCAAGAGGCCGTCTTTTCCCTAGAGTACATTTCTGGCACCTTTGTGAAGAAAATCAAATGGCTGAAAGCACCCGGGGCTGCTTCTCTGTTTTCTGATGCCTATTTTTGCACCAGTACCATGCTGTTTTTATTATGTAGCTTTGTAGTATAACATGAAATCTGGTGTTGGAATGCCTCTTGCTTTTCTCTTTTTGCTCAGGAATGCTTTGGCTGTTCTGGGTCTCTTTTGTTCCATGTACATTTTAGGATTTAAAAAAAAGTTTTGTGAAGAATATTGCTGATATTTTATAGGGACTGTGTTAAATTTATAGATTATCTTTGGCAATATGACCTTTTTCACTGTATTAATTATGCCTACCTGGGATCAGGGAATGTCTTTCCATTTGCTAACATGCTTTTCAATCTCTTCCTTCAGAGTACTGTAATTTTCATTATAGATGTCTTTGGTTAGGCTGATTCATAGGTATTTAATTTTTTGAAGCTACCGCAAATGCAACTGCTTTTCCTAATTTCTTTCTTGGTGGGTTCATTATTGCTGTATAAGAATGCTATTGATTTTCGTGTATTGATTTTGTGCCACCTGGCTGAAGTTTTGTGAGCATCTTGTGGTGGAGTCTTTTGGGTCCTCTGTGTAAAGGATTATATCATCTGCAAAGAAAGAAAATTTGGCCTTGTTCTTTCCTGTTCCTGTGAAAGAAGCATCCACCAGGCTGGAGATCTAAGAATGTAACTCAAATTACCCAAGCTTTGCCGTCTTCTTTACATTTTTAAAAATACCAATCAGCCTTCAGTTCTGACCCTTCAGGAAAGTATTCTATATAATGGCAGTAGATGACAGAGAGGTGGTTTCAAAGGCAGAAGGAACCTTGTAAAGCACTAGTGTTAGATAAAGGAACTGACCAATTGTGTGGCTTTCCAAGGGCAGCATTATTTCTGTCACCTACATATTTCTAAAGAAATGAATTCTACTTTCTTGCTATCCAGAGTGGTTAGGATGTGACTTCAGGCCTGCATACTTATGGGATAAAAACCAGCTCCAAAATGTCCCTCAGATTCATGAGAGTTTTAAAGGAAGCTGTGCTTGTAGGGACCCTGGGTTCCATTTTGCATCTCACGTCTGGCTCACAGGGGGAGTAACCTGCTGTGGGCTCTCTGTTCTCTCCTCTGGGCATGACCAGTGGTGACCTTACTCCAGCCCCTCTCAAGTCCACAGGGATGTTTGTGCTGGACCTTCATTGCTGGTGGTGGGGCATCAGGTGGACCTGCAGAAGTCTGCAGCCATCGCAGGGCTGCCCAGTTTGGGCCGCCTCCCCACATTGATCTTACTAGTGGTTTCCTCCAGCTTTCCAGGGACTGCTTACATTCCTGGAGTGGACCCTGGTTGTCTATGTCTTAAAGCCTGGGTCCAGTGAACTTCTGGTCTCTAGGAGAAACAGGAAAACCTGCCCTCTTGGTTCAAAGATTGCATCTCATTTTTCCATTGTCCTTCTTACTCAGATAGGATATGCCATATGCATATGCCCAATGCTGTCTTCTTCCACTGACCTTGGAGGAAGATAACAAATAGCCTTTGATCAGTACATTTTTCAAAATCTGCTTCCTTTTGATTTGTCCATTGTCACCTTGACAAAACCTTCTAGAAGTGACCATTCGTTGCTCGAAGGCACCAGAGCCAGTGCTTGGGGTTGTCTGGTATAGCCTTGCTCTATTTTTCTCCTCATTCTCATGCTCCTCTGCTGCCCCCCAATTTCCTTCACTGCTTTGCAAACCATAAATGTGCTTCCTTTCCTCTATTAGACAAGGCCCATAGATCCATGAGCTCTGTTGATATAGATTAATTCAACACATATCTTTGGACATTTGTTGCATTCTAGTTACTGCTGCCAGACTACACAGTTGGCTCCTTTGCAGGAAGATGTCATGAATTCATCTTGCTAGTGTGACATGCGCCCAGTGGCCCATGTCTGGGAGCTTCCCAAAGAGAAACAAACACAGAGGAAGATCACAGTGTCTATGTCCGTGAGGGCCGCTGAAGATTTGTCTTGATTCCAAATGGTAGGAATAAAATCCATCCAGGCAGGGTGTCTTAGAAAGCGACAATAAACCAGAAGAAATATTCTCATGTAGATCTTACTGGATTCCAGACAGAAACCATAAATGAGTGTTTATTTTTAATTTCCCCTGCAAGGATCATTTTAATTAAAGTCTTAAAGAGAGTTGGTAGGTGTAGCTGCTGGACATCTGACCTAATATAGCTTCATTTTCTTTGCAGGGCCAAGAAATTCCTCATGCTCTGGGGAATTTTTTTCCTCAAGCTTTAAAATGGAGATTTCACTGGGAAGACAAAAATGGAGAAGGAAATCTGGTCTCAGGTCCTCACCTGAGGAGATTGGTGGGTGGGTGCAGATAGCACCCTAGCCTGTGGAGAGGGGCTGCTCCTACATGACAGAGTAAGCTGTGGAGGTCAAGAGAATCTCAAGAGAAGGAAAGGGGATTGACTGAGAAACATCCTTCCTGAAGGCATCATGTTTTCTGTTTCAGGTTATCTCTGGTGTTGCCTCCCCTCCACATTTCCACCCTGTCCATCATGGAACAAAGTTGAAGAATCCCCTGTTGGGGATTGGGGTGGGGGGCACAGTGAGGTAAATGTTTCTTTGCCCAGACTTCCATGATTTCTTAGTTTCAAGTTGAATTCAAGCCTTTGGGGGCTGTGTGCCTTCTTTCTTCACAGCCACAACATCCTATTTGTAAGAGAAGAGATTTGTGAAAGACTCCTTGGCCATGGAATAGTGTTAGAAAACAACATTTTGATGAATTAAGTGTAAATGCATCAAAACATGTGGATTAGATTTACCTCAAAGTACATGTGGGTTTGGAGGAAGAAGAGGAAAAGGCTTAGGCAGAGTCACACTTGGGCTTTTGCTGATCCTTATCTGAGTGAAAAATAGGTTTGAGGGCTCCTGAATTGCCAATGCCAGGAAGACGTGGTTGGTCCTGTGTGCATTATTGTCATTGTCATAATTATCATTATTAATTATGTGTGTGAGAATTTAAATATAGCATAGTATTTCCTTTTTTTATCTCTTCAGATGGATGTGAAGAGAATGAGTTAAAAAGAAGTGCTCTTGTTGCTTAAAAAGGGATGTATTTTAGCTATTGTGGAAGGCTTTCCAGTATAATGACTATCTACCTTCATTAATGCAGGAAGCTCAACAACTTACCAAAATAATAAAGAAATTCAAGGGAACTTGAAGGGAGAGGGGTGTTTTGATGGAAACATATGCCACTCCCTTATCCCGCATTCATCTACATTTGAACCTTCTAACTTTCCTGTGGGTATGCTCTATTCCTTTCTGTCTTTCCAAGGGAAAGTACCCTGGCCTTAATCAACCCTTCTTCCTGTGCTTTAGACCAAGACTGTTCAATATGGTGGCCATCAATGTAGCAGCCATCAATATGGTAACCGTCACTGTGGGAGATACATGTGGCTGTTGAGCGCTTGAAATAACTCTTGTCTGAATTGAAATATGCAGCAAGTATAAAATACTTAATGTGAAAAATGAGTATAAAATATCTCATTCATAATTGCTTAATTACATGTTGAAATGGTAATATTTTGATTATGCAGTGAGAAATAAAAATATGTTCTAAGATTAACTTCACTTCTTTCTCTTTATATTTTCTGCTGTGGTTACTAGGAAATTTAAAATGACAAACATGGCTTGTATGATGCCCTAGCCTGAGGTTTCCCAATGTCTCAGGGACATTACTCTTCTAATGACCTTATTTCTCTGTCATACCTTCAATCTATCATTCTTGTCTGGATCATTCTGTTAGCATTCCACTTGTGCAAATGGCTCCCCAAACAAAAGGAAACTAAAATGTTCTCTCAACCCCACCACACTAGCTTCTATCCAATCCTATTTGCCATTATTCTCCAAACTTTTGGAAAGTTTTGCCTACACATGCTGCCTCCATCCTTACCAGCTGATCTCAGTTTGTGTTCTCCTCACCACTGATCCAACACTGCTGTTGCTATGGTGCAAAATCCAAAGGGTATTGGGGTCTATGCCTAGACCCTCGATCCCCCAAACAGGTGCACAGCGATGGCTCAAAGGAATGAGACAAGCGATGCGGTCTTTAGGGCTGCAGGAGGATTAAAATCCTCAGCAGAGCTCATGACTCTGCTAGCCGGCCAACTGACTGACACTAGGCAGCCCGTATTTAATCAGAACAAGCAAGGAATTGAGTGGACAATGGAGGAAACCTGAAGAAGATCTTGGCAGGGGTTCAAGGACCCCCTCAGAGTAACAGATGATGCTAATTAAGGAAAACTATCCAGAAAGTCTCCAGGTGGCCTCAGCTGTGGCCTATCTTGCGTCCTGAGGTGTCTCCTCATTCTCAGTTCAATAAGGCCTGGGCTATACCACGGCCCTGCACGTGTATTCAGCCTCAATGGTCTCCCACAAAAGGGCACATCTTTCCTGATTATCTCCGCAGTGTGTGACACCATTGATCATTCCCTGCTTCTCAGAACTATCTCCTCTTGGCTTTCCCCACCATGCAGTGTTCTCTCAGGTTTCTGCTCAGTCTCTTTGGTTGGACTTATGTCTTTCCTGCCTGTAAAAAGTGGCGTACTCAGGCATTTATCCTGGTTCTGTCCTCACTGTACATTCATTTTCCACTTACAATGACCATTCCCAACCTCAAGGGGTATGATGCAGACCTGGAAATACAGACTCTCAGCTGCTCTCCAAACCCACAGCCAAGTGCCCAGTGACCCTTTATCAGGGGATTTCCAAGGCATCCCACACTTACCTTCTCCAAGAAGGAACTCAGAGGCTTGCTTCTCTTTCACCTAAGTGAAGGCATCGCCATCCTGTCACACTCTAATGTCAGAAACCTGGGAGTTACCCTTGATTCCCACCCTCTTTTCCAAATACAAGTCTCACCAAGTACTTTGATTTGCAACTCCAAAATGTATCTCAAATTATCAGCTTCCCTCTATATACTGGAACTACTTTCCATGAACTTAGATAAAACCCAAAGTCCTGAATGTGGCCAGCAAGATTTGACTCATATAACTTCTCTCCACCAGTTCCCCCAAAGTCATGCTACTCCATTCCTGGGCACACACTGCTGGAACTTCTCCAGCAGGAACTTCGTGGGAAGCCATCAAGGTGCAAAGGTCCTGGTGTGAAAATGAATTTGGTGTATTTGAGGAACAGAAAGCAGGAAAGCAAGAAGTAGATGGAGCGATAGAGTATGAGCCTGCCCTTGGTGTGGGGGGTGGTGTGGATGGTGGGGTCAGCAGCTGCAGTGTGACAGGAGGATGGAATGGGGCTCCATGCGTTAGGAAGCTCTTATGCTATTTTGTGAGAGGGTGAAGTTGGTCACTTGAATTCCATGCTATCAATGACCATGAAAATAAGTGGATGGATTTAGATGAACTTTGTAGGAAGAACTAACAGGCATGGTGGTAAACTGACCATGGGAAAGGTTAGGGGATCAAAGGTGATTCCCAGTTAGATCTGGCTAGAGCAACAGTGTGGCTATAATTATCATTTCCTGAGATGGTAAATCCTCAAGAAAATAGATCTGGTCATCTGGAATACCTAAGGGATGGCAGATAAGTATATCTACATATTGCATATGCTAGCCTGAATTTCAGAAAAGAACTCAGATGCTGGAGTCACACATGCTACAATCACCAGTGTAAGGGGGATATTTAAAGTCATGGGAGCAGATGCAACTCCCCAGGGATGAAGGAGAGAAGTAGGAAGAGGACTCAAGGGAGAACACTGCTGGGGGTGGGAATGGATAGGGAATAGGACACTGGGAACAGGGGGAGGGATTGGAAGAGGACTGGCAGAAGCAGCCACTTCCAAGGGTCTTGGATAAACTGTATTTCTAGGTGGGATTTGGGTATCTGTCAAATTCTACGGCCAGGAGGGCAGGGAGGACGGGTCTATGGAATCCTGCTGTGTGGAAGGTAGTTGGTGATTCTCACAAGAGGAGTTGGATGGATTGGGAGGGAAGAGACAGGTTTCTTTGTGGGAAATATTTTTGCATAATTTTATTTTTAAGGAAAAGCAAAGAAATAAGGATGTGGGTCAAATGAGATGCTCTTTTTGAATGGGGTAAGATAGAGGTACATTGGCTGATAGGAATGACCTTGGGGACGTGGGAAGGTGAATGAGACAGGAGAGACCAACACCCAGGCTATCCCTTATCTATCTATCTATCTATCTATCTATCTATCTATCTATCTGTCTGTCTGTCTGTCTGTCTGTCTGTCTATCTATCTATCTATCTATCTATCTATCTATCTATCTATCTATCTATCTATCTTTTGATACAATGTCTCACTATGTAACTCAGGTTGGCCTTGCACTCACTGTGATCTTCTTGCCTCAGCCTCCTGGAATTACAGGTAACAGTTATAGCTGTTCCTCCTGTAAGACCGGAGCTTTTAATAACCATTTACAGGGTCACAGTTCATGCCCACTGTGCACTCCTCTGCCATCCTGAAATCAGCGCAGAGTGCACGCATTGATTCTTCCAAGTCAAAGGGCACTGTCTGCCTTTGCTGGGACGGCCACATTGCTTCCCCCACCAGTGCTTGCTGGAGTGAGTGAGTGAACACTGAGCAGAGCTGGCTTTGGGCTGAGGAAAGCACCCTCCAAATCCTCGCTCAGGATCCGCGAACTTCCCTTTGAACACGATATAAATGCTACTGTGGACCTCAGAGGTTAATCCATTACCATGAGACAATTAAATTTAGGGACCGTTTGGAAGATAAAAAGCAGCGAGTCATAAGCAGGTCAGCAAACTCAGCCGTGATGGATTTCTACAATTTCCTTCAAGTTCACGGAGCTGATCTGCTGACCCAAGGCAGGACGGTGCAACTGCCCGGCGGTGTCAGGGACGCGACGGGGAGATTATTTTTATTAAACTAGTTGCTTCTGAAGCATTGGCCTCTCTCACTTCCCCTTTTTCTCTCACGGAGGTTCTTTGCCAGCTGGTAATGCATTTAACCCTTAAACACACAGGCAACCGCACGTTAGCAGGGAGGATCGTTTTACAGAGGTGTGTGATCTCTGCTGATTCTTCTGCTAATTGCATTCTCCGTTTTGAACTTGGACGGCTGCTCCCTCTGCTGTTAACCTGCTTTGGTTAGATGGTTCACTTGTCTGACCTCCTTTTCAGGGTGTTACAGAGCTCATGGGAGATGAAGGTGCTTAGTTTGACGACCCTTTCTTTATGAGAATGCTTAGCCAGGACAAGAGAAAGATGCTCTGACCACATGGCTGGGCCTGGCCTACAAATCCCTCAGTTCCTGAGTTTTATCTTAAGTTTTGTTGCCTGAACTTCCTTCTGTTTCCCAAAGCATGAGGGTTTCCTGAGTGGCTCATTTCACAGACATTTCTGGCACCCACTCTGCTGGTGACACTACCCACATGTAACACACGTAGAAGCTCAGCTGCATGTCCCTGTCCCGTGGCATCTGGTCTCTGTTCTGTCTTAGCAGTAGTGCCACTGCTGACATAGTCATTTCAGGAATTTTTCTCCCCAGCGCCAAATTGCCCTGTCTCATTAATGACAGGCTCAATTTCCATCATGTTCTTTGATGGGTCTTGCCAGACATCCAAGCGGGAGCTTCTTTCCAGCCCAGAATCCTAATTCCCTACAGATATGTGTTAGCATCTGCCTGTTCAGGAAAATAATGAAGTTAATTCTGAGATTTGGAGGAAAAGCAAACACAAGTATCACAGTGATCAGGAGAGCGGCTACCACCACGCACGCCTTTCTTTCATGGACCACTTAGCTTGTTAAGTAATTTGCACTGCTCCATTTTCCACAAAGGATTTAAGGAGCTGATTGGCCCAGAGCACTGTGGTTTTGGGTTTGCAATCAGGAGACTGAGTTCGAGTCCCAGCTCTGATCCTCTGAGCTCCATCCCTATCTTAACCCCTAGGGCTCAGGTGTCATGAAACTGTATGCTCTGTCTACTTCACGGGCTGATTGGAGGATAAAACGAGATAATAATAGACATGAGAGGACTTCATTAGGGAATAAAACACTGGGCACATGTTAGTTATTATTTCAGAAGTTAATGGGAGATCCAAATCTGAGATCTGGGCAGAATCTTTCTGCATTGCTAATTGGCAGGTCATTTCTTTTTCTTGTTTCTTTTTTGTGTGTATTTCAGAGGGTTGGCCCCCAGAAAGGAAGGAAATGCCGTTATTAGAAGGGGGCCTACTGGGTGGCAGGGGGAGGTGCCGGCCCAGGCATTTTTAGCAGGGCGGTTTCCAGGACTCTGATTTGCATACCTGCAAATGTCTAGCCTGCCAACGAGCAAAGATGTTCCCGAGTGCTATACTGAGCTTGGGTTGCCAAGATGTCTTTGATGAGCCTTGGGGCTTGTTATTTCATGTAAAGGAATCGACTCCAGATAGATAAATGCTGATTTTTGTCCAGGGCATCAGGGCTGGGCTTTGGAGCCACCAGTTCTTGTCCTCTCTCTGGAATGTGCTGCTCACCAGGCTGTCTTATGTGAACTCTTTCCTAGAAATTTCTTGTTTGAAGATTAAAGTGGCATACTGGCAAGTATCCGCGCGCATGCACGCACACACACACATACACACATCTTTCTATTTTCTTTTTAAAAATCTCACATCTGTTATTTTGTTTGTTTGCTTGTTCACTGACCAATTGCTAGGTTCCACCCATTAGTTGTTCATCAGTTATTCCTGAAAATAGTGGTCCACTCAAGATCCAATTGTAAGAGAACCATGTGGAGGTTTGTAGAAAAGGAGAACAGCTCTCCAAAGGTGGACCCCAGAGTGTGTCCTCACTGAGCTTCTCAGGAATCACCAAGCACACTTAAGTTGGAAAGCTTTTCCTTAGTGACTCCCAGAGGGGGTTTGGTAGTAGCTGTGACTCTCAGTTTAAAATGTCCAGGCCATCACTCGAGTTAAGGTTGGACAGCTGGACCAAGTTTTATGTGCTCTACATTCATCTTGAGCTTTGATAGACACTTAGCCAATTTTTCTTTTAGTCTTCTTGGCCTGAAGACCATTCTTCGTTCCAGATAGCACAGAAGCAAAAGTAGATGTGCACAGTGCCGTTTTCAGCCTACCTTTCCTCACCCTCTTTCCAATCCTGCCACACACAAACTGTTTGACCCTTCGGTTAGCCACACTCCTTGTGCATCCGGGTGCCCACCGCCCTGGTTTGTTTAGGACCCTCTCCAGTTTTAGCACTGAAAGTTCCATATTCAGGAAGTCCCTGAGACGCTCCCCCCACAACAGGAAGGCTCTTGACCTCCTTGGTGCTCTTCTTCCTGTTAAGCCCAACTTGCATTTTTGGACTCAGTAATATTCATCTTTTGCACCCATCTCTTCAACATCCCTCTGAAAACTTGGTTTTTTCTAAATGCATTATTTTTATTTTTAAAAAAACAGGGGAAGATATTTCTTGACCTGTGCAGGACTTCTCCCTTGAGTACACCAGGATGAAGCCAGAGCTGCTCCAGATGTGGCTGTGTGTTGGTCTCTGGCCTTCCTGCTGAAGTGTTCTTCCATTACCTGGCTGTCTTATCTCTGAAGGGGGCTCCTTCTTAGTGCTTTTGGAATCCTAGGGTCAGAAATAGGGTCCCTGTTGCAAATAGGAATAGAACACAAACCTCAAGCCTTCTAGTGCTCATGGTAATGCTTAACAAGATACCAGGACTGACAGGTGACCCAGGTATCACCACATCTATCCTGGCCTTTGCCCAAGCCCACTCTCTGTGCCTCTTGCTGCCATCTCTGGGGTGACAACATTATTTTGGGGAAGAGGCTGAAATCAGAAGACCATGTGTTAAAGCAAGAGAGGGCTCTTTCTTTCTCTCTTTAGAGGGCATTTCTCAAGATCTCTATTTGTCTTGGTCAAAATGTACACATGGGCCATAGAATTGAGCCACTCTAGAATCTGTCTCTTCTGATTCTTTGATTTCTGATGGATGATAAAGTTCCCCAAAATGCTTCAAGCCAAACCCACTGTTGATGTTCTTTCAAGTACAGGTCTCCCACTATAACATGGGGTACAGGAATCAGTAGTATGGGCTACAAATAAATTTTAAAGGCTTAATTACACTATCCAGCCTGCATTAGGCATCTCTCTCTCTCTCTCTCTCTTTCTCTTTTCTTTTCTTTTTCTTGGCATCAACTAATAATTTTCACGACAGAGATCACTGCCTCCCTCCTCACTTTCAAGAGTTCCCCAACTTGTAGAGACGAGTTCCCTTCTTGAGCTGCAAGGCCAGGCCCTGTTTCTTTAGGGCCTCACATTTGCCAGATGCTGTGGTCTGGGTGTCCCATCATCTTCCTATCTGACCTCAGCATGTCCTTCCTCCTATCTTTGTCCCCTGGATCGTGTATTCGCCATCCAGCTTTCATTGCAGGTTTGTGCACTGCTGTCCATTTCCTTCACGTTTTTCACTCAGCCTGCCTTTCTCAAAAAATCAGTCTATAGTTAGGTATAGTGGCACATGTCTATGATCCCTGCACTCTAGGAGGCTGAGGCAGGAGGATCACAAGTTTGAATTTAGCCAATGCAATTTAGCCAGATCCTAGCTCAAAATTTAAAAAATACATATTTAAAAAGAACTGGAAATGTAGCTCAGTGAGAACACTCTGAGTTCGATTCCTATTGCTACAAATAGGATAATACAAATAAATAAAATAAAAATTTTGAAAATTAGTCTTTTTATTTTGAATTCCCATTGAACACCCATCCCACTAGGACTTGGGGATCTCTAAAAGGACACAATCTGTGTCCTCACCCTGACCTCTCTTTCTTTAAGCATCCAACAGAAGGCTATCTTGGTTCATAAGCCAAGGGTCCCCTCTCTTCTCCAGATAAAGGATGACTTGAAATTCCACCTGGAAGAAGCCTGGAGCCCTGGGATTCCTCTCCAGTGACTGCAGTAAATCCCAGATGAACCCATCATGCTAGAGCCAGAGCAGGTGCTGCTTTCCAAGTCACTGACTGATGGCAGCGAGGCCTCTGTGTTTGGCCTTCCCACACTCCCCCAGGCCCAAATCTGATCTTATCATCACTCTGACATAAGGATGTACAAGAACCCAAAGGAGAACACTGGCATGTTCTGCCCATTTAATTTCTACCCATCCAGCACTAAAATCTAACTGTCTTGAGATTTCAATTTCAGAATTTTTCATCTTGAAGCTGAATGGTTGGAGAGGATGCCTCGAGCTACTTCTAGAGGAGAGAAAGCATCTTCTCCATGGTTTGAGTGGACACTGTCCCCATGACAACCTGTCCCTGTGACAACAGTGGGCTATGGAGTGATGGTGACTGAGAACCAGAGGCTGATGCTTGGTGGACACAGAATGACCATCTTATTCCACGAGCCATCAGCCCATTCTAAACTACTTCTGAATGTGCTCATTGATTGAGAGCAGGTTTCTGATTTACTCTTGGACTTGGTTAGGGCTGTTTCAGGGACAGAATGATGCTGAGATGTCAACAGATGTGTGGCTGAGGGAGAAGGAAGGATGAAACACTCACCAGAGACATGCAATGGGTTGGTCTTTCCCTCTCAGGCCTCTTTATGTTACCTACTCAGGCCACAGGCTGGGTTGAGAAAAGGGATGATGACCTGCAGAGATTGTGCAAGGCTAATCCCCATATCCTGGCCAGAGATTGTACAGTGAATTGCTTCTTACACACCAGGGTGCCTTTGGCTAGTTGTTACTTGCTTACTTTAATATGGTTTGAATATACTAGTACCTTGAATAGACTTACTGCATTTAACACATGGACAGTATGTAAGACCCAGTGTGCCCCAGATTAAACCATTGGAAGGGGCTCCAGGCCCCACTGGAATGGATGCCATACCTGATCAGGACAGATATCCTGACCCATAAGAATGGGAGTGGACCTTCATTCACTGACCCAAGAGTCATATGGTCACCACCTGAGGAACAGCCTAATGCAGATGGTCCTTGGCCTAATTAACTCCAGGAGGATACTTTTACCAGGGAGAATTCCAGAATGTCAGCCATGTGGAGCTGATAGTTCTTACAAAGCACTTCCCTGAGGAGAGGCCACTGCATGTCACGGGGAGGTGGGGATAAGTGGCAGCCACAGTGTGACCACTGGCCACCACTTCCTTGTGCATGTTCATGTGGTTGGAGTTGGAAAGGTTTATACCTCAGGGCTCAGCTCATGACATGTAGCATGTGTGAGCACCCGGTGCTCTGTGCTGGTTGGTGTTTCTGGGGAAGGGAGCTGGGCGAGGCAGAGCCAGCAGCTGGAGAGGCATTGTTCATTGTATTGCGAGTGACAGGAAACCCACATAGCCGTGGTGACATGAGAGGCTTGTTTTAGATCATGCATTCCACTGCTGTGCATGGATTAATAAGGTTTTGAAAGGGCTTTTCTTTCTTTGTTTCAAATTTAATATGGGAGTAGATGAGGAAGAACATGGTAGCAATTAGCTGCTCCCATGAATTATATAAGCAGTTTGCTAGAAACCACATTAATATCTATGAGGGAAGTGAGATCGGTTTTGCTATATTATTTTTACATCTTTTTCCCTTTTAAAGACCAACCGGAAGTTTTGATATGGTGTCAGGTGGGTGGCCCCAATGCCCAGGGATGGCTTTCCTAGGACAGGCAGAGCCCAGCTCATCCCCACCTCATATCCTGCACAGAACCTGCTGGTACCCTGTGTGCAGTTCCAGAGAACTCCCAAGGGTGGAAAATAATGTATCCTTATTTTCAGGTAGGGTTCAGAAGTTGCTACCAAAGAAGAAAAAAAAAAATCTTGCATGTTTATTAATTCTAGCAACAAGAACCAGAATAATATGTTGACTCTAGCTAGAAGAAAATGGAAAGAAATATTTGTTGTTTTTTACTCTTTTTTTGGTACTGGGGCTCACACTCATGACCTTGCACTTGCCAAGCAGGTGCTTAAGCCACTGAACTAAATCCTCAGTCAAAATGAATATTTGTCATAAATTCCCAGGAAGCATTGAGATGGTTTTACATACTTTACCCAAAGCCAAGGGTGGGATGTGGGAACTCGAGAGCAAGCCCAGGGAAGGCTGTGCTCCTTTTTTGGATCTGGAATGTCAAAAGAAAGAAAAATAAGTTCGTTACCACGTCACAAGACTTGATCAAATCCTAAATGAAGTGCCCGGAAGAACAGAGCAAGTTAAGGTGTGGTCGTAGCCGTGAGAGAGAACCAACAGGCAGGAGAGGTGAATGGAAAACTCAAATCCCAATAAACAGGCCCACAGAAGCAAGAAAGAGCTCAGCATCCTTGGGAGGAAGCAGGTGTGGGGTGGTCAGAGCATCTTGTTCACTTCCGATGTTTTTCTTCAACATGAAAATCTAGTGACCAGGAACTCTGGAAGAACTGCCTGGAAGGTAAACTGAGGCTTCTTTTTTTCATTAGGTCCAGGACAGGGCCTCTGTGGTGGACAGAAGCAGTAAGAGCAGGCTGTAGAGAGCAAACACTCGCAAACCTTTCCTAATCAAGAAAACTAAAAATTGTGCCTGAATGTCTGGGAAGCTCTTAACTTCGATGCAAGCAGAGATTCAGGTTGACTGTAAACAAAAGCCGGGGCTCCCTGATGAAATATCTTGTTAGCATCTGTTCCCTAAAATGGTAGTGATTTGTGGATTTTGCTTACTTTCAAATGTTTCCATAAAGTGCTATTTTCTTGAGCAATAAGAAGCAAAAAAAAAATGCATGATGATGCTATGTGTGCAGGAGCCTTGAATCCCCAACTCACTGTAATCCCAAATACATGGGATTGCTAGCTGTTTGTGTGCGTGATGAAAGAAGATCACACTGATTATCATGGGAGCAAAGTGCAGTTAACTGGCCTGTTCTCTGACACATTCTGATGAGAATGCTGTGCTTACTCAGGCAGGAGTATTTTGGTTACAGAGAATGAGACTCAGTAAACTTGACTCATTGAAAACACTGCCCATTTAAAGATTTTTCTTTTTTCTTTTCTTTTTAAATTTGGGCTCAGCTTTTCCAGAACAGGCCATCGTATAAAACCTCTGATGTCTCAGCTAAATATTGTCAGACTTGAAAGATGTTCTAATAAACATGGCTGTCTGAGTTTAAAAACAAGTATCACTGGTTTAAATTGTAATGATGTAAATTAAACATAAATGCGATTTAAAACATAATCACTCTGTTTCTCCTCTCAAAGAAAGCAAAATCAAACACAAAGTCAATGTTCAGAGGAAAATAAAATAACTTGTGGTGGGAACATAAGTTCTCATCTGATTTTGTTTTAAACTGTGCATGTGTGTTATATAAATGCTTTTTGATATCTTTCACAATAAAACAAGTTTTAAAAATTAACTATTTAAACTGTGAACTAAACCTCCCTCCTACACACACATCTTCTCTCTTTCTCTCTCCTTCTCTTAAATCCTCATAAAATTTCTAGTCAGGGCTTTGACAATTTGAGTGACACAGAAAGTCATGAAAATAATGAGTTAGAAGCCAGCAACCATGAGGGGAAGTTGAAGGCTTTGGCGTCGTTTAACCTAGGGAAGACAAGGACCCAGCTGATTTAATAATGGCCTCCCAGTTCATGGACGGTTATTAGGCAGAAGATGGGGTCCAGCTGTTTTTCATTTCTAGTGAAGACAGAAAAAAAAAGAAAGAAAAGAAAAGAAAAGAAAAAAACCAAGAGGCTAGAATTGCATCAGGGGAGATTAGGGTGGGAGATGAAACAGGTCTTGGTTGATAGGGTTGTGAGACTGGAATGAATGACCAGGGAGAATTAGGAAACCTTTTTCTCTGGCATTCTGAGATGAATGAGATCTTCGAGAATCAGTGTGGTGGGACAGTCTCCTCCTCCGCCTGCTGGCTGGAGAGGGATGGGAGGCCGTGGTCCTCTAGACCAAGTCCCCTGGTGCACCCTGTTTCTGGGACTGAGTCGATTGCTCTTGGCGGGGACCAGAGCGCAGAGCCAGGAGCCTCTGTCTGCGGGGTGGGCAGCTGGCCTGTACAAGGTAAGCTGACACCCACGTTCCTTCCATTCCCGCGGCTCCAGAGTCGTTTAGGATCCTTCTGACTGCCAACTGCCACCTTGAAACAGGGAAAGTATTTTAAACAAATCCTGCAGGACAGGCAGGCAGGCAGGCAGGGGATGTGTTTGTACTGCTTGGTCACCGGACACCTCCCCAAAAATTCTTAGCCCAGCAGGAGCTCTGGGAGAGGAGAGGAGAGGTGAGCTCTAGAGGAGTCTGATACCACACTTATGTCACCTCCTTTACAAACCTACTTAGGAAACAGAAGCTGAACTGACTTCATAACCAGATTTCCCCCAGCCCCCACCTACCTCTCTTTCTCTTTCCCCCCCTTAATTTTGTTTCTATTTCTTTCTCTTTTAAGTCATTCCAAAGTTTTTTTTTTCTTTTTTAACTTGAAAACAAAATATTTAAAAGATGACAGGTCTTACAGATGGTGAGAGACAAACCCAGAGAATTTGAAGGAGATAATTAAAAAGAAAATTTTTTTTTGTTTTTGGTAAAAACAAAAAAAAATACAAGTCGGGTGTTTTGTTTTACTTATCAAAGGAGACTCATACCGGTGTCTGTTTTAAATATATTTCTTAAGATGATGAAAAGTCTCAGGGAACAGAGCTGTGTGGGAAGAGATTTGTGTGGAAAGGAGAATTTGAAAGGTGTTTTTCATCTTTCTTAACGTTCCCCCAAGTGGCCCAACCTCATACTTCAAGGGGCCCAGCCGAACCCCTACCTGAGGGAGGCTTGGGTTCCGTGGCTGCGTTGTTCTGGAAATACCCTTTTCCATGTGCTACTCACGCCTCATTGCCTGTGATGATTGTGATCTCTGGACTTCGGATGCTGCTGAGAATCAGGAAGATATTTTGAGCCCAGGAATTTGGGCCCTGCCACATGTTTGGATTAACAACCAGTTAAACCTTGCTAAGGCAATATTTTTCTATGCAGTTAGTTTTTATACTAAACAAGGTTTGTAGTAATTGGATGCCCTACTGGAGCAAAACTGTTTACCAGAAAATAAATCACTCCTGGCATTCAGAAAACACGAGCCCAGGGATCCGCCGGCACGGGCATCATCCCGATGTTCGTTTCTCATAAACCTAGCCCCAAACATGTGCCTTCTCATCGATGATGACTTCTGCTTGGAATTGCGGTCTCTTTCTTTCCATGCGCATTATGATGCTTACCTAAACATTTCCCTCTGTTTAGCTGTGGTGCTTCTGGTAATGAGTCCTCGCTGGCTGCTGGGAAGGATCGCCAGGTTTTAGCAAACCCTATGGAAAAAGAAAGAGAGGAGGGAGGGGGAGAGGGAGACGAAGATTGGAAGGGAAGGAAGAAAGGAAGGAAGGAGGGGGAGCTGAGGAGAAGAGCATACTTTTTGCATCACTGGCCATAAGAAGAATTAGAATCCGAAGCCACGGCAGGGTTATCTGGTTTCCCGCTGCTGGTTGCCGATGAGACCAGGAGCAGTGGGCCTGGCCCGAGGTCACAGGGGCCAGCAGGGTGGGGCTGCACTTAGCATCCCTGTTGGCTGGCTCTGGACTACGTTCCTTCTTGTCCTCCACAGCCTTCTGTCTTTGGGGACTTTGACTGCTTAAGGAGGAATTTGGAGAAGCAAGACGTAGTAGGCTGGATTCTCTTAAGAAAAGAGGATGCAGTGAGCTCAGGCTGTGAGCTTTCTCTGCGTGGAATCTCGAGAGTCAGCACATTCGGGGAGCAGATTGTGGGCCTCTGTGGGGCTCGGCCTCCTCCGAAGGGTCCTGCTCGAATTCGGACAGTCCCTTAAAGCCAGTCAAAGTCAAGATGGAGGAAGCCATTCACAAAGTGAATGTCAGGGCAAAACAGAAAAGTGATTAAAAGGTGAGATTCTTAGGCTTTGGGAATTTTGTTGACTTTTTATAGAAAATGGAAGAACATTGCCCTTTTTGCTATGTTTGTATCTGGAACACCCCCTGACCCCTAGCCTGCTTGTATCCCAGCCTCAACGGTATGAGTGATGGTTTTAGGAATGAGCCGGGGAGCGGCAACTAGATTGTGAAGATGAGCCCCAGGAATGGGACTGTGCCCACCCCCAGGAGGCTCAGAGAGCAAGCTCAGCCCTTCTACTGTGCGAGGCACAGTGAGGAGTCACTATCTCAGTGATCACTCCAATCACTAAGGTCACTCAAACTGGCTTCCCACTGATGGGAAGGTCGCCTTCAAGCTGTTCTGCTCCAAAACCACAGGGGTTCTGAAAGGGGAAATGTGCCTAAAACTTTAAAAAAAGAAAATAGAATCAGCCTCCCTCCTTGCTTCTGTTTGACTTTGGCAGTTTGGGATATTTTTGAAGTATTTTCTCCTATGTGTATTTTTGAAAATAAGCTCAAATGCATGGTTTTGGAGAAGTAAAAAAAAAAAAAAAAGCATTCAAAACCTGAGACGCTTTAATCATTAACAAAAATGGCCACATTTCTTTTCTTCCAGGTGGGATTTTCCCTTCACTTCTTCACTTTAGCTACGCTCTGTCATTTTTCAGAGCCTGGGGTCATGAGTACATCCTCCAGGGAGTCCCCTGTTCACGTGTGTCAATGATACATGAATCCATGTCACATGCTTTCGTGCTAAAATTGCTTCTTTAGGTTTAATTTTCATAAGATAGAAGTAATTTGAGAATTGGGGCAAAGCAATTAAATCAACCATGTTATCTATATTTTTCTTTGTAAGCAACAGGTAGTCAATGTGCTTTGGATGAAGCAACTATGCCTGGAACGGATGAAGGCCAGAATGATGAAACCATTCCTACCCATGCAGGGGATATCAGGTCCTCGCAGTGTGTCCTGCAGTGTGAGAGGTACGAGTGTGTATGGACCTGTCCAACACGTGGCCCTTTCCTCAGAGTTTACACACCCCCTGAGGCCGAGCCACAGCTCTGGACCTCTTCGTGGTGACATCATTGATCATTAGCAGATGGGGTTCCCAGTGTCCTCCCCTAACTCAGTAGAGGACAGCTGAGGCAGGCTGAGGTTTTACCTCTTCTACCCTGAATCTTTGGCTCCGCCCCTGTGTCATCAGCTTTCCATTGCTGGGATGAGATACCTGAGATAATCACCCTACATGGGAGAAAGTTTTATTTTGGCTTCTGGTGCAGAGGTTTTGGTCCCATCCTTGGTGGCTTCCTTGTTTTTGGGTCATAGTGAGGCAGTCCCATGGCAGAATGCATGACAGAGGAAGCTGCTCACCCCATCGAGGCTAGGAAGTGAAGAAAAAGAGAAAGACAGAGATTACACCAGGTCCCATCTCCTAAAATTTCCACCACCTCCCAATGGTGCCAAGGGCTGGGAACCCAGCCTGTAGCACATGGGGCCTTTGGAGGACACTTGTCCAAACAATGATATCCTTTTCCTTCCAACTTCTTATGCTTTGTAGGACAACTGCTACTGATGGGTGGGCTCTCATGACGAAAGAGGCCATGTGAAATCATGATTCTTGTAGGTCAGAAATAGTCAACATACCCAGTCTCACATTGGTTCAATCAAGTATTTAGCACGCTTGTGTGAAAAGGAGATAATAGTAAGCCTTTGGAAGTGTGTAAATGTTTTCTAGGAAGTCTGTACTCCAGACAGGTTGTTGTGGGGGCCCGATTTTTTCTGGTGGGCTTTCTGGGAGATGAGATGACAAGCTTGGGTTGATCCTAGACAAGGTCCCCTGAACCCCAGAGTTACTGTGTTTCTAGAACTTTTGTTTGTTTGCCAAAACAATCTGACTTTGAACAAATATATCATAAAAATTTAAAAGCAAATACAACTACATGAAGTGTCTAAATAGCTCCACGGCCCTACTTTTACTATAATTTCTCCGGTTTAAACTCACACTCCTAAGGCTTGCATGAAATTCCATCGATTTCATTTGAACTTAGCAACATCCAGTTAATTTTTAACAAAATAATTCCAGCAGTGTATGATCGTGTAGCTGTGAATTCCAAAATAAAGAAAAGCAGAGGAACAAGAAGAGAACAAGGAGGAAAGAAATACACATTCAAACTCTGTAACTCTACCATATAAAGAGCTGAGGATAAACTTTTTTTCCACATCGCTAATATTTTGAAAATGCAAATATGCTTAGGAGGCTGAGGGGAAACTATTAATCACTCCTAATTTACGGGGGGAGGATACTTTCAGAACTGGATGTGATTTCAAAATTATTGTAGACAAATCCTTATCTGGGGGTGATTTTACCCCATGGAAATACTTGAGAATGTCTGAAGTTTGCTTGTCACAATTTGGGACTGCTCCTAGATCTTAGTAGGTAGAGGCCAGGGACCCTTCTAGATATTGCACAGTGCCCAAGCCAGCCCCTCAGAACAAAGAACTATGGGTCCTCAAGTGTCATTAGTGTCCAGTCTGCTTGAGACCTGTTCCCTTAATTTCTGAGAAGGAATCCAGACCTGGAAGATGACTTGCACAAAGTCACTCAGCGAACTGGTGGCAGGAAAGATTAAAATATTTGCCTCCCGCTGCTGACCAAGGCCATGCACTGAGATGCATGCAAACTTTGATAGCAAAGAAAGACTCAGAAAGAGAGAGGGAACGATTCTCAAATAGCCGTCCGGGGGAAGAGACGGATCCTGACGGTGGGAGGTAAGGGGTGCATAGAAGGTGAAATTGAATACTTAGCAATAAGAATGGTGTTGGAAACCAGTCATGGAAGAGGTAGGGAAAGAGCAGTAGACATACTCAAAGATCGCTTGCTTAGCAGTTTTACATGGATATTTCCATGGTGACACCTCCTCCCCATTTGGCTGGGACTGTCCCAGTTTTCAAAGTGAAAGTTTTGAGTTCTGGGAACACCTTCAATTCTGGGCAGACCAAGGTGGTCACCTCCTTGCGAGTTTCTGTCATGTAAACACACCTGAGAAAAAGTTACCCTGCCGAACTGCAGACTGGTTTAGAGAATCGGAGGAAATTCGGCAAAGGGTTTGTAGGTCTTCTCTGTTCATTTCTGCAATTTCCTGGAACTATAACTGTTTCTAAATAAAGGTCATCAAACAGTATAGTGAATCTTTAAACACTTTAATTTAATAGAATATCATATGAATGAATAAACTCTCAACTGAGATCTTTCTTTCTTTCTTTCTTTCTTTCTTTCTTTCTTTCTTTCTTTCTTTCTTGAAACTATGTAGTGCAGGCTAGCCTTGAACTTGCTTATGGAGGCCAGGCTGGCCTCAAAGTCATGGTAATCCTCCTGCCTCAGCCTCCAGAGTGCTGGGATTACAGGCGTGTGCCACCACATCTGGCATTTGATAGTGTTTGTGTACACAGGAGTGGTGCATATAAAGAGAAAATCTTTACATAAAGATGTCACAAAGTGCCACCATTACTCATGCACAACTTTACTGGGCACACAAAAGGCCAAGATGATGGCATGTAGTGTTGCTGTCACATAGGCATGGCTGTGGGGTTACTTAATAGTGATAGAGTTCAAATCTTCTTGCGGTGGGAAATAATTCATTTTGCAGAATAAATAAGGAAAGATGATTTATATAAAGAGAAAATTACAGAAGCCTTCATTGAGGGAGTATTTCATTCATTCATTCACTCACCCATTTGTTCATTCATTCATTCATTTGATTCACTGAAGTGTCAAACACTGCTAAATGATAGAAAATAGAAGTTGACTGGGTCTTTTTCCCTTTAAGTCTTTTGATTTGGGGACCAAAAGAAAGGGGTTGAAAAAAAATGGCCTGTTGTTACTTTGACAATGTAAAATAGACTTCTTTCATAAGAAGGAGAAGAGAACATGCTTAAAACCATATATGTTCTGGCTATTGGAGCAGAAATGTAAAATCTCAGCGTCTATGTCTTTAGGCAGATAAAACAATGTGCCTTCTAAAGACACCTGGAGTTGCTCATGTATGGGACTCTTTAACCATTTTAATTTAATAGAATTTCCATTTTAAAGAACATCCACAAATTGGAAAACATCAAACAGATAGTGCCCCTGGCGTGCCTGGAATACTGAATATTTGGGAGGTAGTTTTCAACTAGAAGATGTGCCATCTGCTCCGCCCTTCTCGGCTTTGTAGGTTAAATCTTGGGAGAAAGTGCTGTCTGATTTCCAGCAGGGGTCAAGTGCATGGGACCTTCATACACAGCTAAGAAAGTGTGGTTTGTTTTCAACCTTGCTACTACTGATGCTTAGAAATATGGACCCTAACCTCTTTACCTGCACCTTTGCATTACTTTCTCAGAGTTATGGAACTTTTATTTCACTGTTGTAGGCCATCTTTACTGAGAGCAGGAATTCTTGAGATGAATTCTTTCTTAGCTGCAAATGGAGGCTACCACAGGTTTTACCAAAAGCAGAAGAAACATATAGCAGGCACTAGACCATAGCAACTGGGCCAAGAAAGAAAGAGAATCAGGAAACAGATGGTCATGAGGGAAAGGAGGAAGGAAAGCATAACCTGCAAAAACAGGAACTAGAGCCGGCTGTGGTGGTCGCACATGCCAGTAATCCCAGCACTCAGGAGGCTGAGGCAGGAGGATCAGTGTGAGTTCAAGGCCAGCCTGAGCTACAAAGTGAGTTCAAGGCCAGCCTGAACTGCGTAATGAAGCCCTGTCTCTAAAAGACAATAAAACAAAACCAAACCAAAAGAAACCCGGGGACCACGGGTATTAAAGGCAAGTACTACCCTGCTACTTATGTAGCAAAGCACCCCGGTGGTCAGGAGATCAGAGCTGCCATCTTGTTTATTAGCTGTGCCCTGTCAGGGTTTTAGCCTAGGCCTTCATCAATGGAGCTAGAACTAGAACAATCAGTGGGGGAAGGGGGAGCGTTTAAAAAATCCCCGCCCGGGCTCCACCCAGAGATTCCGAATCAGTAGGTCTTGGATGAGACCACACATTATCGTTTCCTTCATGGGTGACAGCAGTCTCAGAGACTACTCTCTGGCAGTGCAGAGGCGGAAATTAGGACCCAGAACCACTAGGTAACTGACAGAGGGCCACACAGCTGGACACAGAGATGGATCTAGCACCAGGCCTCCTGTGCCCTGTGAAAATATTTTCCAACATCCTTAGAACCTCCCATGCACAAAGCCCAAGACCAGGAACATGAAGGGTGCTAGAGAGGTCCCAGTCTTTTCCCAATGGGCTTTTTAAAAAACACCTCTCATCGTACCTTGCACATAGAAGCACTCAATAAATATCAGCTGAAGGAAGGCATGTGGCATGTGTTTAATTTTCTCTCCCACTCCCCTCGAAGCATTAAAATAACATGTCCAAAGGTGCTAACGTGAAATGGAATGACTTTCCCATCCAGCCACTTTCTTAGCCTTCGTTACCCTTCTGTGACTCAACCTATGAGTCCATGATTGAGTAGATCATAGCATTCGAGGGGATTTCCATTAAAGTAATGAAGTAGTGGTTGGCTTTTCGGCTTCAAATTCTTTCCCTTGTTAAAGAAACTGAAACAATATCTTGAGTAGGATTGGCTATTTAAATCCTGCCGAAATGTTTTTCAATAGAAGTGATTGAAGAGAACCGTTTTGCAAAAATATTTTGGAGGCATTTGTTCCATTGTGTCTTGCGTTTCATTATAAACAGGTTTTTTTTTTTTCCTTTTAGCAAAAATTCCTCTTCTAGCCATATCTGTGTGGTGAGCACCTCCCAATCATACTCCTGCACGGGCCACAGACCTCTGCCCATTTTTAGGGCTCCTCTCCATAAGGCTCGGAACTGAAGCTGGATTTCATAAGGTCCTTGGGTGAGAGGGTCTAAGTCACCTGTGGTTGTTTGAATGGACGCAAACCCAAGGCCTCTGGTCTCTCTCCTGTTCCAGGAGGGCTGACCATGCAGACAGAGCCCACTTCCAACCAGACTGTGAGCTCCTGAGGGCAGAGTGGGGTCATTTTCCCACTTTGTATCTCTGCACCTAGCAAGTGCTCTGAACCATGCATTCTCAGCACAGTGGTAGTAACCTCAAATTGATTCTTAGGGCAGAGGTGTGAAAAAAACTTAGGTGGTACAATGGCTTATGGCCACAATCTGCAATATCTATGACATTGGTTTTCAGGGGGTAACGGGCAGGGTCTATAAAGTCCTGGAGTTGATAGGACAAAAAGTTTGAGAAACACTCTGAACGTTTCTTGGGAAGACCTAGGAGACCGAGCTCTTAACTGTGCAGATTATGTTATGTCTGCAGCTAACATGAGCAAATGCTCCTCTACCCAGGGACCTGGCACATCTAGACCTTTGCTAGACATGTTCTCTACATTTCCAATGATCTCTTTGATTTGAGATTAAAAATTAAACCACAGGTATCAGGAACTTCTTGGTCTTTTGCCTGCTTGAGTGTGAAAAGGAGAGGATCATCTCCTGGGAAGCCTCCTGCAGGCAGTGAACCTGGGGTTAATGACAGCAATGTGTGGCCAGGAGTAACATGAAGTGGTTCTACTTGGAATGAGCCTCCAACTCTCTCTTGTTGAATATCTGTCCAGCTGTGTTAGCCCAGATGTGGCCCCGCCACTTACTAGATTCTGGTAAGACATGAATCTCACCTCCTCTCTTCTCAAGTGAGGATAGCAGGAGGCTTCAGAGCCACTTTGTAGGGCTTTTGTTGGTATCCAATGAGATCATATATGTGGACTTCAAGTTACAAAGTTTGCATAAGTTACTAGTATTATCCTGGTGATTGCAATATTAGCAATGGATCCCTTATGCATAAGCAGGGAGGATTTGGAAGCAGGCGGTCTCTCCATGCCCAGGACAGGACCACAGCACACTTCACAGGGCTCTACTGTTACCTGAGCAGGGTTCTTGGATCCAGAACCTATAACAATGATATCAGGCTGGGAGGAACATGAGCACAGGTCAAGCCCTCCTGGGATGTGGGTTCCAGTGAAAAGGGGAATACAGCATGGATAAACAGGGGGGCAGGCTACAGAGAAGGGGAGCTCATTAAGGAAAATTTCCCACCCGGGTCCTCCATGCAAACAAGAAATCAGAGCATGTCCATCCTGACTGGTCGGTGTCTGAGCCCAGCCGTGGTGCCCCCTGGTCCACCCTGACTCTTGGTAGGGCAGGAATGCGAGGGGCTGTCCTTGACTTCATCTCTGCTCGTAAGTTGTTAGTAGCTGTTGAATTTTACGACTCTGGGGCTGTATGTGAGCTCGGACTCCCATTCACATCTTTGTCTCGTTCTGCTATAGAGACACAAAGAATGAAGGAGAGAAAATCCCACATGGCCCCATCCCAATATTTTGTCCTTTTATCCCCTTTGGGTGGCCCCATGCTGTCTCACTACTTAGATGTGAAGGACCTGGGCAATGCCCTTCCCCACCCACAGAGGTCATTTCCCAGGGATCATTTTGCCAATGGGAGGTGAGCAGCGGTGGATAGTAAACTCCTGGACACCAAAGAGCACAGTTTAAAGCTGCCCCTCACCATGGCTTCTCCTGGGCCCAGGGACTCCTGAGGAGTTCAACCATCCCATATCTGTGAAGGTGTTCCCAGTTCCTCGGCTTGGTCTCTGGTCTGTGCCTCTTTCTGAAAGAAACTTTGTCTTTTCTGCTCTATATATCTGAATGTTTTGGGAAGCACCACCCCACCTGGAGAAGTTTCTGTCCCTGGAGGACTTGTCCCTCATCTCACGGCAGCTTTGCCCTAGGTGGACTCATTCCCTGGGGAATAGCCTGCCCTGGGGAAGTGGCTAAGGAGAAGTAGGCTACGGGGACTTCTCAGGCAGCCTTTGACCTCCCTGAGTCCCAGACTAACCCACGGATGTGGGCATGATCAGTCTGTCCCTGGTGAATTTTCCACATCAAGGTGAGGAAGAGTTAGTGTCTTGTTTTTCTAGTTTTCTAGGGTATTGTTGAGACACACATGCATGTACCCACAAATCTGAGGGTAAAGATGAATTCTGAGAGAAATTCCACCAAGCAGGGCAGAGTTGTTCTCCTAAACCACATCATGGTTTGGTAGGTGGCTTCTCTCACAGTAGAGTTGGTGACTCAAGCATGAATGCAGAGCACCATCTGCCTCATGTGTCTTTGCTGTGTGTGTGTGTGTGTGTTTTACTGGGGATGGAACCCAGGGATTCCGTGTGCATACTCAGCAAGTGCTTTGCCACTGAGTTGCACCCAGCCCTGAGTTTTAAATGTGCTCTAAAACTTCCTGAGAATAAAGATTTTGAAGCACTGGCATTCTCATTTGCAATAGTTCAATTCAATGTAAGAAAATCATTGTTTTGCCCAACTTTCCACTGTGACACTTTTCCGTGTCCCCTCCCATTGTGTTTTTACCTAACCTGTTTCCCTGAGTCCAAATACCCTTGGGATGCTGTTTTCAAGGTCCATGCCAAGCCTCTCTCCTTCCACAAAAGCTCTCTGCTTCCCTTGCCACACCGCCCTCTGCTTCTGATCTTCCACGTGGTCCACAGAGCTGAAGGAACCGTCGTTCTAGCAATGTTCCCTCTGCTTCCAAGATTGGGTTTGCAGATGCACAACAAGAGCACTTTATAAAATTGTATTGACAGAATATCTTGACTATCATTGTGAGCCTAGAGGCAGGAGAACATTATGGATCATTGGTGGGAGGTGGGGTTTCTCATAGTTCTTTGGAGAACAAAGAAATTATCCTGCAGTTCTTGATTCTTTGTAGTTGTAGGGCTTTGAGCCATTTACCTTTTTAAAAGCTTGGCTTACTTATGTATGAAACATAAATAGTGATAACCATGTCATCTTGTTATTTTTGGAAGTATCAGAAACGGCACAGGAAGGGTGGCCAGCTCTGTGGCTGGCATATAGTAGGCGGTCAGCAAACGGCCTCTGTCTTGCTTGTTGTATCTCTGTTGTTTCCTGTAGTGCCTGGTCTATGCAGAGAACACAGTATGTGGCTGACCGTGTAATCCTGGACAGTGAGGCTGAGCAGGCTCCTGTAATGCTCCGCAGTGGTTTGAAAGTTTCTGTAGGATTAATTCAGGAGGGCAAGAGATCAAGGGTAGGGAGTAAATTAGAGAAGAAGACCCCCAGAGGTGCCCAGTCCAGGTGTCACCAGTGAGCCAAGTGGGATGAGAACTCCCCATGGAACCCCCTAACCTGGCCTGAGGCCTTGTGCCATCCCTTCCTCACGCCATATGTGAGTCAGTGACAAACCAGGGCTCTGGATAGAGTCTTTCTCGAGCCAGCTCCCATCCTAACCTTACCATGCAATCTTTTTAGTTACAATTTAGGAACTTTAGATTGCTTTGAAGTTGGCTCAATACTTGAAAACCAACTGAGCCCAGGGCCCATGAGAACAAGGGTCCAGGCTAATTAGGAAGCAATGGGACATGGACACATTGGCAAGTTGGTCCCCAGGAAAGGCTGGTCCTGGGCTGCCTGCACTGGGCCTTTGTGCATGACAGGGGCTTTCAGACACACTCCAAGGGCAAGGACCCAGAGGGCATGGCAGAGACAGTCAGCACTTAGGAAGGCTGATCTGAACCTAAGCACAGCTGTACCCACCATGTTCTCTGATCAGCAGTTCAGGAGCCAGTGGATTCCAGGGCCTGGGAACTAATCTGGTCTGCTCAGTGGAAAGGGATGTGGCCCATACCAAGTCCCCACTTGTGGTCCCCTGAGGAACTTGCTTCCCCAGAGCATCCACAGGGCTGAACTTTATGTCTCTTCACTTCTGTGTGTGCTCTGTGCTGTTCGAAACATCTAGGGAAATGCAACTTCATTGGATGCTGTATTTAGAAAAGAGGAGTCTTATGAAATATAGGTGGGGTTATGTCACTCTTTTCCCAAAACTCCCCCTGGCTCCTGTCTCACTCCGCACTAAACACACAGCCCCTGCCTGCCTCTGGCTTCTCCCTGGCCTCAGAGGTGCCAGTGTTTTTCCTAGCTGCTCTGCCTTACTCCTCTGCCATCCTGTGTGTTGAATGTTCCAGGCTCATTTGAGCCTCAGGACATTTGCACATGCCATTCCACTTCCTGGAAGGCTCTTTCTCCAATTTTCTCTGGGCTTGCTTCTTCACCTCCCTTGGGCCTATGTCCCTGTGGTATTTCTAAGAGCCTTCCCTTTCTCTTCCCTTAATCCCCACCCTTTCCTGCCATGCTTTCGGTTGAAGGCTTTAGAGATCCTATCTGTGCTGCATGCTCATCCAGGGTGAGACTCCAGGATGAGAGATGCTCTTGCCTATTTTGCAGCTGCACCAGTGAGGCCACAACAGGGCCAGCTCTTTAGTGTTGACTCACAGATATGTCAGAGAAAAGGTAAGCTGAAGTCCTAAATTCTCCTACTGTCATATTCATTGGCTGTGGTGAGCATGGGGTGCTGGGTTTCCCAGAGGGTTGGGCAGAGTCCAGAGGCTCTGTAAGTTGTTTTTAACCACACAGCCCATGACAGGGACAACTCAGAACCCAGATGCCAGGACCCAGCTTTGGGTCTCCTTAGGGCACTGCTGCGTTCATTGGTCCTCATGCAGCTGCTCCAGTGTGGCTGTGGATGCCCTCACTGGCTCTGCATGGGCTCCTGCACACTCTCGGGCTTTCCCCACAAGAAAGGAGGGCTGGTGTCACTGCTGCTGTGTTTCCTGGACAGAGAAACAGGCCTCTTGGTGGGTGGGTGGGGAGCCACGGTCATTGTGAGAGTCTGGAGGGAAGTGAGAGAAGGCTTCGGGACGCTTAAACCCCCGTGGCTGCCTTGCAAACCATTATTGACTGTGACACGAAGTGTTTCCCCTGTAGAGGCACAGATGCAGCTACCTGCGCATTCCCTGTATCAGTTTTTCAAAATCGACCCCGATCCTCTCGGTGCTGTCCGGAAGTGAACAGAGCAGGAGAAGGCTGGCTGCAGGTCAGGGTGGACTCCACCTAGGAAAGGAAGGTGTTGATCATGAAAGTCTTCCTGCAAAGCATGGAGATGACACCAGGAAGCCCGAGAATCACACTGTGTGCTCCTGGGAGGTGGTGTCCTGTCTCCTCCATCAAGGATCTCCAGTGGTCCAGTACTCACTGGGCAGATGGGCAGGGCAAGGGCAATGCATGTGAGTGGCCTTTGGGCTGGGACAAATTTGAATTTTCATTTCTTCCAATTTTGTGCCCACCCCAAAACTGCAACTGCTGAAGCTAAAACATTCCCATACTAGGGGAGCAACTTACTTACCACAAAGCCAGTCTTTCCCATAGTTGTGCCCATGCTGAGTGCCTCCTGCTTCCTTCCAGCCCTATCTTCAGCCTTGGTTCCTTCCTTGGGATGGACAGAGGGATGACCCTTCTCATTATCCACACGCACGATCCAGCCACCTCCCCACATCCCCCCAATGAACACATGAGGCTTTGGTGAGACATCTAAATATAAGACATAACACAGCCCCACAGGGCTGCACTTCAAAACAGAAGTACGTGGGGCAGAGCTGACAGGGTTAGTCCTAGTGTTTAATCCTAAGCAGGTGGCCAGGAGTGATTCCTGTTTATTCACATGTAGAATGAAGACACCTACCCTAACATTGCTTTCAGGGTGCACAATGTTGTTTTAATCATTTTATCTGTTTATTTTAGCAGTACTACATGCAAATGAACACAGTGTCAGACCGCTGGTAGGTCAGTCTCCCTCCAGCCAGCCCTGGGCTCCTGTCCTGAATGTTGCTCTGCAGCTTCACTGTCTTCCTTCTGGTGATTCCTGGCACAAGCTGAGATCATTCTCTCCCACGGCCCTGTCTTGGACTTGCCTGATTCAAATCACACTCCCCCCACCCTGCACCCACTACAACACGGGTTGTATCCCATTTATAGTGTTTCTTCTTCTATGGAGCTTTGCACATATTAACACCATCTTTAGTCATTCCTGTGGTGACTTTTATCATCATTTTTAAATTTTATGAGTCATGAATTTTTAGACAGTATCTATTAACTTGTCACTGGAATGGAAGTGCCCCATGGCTAGAGGGTGTTTGTCCTTCGGTTCATCTATCTCCAAAGGACTCAGAATGTCCTGACACAGGCAGGTGCTTATCTGGGTGACAGAAGCACACAATGTCAGCATACCCGAGCTTCCTGCACTCCCCACCTTACCTATACTTCTTCTCCAAATTGTAGCATTTACTTTCACCAGTCTCCCAAATTTTGTCTGTCACTCATCAATTTGAAAAACTGAAAAACGACACACAGGATATAAAGTACCATGATCACGAAAACAGCATGTGCTATGGAACCCAGTAGTATGGACAAATCCACGTAACAGCACTTGTGGAGGAATGCTCCAGTAGTCAAGGTCTAATGCAGCCTCCCTCTTTACACAAGCAAATGCCTCTGGACAGAGATGTTTGCTGTGACTCTTCAAGCCACCAGAAAAATCCAGCCACATACCAGTTACCATGAGGATTATCTGGGACCACCCCACTGATATCCCCTAGCTATACACCAAGATGTCAGGTGAGGCTGCCTGTTTGGAGGGACCACATGCAGCCTTATCAACAGTTGTGTTGTTTCCAGATTTAAGGCCTGGATTACTGTGAAGCCATTGGCAATGAGACTTGAGGACCCACATCCAACCTCTGGAGCTTATAATCTTTACATGGTTTTTGTAAGTAAGCTCTTGAATGAACAACATAGAAAGCAAGCAGAATCTATGAAACAAATTCAAATAGATATCTAAGAAACAAAAAGTTCTACTGAAAACTGGCAAAACTGTTTAAATGAAGCTGAGCATAGAATTTTGGACCTTGAGGACAGGCTCACAGTTAGCAATCATGAAAGAGTAGAACTTTTAAAAACAACAAAGCAACATGAAATGACAATTTAGCAGCTTGAAGATGATGCCAGGAGAAATAATATAAGACTAATAGGCATCAGTGAAGATGCAGGAGTCAATGCAAATGACATAGGTAAACTATTCACAGAAGTAATAATAGAAAATTTCCCAAACATGGGGAAAATGTCTTATATAAAGATAGGTGAAGCATATAGAATGCCAAACAGTTACAACCAACATAAATCTACACCCAGACATATAATAATTAGAATCCCATACATACAATATAAAAACAGAATACTAAAAGCTGTTAGAGAAAAGACATAACTCACCTATCAAGGAAAGCCCATCAGAATCATGGCAGACTTTTTAGCATGAACCCTCAAGTTAAGACGAGCTTGGAATGCAGTATTTCAAGCCCTGAAAGAAAACAACTTTCAACCTAGACTGATGCACCCAGCAAAACTGTTTTTCAAATTTAATGGAGAAACAAGAGACTTCCATGACAAAGAACAACAGAAGAAATTCATGTCCACCAAACCAATCCTAGAAAGTCTATTGAAAGACATAATAGATAGAGACAAAAATGACCACAATCTCCAGAACAGCATCAGAAAGACACTACCAGACAGGGCAAGCAATTAAACAAGGGGGAAAAGCAGAAAGCAAACAACAGGAACATAACATGACAAAATTGAGCCAGTACATATCAGTTATATCCATAAATATAAATGGTCTCAATTCACCTATCAAAAGAAATAGGTTGATAGAATGGATCAAGAAGCAGGCTCCCACAATATGCTGTATATAAGAAACATATATGACTCAAAAAGAAACATAGATCAAAAGTCAAAGAATGGAAAACAATATTCCATGCAACAGGAACCCAGAAAAAAGTAGGGATAGCTATTCTGTTTTCAGACAATGTGAACTTCAAACCTAAAATGATTAAAAGACATAAAGATGGTCACTACATACTTGTTAGTGGAAAACTTCAAGAAGAACCAACAATTATAAATATATATGCACCAAATGCATATATAACTATATAAGACAAATACTAATGGACATGAAAAACCAAATATACAAGAACACAATTTTAATAGGAGACCTTAATATGCCACTGTCCCAAAGAGATAGATCGACTAGCCAAAAAGTCAGCAAAGAAATAATAGAACTGAATCATACCTGTGAGCAAATAGACTTAATAGATGTTTACAGAGTGTTCCACCCAACCACATCAGAATATACATTCATCTCAGCTGCACATGGACCATTCTCCAAAATAGATCATAGATTAACCATAAAACATTCTTAAGTAAATGCAAAGGGATTGAAATTATCCCATGCATAATATCTGACCACAGTGCACAGAAGTAAGCTCTTACAATAGAATTGGCTTGGCAACTGTCTTTTCTTTCCCCTTCTTTCCAACATCTCCCTTCCAGTTAGAGGACCTGGGAGAGGCCATGGGCATTTTGGAGATCTAGGTAAAGGCTGACAGAGTTGGGGACATACATTGGGTTGGACGTCTCGGGATGTGCTGGTATGCTTGCTTTAATTTCCATGGTGGGGACAGGAAGGAATGGCAGGGACAACTCTCCCACTTATTACCCAGCATAGTATAAAAGGACAGGCACAAGGCCATCCCTCATTTCTCTGTTTCCTCAGGCATGTGGCACTGAAGGTCAGGAAATAACAAAGCCATGTGGTGGAAAACATCCATTGCCACAAGTCCAAACTGGTCAGTGGAAGACTTAAGTTCTCATTGACACCTAATCCAAGCATTTACTCCAGATGTACCCAAAAGCCAAACTGAAAACTTGACCCACCATCCTAGATAGTTGAGTTGCCTTTTTCTCTCTCCATAGAAAATAGTACTTAAAATTGTCATTATCTAAAGATGCCATGCGTCAAGAAGAATAGGCGGGCAAAAATATGGAAAAATAGTATAAATTGTGCCAGGGTTAAATTATGTGAGGTTTGTGGCCTTCAATAGCTTTTGAAAATTTTAGTAATATATGGTGATTCCTTTTCTTATTCTAAGTAAAAACTCACATTTGTAGCACATTAGAATTTGTAACAAAATTCATTATTTGTAACATGACTCTGTATTCTTCCCCCCCCAGCCGAAAATCCAATTGGATCAAGGGTGTTAGGTTCACGGTGCCTGGGTCCACCCTGGCATGGAGTTAGTGTGTTTGAATCCCTGCCACAGGCTTATCTGTGGCATCTTCAGCAGTGCTGGGGTATGGGGGGGAGCCTATGATGGGTCTCCCTGTTTTCTCCTCCATCCCTGCCTGATTCCCAGGACGTTCTTCAGCTCCCACATCACCTGTCCCTGCTTCCTGCCTCCTGGGACCTCCTCACTGCTCACCAGTTCTTTTCCAGTGATGGGTCCCCACTGCCCAGCTGGGCAGACCCAGTCCCAGCTCCCTTGGAATGCAGCCTCTGGGCCATGTGGACTCTTGCCCTCCAAGAAAGACAAGACTCAGTTACTAATCAAGGACTGTGTTGGTGGGCTGTGCTGCCCTCCATTCTGGAAAGAGAGGTCTTAAAAATGTCACTGTCACAAGACATGTTTTGCAAGGTGAGGGAAAAGTGTCTCTAACTTCTTTGGAAGTGCTGATACTTGGAGTCTTTTAGCATTTGAAGTGGTCTCGACAGTGACCTGGACAGGCAGGGGGAAACACTGGTCCTTTTCCCCATCAATGCCACTGCTTGCCTGGTCCCTTGCTAATTTCACTCCCTCTAGGTCGAATAAACACCAGGTCTAGAGTTAGATGCAATTTGCTTATCAACTCTTGAGTATCCTTAAACCAGTCCCTTCGCACTAGGCATTCATTTAGGAAACCAGGCGTTGGATTATATGATTGCGCCATCTCCCTCACTGTAAATTAGCAGATTGTGAATCTCTGGGCTTGGCAAATCCCAACCAATTAGAGCCTGATCATTTGTCATCTACAAATGATTAGAATTTATTTCATTCGACCTCCAGGAGTAGTAACAAGAAAACAGATTTGCATCGGGGAAGGAGGGAGAGATAAAAGCCAGGGTTCGGAACAATCTTTTATGACATGATAGCTATATCGCTAACATTCTGTAGTCATCAGATATGCAATAATGTACAAAGGCTATTAGACCTTAGTAACTAAGGTAGTAAATCAATAAAGCGATTTAGAAAGATTAGCATGCAGAAGGTGGGGGGTTTTTGTTGTTATTTTTATTGTTTTAACCAGGAAGGAAAAAGCTATTTCCCAAGCTTCTCATCTTCTATGGGTTGCAGGTAATAATTCATCAGTGTCCTGTTATTTGCAAAGTGAACTTCCTCCCTCCCCACAGACCCTCCCTCTTCTCTCTGCCCTTGGTGAGCAATACACACTCCTCCCCGCCTCACTTTCTCAGTTAAAAAGTAAATAGCTAAATTAGGTGGGGTGGCCCAGGCTGTAACCCCAGCACTCTGAGAGGCTGGGGCAGGTTGACCACAAGTTCAACCAGGCCTGGGCAACTTAGCAAGACCCTAATTCAAATTAAAAATAAATAAAATTGGCTGAGGATATAACTCAGCGTGAACATGCTGGTTTTAAATTCTGGTCCAGCAGATTAATGCATAATTAAATAATAGCCCAAGTGAGGAAGGAGACACAGGCCAAAACACAGAGTATTTTTGAAGGGGTTGTACGTGTGGCCTTTGGGGAGACAGAGGGCACATGATTCTGAACAGTGGCTCTAGTTTCAGGGATTTTGTCACCATGTGAAGGAACTGAATGTATTTACATAAACTAAGACAGCCACGATGTCACCATCTCTGCAGTTTGTCAGTCATCGAAACATCTCTATACAGAGCTACCTTGCCCAGCAACTAGGGTTCCAATGAGGAATGACAGCACGTGCCGAACATCCAGACCTGTTCAGGACCAGAGACACCGTGCTACTAAGACATTGCTGCGTCTATGATGTGCCCGAGAAGATTCTTAGCATGGCTCCTGGGGTCCTTCCTGATACTTACAGACACAGACCCTCGCCTGATCCACACGCCAGCCCCGGTGGGAGGCTTCAGTCTGCGAGCCCTGCAGGTTGGGGACCAGTGGGTGGCCGGCGGGAACCTCACCAAGCTGCTGCCTCCCATCTGCCCGATGCCAGGCCTCCCTCCCCAACGTCCTCCTCCTCTGGCAGAACTCGGAACAGCCTACAAAGAAGTCAGCACCATCCCTGTGCTTTGGAGCATGCTGCTTTGCCAGTACAAACACGGCTTTTTTTCCTCTTCTCTTTTACCAAATTTGGTCATCTGTCCTATCACTGGCTCCGTCCTCTGGCAGCTACCACATGCGCCAGCGGTTTGTCATGGAGCCTGAGCTCCTCAGAGTTGACGATTTGTCGCTTGGGTCTATGTGGCAAAAGTGGTAGATGCCAAGAAACACATGTTTAAAGAATTCAGGAGGGAGCATGGGAGTGGATATGATCACCGGCTAATTGGTCTGTTAGGTCGCACACGCCTTTGGGTGCTCACTGCAGCCCCGTAGCTAATTTTTAAGGACTGGTGACCTCTGCTGAGGTCCATGTGTGAATGACTGTGATGAATGTCTGGTTTGGAAAGGTCCGAGCTGTCTCTCTTTTTGCTTGTTCTTTCCTCTCCCCCCTTTCCTCTGGTTGCTTGGGATCTTATTGAAAATCACAAACCAGAAAGAAAACAGCTTCCAGGATGCGTGGTGAACTTGTCAAGCATCGGGTTACTGTGGCCTAGGGCTCCAGGGCTGAGCTGAGAGGAAATCCATGCGGCCTTGGTGATCTCCAGTGCATTTCCCTCAAATACTAAAATGCCCCCACACTTGGTGTGGCGCTGAGCCTGGAGGAAAGAGGTGTAGAAGGAGTGGGCTGGGGAGTGTGGCGGGACACGTGTGTCCCCGGCCCTGCGCACTAATTGGGTCTGCTTGGAGCTGCCACTGAGTCAGAAGCTCTGGAAGGAAACAAGACCTGGAGACTATGCCCGCGGTTTGGGAACGGAGCGGTTTTGTAGGCGGGCTCTACATGCGCCTTCCCCAGTGATTCAAGGGCTGTGGGGAGTCCAAGCGCTGGGTCAGCGGAAGATCCATGGAGGAGCCAAGAAGGTCTGGAGAAGGCTCTGCAGCTAACGCAAGACGGGCGAAAATGCATGGCCCCGCAGCCCACGGCCACGCTTTCCGACGGTTGCTCCAATCACGCTGACCTGGAGAGACTTAAACGCTGCTGCCTTCCTGGGCCTTACGATGAAGGGATTGATTCCCTCACCCCCAGTATTCCTCCCGCCACACACTGCTGTCACCATTACTCTAGGGTGAATCACATAAGGCAGATTTTGCACAGTGATGGAACACATCCCGTTTTCCAGTGTGGCGTATTGTATCTCACCCATAGTTTCATTTCCGTTAAGTTGTGGCCTCCTATATTCAAAAGAGCAAAAGGCAGAAGTCTAGTCTTTAAAAAATAATTTCAGTTCTAATCAGCATTACAAAGAAAGGCTAAATGCATACAGTGCAAAGGGAGCTACTGAGTCAATTCAGGAGATTCATGTAGGATCTTGTGTGTGTGTGTGTGTGTGTTTGTGTATGCATTTAGTTTTGGAGACAGGGTATCACGTAGTTCAGGCTAGCTTTGAACTCACTTTGTTGCACAAGCTGGTCTTGATCTCATGGCAATCCTCCTGCCTCATCCTCCCAAGTGCTGGAATCAGAAGAGTGTGCCAGCCAGATCATTTGTATTTAGCACCTTTTAAAAAATGTGTAAGATGTATTTTAGTGACTTGAAGCAATGTCTCCTTAAGGACATTAAACATTCCTTAAAGCTATGTTTACTACCCTTTGCTTAGATTTGCCTGTGTTCCCTCAAGATGCATAAACTCTAAATTAGTCAAGTCCAAATTAATGCGATTTTATTCACATTTGCTTTTGGAATGTGTTGCACAATTTGATAACTCTTGAATCAATCTGAACTGGGGAAATAAGTCTGATATGATCTACGGGACTACATATGAACCATGGATTTCTTTATCTAACAAATGCTAGGATACACAGAGTTAAATTGAAACCCAAATATGATTTCCTGAAATCTTGAAGGCTAATAAGTCCTGCATTAGCCTTGAGATGGGTAGAGTCCCTCATAACAGAAGAGAGCACATGCCAAACCTAGTATCTCAAAACAGTAACGTAGACTCCAGTCTTCTGATTAAATTCTTTGGATATTAAAATTTGGTTTGACCTAAATTTGAAGTGACTCAATGTTTTATTTTCCAGCAAACTTCAGGGAATTCCATACCAAGGCAAAGAGGCTGTGTCTAAATCTCTCTTTTAAAGACACTCATAAAAATACACTCTGTGCTAAGTTTCCACTCATGGAAATGAACAAAACAAGTTGGATTCAAATGGCAGCAGCAGCAGCAGCAGCAGCAACAACAACAACAACAACAAAATGAAACTGGGAAATTCTGTAATTAAACCTCAACATGGAAATATATTCTAAATAATTCCAGTAATTGTGGTCAAATAAAGAACAGAAATGGTGAAGCATTTCCACTTTTGCAGGAGCTGGGTTTTGGGTTCTTTCCCTGCACTCATTAGCACCCTAACACGTTAGTGCCTGAAGAGTCCTTAGTGAGATGGGCTCCAGCCCCCTTTAGAGAAGGGAGCCCATTAGTGGGAGAAAGGCCCTGGAACCAGGGTCTTTCTCAGCGGCCACGAGACTGAGCGGCACGTCTAACAAGCACTTATGAGAGATCTGCGGGATCAGATTAATTTATGCCTCTTGGGCTGGTGCTGGGAGCCAAAGGAATTCGAAGCCACTGTGCTTCCTCACATGTGTCTTTTCTCAAGGCTCTGTTGATCTGATTTCCTAGACTCAGGAAAAGACCTGTGGGGAGAGGGAAAAGTAAAAATAAAAAAAGAGGTAAAGTGAAGTGGGCCTACTGAAAGTAGACGTTCTTTAGCACACATGTGCACCCCTACTTCATCCCTAATGCAAGCTCTTTATAAAGTGAGGTAAACAGAGGAACAAGGTCAGGTCACAGGGAAGCAGGCTTAGGTTTAGACTGACATGGAACAAACAGCAGGCTCTCTGGGGACATGAGTGTGTGGGACCCTTCAGCTCTGCCGAGTAGGAAGATGCCGTGGGGAGGGAGGGGTCTGACTGTAGTCCCTTTTTGTTCTTTGAGACTTTGGGAATCATTGTCACTAACGGAAGGCTGCGATCCTCCACTTGAATTTTTCTCCTAACCACAAGGAAACTTATGCTCTGGGAGGTTTAAAGGCTTGGCCCAAGTCCTGGAATCATCATTATCATGGAAGACATGTCTTACATCCAGGTTTCCTCATTACCATGAGTTGGGGGGCAGATGTTTCTACCTTCTTGCAGGCCAAGTGAAAACACAAAACAAAACAACCAGAATAGAACCGTGTCTGTTCAACAAAATATGGGGCATGCACATAGTAGATGCCAAAGAAATATTTGAAGAATGAAAGAAAGAAGTCCAGGTCTCAGTCCTAGTTAGGTCCAAGGAGAAAGCCAAAGCAATCCTCCAGAATACAAATTTCCAGCTCGAGCCTTCAGCTGGATGGAGGCTGAAAATTCTACTCTGGGACTAGACTTATAACCGAAAAGAATCTAAAATGAAAATGTTGGCACTGATCTTGTGGGAAGTCAGCTACTTCTCTCTAGTCACAAGGGTCCAATAGTTCCGCATGACAACCCTACAGCCGCAGAGGCCACGTGTGCCGTAGTTGTCGGCCCCGATGCCGCAGCCTATGGTGACCTCCGCCCCTTAGCTCAAGGTCCTCCCCAGCTTTTGGAGATTGCCTGACTCTGCCCTTGCTGATTTCTCTGCACCTAAGCTCTGGTGCTGTGCAGTTGATGTTCTGGTGACTAACTGCTAAGAGGTGACATCGTGACACTGTGACTGTCTTAGTTTATGTAAGTACACTCAGTCCTTCACACAGTGACACAATCCCTGAAGGCAAAGTGCTCAGCAAGAGTCCTCATCTTTAAGCAACCCAAGACTGGACATTATTTTTAAAAGGAAATGAAAATGCTAAGAAAAACAGCGATCCTGGGGACCCCCCCCCTCCCCTGCAAGGCTTCTCTACATCTTGTTCTGCACCCAGGTGAACAGGACAGGGGAGGGGTCCACGGGTCCCATGGAAGTCAGTACAGAGTGGGGGACACAGTAGCTCTACACACCAAAGTCCACTTCACACAGTGAATCATACACAGATGGACATCTCTACCCTTCTAGAACCTTCTGTGGCTCCGTCACCAGTCTGGAAAAAGATAAGTTCATGAACCTGGTGCTCATGGTGGCTGTAGGCTTCTTGGCTGGTTTCTGTGATGGGCATAGAAGGTACCCTGCACCCTGGAGCCACCTGTCATCACCTCAGTCCCTCCTGAAACTCCTACATGTACCGATCTGCCCACCCTCCATCTTTCCTTCTAAAATTCTCCCTATTCTCTGACTTCCAGGTTACCTCTGAGGTCTGTGGGAAGGTGCTCCCTCCTGAGCCTGGAGGGTGCTGTGTTTTGGTTTTGAATGCTTGATAAGACCCTGAGTGTCTGCTGCCTTGGGTTGATGCCTCAATCTTTGATGTTGTCTTTCATAGCAAATTATAAACCCTTGGGCAATAAACCCTTGAGGCGCCGCCTCTTACTCATCCTGTCTCCTGCTCTGTGCTTCCCAGTGGTCGGTGGTGAGTAGCTTCCCATAAAGGGATGAGGGCATGAGCAGTAGTAGATTTGGTCAAAGCTCCTCAAAGAGGAGGATGCTTCACACCCAACAGGTGAGCAGAGGGTCCAGTGGCCACATTGCTCTGCAGGCACTATGCCATCTGCCGTTTACTCCTGTGACTGACTGCTCTTAAGAACTGGGAAGTGTCTGTATCCCCAGAGCAGTGCCAGTGACAGGACGCCATGTACAACCTTGGCACTCTGCACCAGCTGGGCCTGACGTCCTCACCGGCTGCTAGCCCTGGCCATGCAGTACTTTCGTCACTGGTTGGCAGCACAAGTACTCCAGCTCGGAAGAGCAGAGGGCTGAGAGTCCTCCCAGCAAGGTATTCTTTGGAGTCCCTATGTAGTAAGTGCCCAGACCTGGCCATAACTCTTTGCAAGCGTGCATGCGTGTGCACATGCGTGTTCATGGGAGAAGGACTTGTGGGCACCATGATATTGAACTAGACCCTTGCTGCGGGTTGGGGACGAGGATAGGAAGGACTGCCATGGGAACCTGGACCCTGAGCTGGTGCCAAGAAGCAGAGCTGAGTGGCCCAGCTGGGCTGGAGCTACCAGTGGAAGATGTCACAGTCTCTTTTAGGTGGCTGTAAAAGAACACAAGAGATGGTAGTTCTTTAAAAAAAAAAATCTGTTTCTTACAGATCTAAAGGCAGCAATCCACAGAGGAGGCTCTACCTGGGAAGTCAGCAAGGATGGTCACAAAGTCCCAGGTGGTGCAGGGTATCCCATGGTGACAGAGGAGCCACACAGAACTCGATTCTGTAACAGCCTATATCTCCACGGCCCACAAATTTGGGTATCCACCCACAAAGGATTAATCCACTCCCAAGGGCTCAGCCCTCCTGAATCAACCTCCAAAGATCATTAGGGTGTAACTTGGGGATTAACATCCCATCACACATATTCGGGGGCCAGACATTCAAACCACAGTGCCGTTTGAAGTACAAGGGTGGGGTCACATCAGAGAGGACACAGGAGCTGGGAAGAACTTTGAACTGCAGAAAGGGAGCTGGATAACTTGGAGAGTCCAGACAGGGAGGCAGACAGGTCGCATCTGCTGCAGAATTAACTGCTCTGCATGCTGGCTTCTTATTTATAAAGTAGGACATGGCATTTGCCTTTGTCAAGTCATGGTGAAAATTGCATCATATGAAATATAAAGTCACTTTTTGCAAAATGGAGGATAGATAAACTTTGACAAATTCTTGGTTTTTTTTATTTTTGCCTTTTTAATTTTTACAGTACTGGGGACTGAATCTAGAAGCTTCACTCTGAGCTACATCCACAACCCACCCCGCTTTTTTATTTTTTATTTTGAGACAAGGTCTGGTTGTCCAGGCTGGGCTTGAGCTCCTGTTCTTCCCGCCTCAGTCTCCTAGAGTGCTGGGGATTGCCGGTGTGCACCACTACACTCCGCTTCGTCCTATTTTTAAAGATGATAAAAAATGATAGCTTCAGTGACAAGAATAGCAGCAGAAGGACAGATGCGACTTGGAAAGAGGTTGCAAACCATGCCCCTGAAGTAATGCCTGGTAGGATCTTATCACCCTGCGGCTGGCTTCTAAGTGATGCGCTACCAATCTCTACCTCCTCCAATATTTTAGGAAAAGAACTTAGTAGCATACTTTGAAGATCTTCTCTGGACTATGCAGATGACAGAGAGCTTGGGAGGAAAATAAACATTAGCGAACAGGACCAGGGATGTGAAACGATTATTTAGAGGTGACCACCGTGTTTAGGTTTTGACAGCAAATGCTGTTTTCTGCATGATGTGTTTTCAAAACGCTATTCTTCACGTGTCCAAATCACAAACACATCCTGCGCTCCCCTGCCTGGGCTTCCCGAGCTTCTGTGGGTATTCGATTCCCTTGGCACCCATCCAGCACCATAGGCATGGAACAAAGACGAAGCCCTCCTTCTAAAAGTCCCGAGTTGTAAAATTAGCGAAGGAATAAAAAACAGCTGGCGAAATCTGATCGCTGTTATTCTGAGCCCATGAACCTGAAAAGATAGTTTATTTTAGAAGACAAACAAAATCTGCCTCCTGTTTGATCTGGGACAGCATCCCTGGAGGAAGCCTCTTGCTGGTTCCTTGTCTAGCTCCCTTGGAGGTTTGGGACAGCAGCACCGGGGCTGTAAACAGAAAGCAGAAAGGATCGACTTCCATCTTAATTTGACAGTAAACAGCGCTAATTTGACTTTGTAGCTGTTTATCGATATCCTGGGGTGAGGGCTAGAGGGTGGGGGCTGCAGTTCAATAGAGAGAACAGTAGCTAGTGTGTTTGGGGCAGAATTGGTCCTGGGACGGCGGGAGCCAGGCTGTCTTGGATCTGTGGATGTTTGCAGAACGCGATGTAAATTGCCACACGATGCGGTTTCCATCTGGCAGCAGGGCCGGCCACGGAGCCTGTGCTCTTGGCCCTGACAGGGGCTCTGTAGTGGCTCCGTTGGGGTTTGTCTTAGTACCTGCCAATGGAGGCCCTGTCAATCATTTAATATTTCACAGAAGACAGGTCTGGCCCCTGGCGAGATTCTCTATTCACTCTTACTGACTCATTTGACAAATGTTTATTACGTGCTCGCTGTGTGCCAAAAGCTGAGCAATGCATCGAAGATAAAAGATGAGTATTAGTCATGCCCTGTGATCTGCGCTGCGAGCTCTAGAGAAGTTTGTGAAGGAATCACAGTAATACACAGTCTGAGCATGGTAGGAGGCACACCGGGGAGTTGGAGAATCGCGCTGGATTCCTGCGTGCGTTATCCATGAATTTGCTCATGGAGACCTAGGCTGCCGTAGTATAGATTATATTCAGAAACGATCTTTCCCTTCTTTCTTTCCTTCTTCCCTTCCTCCATCTCTTCCTTCTTTCTTTACTTCCTCCTTCCCTCATCCCACTCCCTGCCCTTCTCCTTCCCTCCTTTTCTTCCTCTTCCTTGCTTCTTTCATTCTCATTTTTTACATTTTGGGTGATTCTAACAAGCATACGTATTCTAGACAGCGTGGCAGGTTCCTCCCCCTGCATTCCCTTCACCAAGCCTCACAGCCTCCTTATAAGGTAGGCCCTATGGCATCATCCGTCTGGCCATAAAAAAGATAGCGGGTACTGTAGGGTTTGAATTTCTTGCCTGTCATTATGTAGCTCCTCAGTGGAGAAGCCAGGAACAGAATCCCAGTTTGGAAGATTCCAAATCCCACACTCTTTATAATAATGTTTTCATTTAAAAGATCGTAAATCCCAGGAACTCATCATGGATGCCGATTATCGTTGTCATATATTTTTTGAAAAAGTATAGGGTTTTCCAACGCATACAGTTTAGGCTCTAACAATTTATTACAAAGTACATCTCAAGCCTGCCCATATGATTGTGCTTGTTCGTTTGCAGTACTGGGATTGAACCCAGGGCCATCACACTGAGCTACATCTCTAGCCTCGTTTTATTTCTTGAGACAGGGTCTCCCCAAATCACCCTAGCTAGGCTCAGGCTTGCAATCCTCCTGCCTCAGCACCCTGGGATTACAGGCGTGTACCACCAGGCCTGGAAAATTGCCATCTTAGTGATTCCTGGGGCCTTCTGCTAAGGACAAGGAGGATACTGGGTTTCAGCTTTTAAAAACACATTTGGAAGACCTTTAGGTATGCGAGAAACACAGGAGCTCTGTAAGGACTGGGAGACACACGTCCGATCAGAGCATTCCTGAGACTTTCTCCTGCTCTGTACCAAGAGTGCCCACCTGCTTTCCCAATCCAAAATATAAAACAAATGCAATCCCACAATGTTTTTGATAATTTTGAAGACATTTACTGTTTGCCCTCAAACTAGTGAGAACAGCAAGAGCAAATAGCTATTAAACAAAACGCCTTCCAGGTGCTGCATGTTCTGGTGGGCGCCAGCATCTTGATGGCAAAGGTGCCGGACGTGTTGGAAAGGCTGTGGGGTTTCCTCCTCACATGCTGCCTAGATACGTGATTTTCATCTCTGCGACATGGTTACCTATGCTGAATATAAAAAGTGGGAGGCACAGCTCTGAAAAGCATGGAAGGAAAATCCACTGGGAATTTCAGGTGGGCTCCGTTTTATGTCCAGATTCTATTTCCCATCACAGATCAGCACCTTGTATCAAAGTGGGACAACCCACTCTGGCATCTCCTGCTAATTTATTTGTATTTTCACCCTTGAGCAGAGTTTATAGCATTCAATACCAATTGTTGTTATATATTTAACTCTGTGCACACATCTATCCATATATATGCACACATAAAACTGTATGTGTCCATCAATATAACCAGATGCATAGGTGTGCATGTGCATCAGTGCTTCATAATACCCCAACGCTACTGCTTTTAGCAAAAAATCCATGTTTTCTGGGGCAGTTTCAGAGACAGAGCATCTTAGGGTTGGTTCAGAGGCTCAGGGACATGATCTATGGCTTCGCTCTCTCTAGAGAGGTGGCTGGTGCTCGTCTGTCCCTGCATGGTGCTAAGCTGCAGCAGCATGGAAGTATCTTACCATCTAGGGTCATGGCCAGGGGAAGAAGACATTATTTTTTCCTTATGCTTCATTTCAGAAGCAGAGAAATCTTTTCCCCAACCCCAGAGGACACTGTCAGAACTGCGTCCCAAACCTTTCTCTACCGTATGGTAGAGGGTGCAGAGTCACTGTGTATACTGAGGCCAATTAGGACACAGCCCTTTGAGTGCATGGTCACTGGAATTCTACGCTGGCACAGAATCAGATTTCAGTGATCAAGAAATTAGAGTGAAGGACTATCAACATGCCATGCCCAGCCATGTGACCTTCAGATAGCCCAGTGTGGGATGCAAGTCTGGGGCTGCAACCTCCCAAGAAGCAAGCAAGAGAGAGGCTGAACATTGCCTGGTTTGCTTAAGATCACCTGACAGGAAATGGAAAAGGGAGGCTCTATCCAGGGCCTCCAATCCCGGGTCCGGCATACCTGGTGACCTCTGCTATGGGTCCTGCATTGGTGGGTGGCACCTCATTGTTCCAACGCCTGGCTCCAATGCTGCTTTTCTGGTGTCCAAACTCATCTAAGCCTCATCTTCCTGCAGGGATGTCTGTGGCTGATAGCCAAGCCTCACAGGACCCCTAGTCACACAGCCAGGGCAAGGGCCTATGTCCCAGTCTGAGCACTGAGTGGGGGAAACCAGATCTAAACCCAGGAAAGTGGGCTCTGCTCAGGCTGCAGTGGTCACCTGTAAAGTCAGTGCAGCTTCGCAGGGCTCTGGCTGTGGGGTCTGAACACCCACAGTGACTGGCTATTGGGTCCTGAAAAAATTTCCTTCCGTTTTCTTCTTTGCAAAATAGAAATATAATAATTCCTACTCTGCAGGGGCATGGTTGCAAAGTTTAAGGAGCAGCATCTACAGAGATACTGTATGTATCACAGGCGAAGATACCAGTGTTGGTGGCACTAACGGAGTAAGTGAGAGTATGAAAATCACAAGGTAGGTGTACCTTGGAGTCAGGCACAGGCTCTCTGTGAGCCTAGCAGAGCTCTCTGGAGATGGTTTTACACAGACTGCTCAGATCTGGAGCGCCACCCACAGCAGCACAATGTGGACCTGTTGCCTGTCACAGTTGGGAAACAGAGACCCTGGTGGTCACCTGAGCCCTGCTGTCCACATATTAACGGTGTGACCAACACAGAGCACGCATGCTCAAAAGTATCTGGCAAGCACAGGAATAGGCATAGCTCATCAAGTTCCCCGATTCCTTGGCTGAATTTGTTGGGAGTCTTCAATAGGTTCGTAAGCATTAGAGTTCTGTGAGAACAGATTTTCCAGCATTATTTGGTAATATTATATTATTTGGTAATATAATAATTTATCACAGAGAATTTGATGAACTTTGTTGAAATGCAATCCTACTTTATATTTGGAGAAGCTGAGGTCACAGTAATTAACGGACTGCCCACCTCGTTCGTTGGGTGCAGGAGGCCCTCGGCTGTCACTGTGCTCCAGCATCCCTGGAGAGCTGGGTGTGGTGATGCAAACCTGTGATCCTAGCACTCTGAGAGGCTGAGAGGGGAAGAACACAGTTTAAGGCCAGCCTGGAGGAGCTAGTGACTCACTGAGATTCTGGCTCAAAATAAGTAATTTTTAAAAAAGGGCTAGGGATGTAGGTCAAAGTGAAGGCCCCTCATAAGAAGAACAAAGAAAGAAAGAAAGAAAGAAAGAAAGAAAGAAAGAAAGAAAAATAGACAGATGCAGGATTTGCAGAACTGCTTCAGAAAGTGGGAAGAACAAAGGGATAAGTGTGTTCAAAGCGGGAAGAGGGATTTTAAGGGAGATTCATGGAAATGTGTCATTAACAGTAATGCATTTTTAAGAATTTAGACATGACTATATTTTTCAGTCATACCTCATTCTCCCGTCCTTGCTGAAGTCCTCTTTTGCCCTTGATAGCTTATACAGAACCCTCCTGGTTAGAGATGCATAGAGGTGTTTTGTTTTGTTTTGTTTGAAGTTGCCCTTTTGTAATGCAAATGCTGCTAGGAGGGTGAAGTAAGATCATCAATCACTCACGCTTGAGTAAAAATCAGTTAAATCAGGTTCTCCTTTGTACTTAGCTGAGAATATCCGCCAGAGAGAAGAGGACTTTTGATTGGCTTGGAGAAACCACTGTGGAAAGACCAAACTGGGGAGGGCCGAGGGAAACTTTGTAATAGGCTGCTGGGTGCTTGGAGGGTGGGAGGTGGTGGTCACTGGGGTGAGCGCCTCCTTCCTGCCATGAGTAGCACCATCCTGAGAGTTGGCAGCTGTTGAGCAGGGCAGGGACAGTGTGGATGCTCCTCCAGGTCCCAGAAGCCTTGTTCTCATCCACCTGCAAGCAGCCTGAGGTGGCCTGACTGACACAGATGAACCCCAGGGCTCCTACTGACCAAGAAAACACCTCTAGGTGACAGACACAGGCTCTGGTGGGAGAGTGGGAGCCGGGTGGCCTGTCCACAGCTAGGACCAGTGTCCCTCTGTTCATGGGAACTTTGTCTCACCACATCTGTCAATTTGCTTGCCTGCCTCCTGTTCATTCCTTGGCACTGGAACAAGACCACAGTCTCTTGCTTGCTTGCTGTCACCTTCTGTCCTCTTGTCCTCGCTGCATTTCCTGTCTCTGGCCCCCAACACGGGCTGCCCCCGAGGAGGGCAATGTGAGGACAGAAATTCCTCTGTGAGGGAGACTGGATCACCTTTGCCTGGGGCGCAGCTTTGCCCATTTCTGTTTACATAAAACTAGACCCAACCCTCACCATCCTGGAGTCCTTTCAGGCCCCGGGGCCAATGCCCTCATTCTCACTGCTGTCGCCCCAGGCAGGAGGCCATTTCCTCAGGGTCACCCCAAGTAGCAAGTGGATGGGAATGCGAGGCCCCTAGGGGGCTGACCTGGGGGAGCCCCAGGCCTGAGATTCAGGTCTGCACACGGCTTCTGGAGTCCCCATTTCACCCTGGGTGGGGGACAGTGATCTACAGAGGGCTGGCAATCGGTTTCCTCTCCCCAGTTTCCACCTTCTGTCCCGCCGCCGAGCCTCAGGGCTGGGCAGAGCTGGACTGGGCAGAGCTGGACGGCAGCACAGCGAAGTGTGGAAGTCATTTCTTTGCCTCCCAGCCGAGCGCAGGGTTGCTGATCAAAGTCAGGACGGCCGCCAGACAGTGTTTGCCTCCCCTTCTGGGCGCTGATGACTGACATTGTTCTGTTTTTATTCCTTGCCCTCAGAAGCAATTGTTTTAGAAAAATATTGTCTAGACTTGAAATTGAGCAAATGTGACATTAATTACAGGGCTTTCCTCTGAGTCTCTCTCTGCCAGCTGTGTGATGGGCTGAGCTCCTGGGCAGCAGGATGGGGACGAGGGCGTGCCTGGCACAGGGACCCGTGCACAGTGGCCCCTGCCCCAGCCTTAAACTCACTGTGCCTGCAGCACCCTGAGGGAGCGACATACTTTCCCATTTGACAGTGGGAGAAACTGAGGCTCAGAACTGCTAGGTACCGTGTTTCAAACACACGAAGTCTGAAAGGTGAAGTCGAAGTTTAGACCTGGGTCAGTCTAGCTCTGAAATGGGCTCTTTCTGCCATGTAGCAGGATTGCTTGGAGAAGCACAGGGTTTGTTCAGTAATGGATTCACTTTAATGAAAATTTTAGCTACTACTTTTTATTTTTTTCTTTCCTTTTTTTATGTACTAGGGATCGAACCCAGGGTTTTGAACTGAGCTATACCTCCAACCCTTATTTATTTAATTACTTATTTATCTATTGTTGAGAGACTGGGATCACTGAGTTACCCAGGCTGGGCTTGAACTTGCAATCCTCCTGCTTCAGCCTCCCAGAGTGCAGGATTGTAGGCATGCACCGTGAGACCAAACTCGTTTGCATAGATTTTTAAGGTACTGTTTTTCAACTATGACTTTCTACATTCCTAGGTCACGCATAGTGTCCATGGAGAGTTATGATGCCCAACATCAAAAAGAGAAAAGGAAAAGAAAGGAATGTCTGTTTTAATTACATATTAGGGTACACATGCATATTAAGAAGGACACATTTTGTAGACCTAAATCTTGCTTTTTTTGGGTGTCCTATTTATGAAGAAGGACGTACAACTGCGATACAACATTTTTAGGATGAAAATAAAATCACAAGAAATTACTAGTTTTTAAAAACTTTGCCACAAACATCATGCAATTCAGAACACAACATGACAGTTTTATTAATTAGCAGTTTAATATGTTCTGTAATACAAGTTTTCCCACATTTGTTAGCCACATACATCTACCAAATCTTCATGTAATTACAGTGTTGTAAGAGTTTGGCAGAAAAAAGTAAACAATTAGATCTTTAGCTTTGTTGATTGAGTTTTTTTTTAACTATTGCTAGAAAAGTTTCAACATCACACAGTTATCGATAGGGTCGTTCGACATTTTAAGACTTGGGAAAGTTTATTAAGTTCATACATGAACTGAAAAGGCCAGGAAGACTTTTCCGTGGACTGGCTTTGGGCTTCCCATATTTCAAAGGCCTTTTCTTCCCCCACTGCCTTTCAGAGATGGTATCAGAGGACAAGGTTGAACAGTGCTAGGACCACTGGGTCCATGCCTTAGGGATGAGTCTGACCTGTGAGCTACAGGGATTTTCCTATCTTGGGAGGACTAGCAAGAATGTGACCACAGAGAGAAGTGACATACGTATCTGTCATCAGTCTATCTCTCTATGGCCCACTAAACTCAGACTTAGAAGTGTTAAGTCTATATCCAGGTGTACCCGTAGAGCATGATGGGATCATAGGAAGGTGATTTGATTACAAGGGTGCTCAGCTGGGTTGCTGGTAGGAGGCCGGGCCTGGTTGGAAGAGGTACATCACCGTGAAGGTTGTGTCTCCTGTCTCTGACTCTTCCTAAAATCCCTCTGCTTTTCAGACACTGTGAGGTGAGCAGCTTCCCTCCCCCAGGCCCTTCGACCATGCTGCTTCTGCCTGGAGCCAGCCAACCCCACAAGGACTGAACCTCTGCAGACTGTGTATTGGGTATGTTGTCCCAGAAAGGAGGAAAGTGACTAAGACAAGAAGTCTTCCTGACTCCAGTTCTCAGCATCAGTTTAGTTGGATACCATGGGCATCTCAGCCCCACTCAACACGGTGGATGAAAGTTGGAGGGAGGAGAGACAATGGTCTCTAGACCTCATTTTTCAAATACTGCAAAATCACACAACTATAGGAACACATCACATGGCCTCTCAAGGCCTGGGGGCAGGGGTGAGTGTCCCTGAAGCACTCACCTCACTAGCTTCCTGGAAATCTTTTGTGTTGGCCTGTTCAGGCACCATCTCCACCAGGAGGGGGCAGCATTCTTGGCGGGAAGCTGAAAGATGGAGAACCGTTCAGAGTTTATAAAATGCAAACAGTGGTCCTCTAAAGTTGCAGGCCTTTCTGACAGGGTCCACAAAATGCTTCCTGTAAGGGACCAGAGAGTAAATACTTTGTGTGACTGTGGTTCCCAAGGCAACCACTCCACTCTGCATTTGTCATGCAAAAGCAGCCCAGGGTCATCAGTGAAAGGACTGTGCAGCTGTGTCCCATATGACTTTCTGTAGAAAGGCAGGGAGGGTTTTTGCTGACCCCACTCTAGTCAATCTCTTTCCATGTTGGGGATAGGGATACCCCCAGGGGAGGCGAGGCTTCCATGGTTGCTCCTTCATTTGTCGGCAGTCATTGTTGGCTCCTCCCATCTTTTGGTGACTTCCAGGCAGGAGTGGTTTGAAAGAAGGGAGATGGCTTATGAGATAGACTGGGTCGAGAGTTTTTTTTTTTTTTCAGATGTACAAATTGTATTTCCTGCTTCCTGTTTACATTTTTAGATCAACCACAGCTCAGCACAGGGCACAGAAATATGGTTTTTTGGGTCCACACTAGGGTCATGTCTCTGGATTTAATGGAAATACTTGGTCAGATGAACTTTCTGGGTCTAAAATCCTAGAAAAACTCCTAAGGAGCCGCCTAGGCTGACCCTTGTCCCTCAGATCTGCCACCTGTGGTCTATGCCCATTTCTACAGCATGCGTGTTCCCATCATCCACATCTAAAATTTTAGAGGTCAGGATATTAAAATAATTAAGGTAAACTTACTGTATCTTCCTGAAGAGAAAAAGAAGCCTTGTAGGAAAAACACAGAGCTATGCCTCCCCTCTCCCTTTGGAAACTTCAAACTATTACACCAAATCACTATGATTATTGTATACTTTAGAGTTAAAATTAGGAATAAATTTTAGTATTACTTTCCCTCTCTTCTCTTCCCTCTCATTTTAACTGAGTTATAAAAAAAGAACTTGATTAAATCAAGTTGAAGGCATCATGCTGTGATTTAAAGCATTTTGGAGTTCGGTTTTCCTCATGTCTACTTTCCCTTTATTATATTATATTTCCACTCCCCCAATTAAATGTTTAGCATGGGTAACAGATGCGAACGTTACATTCAATGCACACTGATGGGAAAATGTCCAATATTAGTTCAAGAGTTAGCTCATGTTCAACATAAATCACATAAAATTATTTTATTTAACCCTTTAGGTATTAGCAATTCCATTGGCCAGCCTACCATGAAAAACAAATGGCACTTGACTTGAATTTAATTTGTAGCAAAAAAATATGTTTTGGCTAATGATGGGTTAGTTCATTAGAGAAAGCTAAGGATTACAATTTTTACAGATGCAAAGATTTTGTGTTTGTGTGGTGTAATGACTTCTGTGGGAATGGAGATGTTGTATTTCTTTTGTGAAGTCTACAGGACCTATCAGGAAGGATGTGTCCAAGGTCACTCTTTGGGTAGATGATAAAGTGGGGACAATCTGAGGCTTAGGGACCTAGCCACGGACTTTCCCGTGATGAGTGAAGGAGTATGCAGAGATTGCGGGGATCAGTAGAGTACAGAGCAGGGCACAATGCAGAACAGTAATCTCTAGGACTCTCAAGCTTCATGTGTGACTGGAAACATCAATAGTCTATTTTATTTAGAGTTAAGCGAGGCTTTATCAGAGCATTGATAAACTCTCACTGAACACATTAGGCTGATCTTTTTTATCCTTCAGTTTCTATAAAGCAGTGGTGATTGATCTTAGGTATTGATCTTTGCATTACTTGCATGGCCTTGATGCTTTCAACAAACCCCAGGCGGGCAAAGTTTGTTAAGATCATTTAAGTATCCCACACCAAGAGTGGATACGAGTGACCCCCCCAAAATCTACCCGCCCCTCCCTACCTTTCACATGGATGCAGAGGGAAGGAGGGAGGAGGAATTTATTTATAACAATAGATCGTATTTTCACAGCTCTTTCACATTATGTTTTACACAGCTCTTTGTATAGAGACCGATTTTATTATCTTGGCAAACCTGAAAGATTCTTTTACGCTTCAGAAAGGTCTCACTAGTTACTTGCAAAAGTTTATGGACTTCAAGTGGCAGAGGGCTCAGTTCCGAGTCTTTGTACTCTGTGTGAGGTATGAAGAATACGCTTCACTACCCGTGCGCCAGGAGAGGAGATGGTAGTGGCAAGAAGTCACCTGCGGGATCCTTTACTGCCAGCCCAGAACAAAGGGCTGGTTTCCGGACAGAGGGGAGAGGGTCACTCAGGGTGACTGTGGCACTCAGGGGCATCTGTCTCATCTGCAGCCTGAGAGCCCAGGTTCGAGACAGGCTCTTCAGATGTCGCTTTGGAGAGAACAATGTCTCCCCAATCTGGAGGACTAGGACAGAGTCTTGCTAAGGTGGCCACATGGGGCTCAAAGTTACAATCCTTCTGCCTTAGCTTCCCAGAAGGCTGAGATTCCTGGCCCCTTACACCATAACCAGCTTGTTAACTCTTTATTTCACTGAATAAGTAAAACAAAGACAAAGCAAACCCCCGGTCATATACTTTTAATATCATTTCAACAAAGATGGAATTTAACACCGTCTCCAGAAAGGCAGGATGAGGTTCCATGGAACGAATCTGAATCCGCCAATAATCCCTTCTGCATCCCTCTCCTTCTCCCCCTTGCCTTCTCCTCTCCTCGGCTCAGTACAGTTCAGCCTCTGAGGAGGTCTCCAAGACCCAGAACTGAAGCTGTCCCACTACCCAGGACTACAACAGTGGCCTCTTCCTTTTGTCAAGGTCCTAAGTGTTGGGGTAGCAGTGAACTAAGCCAGTTGGGTGTTTTCTTAGCATCTCTGAGATCTCTGTTCTCAAAAACTGGGAAGGATTAAGGTTACTAGGGTGTGTTGATATAAGACAGCAGGCAGCAGAGTTGGCCCACCGAGAGGACATGGGCTCACTGAAAATTAGGCCCTCCCATGCTTCTCTCCAGCAGACATACGCAGGAAACTCGGGGTGTGGACCTGCCTGCACATGTGACAGCGCGCGCGGGAGGGAGGCTGTGTTGTTTGGCCAGGCCTCTGCACTAGACGGTCCCATCCTCTCATAATGGGGAGATTGCCTTTCTCTCTGGGCGTTCACTACTTGCTGCAGCAGTCAACTCTAGCAGGAGTCACTGCATTTCCTGTGTCACCCACCCTCCCTTCTGTCCCCCTCCAGCACACTTATGCCTTCCCCCAAGTTCCCAAAAACACCCCAACATGCCCATTCCTTGGAATGAGGATGTGACTGTGAGGAACAGAGGACAAGAGGGGACAGAGCTGTGGAAGCTCTGTAAGGACTGCATGCACATTCTACAGATGCCTTGGGCATTGTGCTGGTCAGATCCACATTCTAAGAAGACCCCATGTGGTCTACGTCCACACCTCGGGTGCAAGGTGCCACCTTCTGCACCCTGGGTGTTAAAACCTCTGGTGCTGGCCTCCACCCACAGCTGAAATGTGGCTGAGTCTTTGAATACCTAAGATGAAAATTCTCATTTGACTGTCTAGTGAACACCAGCAAAGAGGTGTTAGACTCATCAATCAGGAGTCCTGCAAGACACAAAACCAGTTTGAAAGTGATTACAAGAGATTGCAGTCAATGCAACAAAAGTGAGTTTGCAGAATACATAAGAAACTAGTTACTGTTCTATGGGAAAATACAACAGTAACCTTTGGGGGTTATCTTTTCTATCAGGCTGATGTTGCTTACATCTCTGGTGGATAAAAATGACATGCACTCCATTAGCTTCCTATATGTTAATATGTAACCTTACAGAGTCTGGGCTTTTAATCAATAATACCTATGTAACAAGGAAGGGAAAGCAATCTTAGGATACAATCAGAGACTCATAGGAAGGCTCCTCAGACAATGGTCTGGTGGACTCTGATCCTTGGTGCTGAGGTTTGGCATCTTTTTCACCTTCTGTATAAAGTTTGTAAGCACAGAGTATGGCAGAGAGATACTACATGCCACCTCCCACCAAAGAGAATCTTCTTCAACTTTCCAAGGACTCATATCCCATTCCACTAGGTCCCAATGCCCCCAAGGACATATTTCAGGTTAGGAAGTAAGGCTGAGGACGTTTTCTTCTGAAGAGGCCACGGCTCCCAGGGCTGAGCCAACCTGTGAATAATAGTGACTCGCCCAGCTGCCCTCACCCAAGCTCTAGAAAGTTCTCGATAGTTCTAGAAAGATTTTTTTTTTTTTTTTTTTGCTTCCCTCAGCTTTTACAAGACCTGTCTATCTTGCAGCGCCCTCTTGGACCTTTCTACTACTCTCCAGCCCTCAGAAGTTTTTTTTTTTATCTGCACTCTGGGGCCCTTCGCTAGCCTGCCCACATCTTTCACCACATTTAGAAACATTTTTTTGAGCATGGAATGGAAGGGAGGGAGAGGGTTGCCTCTTTGTGTCCCAAGAGCACATGGCTCAGTGCTGTAGAGGGAGTGTGATTTTATTTTTATTTTGGGGTGCTCTGGCCTACTATAGAGGTGGCAGGAGGGTCTCTTTCTGGGCTGTTCCTGACAGGAGCACAAAGTGGAGAGAGATGCAGACACAAACCATAGGGAAAGAAGAGGTAATGACTGGAAATCCTATGCTGTGATTACAGCCTCCATTTTCCTCTGGTTCTAACTCGAACCATTTCCTTTGCAAATTGTTTGGCACAGAAACATTTCAACCCTGCTTGAGGGAGGTGGAAAAGAAGATAAGTTAAGGGAAAGTGTAGCTGGAAGAGGGAGAAACTGTAAAAAGGAATACAAACTATAGATTCCAGAGGAAGGCAAGAGGGTGTGCAAATAAACAAAGACAGGGAGAAAGTTCGCCAGACGACGTGAGCTCATCGTGCGCACGCCCGGCCTGCAGAGCTGTTCGCACAAATGTATCAGGGGCATTGGGAATGTTATACTGACACGCCATCGCCTGTGGGTCCCGTCCTAACCGCTGGAATAAGCAAAACACACAGAGCACATTGCTGGCCCGAAAGACTATAATTTTCTCTGAGGAGAAATATTGCAAAAAGGGAAAAAAAAAGAGAAAGAGAAGAAAACATGATATTTTGTGCAGTTCCTAAAAAAAGCATTTTCCCCCTTTCTCCTCAGCTCTTTCCTTTCATTAAACTGTCCTTAAGTGCTTTTAGAGAAAACTAAGTAGCCCACAATTCTGGGCTGCTGACTGAATAATTATAAGCCTGGGATGAGGCTGGGAGGGCCGGAGTGAGACCTGGGTCTCCTTCCTGGATCCCCGAGACCCGTGGGGACCGTGCCAGCTGTGGCTGGACTCTCACGTTGAAATGATTTCTCATCTTGAAGGGAAATCAGGGACATTCTTCTCCGTATTAGTCCTCTGAGAACTTGGGCCCCTGCCAGCTTTTATTGGAAAATTGCAACAAAAGAAATAAGAGATAGTGAGTTCTTATATCCGAAGGGTTACAGGAGAGGCATATCGAAGCCAGATTATTTCCAGATCAGCTCTGCCCGTGAGCAAAAAAATACATTCTCTGCTTTTAAATATTCACGTTTCCTTTCGCTCAGGTTCTTGGTGTGAGTGCTGGCCAGTTTCTGTGCCTGTGGAAGATGTCGCTAGAGGTGACTCCCAGGAAAGGGGACAGGGCATCTTCAAGCTCAGTCCCTCTGGACCTGTGTTCACCTTGTGGGTTTCAGAAATGGCTGGGGACATAAAGGATGGGAGAGAAGGGACTGGCATGGTCAGGGTGTGGAGTCACTGGGAAATGGGGTGGAGATGGTGCTCGCCCAAGTGCTCAGTGGCCATCACAGAAGACTGGGCACAGATGCACAGGCTGTGTGTGCCCTCTGGTGCCAGGCTCTGAGATCCCCAGGTCTGTGACCCGAGCTTTCTGCTGCTCTGCAGTGACCTGGGCAAAGGACACACCTTACAGAAGGTCTCAAGAGACTTCTTCCCCGAAAGTTTAGAGTTCTCATTTTCTAGTAACTTTTTGGAGAATCTGACAGATTTCACCCAGGTCATAGGCACAGCATCAAGGCGGTAGTGTGACCACTCAATCCAGCCCTGCCTCTCCATCCCAGCGTTCAACTGAAATAGTATGGCACCCTGATTTTTGGGTTGTTTTGTTTTGGTTTTCTGTACTGGATTGAACTCCAGGACTTTGCACTGAGCTAGCATCCTAGCCTATTTTTAATTTCTTAAATTTTCTGCCAGGGTCTCCTTAATCACTGAATTACCCAGGCTGGTCTTGAACTTGCAATCCTCCTTCCTCAGCTTCCCACAATTCTGGGATTACAATTGTATGTCACCTTACTCTGACTATATTCTTAATGTAGTGTCTGTGCTTTCCAGAGAAAAACTATTTTTGGAGAGGTTAGAAACACGAAAGAACATAATTGCAATGTTGTATAAACTTGGTATAGTAAATTATGACCCGATATGTATGTCTTTGCCTTGGATGGTATTAAGAGCACAAATATTAAAATCAGGGTGAAAATCAAAAAATGAAGGGGAATTTATAAGCACAGCCTCAGGCAGAGAACCACTGCTAAGGTAGATGGCGTCTCTCCGTTTCTGCTCCAATGCATGTATGTCATTCAACGCCTCTGTGAGATATGGTCACATTAGTCCCATGAGAAACTCCTTGTCCTGCTACCAATTGGGAACCAGCATCTCTCCTGAGTGTGGCATTGTGATCCATTTTTAGGTTCCTAAGCTCTTCTTGAGATCAAGTTGCCCCACCAGGGCCCTGAGGGTAGATGTTCATTGTAAATGTAAGTCCCACGGCCTCGAGGATGTCGAGGGACAGTTGTCATCTCCAGGCATCATCTTCATGCTGGTTCTGCTGCTCGAGCCCTTGAATGCCTAGCCAAATGTCCCCTGGCTGGGAGAGTGGCCCAGGTGAAGCTAACGGTGTGAGCACTCTTCATGGGCACAAGTGATTTCTATGAGCTGACACAGATTTAAGGGACCATATGGGCAAAGAGGAAAAACTCTCTTTGGATGTGGGATGGGTACTCGCTATGGTTTTTCTCCTTGAGGGGACATTCATAGACTTCATTATCATTTTCATGCTACAGATTCTTACACAAGATCAAAGAGAATAGTGACAATCCCTCTTTCGTTATGTAGGTAGCTGATTTAATATCCTTTTCACAGATTCCATAGACTATTTCCCAAAGTTACTATTTTTTACCTACTGAAATAAAAGGGAGAAAAAACAGACCGTCACATTTGTTTAAAGGCAAGTAGGCAAAATTAAAGACAAGCAAAGGATTCAATTGCCCAATAAAGGTAAAGATGAGAATTTCATTCCTACTGCATTGCTACTCATCTGTCTTGGGCTAACTGCTGGACTAATCACCTTGCTGGGTATTTACCTCACTCTGATTATATCAAACCAAACTCCTTAGGTGCAGCCACGGAGGAAGAGCTGGTGCATGGTTGATGGGTGTTTCTTGCAGGGGTCAGAGGTGAGCTGTGATTCCTAGAAGGACCGGAAGGAAAGAAGAAAAGAAAGAAGAAAAAAGGAAAGATGAGTAGAAGGAAGGAAAGAAGGAAGGAAGGAAGGGAGGGAGGAAAAGAGGCGTCAGCTAACTCTAGCCCACATAGTCATAGAAAGCTAACCATTCCAGACTCACCTCGTGGTGACGTTTTTCGTTTTGAAATTCTGCTCCTTTGGCTCCTGGAGTAACTACTGTGACTGCCTTTTGCTACATTATTCTGTTATCATTTAATGATGAAAACCAAGTCCCTTATGATCAACTGAGTTGACTGGCAGACCTCTTCCTATATGCGTCTCAGCAGAGTACCACTCTGTGAAGATGTCACCAAGTAGTGTTCCAGGTGCTTGTTTTTTCAGGGGCTGGTGGAGGAGATTTGAGCGTAGGGGAGGTGATTTTGAGTAAAAGGAGAAACTAAAAGTAAAACTGGTTCATTTAAAAATTTGGGTGTTTAAGATATAGCAAGAATTAGGTGGCTCAGGGCCAGGATTCCCTCCTTTTTTTCTCCAGTGTCAATTTTAAAAGTCATAAAGCCTCTGAGTCTACTCAGGAGCCTGGCTGTGCCCTCTCCTCCCACTTTCCTGGTCATTGTGGGTCCGGTATCCTGTGGCCAGGCTGGCTCAGGAGGCCAGTGTCACACCACATTTTGATAAATGGTTCCTTCATTTCTTCATGTGTGCCTCTTCTGCCAATTAGAGTTGAAGAACAAGGTAGACGCCTGGACACTAGGGCGGAGTGGCTCCTTCAGTAGCAGCAACAGGCTGCTTCTAAAGCTTGGCCCGCTCCCTCCCTCTCTGAGAACTTCTGACCCTGTGACTGTCAGGCACTCCCAGAAGCACCCCGAGAGGAGGCTGGAAGTGGACCCCCTCTCTCCCGGTGTTTTCCTAACTGCCTCAGTTTCCCCCTTTGAGCCGTGGGGACTAGATGCCTCCCTGTTTTTATGGCATCTGGCTGAGCACCTGGCACAGACTGATGATGATGATACCAGGATGTGGTCACTGAGCCCTTACTGCATGCTGTCTCTGTCTGGAGCTTTGTGCAGGGTGTCATTGAACACAGCCGGAGACAGACATTGTTCCCGTGCACTTGCACTTGTTCTCAGCACCCCGGGCCCTGCTGAGGAGTATCAAGGGCAGTAGAGCCGGGATGTGCAGATGAGGATGGCTTGCTGAGGAGGACATGGTGGCAGAGTGGCAAGGTGAGGTTTTGGGGTCACCCAGCAAACCCTGCAAGAGCCATGGCACCTGGGTGACCTCCATACCTTGGCCAAGGTCTCATGCCCAAGGTCTCCACTTGTCTTACTCAGCTCTGGTGTTCACAAACACAGTAGCATCTGTAATTGTATTAGCAGTGCCCACACCATGCAATGGAGGAGGGGAAACCAGGAGGCCTTCATGCCTTGGACATGACTGTGGCTTCTATGGGACTGGCCCGAGTGTCCATCCTGAGGCCCTAGCTAGCAGCAGATGTCCTGCCCATTGAGGTCCCTGCAAGGGGACAGACCAGATTGTCTGCCATGAGGGGTCTGGAGACAATCTGCTCTCCTGTGGGAACCTCTGCCAGTTTGCATCCTAGAATTGTGGCTAGTGTGTGTATGCTTAGCCCTCGTGGCCCTGTGCGAGTGGTCATTGCCCACATTGCCTCATGTGAACCTGCACAGGGACTCCACCTCTTTGTGCTGGTTGGGATCAGGCAAGTTGAAATGAACTGTGGGGGCTCTGAGTGCCCTTCTCCAGGGGTAAGAGCTGAGTGTGTCTCAGGTTCACATAGCCAGGACCTGTAGCAGGCACATGCTGGAGCAGAAAGACTGAGGAGTCCCGGGGGTTCCCAGGCCCAGGTTATGGTTTCTTCAGGAAATACCATCAGACTTGTGAGATCCACTTGACATGAAGAAGGATGTCAAGAACTGTGGAGAATCTCCCTCTCTCATCTATACATCCATCCATCCTACATTTGTCCATCTGTCATCTATCTATCCATCAACATGACATCTATTTGTCTATTAATCTATTATTTATTCATCTATTCATTGATGATCTATCCATCATCTATCAGTCTGTCACCAATCTATCAATCATCCATCCATCAATCTGACATCTGTATATCAATCTATTAACTAACCATCTATGTGTTCATCCATGATCTATTCATCTATCTATCCAGCCATTAATCTAACATCTGCCTATCAATCCATCATCTATCCATCTATCTATTCATCCATGATCTATCATCTACCAGCCTGTCACTTGTCCATCAAGCCATCATATATCCACTCATATATCAATAATCTATCCATCATCTATCATCAGTCCATCAATCTGATATCTAATATCTATAAATCTATCAACTATCCACCTATGTGTTGATCCATCCATGATCCATCCATCTCTCATCTATCCATCAATCTTCATCTCTGTACCCATCTATTCATATCTGTCCATTTTTCATCCACCTGTTGAAATGTGTCCATACCCATAAATATGTATATGCATTAGTATACATAATATCCATTATATATGCAGAGTGATAGAAACATCCAGTGAATATTTAAATTTTAAATGTTATTACAGTAAAAGACTCATTGCCATTAACTCTCCTCTCTCTCAACACATCTTCCCCATCGTTCTGAAGCGCTTATAATTTTCTTTCCTTTAGTTGCACTGTTGTGGCTGCCTTGATGTCCTGAATTGATTCCAAACATTTACTTTTCACGGTCATTTTGACTTTATGGAAAGACCAGGAGATGCATGGTTCCAGAACCAGTGAATAAGGTGGATGAGGACACACCATGATGTTTTTGCAAGGCTGCCTTTCCACTGGATGGTACTTCGTAACAATATTTACCACGTTTTGATCACATCTTGTGAAGATGTGAAAGAGGACTCCACAACTGCTTTACAAGTGGCAAGAATGATGGGCTGTGTGTTTAAAGTGAGCAAGAGGATTTTGAGGGAGATTCATGGCAACATGTCTTTTATTGTAATAATTTAAAAATTTTAAACACTCACCATACATTTTGACCACAACTCCTATCCCTCTGCAATACATTGTGATTTAGAGTTGGTCTTCTGTAAAGTGACTCTCTGGGTCCTGTCTGAGGGGGTTCTTTCCTGTCTTCCTATGGCTAGAGATGCAATATGACAGGGAAAGTGACCCTCTGCTTCCAGTGGGAACAGAAACAAGGGATGCAGCTTACTGAGCATCCAGTGTGTGCAGGAGTGGACACAGCCATATGTATGCAGCAGATGCCTCTGAGGAGGGCACAGAGCAGTGTAACCATTCCCCCTTCCATCCACTGCACAGGAGTCATGGCTTGAGGTCAGAGAGCCAGTGCAGCAAACCGTTTTGTGTGTTTCCCCAAACTTCTCAAAGCTGTCCTGCTATTTAATGGGCCCAGGACGTCCTGAACATGCCTCTGTCCTTTGGGTGGCGCGGTTCTTGGTGAAGCAAATGCTGTTGGGCTATTTCTGCAGCTTTCTTCCACACATCCCAGGGGTCCTGGAGCTCAGTTGTCTGTGTCCCATCATCCCCAGTGCCAGGAGGCAGCGCTCTGCAGACAGACGCTGGGCCTGGTGCGCACTGTGATCTGACGGCTACTGGGTCTCTGGGATGAGCCCTGGCTGCAGTCTGCTGCTGATGGCTGCAGTTGAAGCAGGGCTCTTCCGCACAGGGACAGCTTCTCTCTCACATTTGTACCTGGAGCTTTCCCAGCTGCCAGCCCAGAGGATGTACATGATGAGAACCTTTGCATCTCCAATGTGAGGGAGGAACTCTAGGGAGGTGACAAAGGGACAAACAGCGAAGCTAGCAGGTGAAAGCTGGACTTAACCTGCTGTGCCATTCAGCCCTGTGGTCTGCATTCGGATTCTCAGCATTGAATCTGGCAGAGGCCAAGGCTGAACTTGCAGCACTGACACTCATACAGCAGCCCAGGGACCTGGGTACCGCGAGGGGATGGGTGGGGGATGCTCACGGACAGCGCGAAGCCTGGCTCTGGCTTTCCCATCCCACCTGTGCGGTCAAGCAGCTGGGTCTTCCCAGGGTGATCGCAGCACAGTTCGTTTGTGCGTGTTTTACAATGGTGTTGATAAAATCCCCACGGAGCCACAGAGCATGTGCAAGGAGTTCCCACCAGAAATCTAAACAACGCCCTGGTGTTGCTGACAGCTTAATAATGTGACAAAGTTCAATGACAAGGACAGGAATGCAGCTGGGCTGGTCTAACCCAGAGCTTTGAAAATATCCCCCCTCGACCCAGTATTTGACAAATAACCTTTGCTTAGCCTCTGTGGAGGCACCAGACAGAACCAAGTGCCACGCGGGGGCCACATGCCACCGTTAGAATGTTAAATGGAGTGGTAGGGGCCACCAAAGTCACTCAGGGCTGACATTTATCTTTATTATTATTATTAATAATAATGCATATATTGCTTTTTTGGTGCATTCCAGGGTTTTCGCCCTCCTAAATCACACGGCAGCATATCAGCAGGCTGAATAAATCACCCACTGGACCCAAATTCAACGCAGCTGTCAGGCCAGAGCTGAGAGAAACAGGGTGACTTTAATTGAGCTGCAGCCTGTGACCCATGGGCGTTGCCCAGAAAACCGGAATAATAGTGGTGTTGCCCGTGACATTTTGAGAGCGAGAGGCAAACTGCTAGCTTCAGCTTTTATTTTACAAGAGGGAATGGGGGTGGGGAGGAGACGGGTACACCAAGAAATCCAGACTTCAACAAATATTTAAACTCTTAGGTTATTTTTTTTTTCTGCCTCAAAGCCAGTACAGACAATGAGTTCCACATTTAAAAATTTCAGTAGGAAGAATCCCAGCTTTTCTTCTCCGCCTTTCTTCTCATTTCTTCTGCTCACCCCTTCTGCCACTCCATGCCCCCTCTATTTCAACAGAAAGAACACTGGACATAAAGGAGCAACAGGATTTGAGTCAGAGCCAATTTAAGGGGTCAAGAGGTTACATATGGAGCCAACAAATCACAGCCCGTGAAGGATACTACTGATTTAAAGTTATGTACGCTAAAGCCCAAATCTTAACAGCATTCATAAAGGTAAAGGTAACTAATGGAGAGGCTTAGCCGGCAGAGAATGGGCTTTCCCCCTGCGGTCCTGCCTCCCACTGCACAACTGCATGGCTCTCAGGGCCAGGCGGGGCCGCAGGCCTCAGAGTCTCTGCCCGGAGGAGGGGTTGCCTCTGACCAGTCCCCCAAGAAGCATGGCACAGCTCAGTCTGCACCAGGACAAAGTCTCGGAGATCATCGTTGATCTTATTTTTGTTTGCATGAGTTTGTGTGTTTCTTCTTAGATGCTTTGGGGTTACCAGAAAAAACCATTGCCTATCCCCCCTTCTTTTTAAAACTGTGTGTAATTTCAGGGAAATGTGAGCCATGTGTTTTGGGATCATTTGCACTTAATCATGAAAATCTCTCTGGAAAGAGCTATTTTCTCTCTCAGAAGATGTCGGTGTCCTCTTTAATAAGCCCTCTAAGTGCCCTTCCACCCTCGGCTTCCCTCCCTGGGGCAGGAGGTTGGATTCTGCCAAAGGAAAACCACCAAGGGCTTGGGTCTGGTTTGAAAGGTCGAACTCATGAGCTTGGACTGTGTTCTGGAAATGGGGAAGTGGCTTTCCTGCCCCTGTGTTTACACAGTCAGAGAAAGAAGGTTTCCTTAAAAACAGACAGACGAAGGAATGAATGAATGAAGCCGAGATGTGCAGAGTAACTCTAGAGCACATTGGTCTCCAGCAACAAAGAGGCAAGGCCCACAGGAAGTGGCCTTGAGCACTGCTCATGGCAGGTGAGCAGTGGCCCTGGCTCCTGGGGCCATGATGTGTGGTTGCTGTCTTGCTTTGAGCTTCTTGGAGAAAATACTTGTAGCCAAAAACTCCCAACTCCAAAACCACCCGAGAACTCTCTTGGGTAGTTCCCAGGGGACATGACACGACTGTGTCCAGAACACAATTCTCCCCGCCCTCCACCTGCAACAAACCACCATGGCTTCAAAGCCACAATGGCATTCACCAACCCAAAACAAACATGTCATTACCAATCCCAGATTAACTGATGCCATTTGCACCCTGCTGGTTGGGTTCCAGTTGGAGGCTGCTCAATGGTGTAGCCACCACCCTTAAAAACCTCAAGGCACTCACCGCATGGCCCTGGGCAGAACTTCCTGACTGTCTCTCTTACCCCTGTGACCCCCGGTCCAGCTCCTTTCCACTCCCTGCCTACTCTGAGGCTTTGGGCAGTTTTGAAATGAGTTCTCAGTGGAAGAAGGTTATTGTAGAACTGAGTTTTGCTTTGAATAAAATGACTGACTTTCATGTGTTATAAGGTATACATGCTTTCGGCTAAACACACTCGAAAGGAGGTTGTTCCTTACAGTTCATATGAAAGCACTGTGGTGAGATTACGGAAAGTGTCCTCTGTTTTAGCAGTACAGGTGATAATGGTGTATCTCTTCTAGCCCCCAAAGAGAGATGACTGCTTTTAAAATGTCGCGATCAACCTTGCTTCCATTCACCAGTTTACTCCTTCTTCAGAAAGAGCACATGGTTGAACACATGGTTGACCCTGCACATGGTGAGGGGGAGACTAGAAGAGTGTGGAAATGGGTCCTTTCTTTCAGAAAGTTGTAATTTTGTCCCAGACTTAAGTGCATACATGAACCACCATGCAAAGTGCTAAATTAGTGGTGTGGCCAGAATGTGGTGAAGATCAAGACAGAGCCACCAGATGGAATTTTCTGTGATAGACTTTATGTTAGTCAGCATTTTGTTACTGTAACAAAATACCTGAGATAATCAACTCACTAAGGGAGAAGGTTTATTGTGGTTCATGGTTTCAGAAGTCTCTGAAACCATCTGGTCCTCTGGCTTATTGCTTTGGGCCTCTCTTGGCACTTTACATATAGTGGGGTCATGGCAGAGGAGGCTGCTCACTTCATGCAGACAGCACTCAAAGGAAGAAACGGGAAGGGCTGGGCTCTCAACAGTCCCTTTTAGGACACATAACTCGTGGCTTAACTTCCTCCTGCCAGGCCACTCTTCCTAGAGTCACCTCTACCTCTCGGTAGTGCCACAGGTTATGTACCAAACTTCAACACATGGGTCTTTAGGGACACTTACCCAACCATAGGAAAGTGCTTAGATTTTGCTTAGCTCAGGATCCTCCAATATATCTGTCCCTGGGATGGTTTATTTCACCCACAGCCATTGTCATCCTCAACTAAGGACACCTCTATGCTCTCTTGCATCTATAATGGTCTAAAATTCACAAGGAATGTGGAGTAGAGCATGTGGGAAGAGGAAGGAAAAGAAGTGTGTGGGGGGTCTTAAATCTTGACGTGCCTGGGGTGTACAGAGAGTCTTTACCTGAGGCACAGCTTTGCTAACTGCTTAATCAAGAAGCATTTATTAAGTGCCTGCTGTGTACTGTTTGGGGGACCAGCACTCAGAAATAAGTGAAATATTGTCCTGATCTCAAGCAACTCTGAGTCACCGGAGAGGGGACACACACACTGCTACAGTCAAATGTGTGCCTGGCCTGCCACCAGGGTAAAAATAAAGTGCCCGTGGGACATGAAGCTTGCCATGGCTTCCGGGGGTGGGGGTGTGTCAGAAAGGGGACTTGAAGCAGAAGAGAGGGTTCCAGGCCATGAGACAAGCATGAGCAAAGACCAAGGGGAGCATGTTAAGAAGCTGGTCCTGGCCTGGAGGACAAGACACATCATGATGATGAGGGGAAACTGAGGCGGACTAGTGAGCTAACCCAACCATAAAGGCCTACATCAGAAAGTAACCTGAAGTCACGGCCACCCAGGGAGAAAGAGGCCTCTCTTTTGAGGGGGCCTAAAGCTAAGGAAGCCTGCGGCTCTTCCAGGTACCTGCAGCAGATTCAGAAAGATTTGTGTTCAAGTGGTGTAAAGAAAGGAAGTGGAAACAGGCTTCCGGTGTGGCCAGGAGGCATGGAGACCTCGAGATCTTGAAGCCAACACGGAAACATGAGTTTTCCTCTGAGAAAACCAACATGGTGAGAGAACTCGAAGTAATTTCCACTGATGAGAACAGGGGAACCTAAATGAAGGTGGATGCTGATAAGAGGGACAATGGGCTAGAACCGAACCTGGGATTAAAGCCCAAATGTACCAAGTCACTCAATAGCCCAAGTCTCATCAGGGGCTCCAGTGGGTCCATCTGTGATCCAAGGTAGGTGGTGGAAGGGACCACGTGATTCAAGGGAGTGGACACACTCATAGCGCTCCCAGGTGCAGCCCTCATCCTGATCCTGACCCAGACTTTGCTCCTGCATTTGGGTCCATCATGGGGTCCATTATCTGGACCACAGGGGAAAGCTCTTACCAGTCTTTTACCAAGGACTGAACAAGTTGGACTGTCCCCCTCAGTCCCTTTTGGCAACCCCACTCCAGCTGGCAATATAAACCTATCAAGGCTCCCTGCTGAGTTCCCCTGGGTAGGTTTCCTTTTATCACCAGCTCACAGGGAGTAACTGGATAATATAATTACAGGGCAGGAGAACAAGGCGTTTTGATTTTTATTCTTGGAGGATTAGCCAAGTGCCCCACTGCCAAGTCCGTGATCACCTGAAAGGAAGTCTGCAGCAGAAAGCTGCCACCTAAGTCCTCCAGCTGCTTCTCGGGAGAATGGCTTTGGAAACCAGTCTTTTCTGCTTTAGTCCCCGGAGACCTCAAGAGTGTGTGGGCTGGCGGAAGCTGGTGGGTTTGCTGCTGTGTGATTATGTAGGCAGGCGAGACAAAGATTGGGGCTTCTGGGTGTTGGGAACTCTGTGCAAATCACAGGGAGTGACAGTGGAGGGAAGAGCCACCTCCGTCTCTGAGCACGGCTGGATCATTCCTGTGTGTGTCCAGTACGGAGGCTGGTGAGAGGAGTGATCAAAGAATATGATCAAGGTTTAAATTTAAGAAAGCCTGTTTTACAGCAAAAGATGCATCACCATGAATCCTCCTCAGAATCCTCCCCCTTATCTCAAACTCACTTATCCCATCTTCTTGCCACTTTCTGAAGCAATTCTGGAAGTCCTCATTCCTGGGTTCCCTTAGGAGATGAGATCAGAATGCAGTGAAACCTGCTGCCAAGTGCAGCAGCAAACAGCAAGGCTGACTTGTAAGATCATGGCGCTTTGTCCTATCCACCTAATTCACCGTATCTGGCTCTGTGCAACTGCCAGCTCTTCCCCAAAGGTAAACATTTTGAACTGATTCATGCCATTGAGTCAAACATGACAGCCCAACTGAGGACACACTGGAAAGAGGACTTCCAGAACTGCTTCAGAAAGTTCAAGAACTGTGAGTGTACTCAAAGTGGGGGTGGGGGACTTTGAAGGGAAAATTAAGGCAGTGTGTCATTTACTGCAATACTTTTTTAGACTTAAACACCTGCTGTATTGTTGAGCGCACCTTGTAAACGATGTTGAGATGTGGCACAGACCCACTATGTGGTCTCAGGCTTTAGGGCTCAGGATGCTGCATGACAGCTTGGAGGCAGAGACAGCGCTTCAGTGGCATCTGTTTGAGTTAGGAGTATGTGCTAGGGGTACATGTGGGACATGTCTGGTCATAAACAGTTGACAGGATATCAGTGACCTGAGGTTTCTGTGACTGGGTCTCAGCATCATGAAACAGAAAGCTACTCTCTCACAGGTATCAATGCTAGACATTCAGAATCAAGGCGTTGTATGGGTCCTGCATTCCCAGAGCTCCTCGGAGAGAAGCCCTGCTCTTCCAGCTTCTGGTGGCCCCAAGGCTATGGCCTTTGGTTTATAATAACACAACTCCGATCTGCCCCTGTTCTCCTGTGGCCTCCCCTGTGTCTGAGGTTTCCTCCTCTTATAAAGACACCATCATCTGACCTCATCTGAACCTGACTACCTGAAAAAGTCTATTGCTAATAAGGCCAGAGACACAGAAGTCGAATGTGTCTGTTTGGGAGGCATAGTTCAAGCTCTAACATATAGATATATTAGAAATCAAAGCTTCTTTCCTAATTTGTTACATAAATCCCTGGAGTAATGTAGGAGCTTGCCTCTTCAGTTTAGAACTTACCCTTTAAAAGAGATAATGGGCTTGGGGCTCTCATTTTAAAGAGAGACAATCTGGTACAGTATAATTAATGTAGTTTTCAATGGCAAAAATTTAGGAATAGCTTTAGTGTCCATTAGAAGGGTAGAAATTAAACAGTGCAGGGGAGCAGCATGCAGCTGTGAAAAAGGATGAGCATGGTCCCTGTGCGCTTATATGGAAAGATGTGTCTGTGTCTGGCTTACTGCAACAAAATAATGTAAATTGGATGGCTTATGACCAACAAAAATGTATTTTTCATGGTTCTGGACACTTGGAAATCCCAGATCGAGTTGCTGGTGGGAGAACTTCTTCCTCTCTGTTTCCTCATATAGTGGACAGCAGGAAGCTAGCTTCCGTTCATCTGTTCTTATTAAATAGTTATATTGAATAGTCTCACTCTTGAGGCCCCACCTCCTGATGCTACGATGTTGGGTGTTAGGTTTCAGCTTGAATTTGGGGGGTACATTCAGTCCTCAGCATGATCTCTCGGATGCAGGAAACCAAACACATAAAATACAGCACAAAGTGTAAAGTACACACTCTTCGGGCACAAGAAGTGGGGATAAGTTTATACATGCATGTCCTTGCGTCCTGACTGCATAAAGAGCAGTCAGGTAGGATTCAGAAGAAATGAATGAAGCATTTTCAGAGTGAAGGGAGTGCAGTGACCAGGGATAGGCAGGCTTCCCGATATTTATTTTGTTGGAGTATTTTAATTTTGAACCATGGAGATAAAATTTCTATTTAAACCATGTTTATATGACTTAAGTGCACATCCCAGAACCTGGTAAACCCACTTCCAGGAACGTCTCCTGCACACATTTTCTTACACTCATTCAAAGACACCCGCTAGAATGTTGGCCACAGCCCTAGGTCAAGACAAAAGATGGGAAATGACTTGATTATGCACTAAAAGTCAAGCACTTAAGTGAGTTAACTTACAGTCTTGCAGTGAAGCATGGTGTAGCTGTTGCAAAGACTAGGAAACGTACACTGATATAAAAAGCTCCCAGGAGATATTTATTAAAAAGAAAAAAATGCAACATAAAAACATGGTGCTCCCATTTCTGACAAAATAATCATGACACATCTTATATGCTCCCCTGCTTAGCCTATATTCTTGCTGAAAAAGAACATGCCCAGCCCCTCTCGTTTATATCTGAGTGTGTGGGTGTGCATGGAAACTTTCTGGAAATAAATACTGGGTAAGAATACTGTGTTAACGGCAGTGGCCTCTGGGATGAACGTGAGAATGTTTGGGTAGGAAAAGTGTCTACTTTTCATCGTGACACTTTTGAATTGGATGACTTTATGTGGTGCATGATTTTCTTTTTCAACTAAAAACGCTTATAAATAAATAGAAACACATCTACACGATGGAAAGGTGCATTGTAACATCAACAGGGCTAAGGTTGCTTTTCACGTGCCTATGCAGAGCAGACTGCCAGATACAGCAATTTATACGGTATATTTTAATTTTTGCTGTTTCGGGGTTCCCCCTACATTGTGCTGCCTGGTTCCCATCCTGTATGTTGGGCCGCTCACAACACTTCTCATTGCTTTGGCTTTGGTCATAGTTCGGTCTCTGCCTCTTGTCTGAGGAAGCCTGTTTTCTGTTTTAGCCTTGCTATGGGTCTTCTGGTTAAAATGCTAGATCTTTGCAGGCTTATAAGTATGAACAACCCGCCCTGCACCTATGTACCCCACATCACATCTGCAAATAAAATAGAGTGCATTGCAGCGATGTGGGTAGAACGCGAGAGAGTAAAAACAAATGTGCTGTTTATCATGTGAGGAACTGAGGTTGGATTCACCATGGTGGCCATGACCACCAGGAACCCTCCTCCTCCTAATGTGGCAATTGGATCTGTGGGTCGGAGGGACCAGGGGAGGTTAGGTTTTCTGTGTCGTGGCTGAGATTATTGCAGGAATGAGAGCACAGGGCTGCTGGTTTTGCTCACAGTGGACATACGCCAGAATATCAAAGCTTCAGCAGTTATGGACAGTTTGGAATTCACCAATCTGCGGGTGCACTTTGGGTATGTTTTTTCCTGTGCAGTGACACCTGAGTGTCACTATTAGGGGTGCTTGTTCCCCCTCTTTCTTGCAGCTGTGTATTTTTGCCAGTGCCTACACTCCCAGGACCCTTTTGGCTGTCATTATAGTTTGTAACCCATTGGACCTGTTTGTGTTTGAGTCCATGTTTATGAACAGCATCCTTCCAAAAAGGAACTGAAAATATCCCTGTTGCCTTTCTTCATCTTTACAGAGCCCAAAAGAAAAGCCCTTGCCTCTCCATGTTTTCTCTCATTTCGTCTCCCAGGGCAGCCCTGGGTCAAGTGGTCGCGATTATCTGGTTGGCTTTCTGCCTTGATGCATTTATGGGGCCTTTTATTATTGACTTTGGATTTCCCTGTAAGGTACTCCAAAAACGCATTTTAAAAGAGTCTCCAGTGGGCAGTTTACATTTTAACTGCTCCTTTCATTATCCTCCTCAGCACTCTGACATAGCTCCCTTTTCTAGAATTAAATAAGCACAGGATAGTTCTTGGGCTCTGTGTCTCTCTTGGATGTTGAACTTGGCCCTGCTGCAGTCTTTATTATGTAGCAGTTCAGTCAGTCTCATGATCCTTTGCACTCAACACCTCCCTCCTAGTTTTTGTTTTCAAATTACACAGCATCTTGATAAATTAAGGGCCAGAGAGTCAGGATCATCTTGGTTTGTCTCTTTGGAGAATCTAAGAATTCCTGACAGTCTGGTAAGACGGGGTGCTCACAGAGCTGTGTAATGGATAAGAATGTGGTGGGCCCGAAGGAAAGGTTGGAGACCACCAATTCCCCAAAGTCCTCTGGTTCCAGCTGAATAAAATCTCCTTCCATCATTAATTAATCTAGGATTTAAGGTTGTAGATTTGCCTGTCTGTTGGGTATTATTTTAGATGCCATTGTACTTCGGAGACCATTTATACTAGAAATACAGACTTGGATTTTTATGAGTTTCCTTGCTTCACTTTTCCATATCACACTTCCCTGAATCCCAGCACTGGGTTGGACAACTCTCCATCTTTCTCTGGATTCCTTCATACCCAGCATCCCCATGGGATAGGTCTGATCTCAGTCAGTACACCAAAGGTTCCATGAATCCTGAGAATTTCGGGGAGAGTTTCCTGGTAGAATACAACTCATCACAAGCCCAATAGTTGTGAATACAATGTTTCTAAGGCTATAAGTCAGAGAGCAGAGAGACTAACCCCCTTACCACCCTCCCTACCTCTTCCCAAATACGTTCCCAATGCCCTTGAAATTGCCCATGCTGGCAAAGTACTCATTAGCTTGGGTCTGGGATGGTAACCCTTTTGTTACCCATAATAAGATTTTTTTCAGTTTCCTCATGTTTCAGTTAAAGAGACAATTCCATGTTTTGTCCTCTGCTTCAAAACATATCAGGAAGTTCACAGGGAAACAATGGCTGCTACGGGAAGCAGTTCATGCCAAACCACTCCATGATAATGGGGGATGCAGTAGATACATTTCCAGGGAGGAAATTAGTACACTTATTTCTAGGAGAAAGAGAGAAACTAAAGACAGCAAAGAAAGTAGACATATGTGTTTGGAAAAGTTCTTCAACAACTGGATAAACCAAGGAGACCACCATGAGGTTTATCTTGCTTGTCAAATTGAAAGAATTGAAAAACTACAGAACCCTATGTTAGGGATTCTGCGAGAAGGAAAGCCTGCTCGTATTTGGCTAATGAGGAATTCAGGCAAACTTAACAATACATATCAGAAGCCTGAAGATGTACAGTGCATGCCTTTAGGCTTAGCATATTCCGAGGGGAAAAGGAAGAATCTCACTTATTGATACTGCATTATAACATCAATTTTAAGAGTAAGAAAACTAGAAAAGCCCTGAAAGCCAAAGAATGGGTACTGGTTAAATGAATTGTGAGACTGAAGGATGATGTTATAGTTGAAAGTGTCCTGGGATGATTTTCATGATATATAAATGAATTTTTATTCCATTATAAAACAGCGTATAGCATGTTGGTTGAAAATTCCCAAAAAAGACTACTAGGCAAACTTGACTAAGAAAAGTGGATTTTATTAGATTGGTCCTCTTTGTTTAAAAAAATATGCACATTTATTCCTTACTTGAAGAAGTCTGGGAAGGTAATCGTGGCTGATTTTGCTTTATTAAAAGTGGGACCTGGTTTGCCATCTACATCTGCCTGCCCCTTGATGAGCCCCACTGCAGGCCCTCAGGCTCAGGGCAATGGCATAATGCAGATTTCCAGCATGTGGGTAGAGAGATCGGAGATGAGTAGTATGCGAATCACTCCTGGTCAACCCTAAAACTTACTTCAAAAGAAAATTAAAGACCACAGGGACCACAGGGTGCTCTGCCTTTCAGTAGACTGAACACTGGAATGGTTGGACCACCATCCTATTTGCTCTTCATCAGAGCAATAACTTTGTAACTGCTTTCTGGAAACCAGGGCCTCCAAGAGGCCTTTGCCCAATGTCATAGAGTCAGTCAGTGACAGACCCAGGGTTTGAATTCCTCTCTTCATTTTCAGTGCTGTGTTTCCCTGGTCTGACCCTTCAGGTCTTTCCCACAAGTTAGAATGTGTTAGGGACTCAGGGATCCTAGCAACTGGACATGAAAATAGATTCCCCTCACATCTCAGGGTGGAATGTTTCCAAGGCTTTTAGTCCAAGGTTACATTTTGATGGCTGCTCTGGGAGGAGCAGTGCCAGGGGGTCAATGTCAGATGCCCTCCATGCTATCCTGTGCCTCTTGGTTTCTTCATTACATGGTTAAGGAAACCAAGAAGCAGAGAGACAAAGTGTCTGGTGCTTTCATCCCTGGGTCAGCTGCAGAGCAGAACCTGCATTCAAACAATGGAGTAGGGGTCACTGCAAATGGCTGGTGGCAACCAACTTGGCTACTTTACCACATGGGTTACCTTTGGCCACTTGCGTATGCCTGTATGTGTGTGTATGTGTGGGTGTGGGATCTCACCCTCCAATGATCTTGTGAGGATAATGGAACAGGAAGTGCAGACTTAGGACCGATCAGAGGCTTTGCCTGTCCTGCAGCTCCTGGTCTCCTCCAAAGCATTTTTTCCCCCTACGTCTTGCTGTCATGGAGGGCATGGGTTCACCTTACCTCTAGGTTTGTCTTTGTGATCCCCACAGGGTGGCGACATGCCCAGGCTTCACGCCACACCCAGAGGCAGCACAGAGGCCAGGACTCAAGGGATTGCTTTGGTAAGGACCAGGGGCTCTTTCCCAGAAGGCCTTGGGCAATCTACCTGTACAGCACTGGGCTGGACTTGGTGAGGCATCTGCTCTAAAATCAAGCACAGAGCACTTGTGACCTCCCAGAAGTGGAGTCACTGTCCTCTAAGTGACAGAAATGTGGCGGTGTGGGGGCCTGGCTGGGGCAATGAGGAAGAGGGGAGCTGTCACCTCACTCTATCAGAGCTCTGCAGAGGATGAGGGGCAGCAGGCTGGTGAGAGGCCATCATCCTGTGCTCCGGGCTGCCCTCCCATGGGGACCTGTCATCCCTTCCTGTGGAGGACCCAGGAGAAACAGCAGCATCAGCACTCATAGATGGCTCCACCCCATTTTATATCAACTTCAGTGAAACATAAGGGTCCTCAGGCAACTCAAGGCCCTGAGGCACAAGGGCACTGATATCTGAGAGTGTGGTCTATGTCAGGCTTGCCCTGAAGGATGGCAACACAGACAGCAACTGAGAGGCACAAGGCACATCCAAAATGTGCCACCTAACCCATGTACTATGGAAGAAGTTTTGACTTTGCTTCAAAAATAGTGGTGTTTGGATGGTTGGTTCCCAACCCTTTTTTTCCTTTTCCTTTCCTTTCTTCTCCCTACTTTTTTGTATTTTTAGGAAGAATAAACATATTTATAATGGGAAAGTAATACATTTTATTTGCAAAAACTATTTCAGACTTGTCATTTAAAAGAGCAAAGGAAATTCCAACCTTAAATAAGAAAACTGGGGATTTTGCTCAGCAGCATAAGTTCCCGTTTGGCAAGTGTGAGTTTGTGAGTTCAATCCCTGGTACAAAAGAAAAAGAAAAAGAAAAGGAAAAAAAAGTCTGATGATCACGTTTGTAATATTTGAAAATAAACCAATTTTATTTGAAATCAGTCAGTTCCAATCAAGACCAGGAAACAAATTCATGATTGCTCCAGAGTCATGGGCAAAGCACTCAGCTCTATCTTCATTAAAAGTCATTTTACATTTATTAAGGCTTGAAAGCAAGGCCTGTTATTTTATCACCACAGTTAAAGGTCTCTGGAAAATCAAGTAACCATCATTCAGAGTGTCTTTATTAAATGGATGTTCTTTTACACAAGCTAGGTATCTTTTACTAAATTAGTAAATGCCCCAGCTTGGAAAATGGTACAACTAAGTGGCCAGGGAAAAAAAAGGACAAATTCAAGCATCAGCTGGGTATTTCATATTTTAAATATATGCACAGTTAATATTGTGAAATTTCTAGCTATATATAGAATGCCTTACACTACTGGATCCTTAAAACTGTGTTTTGCCAAAGACTAGATTGCATTCATAGAAATACAGATTAGCCCCAATCTCCTGGAGGGGCAACATTTTATTTATTTTTGGCTAGCAGAAGGAGTTGGATATATTTCTTTAAGGAACATTAAATAAGATTGTATGCAGTTTGGATCGTATCTGATTACAAGACTTGGTATCCATGGCTAGGCTGGAGAGGGATGGGGTGAAGGGAGAGGAGAGCGTATTCATGAGGGTACATGAGCCGTGTGATCTGAATGGTGGACAGCTGCAGACCCGGGGCCCCAGGCTGCAGTGCAGAGGGCTGGATGGCCAGTGACGACATCACTCATGGCTGCCTACATTTCTTTTTCTAATGCTTTCTTAATATTCTACTTAGTATCATAATGAACATAAGAAAATGACCCCTTGAGAATCACTGAGCTTAATTCTAACCATGAGTTTCCAAGCAACAACACCAGCATCTTGTTGAGCTGATCTCTGGCCACTGTGGGTAAAGGTGAACACAGAAGCACCTACTGCATACCTGCTGCTTCTAGACAGAGTGTCGTAGTGGTGGTACGCTCTTGCCAGAGAGACCTTCCTGTCTCTGCCTCTTTCCCAATTCTGTGTTTAGGCTTGCTGACTCCTGTGGTCTTAGACCATCCAGGTCTGTTGGCTCCTTCTTGAGATCATCCTAAGTCACCTGGTATTGTCTAACTGCAGTGTGACCATCAAGTAGCACTTTTCCTGAGAAGTTCTGGAAGATACTTCTGGTATTGGCTTTGTATTGAGAAGACCAAGCTCCTCTCTGGCACCAGCAGCTTAATGAGGGAATCCTGAGGAGGTGCCATTTCCTGGGAAGCTGAACTTGCTTGGGATTGTGTGGCCAAGCACTCTGGCCAGATTGCCTCCATTTTTGTTGATTTGCCTGTGCCAGACGGCTAGAAGTGCCTTGTACTCCTGTCTGTGATTCTAAATTCCCCTGGCATTTGGCTTCCGTGTTCAGGAGATAAAGGAACTGTGCTCTGGATCAATCAGAGTTATATTTATCTAGCTCATCTTACATAAGTATTAAAACTGAACTTTTCTCACCACACGCAAAGCTAGGCAGTCCTGAACAAGTAATGAATTCACCTCGGTCATGATGTTTGACTCTAGGTTTCTGCTTCTGTCTTTTGCTAACCAGCTTACAAAAAAAACGTGAAAGTCAAAGCAGAGAAAAATACAAAATAAAATAGGATTTCAACTCAGATAACCCCCTTTCTGTGCTATCTAATGTGTGTTCTCAGGAACAAGGATCCTTTGAAGACCAATTCCCAAGACTGTCTGCACCCAAGATTCCGAGCCGCATAGTCTGGGCCCAAAGTCATCAGGACTCCCAAGTGGTCCCTAGGATGTATGGTCTCACCATACACAGGAGGCCACCAGGCAAGATGAAGACCAATGCCCAGAGGGTCCAGAGGATTTGGACAAAAATATCTTTTGAAAAAAATTAGAAGCTAATATTATTAATGCTACTGTTATTTCATATACTGCAATGAGTCTGGCCATAAGACATAAAAACTCTAATCAGTGTTAGTTGCATTACATGGTAACCTACAGTTGAAATGAAGACAGATTTCTGAATCAAGTACCCAGAAGAGCCTTCCCTCCATGACTCCTGCCTGCCTTTAGAAGGGTTATAATGAGTCTGTAGCACCCTACCGTGCTGTGCCTAACACTGTTATTACATGAGCTCACTCAACTCCAGGAGGAGCGCCCAGGGTTCACATTGACTTGTTTGTTTTTAGGCTTTATGGGCCCCAAGCATGAGGTTGATCTCCGCGACATGGCCCACTTGGAAGTCATCTCACCACACTGTGCGTTCGGGGGAGGCTCTGAGGAGCTGGAGCTCACTGCTTAGAAGGCCTTCAGGAGCACTGATCGCTCGTTCCAAGGCTGGTGCAGGGCTTCTCCCTACAGTGCACAGGTCAGCTTCTGTCTATCTCCTTTCAGACACTGCCAGGGGTGCAGAAGGGTCCTTTGGTGGGGGACAGGAATGGACTCATATGATGTCCTGATGTCTTCATGGGTGGGTAGGGAGAGAGCCCCTGCTTCTCGCCCTTGGTTGCCTGTTTGGAGATCCCTTGGTCGGGGGTTGGAAGAGTGTGTGGGTTAGAACTCATTGGTGTTTCTCTGTGAAGGAACTGGCCATGCTTTCTCCACAGCAGTGGACTTCCCCTCAGAGCTGGAGGATCCTTGGCATCCTCCGGGAGTAGAGAGGGAAGGGTTGCTGGATGTATGGCCATGGAGGGACACTTCTTTATGACATCCCCCTGAGAGGAGCTGAGGCTTAGTGCATTTCTCTCCATTTCCTTTGTGCAGGTGTCCAGTGCACCAGGAGGTGACAGGCAGGGGAAAGGACTCAGAGAGACAATGAGCAGGAGGAGTATTATTGCCCTTTTATCCAGCATTTGGAAAGTTAACCCAAATGGGTACCTATTTTTCTTCTAGTTTAAACCACATGGTTTCTGGGTCAAGAAGGCCCATGGCTTTCTGCTAAGACATCCCACCATCATTTCAACTCCTCCATGTGCCTCCACCTGTCCCAGGCCACCAGGAAATCCCAGGGAACACCACACCAGCCAGTGGACCCATGGCCAGGGGCAGCTTAGACCAGAAAGACAGTTTGGCCAGGTCTAGGATATTCGCTATCAAGTTGGTAGTTAGTGACATCAGCAGTCCAAGGCTTAGATTATGAGAGAAGAGCCAGTCTGACATTGACCAGGGGCATCGAGCCTCATAACCCCTTGGTCCTCACCCATCCCTCCTCCTGCACCCCAACACTTCCTCACACACTGGAGGCTGCTTACTGACTGCAGTCCAGCAATCTCACTGCACAACCACTCCTAAGCATGCAAACCCATGGCTACAGAACCCTGGGCCTTTTGGCACCAACAGTGCTCCCCCACCTCTCCATCCCAGTCACTGCAGTTTGCACACCAGCTTCCTTCCTGGCCATGCCTAACCAGGCAAAAGCCAAGGGAAGACAAGATCAAAAATTGCCAGTATGTCTGGAAGGAGTTTGCAGTCTGGTCTCGGAGCATTTGCAGGAGTGACAGCAAGTATATCTGTGAGATGCCCAAAGCCATGCCAGCTCTGTCCTCCCAGCCCCTCTGCATCCCCTAGCAAGGTGCAAACTCATTCTAACTAGAGCAGTGTGGGTCCTTGTTCTTGCAGGTTCTACATAGAGGAGCTAGTCTTGCATTTGCTAAAGCCACTGAGAGATATTAGGACCCTGGCAGAAAGGACTGAGACCACCCATAATTCTCCCCCGGGGGCTCCCCAGACTGACCCCAAATCCACTGACCCAGATTCCGCTGGCGGGTGCAGAGGCATCTGTTTCCTCCCTGCATGCCAGCTTTACACATGTCCAGACAGAGGATGCGCTAACCTTTAAGGCTAGCAGGCTGCAGTTCTGGGGGACCAGCAAGAGTGACCTTATAAAAAGTTCCCCGAGTCAGCAGGGAAGCGGAGTCTGTGAAGCCTGTAAAACTGGAGTTTTGTGGGGGAAGCAGTGTCCTCTGCATCAGATGGGTGGTGGCTATGCTCAGGGTCGGCTGAGGCGCTTGGCGACATCGGCGTAGGCCAGCTCGATCTCACTGTCGGCTGCGCAGGTGTTGGTGAACTCATCCCGGGCGTAGGCATTCTTGAGGTATCGCCACAGGCCTGTCATCTCAGCGGGGAAGTCGTAATTGCGGTATTTCTTGGCCACGATCTGAACAGAGAGATGGGACAGAGACAGGTAAAGGAAGAAGGTTAACCTCAGGACGTGTCCAGGGTGTGGCACAGGGCATGGCCACAGCCAGAGGACCCATGTGCAGTGCCATGGGCCACCCCCAAAATGTTTGCAGGGCAAGAGACAGGGATATCTCTATGTTTTACCTATGTCTTCCATAAATATAATTTGCCCTTCTGCCTAGTGGTTCCTCATCCTTAGGCAATAATCATGGATGTGGACAAGGGCTTAGCTACCCTGCTAGGATCACAGCATGCTAGATAGCACAGAACAGTGTACAGTGCCAATGGCCAGTGATGTATGAATGGGTGGATTAAAGCTTGACTGTACATAAGTGCAATGGTATCCATAGAGCTGTTGAAAAAGATGCTGCCCAGGAAGATCCAATGGTCTAGAAGACTGAAGACAGATTGTTGCACTGAACTCACCATACAGCACATTTATAGCTATGATTCTATTATGATGGGTATCAGCTGCCTTAAAGGTGAAACCTTGGCCTTTCCTTTCTTTTCTCCATAGGACTTCTTTCTAAGAAATCCTCTCAGTTAAAATGAGTGATGTGGGTGGCCAAGGAAGCCCACACAATGCCTGTCCAGTGTAGGGGAGGCCAGTGATCAAAGGTGACAGCATCAGAGTTCTGTTTCAAGTGCTGGTCACCCTGGATGGGAAGGAATGGACGTCACACCCATTCCAGTCCCTACAGCCTCCCTGTGGTCACTGGGAGAAGTGGTTCCTCCTGTTTGCCCATGCCTTTGAGAGGAGACTGCCTCCCTCTAGGGCAAACCCTTGGGTAAGCTGTGGTCCTGGGATGAGAAGTACTGGGCCAGGTATGGAAGGACCCACAGAAAACGAACAGTCCAGCAAAAGATGTTCTTCATGGGTTGAAGCCTCAAATGTGTCCGTGCAGATATTTTATTTTCAGGGTTTTTGTTTTTCCAGTGCTGGGGATCATACCTAGGGGCTTGTGCATGATGGCTCAAATTCTTGAAGTACTCAAATTCTTGAAGGACAGACATAGCTTGAAAAGCGAGGAAATGCTATGGATCCATACATTTGTGTTTGTATTTGGGTCTCTCTTCCTGTTGGTTTCAGGGGGATGCTGTCACTATACTGCACTAGGATAGGCCTTATCATGCTGGATACTTGCTGCCCACTGGGTCAGGGTCAATTGGGTCCTTGGCCAGAGCTGGACCTGAAAGATGGCCAGGCGAGGGTGTGTACACGCAGCTGTGATGCGCAGGGGACATCCATGCTCATGTTCTGAATTCGCTCTTTCATATGAAAACAGTTAGCTCCTACAGCCCAGATTAAGTTTTGGCATCTGAGGCCAAGCTGGAGGCTGCTCAGCTCCCCCTCTGCTCTTGTGCACGGAGAGGTTTGCCAGGTCCTGGATCTGATAAGCAGGATCAGCAAAAATGCAAGGTGACAGCAGCGAAGCCCAGCGCCCTCCCTCCCAGATGTCCTCATCTGGTCCTGAGGCTCCAAGGAGACGTATACTGAAGTCCTCCAAGGACAGGGATTCACTTGGCCATTTGTGGCTGGAAGGAGCTGGAGGAATCACAGGCTGGTGCGCCGGGCTGGGGGAATGGTTTGCTTGCCTGATTCAACCAGTGATTCTTAAGAGGATGGTTAATACGTGTCAGCACTCCAGAGAAGGAAGGGGAATGGGAAAAGGAGGCAAGGAGAGATGTAATCTGCACTCTTCCTTCCAGCATGAGAAAAGTGACATCCCCAGGGCCCAACATATCCCTCAGAAAAGGGAAAATAAAGCACACTCTGGAGAGTGGGCCACACACTAGTTAATAACTTCAAAGTGACCTCACTTGGCTACTCCCACAGGTGACCTTTGGCTTGGCTCTGGCCCAAAGAGTCTTCATATTAATGATTGTGTTTGCTCAACCATGAGTTCCTGTCTCTGATCAAGGCCAGCAACGCCAGTGCCTACCCGGCTGCGTGATTCTGGCCAAGCTTGGTTGGGCTCTGGGAGGAGGAGAATCTGCATGTGCAGATTGAGACTGTGGCCAGGACGATAGGCACAAGCCCCACCTATGCATGGTGGGTGTGTGGTTCTTCTTGGTGAAGGATAGGAAGAAACTGGGTATCATCAAAGAAGGGTGTGTCAGCCATGCTCCTTTGGAGGCTTTGGCCACAACTGCTGTCTTCAGAGAGGTGAAGGAGGGTGAAAGTATCCTGTGCTTCTCCTGAGGATGGAGAGGCAACAGGGGACACCCATGGGACCCCACAAGGAAGGGCATCGTAATAATCAGAGCTGTACTGAATGGTGAGGCTGGCTCATTCGGCACCATCACCAAGAAATGTGCCATCACCCTGCACAGAAGCCTGTCCGAGACATAGCAGAAGGCTGAGCAGTCTGGATCTGGAGATTTTTTTCTTGCATTTCCTTCTTTCTGACTCTCCAGGAGTTGTGTAGGATTGCACCGTATCACCGATGATCAGGAAGGTCCCCATCCCCTGCCCGTGCAGCCTCTGGGTGTGTAACTGATCTTGAGGAAGAGGACGGTATCTCTCCAGGGAGCTGATGCACCAAGGACACGGATGGGAACATAGATAGGGACACAGAGCCGCATCAGCGAAGACATGCACGGGCTGTGTGTGTGTGGAGGCAACTCCAGGAAGAGGTTTTTGGGGTGCACTGACGGCATCCAGCACTCACTCCAACATGCAGCACTTCCACACCACATCTTCTCTGTGCAGCTCTAAGGTGAGTAATATCCACACATTTAATACACACAGACAAGCTTCCAGAGACCAACAGCCCACCAGCAGTGGCTCCCAGCTCTGGACCACACGTGGGCACCACCCCGACTCAGCCAGGCAGGTGGTCTCCAGCAGCCCCTTCAGCCTGAGCTCTCTTACCTTGACCACGTGGAGCTTGGGCAGCAAGTTGCAGTCTGCCAGGGTCAGCTCGTCCCCGTCCAGGAACTTGCGCCGGGACCCCTTGTCATCGTCCCCACCTGTGTTGCTGTCGATCTCCTCAGGCAGAGGAGTGCTCAGGTAGTCATCCAGCTTCCTCAGGGCCTTGGTCAGGCCCCGCTCCAGGGCTAGTGGGAAGAGCAAAGGAAGGGAACTTAGTCCACTCCCATCCCTGAATACACTTAGCCAGGACATGCAATCAACACATGCTAACCCTGGTACAAAATACAGAAACACAGTCCTTGGAATTCCTACCGCGTGTTTATAGTGCTTATCTCAAGCAGGTGCAGTAACGCTACTCAGCTTTTACATTAGTTTGCTTCTCTACATCTTGTACACATTCTACAATAAGCCTGCATGTTAACTGTATAGAAAAAAAGGGCGATTAAACACAGAAGTGTCTAGATGTCCTGGAACAGAGATAGGACCAGGTCCTGCATAAGGGTCCACTCTGGCTAACCCAACCCTGGAGGAGCAGGAGACACCAGTAGTAGAAACAAGGGAAGCCCTGCCGGGTGCCAGCCTCAGAAAAGCTCAAAGCACCCGAGAGGCAACTTGGCGCTTTCTCTAGGGCCCATTGTTACAACCCAGAACTGTCCTCAGTGATGGGGCCAGTGCGGTAGGCAGCAGTGTTGCCATAAAGGTGCATTCCCAGCTGCTAGGAGACTTGTTGGAGATGGAGCCTAAAGAATAAATGCCCACAGGAAGACAGTGTGGCAGGAGACTGTCACTGTCTCATCCTAATCATCAAACAATTCATTTAGATATAGGAGCTAAACAGCTCTAAGGTGATTAACAGGGTCCCCAAGTCCTTGTACCAGGAACCACAGAGTCCATTCCAATACTAGACCTGACCAGGCCCTTAGCACAGAGGGAAGCCAGGTCCCAAGCCGCTGCACCTCTGCCAGCAGCCCCATCCCTGAGAGCTGTGTCCCCAGGTTCTGGCTGAGCTCAGGGATCAGCCTTGGGGTGCAGGCCAGCAGAGGTGAGGGAGTGTCACTGTCAGGAGGAGAAGCCAGGCAGAGAACTGCACATCCCCCCAGATGTGCCTTCTGTAGCCACTTCTCACAGTCGAGTCCGTCTTTCTGTGGATGCCTTTTGTTGGTGACACTGGAACAGCGCCAGCCTGAGATAAATCCATTGAACCCTTACTGAAATGTTTCAAGCCGGCTGGGGGCAAGACATAGTTTCTCAATGCTTCATCTGCTTTGTGTTCCCAGTGTGAGAGAACAGAGTGAGCGGCCTGGGAAAATGAGTGATTGTCTAGACTGCAATGGGATGAGCAGGCCGTCTGGGCCAGGGTGGGTACCAGGCTAGACAATATGCATTGTGCTACAAAGACAATGGCAAAATCTTCACTATAATAGAAAGATGAAATGGAGTTGTTGAATTGGGCCAACTGACCCCATCTCAGGGATGTAAAGAGAGGGGAAGGAAAAGGAGACATTGCAAGTTCTAATTCCAATGGCCCTGGGCCCCCTGGGTAGCCACAGCACTCCTGTCTCCCCAGGTCACCGGGCTGGAAATGGCCATGAGAGTTGGTAACAGAGCCTAAAACCATGACTGGGGCAGTGGCTCATTCTGGGACACATTTTATTGCTCTCTCTTGTGGTCCCTGGAGGTGGAAGGCATCTCACTCGGGTGTGGTTGTTGCCCTGGGTCACACGCCACAGGACAAACCATGTTGGTGTCCTGAGAATGTCCTCTGTGTGCTGGGATCCTCCTTGCATGAGTATAATTTTGTCTGGGATGTAAAGTTTGGGTTAGTGATGATTGCAGTAGAGAGGCCGAGACAGCAGGAAGGGGCCGTGGGCCCAGCATTTTCCCGGGCTTAGATTTTGACTTCACTCAGGGGGTCTCACTATGGCTATGTCCAGGGGCCAGTGTGAGGGCCCTCCATTGTGTGGGGCTCTTCCAAGATTTTTCAAATCCTTTAATTGTTCCTACTCTGTTGGCTTCAGCTCACCGATCCTGCCAATCTGGGCACCTAGAATGACCTTGGTAAGTTCCTCAACTCGCTGGAGCTTCTGTTTTCTCATTTTGGTAAGGACATTAGGGACCCTAAATCCTCACTTGATCACCATAAAGATTAACTCTGATGACACAGGGTGAGTGACTGATGTGGGGCCCTTCCTGTCCCTGGAGGTAGGTGACAATGTCATTGCTCTTGCATTCCCTAATGTGCCATCATCACGCTGCTCTCTGACTTCCACCCAACTATTGTTCAATGAGTTCCTGAAACTTCCAAAGGGTGGCAGAGAATTGTGCCAGCTCACAGGGGGCAAGCAAACAGTCCAAAGCATTGCTCCCCTGTCCCTTAAGCTCCACTGGGATCCTCCTCGGTGAAAAGCCCTGTTGACAGGCATACCAAGCCCACATGCCAAAACACAGCTAACACGTTACCATCCAGTGACAAGGGGCAACGCCCACACATTCTCTGCCAGACCCCCCACTCCCCCCCACCTGCCCACTCATCCCTCAGCCCTGGGCTCAAGCTGGGAGCCCAGATGAATGATATCTTTGGCTGCTGCCTCCCCCTCCACCCGGTCAAAAAACTTCATGTTGAACTTTCTGCTTTAGTAAGAGTGAAACAGACATTAAAAAAACTAGACTGACCAAAAGATGGTAATTCCTTCCGTGTTCGTGTTTGAAGCTCTCTCCCCAAAAGACATCCCCAGACAAAGAAGGACCACAGCAAGGGACCAATCCTGCCAGTCCTATTCCTCATCCCAGGGCTTGATGGATCCTCAATCCCTTAGCTGCTTTCTCCCCTCTCTGTGTCTGCTCCCCATCAAGATTTATTCTGTACCACACACAAATGCACTGGGTAAAATATGCGATGAGGAAGCAGGAGGAATAGTTCATAAATATTCTCAGCCATATGCAAACAATCTCAAATTTATTTTTCTCTTTTTTTTAAGGAGGAAAAAAATCCACCCATTCCATGATCACTTCCAGATTCATTGAGGTTGATATTACATAAGACCTAATATTGTTTTCTCGTTGTAGAGAAATAATGACTTGGAAACGGCAATTTGAGCTAAGAAAATAATATAGTCTTACCAGGGTATGGAGGTTGTACAGGGACCAGGGAGCCAAGATGCTAAACCAGCCTCCAACAAGGTCTTGCCAGCAGGCTCGGTGCCCCGGTTGGCTGGCAGCTGGGTGCAGCACCAAGAGCAGAAGGGCCACCAGGGCTTCAGGGCTCAAAGCCCGCACAGTGAGGGACAGATATCAGAGGGTTGCGGGTCACTTTGTGGCTTCTCTGTAGAAACCGAGGCTCACTTCTGACCACTCTGCAGCAAGATGGGCATCTGTTCCTGCCACCAAGGGGGAGGTCCCCGTGGCCGGTGGAGCCCCCACCCCTCACCAGTCCCCTTCTCCAGCACTTGCCGAATTTTAGAGGCGACCCAGGGGAGCTTATGCCCCCATCCCTTCGTCGCACCGTGTAGCTATAGAGATGGGAGTTTTGACAACCTCCCTTAGCAGGTAGAGAAACCAAGACTCGATTACCTAGGAACACCCTCCCCCGTGCAAGCACATAGTCCGCACACATGACTCCTGGATGCACACTGGAAATGTGCCCTATTGAGACTTCTACTGCTCTGGTCCTCCTTACAGGACCCTTTGCCCTGCGCAGTAGAGAAACTGCTTTAATTCAGTGGGTTCTGGATTATAACCCAGTCTGATGTCATAATCTAAACAGTCCCTCTGGGACATTCTCCATGTCTTTTACACAAAAGTGCTCAGTTTCTGAGCAACCTGCCCCTCCCTACTCTTGCCACTTCATTACTGGGGTGGGGCAGGGACAGGGCTGCTGTGACTTCATGCACCGGGGAGAAGGGGTTCTGCAGTCCATGGGCTGGAGGCCCTGGGGGCCTTAATTCCTTCCATCAAGAAGGAGATGTTGGTCTTCTCCAAACATTGGAAAGATACCCAAGCAATGCAGGACATGGGGTCCTGGCCCCTCTCCTCTCACCCATCTCTAAGCCCTCCAAGTGAAGTGAGGGGTGGTTCTCTATGCCAGGCTACCCATCAACCCCAGAGCCCGAGCCTCCTGGCTGGGCACAAGGCAGCATGTTCTATTCTCTGAGCACCAAGTCCTCCAGGCAAGGATGCTCGATGGTGAATACACAGAGACACACACAGACACACACACACATAGACACACACACACACATACACACACACAGAGAGAGAGAGAGAGAGAGAGAGAGAGAGAGAGAGAGAGAGATCAAAGAATTTAGAGGAATAACTACTGTGGTTGGAAATACTAGCTGGAATGTCAGAAGCTGAATACCGAATGGCCTGTCTTCTAATTCCATCTACCTTCAGAAGTCCTAGTCCTCCCATAGCTGGCCAAAGGCTGGGATGAAGTAGAATCCATACTTAGGAAAAGACAAACATGTTTTCAAAATGTTGGTTCTGCTAGTTAGAAGCAAAATCAGGATTGAAAAGCAGGGCTGTTTGATTCCACAGTCTTAGCTTCTTCCACTCCATGAGGCTACTTCTGGGTGCCCAGGGATGCCCATTGCTCTGTGGTGACCCCATGGCCAGACAGGACCCTTACTTCCTACACCTGTAGTTCCCTGATGACAGAGGACAGGACTTGCTTGTGTCCTGCCTCCAAGTTAACTAGATAGCATATTCACTTTTAGCCAGAATTCTTGAAACTGTTGGTGAAAAACTTGTATCTTGAAGGAGCTCTCCATGCATTGGGGGACCACCGGGGGCCTGGCCATGGTTTCTCAGCAGCAAGTGCCAACTCTGCCTGTGCTTGGGGCCACTGCTGTCACCAGTCTGTGGTATTTTGGGACAACAAGTGAGAGATCCACTTTGACTTTGCCTAGGCTGAAAGAAATAACTCACTCCTGAGACATATGGAGGGCTGAATATTTCTACTCTGTGTCCTCTCCTCTGAGCTCATGTGCTGAAAACCAGAGAGTGTTAGAAAAGAGAAGAAAGAAGCAGCTGTGTTTCAAGGGAGACTGTCATAGCAGAGATTTCTCTGCCCATCACACACTCCTGGCCATACCGTGCTGACATTTGATAGCTAAAAATATAAACCATAAACTGGATGGAATGGAAACCCCACTAGGAAGAGTTAAGCCCCTTCAGCTTTTTAGGGGGAAGAAGCCTTTCTGCCCATGCCCAGCAGGAGGGGAGACTTCAAGGACAATTGCCTGGGGCTAGAGGCTGGGCCCTCACAGAGCCCTTGAAGCAGAGGACAAGCTCCGGTCAAACAGGCAGCAGTGTCCACGCTGTGACATCAGTGCACTTCTGGGGAGGACACAGATGTTCTGGGGGATGTTCGGCTTCGTGGGGGCAGTGTGATCCCCACCCTACGCACAGGAAACCCCACAAAAGGTTTCCTTCTGCATCCACCTTTCAGATGGCCGGGCTGCCTGCGCGTGATGGCTGAGCAAAGGCAAAGTTACAAACAGGTGACAGCTGGGGTAAGGGTGGTAGCAGATCTTTGTGGCTCCTTCCCCTCTTAGAACACACTGTACCAGATCTCCGTGCACCCTGGCCAGGCCGGACAGGTTCTGGAAGCTGGGACAGGGCTTGCTGTAGGCCTGGCACCCTCCTCACACACGATACTCCCCTCCCCATCCCATTATTGAGGAGAGAATCACCCGGTGGGTGAGACACTCTCTGATGTCTCTCCAGGAAGCCTCTTCCCCAAGCTCTACAGTGAGTCTCTTGGAGAACCATGTTTTGAGTTAGCTCAACAAGTCTACTCACATTTGGTTTAGGTTCAGAAGAATTATACCAAATGAGAAGAACAACCACAACACACACACACATACACACGTGCAAGCATGCACACTCACACATGCACATTCATGCACATGATTATTTTTAAAATGAAAAGAGCATTTAGCAATTATTTGGCTGTTTGAGATAAAGAATTTAGGGTCACTTCAGCATGCCCTTCATAGAACATATTTCTAAAGTTTGAAGGGAGGATTGGGGCAGAGAGACAAATCCCAGGTCCAGATAATATTTTAAATCTCCTAAACGCCACAGTAAATTTGAAGAGAAAGATGATCACGTAGCCTTCAAATTTATGCTTCCTTTTGGGTATTGCAATCTGTACCAGGCAAGCATCCTGCTTGTTTATTTACGGGGCGGGAGAGGAATTAGGGTGCCAGCCACTCCAGCTGTGGGGCTGTGGCACCCTCTGCTGGCTCCTCTGTGCCTTCCGAAGGAACCTGTCTGTGTGTTTCCTATTAGCTTTCCCCCAAACTCATAAATAGCTGCAAAACCCACTGTGCTAATAGAAAGGACGACATAAATACTAACTGAAGCTATAACCGCCGCTCCTACTTTATGTAGCCGACTGAATCAGGCTGCAATCTGTAAGATCTTTATGGTTACTTTATAACAGGTTATTTTTAAGCATCAGGGTATGGATTATGTGTAACACAGATGTTTGGGACCATCTATCTCACTTCTCAGTCCTCTGCTTCCCCGTTCCAGGGTGCAGCCCTGGAGCTGTCTCAGCTCTCTTCCTGTATGCACCCCACAACACCGAGGCCGAGGCAGGCTCATCACATCTTGTCTTTCTGCATCCTCGGATGGCCAGGGCGTTAATAGAAGAGCCACTCGCAAATTGAAAAACTGCCACTCTGCCCACCACTTGCAGTTTAACTATTTCCTGGCTTGGCTTAATTCTGTGAAGATTCTGTGTACATTCCCTTCCTTTGCCTGGTCTTTTATTTGTCAGCTGGGCATCCATCCGTTCAGCATCCAGTATGCCCCGGGCGGGGGGTGCCCTTGTCCCTCCTGGCCTGTGAGGGTGGGGTTCAGGGCTTTAGTTGGGGCGCTTTGTGCACATTTAGGAACACGAATAGAGGCTATTCAATGGGTATTTGTTGGTTTATGGACAGATGGGATTACGGTTTCCTAAACGATCCACTCTTGATTAAACTCAGCACCGCCTGCATCTTAGATAACGGCTGACATTAAGTGTAACACACGTAGCCAGAAGCACAGGCCATGGGGGCCGCAGTCCTTACTCTGCCTCATGCTAGCTCGGTGTGCTGCATGGCCCCGGTGCCTCAGTTTCCTTGTCTGTACCATAGAGATCACAGCATCTCTTCCCTTAGGGTTGCTGGGAATAGTGATGCCGTCTGTGCCTGCAGGGGAGTGGGCACTGCCCAGCCTGAAGGGAGCCGTGTGCACAAAGCTATTGCATTCCCAGTCGGGCGCCCCCTGCTGGTGAGATGTGGACTACAGCTCCTGAGGTCGTATAGTTTTTTCTATATGGAGTCTTGGGTCTGCTAAAGTTGGAAGTCAGAGAGCAGCAGATTAAATGTGCAGTCTTAGTCTCTTATACAATATTTATGTTTCTTAAAATCTACGAGGAGGAATGACTCATATTTTGTCAGCCCCCAAAGAGAATCTGACATAGCATATCGTTTTTTTTGGTGTGGGGGGTTGGCTACATCAGATATTTTCATCATAGGAGGAAAATACCTATGCTTGAAAATAAATTATATGCAAGAATCCATTCTCCTCTTCTTTAGTACTAGCACAAGACAGAACCTAGATTTTTTTTTCAGGAGAGCAATGTGCCCAGTGAAAGATACTCATTTTCCCAGACTTTCAGGTAGAGAAAGATGAATGACCAATTTCTGGCTAATAAGATGCAAGTAAAAATTTATCAACAGAGTTTCAGATGTAATTATGTGCTAGAGAAGCTGTCCAGCATGATTGAAGCCCCGGGTTCAACCCCCAGCAGTACAAAAAAAGAAAAGGACCAAAATGTACAAAATGGGCTCCTGGAAGAAATAAGATAGTTGGCACTGCCTGGAACTCAGGTATAATGTCTGGAAGTAAAGCAACCATCTTGTGACATGAAGATAAAAGTCACACACTGAAGATGAAGAATTGGGAGCTCTCAGGACTTGGGGCCCTGACTTCTTTGAGCAAATGTACTTGCCTAGGACTGTCTGTTCTCTAGGTTGCTGGTGATACGAGAAAAGCAAATGCCTATTAAGAAGTAAACCTTTACCAAGAGTGCTGCAAACGGGGCATGGTACATAGTAAAATGCTTTACAGGTTTGGGGTTTGCTAAGTAAAACAGAATAAATATTTGCTTTAGCCAGGTTTCTGTTGTATAGAGTCACCTCTAGCCTTTGCCATGCACAGAGGCCAGTGTGTCATTATTCTATTCTTACTCTAGCATCTTGCACAGAGCCTGGCACTGGATTCTCATTGAGAGACTGAGCTATTCAAGGGACTTTGAGGAAAGAGGAAGAACCTCAAATTATGGGACTCTGAATGCTTCTGTCTGCTTTGATGCCTGCTCTTCAGGGCCACTTTCTTTATATAAGGACAGCACCTGGTCTCTTGGGACTAGGGTCTACATGTGTCACCTGAGATGCCCTCCCATAGGTCTCAGCTTGGTCATCAGGGCCAAAAGAAGAGTCACCAATACATACCTGTCTGCTGGACAATTTGAAATGGGGCAGGCCCAGCCCTGGGCTCTGTTTCCCATACGGATATCGTAAGGGCCTTGCATGCTGTCACTGAAAGGTAGTTCCAGTCACGGAGCATAGCTGACTTTCAGGGAGGACTCATGTGGTCCATGGAAAGGTCATCCAGAAATCACAGTGAGCTACAGCATGGGCTCAGGATTCAGAGGTGGGGCTCTCACACCTGGACAATGTTCCCAGGGAACCTATCTACCCTTGTGTACCTGGAAACAGGACTCAGATTCACCAAGACAGGAGGACCAAAGATCACCCACCAAGGACAGATCATAGGCCTGGAAGTGGCACTAGAAGAATCCAGAATAGCAAGCATCACAAACCAGCCTCTCTGCCATTCATTTGATGCCCCACACATAGCTATTCATGGCCTCAGTCTTTTGTCTGTGTTCCTAAAAATGCTCTGTCCTTTGTTGAAGATGCCATGGAAGTGGGGATTCAAGGGCCCCTGGAGATCTGCCTAACTCCTTGGTGTCTCCCAGGGACAGATGAAATGCATATGTCAATCAGCTTCCATTTGTTGTTCTCTCATTGATCTTCCTTGTCCATATAGACCAGTGGTGGCAAATCTAGAGCTTCCAATGATACAAACGGCCCGCTGTGACACTCGTGCCATAGGTTCGCCATCACTGATACCAGCTATTCCACCCTCCAGCCCTGGGGACTCCAATGTCCATTCAAGGTAGAAAATACTCCAGAAAAAGAGCCAAACATGGATGGAGCTGCAGCAGGCTGAGGTCCTGAACCTGAGCTCATGACGCTCTATGGATCACCCCCACGCAAGGAAAGGGATGTGGCCGGAGCCCCCTGAGAAGCACCTCAGAGAAGGCCAGGGGATCTTCATCAATGTCTGGGAAGCAGATTTCCCCCCAACAAATTATTCTGTCTATACTGCTGATAAATTCTGAATAACAGATGGGATTCGGTCCCTGGTTTCATCTCTGATGCTTTAGTGATAGCTGTTTGTAGCCAAGAGTTCTTCAAGAGCCAAGATATACCTGGCGCATCCGTCCTGGCTCTGCCTCTTGCCCCAAGCCATTGGGGTTAGTGACCCAGCCTACATGTGCCCTTGTGTGGAAAGAAGAGGGTGCCATCCATCCTGTCTGGGCAACAGAGGGATGCATGTGACAGGGAGGGCGCATAAAGTTGAATATCTGGATTTTTTGAGACAGTCCAGGTGACTAGCTGGTTTTCACACCTCTGTCAAGCTGTGCTGGAATGGGGCAGTCCTCTGGAAATGGGGGTAGATTTCTTCTCCATGCTGATATCCCCCGAGCAATTCATATCCCCTGGAGTGTCACAGGAACATGGGAGGAATTTTCCCCAAAGCTACATCCAAATCACAGGCAGGGCTCATGGGTAGAGTCCTGGGATCAGCTGACTATGACAGTCCTGACCCCTCACACAATGCACGGGTGCATGCAAGGTAGTCCTGACACCATTGTGACCATGGCGATGCTGTGAGGTCCACAGCTGGCCACCATCACCAACAGAACTTTGCATGCAAGCACACTTGCTCCTCCAGACTTCTAATATGTGAGCCTGCTCATGTAAGGAGCGAGTGGCCGCCTTTGCCAATCCATGGAGACGTCGGCACACACACAAACTACATGGGTATGTGTGTGTGCTTAGGGTGGGAACCTGAGAAACACATTTAGTCCCTAGCGCTAACTACACAAAGACAAGAGTGCCAGTTATACAGGACGAGATGTTGCAGTGGCCAGAGGGGAGAGAGTGTTTAGCTTGTGTGCAAATGGCTCATTTAATACTCCTTTATCCCCTGGTCTTGAGCTGAGGCCAGGCCAGGCCAGAGGCGCACATTCTGGTCAGATGGGGGAAATTCCGCCCCGTGGAAGGGTGTTGGTGGTCTCTGTTCCACGGTGTCTGCAGCCCACACAGCAGAGCTCCCCAATGAATGCGCCCACCCACACAGGACCCCCCCCAACCCCAGACCCTGGGCCGCCCCGTCCAATGTTCCACACCATCCACCGCCCTCCTGCCGGCTGCCTCCACGATTCTCTCAGGAGTAAAATCTGTTAAATTCTAAATTGCAAGCATCCGGCTCCACAATAAATCTAATCAAAGACCCTCTGGAGGCACCCTGGGCACCGCAAGGAGGTACCAGAGGAACCCCTTGGCCACCCCTTCCCTCTGCCCAGTCTCAAGGACCTTCCATGGGGACAAACCTGCAGGGGACTTCAGAGATGGGTCCCACCCAGTCGGGTTATTTGTTTTTCATTTCAAGAATGCTAATCAAAGCAGAGCCTTAACTCAACCAACCGACAACACCCCCTGACAAGTGGCTGTTGGCATGAAGGGTGGCCAGGAAGGGACAGTCCCTTTTGGGCAGAGGTATTTGGAAAGAGACAGTCATGGCCACTTTACAAGGAAGTGGTGAAACAGTCTCCTGTGGCCCCAGCCTAGGCTCTGTCTGACCACCCTGGAGCCCTAAAAAGGGTGGCTGGATCTGGCCCAGGTAGAGGCCAACAGTGCTGAGCTGGGACCACTCTTCTCTCCAAATGCCAAGGGGCCTGGGTGACAGTACATGCACTGCTCCTGCCTCTGCTATCACCTTGGCTTTCTCTCAGACCCCGGAGGAAAGACTAGGTGTCCCAGACTGGGCCCTCGGCAACGTGACAGAGGGTGGAGGGGAAGGGAGGGAGGAAGGGGAGGCTTTGAAGTGGCTTGGAATAATAAATGCACACACGCTCCTTTAAACGTGGCTCCCACATCCTGGGGATCTGGGAAACACACTCCAACCCCCACTGCCCAACAGCGTTGGCTTTCATGACGCTGGGGAAGGCCCGGCCTTTGCCTCGAAGGGCTCGTTAGTTACTTCCAGGCTAGCACCCGCCCAGGCACCCACATCCTTTCACACACTTTCCTGCTCTAGGTCAAGGAAGTTCACAGATGTACAGGCTGGAGGTAGCAGGAAGAGGGAGAGGAAAGGGAGAAAGGGGAGGCTGAGGGCAACCGTCACCGGGCAGCTAGAGACACCAGAGGGACCCTCAGGCCTGAAGGATGCACCATTCCTTTGTGTGGGGGACGGATAATGGAAGAAGCTTTGCAGCCCCCACTATAGACCTAGTCTCTTTTGGAACACGTAACAAAACTTGAATGGAACAGAGTACCGGACTGAAGATGCCACAACCCATAAACCTCTAGAACTGATTCCCTGGCCTGCCAGAAGAGGGCAGCACATACTTTCACATCTCAGGGACAAGGTGGCTGGGCCTGGGGGAGTGGGTCAAAGGCTGGACAGCAGAGTCTTTGAAGGAGGGTGTGTGACATCACCAGCAGCACCAGCAACAGCCATCACATTTTATACCTACTGTGTGCACAAAGCCGCATCCTGCACACAGTAAATGCAGTGAGTTGTGGGAAAAGGCACTGGGATGACCTGAACTCCATATTACAGAGGAGATGGAGGCAGAGAAATCAAGAGACCTCGCTACTGTGGCTTGGGGCCTCCCCAGACAGAGCTGCTGAGATACAGTCCAAGGGCCCACCCAGTCCAGGCCACACCTGCTTTGATGCCGCCCTCAAGCTAAGAATGGTTTTCACCTTTTTGGATATTTGAAAAGAAAGCCAGAAGCAGAATGATACTTGTGACATATGAAAATGACATGAAGTTCCCATGTCAGGATCTGTAGAGGAAGCTTTATGCGGACTTTACGGTTCCTACAGAAGTGCTAAGCAGAGATCGTCAAGCTAGCAAAGCCCAAGATATTTACTATCTGACCCTTCCCAGAAAAAGCTCACCAAGAGGGGAAGGGCCACCTGCTTCCATGCCAGAGGCCAGAGAACAGAGCTAGGGCATCATTGCACGTGGGGACAGGGAGGTGATGGAAACTGAGGGAATAGACAGCACTGTTGGCTTTGATTTCCTTTGTTTCCAGCACAGCACCTCAAGGTCAAGCAGAAAACGGATGTTGGATCTGGAAAGGAACTTAGGAATCACCTCCATAGTTCATGGAGTCAACGGTGTGTATTTTTCCCACATGTTGATGTCTCTGAAATTAGGCTTGGCTTACAGACAATATACTAGTGTTTAAGTGAAAGCGCTTTTTTGTCTGAGCATTTTGTTTCTCAGAGCTATTTAAAGCAGGAGCATCTTAAGTGGGTGACATTTTGAGTTAGACAGCTTCTGCCTTCCTAGGTCCAGCCTCTTTCTGTCCCTCCCATTGTTGGGACACTCATTTGTTTGGTTTGCACCCATTCCATTGATTTCATTGTAAACTTGAGAGTGAACTGGTCTGTAAACCTCGATGCCCTACAGGTCTCGTTTAAGAGATTATGGAAGTATTCATCCTCATCCTCAGAGGCTGACCTATGACTTACTCAGAGATTGCATTGAAAGAGCACTAGGGGTGCATGCTGGGAAGGAGGCACCTTATTCTCTGGAGCTGGAAGGGGAGGGGTGGGCCCCTCCAGCTTTCTGCATTGTGGAAGGACAGGGTGCTGGACATGAGCCATGGAGGATCTGGTGGGGGAAGAAAGATCCTGCTGGGTACTGGCAAGTCCATTTCCTACCAGCATTGGCCAAACTCATGCCTGATAATGTGGGCTCTCAGAAAAAGATGCAGACAAAGAGCAGCAAATGCAATTTGGGGGCAGAGAACATAGATGAAGAACAGAGGGACAGGGTTCAGGGGTGATGCCCTGAGGCAGGGTGTGCAGAGAAGTCTAGAAATCATGAAGCTGGTGACTTGGCATCTGCAGCAACTGGGAAAGGATGTCACAGGAGGAAATAGCCAAAGAAAATGGAAATGGCAGCTCATCTGCCTGCAGCTTGGTCAGGAATAATTGTTATACTTCTAGGGGGTCAGTTTGCCTGTGTCACCAGGGAAATCGTGCTGTAGCTGACCAGGGGCACTGTGTTGCCGTGCAAGTCAGACGCTGGGGCTGTGGCTGGTGCTGACCCCTGCCCACCTGCTCCACCTTATGGTCCTCTTCTTGTTTTCCTCTTTCAGCTCCCCTGTGGCATTGCTGTGCTGTGCTGTGTGTGGAGCTGTAAAGCTTTCCAGGATGCATGGAGCACAGCTGTAAGACGGGATGAAAGCCCCAAGATTAGGGAACACAGAGGTAGGTAAAGAAAAAGTAGATTCAAAAGGAGAAAGGAATGAGGAACTTGAGGGATGCCTAGAAAGACTGAAATCACTCAAACTGGGTGTAACCTATGGGGGTGAGGGTGGCAAGAGACCAGCAGATGCTGCCAGGCTTGTGCAAATGCAACATGGTGTGGAATTTATTGTGCCTGGGTGCAGGCAGGCAGAGAGCGATAAGACCATCTGCCAAGAACAAAGAGAAGGATGTGCCTTTTTTAAGGATGGAAAGAGGGCTGGGGACATTAGGCAGGATGATTTTAATAAACATCTATGGTCAAAGCTCTCTGGCAGTCTTGCACCTCAGTGGGAAACGTCCTTGACATCTCTAGTGTAACTTTTTGGGTGTCTCCAGATGTCCCAGGACCTGCAAAACTCCTTGTCCTATCTTAGCATCTTTCCTGTGCTTGCCCATGACAGCTTTGCTGCTGAGCTGAGTTCCCTATGGCGAGCTGAGTTCCATGCCGAGAGCAGTGCCTCTGCAGGCAAGCAGGTTGGGGGCTAGGGGAGTCAGGCTGGATTCAGAACTTACACTGGGAAATCATATCCAGGAGACATGTGTAGTCCAGGAACCCAGGAAATCTGGGGAAACCCAAACCCCAAGGCAGCAAATGATACACAGTTTCCATGCACAGAGATAGACTTTTCTAGACCCCTTGAGGGAAACAGAGGAGTAGATGGACTTCTCTTGACATCTTGGAAACTGCAAAAAGATGAAGTGGGGAGGTGATGAGTGTGAATGGAGCAGGACAGATCTCAGACTGACAGGCCCCATGCTCTCTCCTCTCCAGCCAAAGGAAGTGGACAAAATATATGAAAATCTGACACCTTGATCAGAAGCAAGAGGGGGCGGGGGGAGTCAAGATGGCCAATCAGTGAGCAACAAAATACAAAGCCTCCCAGGAGAAACAACTCATGTGCCAGAATAAAACACCCTGGAGAGACCAAGACAGAGGGAGATGGATCCTCTTGACACAGGAAGAAAGTAAAATGTAAAAAAGCTCATCATATACTTAGGGATTACAACTGAAACAGCTAAACATTACAGGACACAGTGTTTTTGTGGTGACCCGCCAAGTTTGTGCCAGCTTGAACCTGCACCAGCAGGCAGAGCCGCCCAAACTTGTTCCTGCTGCCTCTAATAGGAACCACAGCAGCGCTGAAGTCGGGGGTTGGTGAGCCCAATGGAGAGTGGAGCCAGTGAAGGGACCTTCATTAATCCATGGTCAATGCTTGGGAATGAGACCCCCCCACGGGAAGGGTGCGACCAAATGGGTGACATGTTGGAATTGGGCAGGAGGAGCCTGAACTGGGGGTGACAGTGACTTCAGTTGGTTCCTCCCTCCCCAGAGCAGATTCGTGGGATTTGTTTGGACTGGGCCGTGCCCCTGGCCAGGACCCAATGAGCTGTCCCAAATTGATTCCCTGCACCTAGCATGCACTATCCGGGTGAAGGCACCTGAAGTTTCGCTGGGCCCGGTGGGGAGGGGCAGGCATATGCAGCCACTGCTTACACCTCAGTGACAAGAGCAGGAAGGAGAGGGTGGAGTTCCCTTGCCAGCATGCTTTGGAGTAAACGTGGTCAACAGGGAAGGGGGCTGGGACCTGCATTGTAACCTGTGTGGAGGAAGCCAGGGCCATGACAGGAGAGAGAGACAAGAGGAGGCCTCCAGCCCAGAACCATGAGAGCATTGATCCAGGAGAGGGAAAAACAAGGGAGACTGAGCGTGGCAAACATGCAACATCAGACTTGGCTTCAGTGGACATTAAGAGATATCTTCGGGACCTTGTAGAGGAGCTCAAAACTGAAATATTAAATCAGGTAAAGCAAGATATGAGTAGAGTAATAAAACAAATGCTCTCAGGAAGCATCTCTCAGGATGATACAGACAAAAGAAGGGAGAAACACAAAATAAGGAGAGAAACACTCAATAAAGAAAATATAGAATACATGAAGCAGATTCAAAGAGACTACCAGGAAATCAAAAACTCCATTGAAAGCTGGCAAAACTCCTTAAAAGAAACTAAGGATAGACTATCAAAACTTGAAGATAAGTTTGCAATGTGTGATCATGAAAGGGGAAAGATCTCTTAAAAATAACAAGGAAACAGGCAATAACAATACAAAGGCTAGAAGATGACAAGAGAATCTACAATTTAAGAATAAGAAATGTGAATGAAGAAGCAGGAATACATACAGGCAAATTACAAAGGCTATTCATGGAAATAATTAAGGAAAACTTCCCAAGCATGGGAAAAGAAAATGACATTTGGTTATGTGAGGCATACAGAACTCCAGCCACCTACAACCGAAACAGAGCTACACCCAGACATATAATAATCAAGATACCAGAAATTCAACATAAAAATAGAATATTAAAAGCTGTCAGAGAAAAGAAACAGATTACCTATAAAGGTAAGCCCATCAGAATCACAGCTGACTTCTCAACACAGACCATCAGAACAAGAAGAGCTTGGAGCGAAGTATTCCAAGCCCTGAAAGAAAATAACCTCCAGCCCAGATTGATGTACCCTGCAAAACTGTCACTAGAAATTAATGGAGAAACAAGATGCTTCCATGACAAAGAAGAACTGGGGGAGTTTGTGAACACCAATCCAACCCTACAGAGAATACTGAAGGACATTCTAGAGAGAGAGAAAAAAAATACCAGGATTTTAGGAACAGTGGCAGAAAGGCCTCAATGAGTAGGGCAGGCAGTAGAATGAAGGAGAAAACTAGACAAACAAAGGCAGAAAAATAGCATAGCAGAAATGAGGCAGAGAAAGATAGCTAGAATCTCTAACATAGATGGCCTCAATACACTATATTGTTAAATAGTGCACCAGCGTTTAAAACCCACATTACTCACACCACTCTACTTAGATGGATTATATTCTGTTCCAGTCATTCTACCTGTACTATACTTGAGGGCACAGACAGTTATCCCAAAAATAACAGGATATAGTATGGTAATCATCCTTAATTTTGTATTAACTTAATCTAAAGCTCTGTAAAACCTACACTGTTTTACCATGACTGATCGTAATCAAATCTGGTTTGTTAGGTTGCTGTTTTGTATTGATAGATTTTATTCAAAGCTGTAATGATTAATAGTATCAAGTCTGAGAGTATAGGCAACTGCACTTGAGATGACATGATTCACTAGAATATCCACTCTGGTTTGATTATTACCTGCCTTTGAAGTTTTATAATGTCTACAATGTTTTATTTTTACTAATATTGTTATGTACTGCTATACTCAATTATACTGCTATATTCAATCATGCCTGATGATATAGACATTCTATTGAAGATAATAAGAAACAACACAGTAATCATTATAGATCACCTTGTACTGTGGTTTTATACGACTTTTTGGTTTCATGTTTTTATAGAAATTTGTTTTGTTTTGTCTTGCTATGTTTTGTTTTCCCCTCTAATACAGAAAGGATAGAAATACATGTAGAGACTCATGCATGCATAGCTGTTTACAGTCTCACTGTTTGAATATCTACTTTGTATGCTTTAATTTTGTAACTTGAACAACTATTTCTAAGAGGACAATATGTAATTTATTATCTAGTGATTTATTTTATTTGTTTATCTTTTTTTTTTTTGAAATTCTGTATTATCTCTACCCTTTACATGCTTTTGTTTCTTTTTAAATAAAAAAAAGGTGGGGGATGACTCTGGGTAGGAATGTTGGCTGTGTCCAAGGGAAATGGAATAGGACTGGAAGAAATTAAAAGGGACTTGCAAATTTGTTAGTAAGAATAGAGAGGTAAAGATGCACAGTCTGTTTGTTCATTGCCTGGAACTCAAAGTGTGTATAGAACAGGAAATAAACCCTGAGAATTGACTTGATTGAAATGTAAGGAAGAAGAGACTGTGAAAAATAAAGTAAAACATGATATTTGATGCCTAAATTATGGTAAGCTGCTAAAATGAATTTCTGGAATGCCGAGAGATTTGGCCAAGGCATGGAGTCTGTTCTGACTACAGTTTGAAAGTAGGAAATGCAAACTGTGAGATGAGAATGTGGAGGGAGAAGTCTCAGCCCCATAGGAGACAGGAAATAGAGGGAACCTGGGAAAGAGGGTGCTGAAGAGACCTCTGCAGAAAAGGGAGGACCCCAAAGCCAGAGTGATGTCCTAGCTGGAGCATGTGGAGGCTGGGCATGGAGACAGGAGCAGCTAGGGACATGGAGCCTACAGCCATCCAGGTCCCCTGGGCAACACAGCAGAGAAGGCAGAAACAGGCATTTCCAGGGACCCTGGGGAGAGAGAAGATGGGATGCTAGGAATGGGGATACTGTACTCAGGGAGCTGGCAGCTGGAGCCTTTGCTGGACTCTACCCCAAAGCCAGCCAGACAGACAGGGGAGGGCTCAGGGTGACCCAGAATCCTAGGGATGCTACAGATGTGTGCAGCCGGTGGAGGAAGCTTCTGTGCTTCTCAACCCTATGCTCCAGCATCTGAGGAACCTCTGGGAGCAGACTAGGGACATGGCTGTTCCTTGCTGCACAGCAGAATCTCATGCACACCCTGGAGAGGGACCCAGCAACCACACCTGAAGACAGGACCGCTCCCTTCCCTTTCAGCAGGGTGGTGCGGCCCACACTTTAGAACCAGGCACCCTATTGGTTTGTTGTTATCATTCATGGTGACAAAACAGAAAAGTCCCTGCGTATGCATGGGGACTGACTGGGTGCTGCTCAGGAGAAAAACTGACTCCCAAGAGAGGCGATCTGGAGAGAGGACTTTGGGGAACAGCTGCAGAGCCGGACGCCCTGAGAAGATGGGGCAAAGCGTGCAGAGGAGGCCGGGATACAGCCTGACACCTCGAGACAGGGCCGTAGACTGTCTCCCATGCAAATGTCCTGCTGGCTGGGGTCACGGGTGGCACTGGGCCCCTGCCAGGAGGGATGTAGAAGCCTCTGTCCCCAGGGTCCCGGTGATGATCACGGTGGAGGTGTGGGTGGGAGGAAGGGAGGAAAGGGGGGAGGGCCACAGTGGAGGGACAAGGGCTCCAGTTCAAAGGACGATGTTATTCCTTTAGGGAGCAGAAATTCCGAGCTCGAAAATGTGCAGAAGAGTCAGGGATGGCAGGGCCAAAACCCACTGCAGATAAAAATGGGGTGAAACAGAGAAAGGGGAACAGTGAAGACTGGAGAGTGTTGCATTTATAGGAAATTGATACGCGGCATTCTGTGGAAACCATTGCTTCGGCTCTGGGCACCTGAGAACTGTAAATATGGATCATATACAAATACTGTTTATAGTCCAAAGTCTGGAAGCTCAGATGAGATAATCACTCAGAGGGTGCTCTGCTAAGTACAAGGAAGACATTTGTGGTTGAGATGAAGGACACAGGGTGCAGATGCCGGAGCCAGAGCTGTTCCACCCCCAAGGAGAGGTTGAGCCACTGCCCTGGGCCCCAACTGTGTTCTTTACCAGAGCTGCATGTCACCCGCTGGGTGACTTCACATGAGAAGATGACAGAAGCCCAAACCCAAGTGTCACCCAGGCCCCTCCTCACCATTCTCAGCCTCTGCAAAGCCACGAGTCCTGCACCTGGGACCCCATTGCGCTGACCCCCCCACCCCGCCCTGTCTTCTTGTGCTTCTCCCTTTGTCTCTGCATCTGAACCCTGGGATCTTTTCTTGCTTCTTTCTTTTTTTTTTTTTTTAAGACAAGTTCTAAGTTGCTGTCACCCAGATTGGGTTCACATGTGAGATTCTCCTGCCTCAGCCTCCTAGAGAGCTCTCAGGTGTATACCACCACACCTGGCTTTTTCTCTCTTTCTGAGGACTCCCATCATTGGAGTCAGGAACCACGCTGGATCCTGAGTGATCGTATCTTACGATCCTCAACTAATTACATCTGCAAAAATTCTATTTCCAAATAGGGCCCAGAGGGGCATGCATTTCTGGGGACACTCCAACCCACTACAGGATCCAGCTAAACAACAAAGAAGCAAGAGTACTGAGGATATTTAAAGTATTTCCACCTGTTTCTCATCCCTGGAGTCACCTTTCTAATGGTGCCATCACAGGTACCTGTAAAGGTGGCCACCACCCACAGGGTCACATCCCTGGCTCCACAGGTTCCGGTGTCTCCAATCTCTGTCCCTGGCTTTCCCTACCCCTGTCCCCAGTCCCCTGAGCCCTCTATTCTGTGACCTCACATAACTGGTTCCCCTTGATCTTTAGGACCCTGCTGTGAGAAGCCTCCTCAAAGACCCTTAGGTAAATTCTTCCCTAGGACTTTTTCCCTTTCACTTGACAGCTCATGGGTCCTTCTGATGCCTTCCAATCACCCAGGATCTGCCTCTTGTCTGACTTGGCTTTTGCGACTCAGAATCTCCCCACACTGGCCAGGTGTCTTTTTCCTCTTCCAATTCCAAGTCTAGCTCTGTGCAAAATCAGGTGCTGAAGTGCTGTGGGCTTAAGAAAGGAGCTCAGGCCCCTGGAGAAGGTGGCCCAGAAGCCCCAGAGCCAGACAGAGAGGACAAGGCTCTGAGAAGTCCTCCCTGATCCTCCGCGAACCCAGGAGGAAACATGCTGGGCAGTGCCCACCTTCAGCATTGGGCCTGGAAAACACCCAGAAATCTCATGGCTGCCAGAAGGAAACTGGCAGGTGTGTTCCTGTGTGAACACGTTCACCAGCTTGCAACAATGCACGGTACACAGGACCCTCATACAATGTGTCACACAGGCCTCTAGGGCAATGCCCCTCTGTGCAGGTCAGCATTGAGGTCCCTTCTGTCCTTCACACCAGCCAGGTAGCAGTACTACCCACCCCAAGCGCAGGACCGAGGCCTGCAGGTGGCAAATGACAAGTCAGGTTGGTCCAGATGCTTTGCTGGCCCCAGTACCTGATGTGCCCCCCGGAAGTGGAAGCCAACCCAGGTGGTGACAGAGGAATCCAGGGGCTCCTGGTGGGCTGTGAAACTCACCCGCATTGTTCTGCTGCTTGGTGTTTTTGATGTAGGCAGAGAACTTGGAGAAGATGTCAATGCCCGCGGTGTTGGACTCCCAATGTTTCGCAGCCAGTTTGGGATACCTGGAAGGAAGATGTTCAGATTTGTGAATTTCAAGAGTGCAGCCCAGGAAAGGTGAACCTGTCACTGTCACTAGGTCCCCTTTCCATAGCAGGATCCGCTTATCTGTGTGTATGCTCAGGGTGGGGGCCCTTGGCAGGTGCTCACAATGAAGAAGACCAAGAGGTGCTGAGCATTGCCTGGGGGCAGCACAGCCTGCTGGCAAGGAGCCAAAATGCCACTCTGCGAACTCGGGATGCATTCTTTTCCTGGGACTGACAATGCTGCCCCAGTGGAAGGCCCAGGTCACAATGCTGGCTCTGCACTGGGAAGCCTGACATGTCCCCTCTCCAACCCTAATGTCTGTCCCTGGCAGCTGTGACCGGATCACAGATCCAGGCAACAGCATACCTGAGCTCTGAGGCCACTAAACCACCTCTCCCAGGAGACCTCACAGTCCCCTCTGGAACCGTCCTCCTCCAGTGAGTACTGGGTGCAGTAACAAGAGTTGGATCTGCCCCGCTCCATCTGCAGGGACACATTTTCCCTTGTTTCTGTGTCCCCCAAAAAAATCCTTACATTTTTTGCATATTTTTCTCCTCAACTGGCTCATCGGCTGGGTCTGTCACCCTTGGGCCATGATAGGTGGCCGTTCAGTTTCAGAGACGCTCTGTGAGAAGCACTAGCTGCTAGCTGTTAGAGAACTTTGAGGACTCCTGGGATCATAGAAAGGGACATGGAGACCCCATAGTATCAGCTCTCACTTTAGAGATTAGAAACAAGGAGGAGCGGGGAGGAACAGGCCTGTCCATGGTCCCAGGACAAAGTCTACATCTGGGGAGAGGTGACCCGAATTGGGTCTCCTCATTCGGTTCTGCATCCAAAGCCCTCTGGCCACTCCCAGAGATGAGACGCTGGACTGGCCTGTCCCCACTGCCCGACTGTGAGGCCTCCTTGGCCAGCACTGGCTAGGCCCATGGCCTGAAAGGGATGGATGTTAGTCTCCTTTACAAATGACTTGAGATTTCTTGGATTCCTTATTTTGACACCAAATGCTCTGTGGAATCAAATGTGAAATTAAAGAGTTGTTGGAGCGTTTTGCTATGGTTTGCAGGGAAAAGATTCCCATGGTGTCTGAATTCCCTGGCAGTGGTGTGGCAGACCGTGCAAGTGACAGTATTGGGGCTCTGCTCCTCCTAGAGAAGCAGAGGGTGAGAGTGTCCTGTTCTGGGGCCCAGGGACACGGGCCACCTCTCCCAACACAGGTTGGTGGGGAAGCAGTGAGGTTATGACTGGACCAGCAGTGTCTATCTGGAACTGAGCACTGGCTTGGTGACAATTCCTAGGAGGTCACTTGGCTCCATCTGCTAAGCACAAAGTCATCTAACCACACTCCTGTGGGGTGTATGGGACAGCTGATGGTCTCACTTAGCCAGTGTCTGCTATGGGAGCTTCTACAGTTTTGAGGTTTGGCTACTGGGAAGTCTGGGTCCCTGCTTCACTAACCTAGCAAGCATGTGCTGGTAAAGCTTCCTGCATTTAACTGCAGTCCAGAAATAGGCCCTGGATCAGACAGAGCCTAGCTCAGGGCAGGTGATGTGGTGGAGAGGGAGGAGCCCAGCCCTGTGCAGACTGGAAGCTTCAGAATCCCGTGGAACAATAATGAATATGATTGTGACGCTCTTCAGAAAGAATGTGCAAGAATACAATCAGTCCTTGCCTTCTATCTGATCCAGAAAGAAGCCGCTCAGTACCTTTCAGGGGTCAAGGTCTCCTCCAGGAACTCCTCGATCTTGTTGACATCTGTCTTCACTTCCCCGTTGAAGGTCAGGAAAGGTGGGTGGGTGCCGGGAGCAAGGTTGTGCAGGTCGGCTGGCTTTCTGCAGAGAGCAAGTGAGACGTTGGCCTACACCAGGCGGAGCCCCACTCTGGGAAGCCTGAGTGTGTTTGTAAAGCACACTCTGCCGTCCAACACGCCCGGCAGCAACACAGATTTACAGTGTGGGTCGGGAAGCAGGGCTGGAGGAAGCACTGGGGGATGGACACAGTGTGACAGGAAACCTTAAAAATGAGAAAAACCTGAAAAATGAGTGAGTTGGATCACACTTTTACACTATGAAATGTGGTCAGATACAGAAGGGAGGATCTTGGACTATTTGTTCAAGATCAAGTACTCTTATCCTGTGTAATTTAAATTTACTATTTCATAGCTGACATAACATTGGTTAGCCTCTTGACAGACTCAAAAGAACACTTTTTCCACCCATAAATGGCCCCTGACATGGCCTTTTGGTATCCACCAAAATTAGGTTGAGAAACAATTCTAAAAACAATAAAGTAGAGGCAAAAAGGCTTTTGTTTGTTAGGTTTCTAACACAGACACAGCAAGGTCCAGGCGGACAGACCTAGGTTTCCTGAGTAAGAAGGTATCTAGGAGAAAGCCTTCTATTGAAGACTGAGGGCCAGGCCCAGAGGCAAACGCCTCGGCCTAGCACTTAGGAAACGGTTAGCGGGGAGATCTCTTAATGACCACATAAATAAAATTTCATTTCTAATTTAAAAAGGAGCGATTTTAGCTGTGGAATTAGAAATCAAATATTGGCCTGGAATTGCTAAATAGCTTCAGTCCTATTCTTATTTTGATGATGGTTCTAATTGTTCTGGCAGGTAGTTATTTTCCTTAAAACATTAAAAAAAGTTGTGTTATACCTAGAAAACTGAAAATACTCCCTAAATTGGATACCATGCTTATATTTTTTAATCATTATTATTGGTCCATGTTTGCAGTACATACTGATTACACTTATCTTGGGGATACATAATACATCCCAATTCTTTTTAATCCCCTACCGTCCCCCACTCTCTCCAATGCTTCCAAACATTATGAATTATAAGAGTAATGGTATCTAAGTGTTCCTTTATGTTATAAATAATCCATTTTCTAAGTAAATATCTTTTGTTTTCTAATGGGACTCAACTAGAGTACTTGCTTTATTTTCCCTGTATAGCAAGCTGTGCTGGGACTGGTAGGATCTTTCATGGGAAGCATGTACAAGATAAAGAGCAGACTCGATCCCTAGGAAGAAAGAAGGCATCTCGGTGCACCCGGAGGATTCTGGGTGGGACACTTAGGTCCAAGATGGCCAGGGCAACAGGGAATTCTCCCTGCTGCAGAAGACCGAGTGCGAAGGAGGGTGTCTATTAGGGGAGGAGGATGGACTCCTGGAACACATGTCTGGTCAAATGAAGGGACACTCCACAGCTTGAGGGTCTACACTCAGACATGGCTATGCAGAACGTGACTCTGCTCTGTGCTGCTGGGTAGAACTCTGTTGAGGGGACTTCCGGCAGCTACCATGGAAGTGAGGTTTTGGTGGCGGCCCTGTTATTGCCAGTGTGAGCCTGTGACCAGCCAGGTGATCAAATGCAAGAGCAAGGATGGCGCAGAAATAGGAGGAAGGGTCAGCAGACTAGAGCTGTGCTGAGCAGAGAAAGGAAGGCATGGGGTGACCTCAGGAGCCCCAGGGCCCCAAAGCTCACTTGGAGCAGCCACCTGTCTCTGGGAGTTGGGGTAGAAAACACTAGAAGGAAGAGCTGGAGAAAGGTTAACAGGGCAGAGGCGTCTGTCAGGAAACAAATTCCTGGCATGGTCAGCTGGGGAGGGGACGAGAAGAATGTCAATGACTTGCCACCACTCCCATCACTCTGCTTGCAAACACAGGCTGCGGCTCAGAACTCAAGACTGAGTCTGTTTAAAATCCAGTTGACTGGGTCCGTCCAGTGTTTACTCTGTGTGTGTCTCTCCTTCACCCTGTGAAAGCACATTCTTTCCTGGCTCCTCCCATATAAGTGGGTGCTGACATGGCTTTCTGGGAAGCTTGGGGGTTTTGTTTGGGGGTTTTGTTTTCCTGTGGTCACCTCTCTGTGTCTTAAAGATGCTGGGATTTGGGGTGATTGTGGCTTGGTTTTTAAGAATAGCCAACAAGGTGGAGGTCTTGTGGTCAGCCAGGTGTGACCCTCCCAAATGCAGGTGCTACCCAAGGCGTGCCTAACTCGGTCCTTGTCACTGCCCTGGAGGTTCCTGATCACTGTTTTATCTGCACTGAGGGATGAGGACGGGGGTGGGGGTGGGGTGGTGATGACTCAGAATAGATCAAGGCCACTGAGCCAAGAATGATGGCGCCCAGACAAGAAATCAGTTTTCTTGGAAGTCAAGAGGTGTGTGTGTGTGTGTGTGTGTGTGTGTGTAGGCTCTATGGAAGCTTCCCTACCTACAAAGCTGGAGAGATGCTGTCCTCAGAGGGGTGCTGGTGGGACCAGAGACCACCACATGAATGATGCTGGGGTGGGGGCTCCTTTCCTCCCTGGCCTCCAGGGGAACACAGGTGTCAGCTTGGAGGCAATGACCCAAGAGCCCTATTTCTCATCTACGCAGCTGTCCTTTCTAACTTCAGAAGCCCTGCTCTTTCCAGTTGAGGACGATGCTAACCGTGTGGCAGGCACGGGCTCGCTAATTCTAAGGCACTACCGAGGAGCTGGTGAGCAGCTGGGGGGGCCGAGAAACCCCAGCATGGTTCTGCTTATTGATGAGGGGTTTACGGTTACATGTGAAAGACCACACAAACTTCCTAACTGTGGTGCTATCAGGAGCACAGGTTCAACCCAGGGAGATTCTGGTGTGAGTGCAACCAACGCCCCCTGGCATCTAGCGGGGCGCCTTGGGTGGGGGTCCGAGTGTGTGTGCCACTGTTCCCATGTGTAATGTGGGGGAGATGGCTTTCTCCATAGGGTGCCGGAGTGGGAGTTTCCATGGGAAAGTACTCGCAGGCTTGCAGTGCGCGGACTGTTGCGCTGTGACAGGAAGATGTGTAACCTGGCCTGTGGGGGCTGCTGAGTCAGGAGGGAGCTCACTCCTGGGGCAACACTGAGCCTGGGTCCAGGCATTCTGCAGAGACAGGAGATGGCCTGTGTAGACAAGGGATGCAAGCTGCCAGGAGCAAGGAGAGCAGCAGGTAGTTCACTCAGCAGGTGAGCAGGACACTGGGAGACAGAGCTGGGGACAACAAAGGGCAGGAAGAAGGGGACTTCGGGACACCCATCTTGTGGACGGTGGGAAACAGTGAAGGTTTAAGAGCAGGGGAGACACTTGCCTAAGGCACAGCTTTAGCAGGAACCAACTGGGGATAATGAAAAGATTGGGGAAGTGGGGAGGGAGGGAGGGAGAGAGACTCTAGAAGGCTGGAGACCAGTTTGAAGAATGAGAAACAGCCAGTCTGGCAGTGCTGAAACCTGAACCAGGACCAAGTGTGGTTTTGGAGGCTATGAAAGAGCTCATAGGGGTGGAAGATAGCACTGGGAGGGGGGAGAGGAGCTGGGGGTGTTTGGGGAGCTAAGAAAGAGAAGGGCAAGGAAGTCAGGAAGGGAACAACCCAGAGGCAAAGAGATGGTGATGAGTTTAGACATACAGATTTTAAAGCAGGGCTGGAACAGCCTGGAGACAGCTGGGCAGCTGCAGGGACCTGGGCATTAAATATTTCATATTAAAGTGACAGGGAGACCATGCCGAGCCCAGTGGACAGTGGGGGCAGAGGCTGAGGGCTCAGGGGGTGAGATTGAGGCTGTCCTACAGTTAAAGGCCAGGTGGAGAGGAGAGCACACACACCCTGAAGAGAGCAGAGACGTAGCTGTGGGGTTGGAGGATGCCTGGTCCTTTTAACAGTTACTAAGCAGCATTTAATACCAGAACATGAGCCAGACATGGTAGTTGTGCCTATATTCCAGCCTCCTGGATGACTGAGGCTGGAGGATTACAAGTTTGATCCCTGCCCGGGCAATAGTGACTTGGAAAAACTCTGTTTCATATGAAAAATAAAAAAGGGCTGGAAATGTAGCTCAGTGTGAAGGCCCCAAGTTTAATTCCCAGTACCAAAAAAATAAAAAGAATAATTAAAACAGAATGCAAGCCCCTCTTTACCTGGGCCTATAATCTAGATCTGCTACACTAAGGACCTGGGAGCATGGAACACTTGGATGGGAAGTGAAGGCTTAGATCTCACCCAAGTCCTGCTGGGGCCCTAGGGATGGTGGCACTGCCCTCCAGGAGTGGCGACTTGTGTGTCCTGAAATGTCTGTACTTGTGCCCCCACCAGACACTCCTAGGTATACACAGAGTCTGTTCTTCCTTGTTTTCCACAGTTTGGGCAGCAAGGGTTGTGGTCAGCCCAGGGACACACCATGTTTGCAGCCTCCCCATCCCTGGGGCAGCTAGGGGAACACCAACCCAGACAGGAGGTCCAAACTGAGGCTGCAGGAGCCACTTAAGGCTCTGTCCTCTGTCACCAAGAGTCCCTGTCTCACCCTGAGTCCAGCAATCAGGAACACAGAGTCCTTTACCTTTTCAGATCCACAGTGGTGACATTGAACACAACTCCTTTCAGCCAGAGGATCATGAAGAGGCGCTGGGAGAAGGGACAGTTGCCGATGCTTTCCCCGTCCGTGCCCGCCTGGAGGGATGATAAGCAGAAGACTGAGTGGACATGTCCCCAAGCAAGGAGGATGTTGGGTTACAAGTTGCTGGTGTGAGGGGAGCCTGTCTTTATAGCCAGTGTCACCTCATCTCTGTTTTGCTGGTCCCTTTGTAGTAGTGCTCAGGCTCAGTAAACCAGTCATGAACTGAACTGAATTTGAAACATAGGAAGTTTGTGGACTCGCAGCTTCCTGAAACTACGCAGCCTTGGAATCTTAGTGGAAAGAAAGGACCTCCGATAGCACACTCTCTGCTCATAGGCGATCCCAGAATAATCTAGATGATTCCAGAACATTATATTCCCAAGTAGTCATCCCCAAATAATCTCCACCAGACATATGAATGAGGGAGACTTCAGAAGTCCCCGACTTTTGAGCTGTCCCTGGTAACATTTAGTGAGTAGACTTAGCCACTCCCATTAAGCCTCAGTGCAACTGCAGGTTCATGTGCAAAATAAGTGTCACTCAAGCCACCGAGTCTGGATGGCTTGTCACTAGGTAGATCACTAACACACGTGCAAGCGTGCGCACGCGTGCACACACATACACACACACACACACACACACACACACACTTAGTTACAGGATCCATATCCACTTTGTAGATGGTGATACGCCTGGGAGATGAACTCTCCAAACACAATATTCACTATTGTTATGATGACCATGGATGACATTTAGGAAGAATTTACTAAACATGCCTGTCTGTGATGTGCTATGCCTTGGAGAAGCATCAGGGGACCACTCTGTGACAGCACAAAGCTCTATAGTAGCTTGACACTAGGGGTTTGTGTTGGCGCCACAGCTCCCACAGAGAAAGCACACATGGGAAGAATCACAGCCTCTGCTGCTGGCTCGGGGGATGCTCCCCAACTAGGCCAGCTGTGCAGTGACCATGGAGGGAGACTGGCAGGTGTTCGCACCTGCCTGGCTGCTGGCATGTGTCCATTCTCCACGAGGCCACTGAGCATCTGTGCACAGCAACATTCTCTAGCCAGGAATCCAGCATGGGAAGGACAAAAACCAAGGAAGGCAGGGGAGGGAAGCTGAGTCGGGCACGGGACAGTGTCCTGCAGCTTGCTGTGGAAGCCTGTAGAAGTCTTCGTGCTCTCTCCACATCTGGGAACCTTGCTGCAGTACAAGGGACTGTCAGACTGTGTGTTAGGCCTGATTATACGTGGCTCAGGAAAGCTGAAAGCTGGCATTCTTCCATTTCAGAAACATGCCACAACAAAGAAAACCAGAGAAGGATGCAGACCGACTGCTCTGTTTAGAGCCCCTTCCCCATGGGTTTAACTTGAGAAAGGGATCTTCCCACCCCAGGCTCCAACAGACAGTCCCAGTCCTCAAGGAGGAAACATATTTTCCATTTAATTAGGCCACTGTCAACATTTTTGTTTTCCTCCCTTAACTTGTTTTTTATTTGTTATCCAAGGTGCTCTAGAAATCGGTTCCAGCTTTTGATCATGAATCCATTTCTCCAGCATTCATGGAATGAGTTTGCGATTTCTAAAATCTTGGTACTGAACAAGGGTATCCTAGTATCTCCACCATTTCTCCTATGAAATGTGGTGTTTGTGATTCCTCAAGTGCTGGTCATCCTCTTCCTGCTCTGGTTGAGCTTGAATATAGAGTCTTAACAGGATAAGCCAGTCTGGAAAGACATTAGAGAGACCACAAAGGCTAACATCCTATGTCTCAGCAGGGCAGAGTTAAATGCTCATTGGTTCCGAGCTTAGAAGTATAATAGATTAAAAGATCATGGTGCCAAATCAAATCCGAATCATTAGATTTATTAAGGGCTCCTTAAGTCCAAAAAAACCTTGGCAAAAATCTGTACAGAATTAGTGTTTAAAATTATCTCAACAAAGCAGGTAGAGAGAGCTTGAAATTTCTCCTCTGATGCTTGTGGTGAAACACAGTGACCAGCCCCACTCTCTGCTGTTCCAATAGGAGAAAGGCTCTGATTTCTACCTGTTTCTTGCACAGTTCTTCAGGTGATTCTCATGCTCATCCAGAACCCCCCGGGGCTTCCGGACCAAATGGGGGTGTACAGAGCTTCACAAGGAGCCTAGTGCAAAATAAACTAACTGGGAGGCCCCTGATTCTGCTAGGAACTCAGGGTCCATGGTGTGGTACGTGGGTGAATGGTTGGACCAGGTGTCCAGGGCTTAGGTGTTGCTTTCCTCGACTCTGTTTCCTATTTCCCTTTCTATACTGGAAACTCCTTCATGACCCAGCTCCTCCTTCCTGCACTCCAATCTGTATTTCCTCCCTCACATTCCCATCCTGCACAGGGCCTGAGGGAGTGCACCGTGCTGAATCATCTGGGGGCAGAGAGCACTTGGATAAGATGCCTGGAGAAGCTCAAGTCAATGCCGCCATGTGTAATGCCAAGAGCTCCACTTGCCAATGGGTGTCCTCATGGCTGTTCCCTCTCACAAGGTTCCAAAGTTCTGCCAGGCCCTCCCCCAGGGTGGCAGAAAATACTGTGTCCAGCCATCCTAGCCAGCGCAGCCACGGCCACAGGCACTCAACCACCTCTTGTCTCTCCAGCTGCTTCCCTTCCCAGCCACAGCTAGAAGGTTTGCTTCTTCTGAAATACAGCATCCTGCAGACCTCTGCTTTGGTTTTTCTGGATGTCTGCAGTATAAAGAGGCTTTAGTTCCACTCAACCATGGCTGTCACCTGGCCACTTGGGCAACTGGGTTGATATAGTCTGATACAGCTTCACCAAGAAAATGGGAAGGTGGGAATGACAGGAGCATTCTAGCGGTCTCAAAACCAGGTAAGGTTTTACCTCTTCAAACCTAGGTGGACGCAACCAGGTTGGTACCTCAGTAGCTCACAATGAGGAGCTCATGGAAGGTTCACCTGAAACAGGGTTGGGATTTCTTGTCACTGAAAATTCTGTATTTACAATGACCTCATGCCTATAATCCCAACCTTGGGAAGCTGAGGAGGGTGACCCCCCAGCTCAAGAGCAGCCTGGGCAGCTGAGCAAGACCCTGTCTTAAAAAAATAAAATAAGAGTGGTTGCAGCTCCATGATAGAGCATCTGCGTGCCATGTAAAATGCCTTGGGTTCAATATCCAGCACTGCAAAAGAGAAAGTTGAAGGTTAGTTAAAAGGTTAGAAGGACAAGACCTATAAACAACACCACATTCCTTTTTAATTAGTTTGGAGGTGGGAGACCTTTAACATAAGCACTGTGAATTTGGAGCTGTCACTTTTCCGCATGTGAGCAGTAAGACATTTAGCCAAGTGGAAGCAAGATGACCCCTGACTCTCGTCCCCAGGTCATCCTACAACAAGACTGACAGAGAATAAAAAGCAGAGGATCAGGAGTATTGAGTCCCTGAGTTTTGGCACAAAAAGTTTAGTTTTGGACAAGGAAATTTTCTCAAAGTGGAGATGTTGGACTAGATAGTCATGAAAGACAACTCTGGACTATTTCTAAAGTACAGCTAGGAAAAGGTGAATATCACCGAATTTTTTGTTTGCATCTAATAATTCCAGAGGCTGAATAACCATCTCTCTGAGTCATCCTGGCTCGTGGGACAGGGTCCATGAAATGTTTGCAAGATGAAGGACCTCAAGTGACAGTCTACCCACAACAGGCAAGCAGGTGGGCTGCTGGTCACGAGCTGCACTGCAGGAAGGTTGATCAAAATAAAAGTGAATGTTTACATTTTAAAAAACATTGCATATAAGACATATTCCCAAGAACCCCTCACAATCCTCCCCTTCACTTTGAACACACTCATCCCACAGTTCTTGCCACTTTATGGAGCAGTACCGGATTCCTCTTTCCTGAGCACGCTGCTGCTGAGTACCATCCCATAGGAAGGCAGGATTGTAAAGATAGAAGTTTGCTCTTCTCCACTTTATTCACCTGACCTGGTGCTGTGCAACTTCTGGCTCTTCTCCAAAGTCAAAATAACCATGGAAGGGAAATGGTTTGAATCTATCCAGGACGCCGAGGTAGCTATGATGGCATGGCTCAGAAAAGGGAATGTCCTAGAGCTGCTTCAGGGAGTGGCAAGGACCACGGGATGGGTGAGTGAAGCCAGGGAAAGGATTTTGATGGGTATTCATTGCAATGTGTCTCTTGTGGTGATAACATTTTAATAGGATGCCCCTGTGTTGGGTGGGGGACATGGGCTTTGCCCCTTCCTGCTGTCCTCCAGCAGCTGCCATCACATTCTAGCAGCTGGAATGGGGCAGCAGGAGCAGCACCCCATCTGGAAAGCTGCCCCCAACCCCTTAATGAAGATTCATTAAGCCCTTCACTCTACCCTGGATCAGCTGAGAATCCAATTTTGCAGCCCTCAAAGGATTTTTCTACAGCCGGGCAGGTAGACAGTAAGTAGAGTGCAGTTTCCAACCAAGTGGGGCTGGTGGAAATCTTTCTGGAGAGCATCTGTGTGTACCCTGTAAATGTGATCACAGAAGGCTATGCCGTGCTTTGGGATGCTTGGTCTCCCAAAGTCCTGGAGGCTGGGTCCTCAGAGGGTCGTGGTTAAGAGGTGGCACCTGGAGGGAAGTCTTGGGAAGTGATTGCAGCTGATCTGTGGAGGTGAGTTTGTGCTTCTGGGCAGAAGGCTGCTGTACAAAGAGCAAGATGGGCGTCTCCCCTCACTGGCTTCCTGTCTTGCTATCTGGTTACTCTTGTACGGGCTCAGCCACGTGACACCTTCCACCATGAGGTGGAACCAGGGCAACACCAGCACCAAGCCTTTGAGCTTCCGGATCCATGAGCTAAGTGAACCTCTCTCATTTATAAAGTCTCAAGCCACAGGTACTTTGTTATATAATAGAACACAGACTAACACAGACAGTGAAAAAAAACTGAGCCCTGCTGAATGTCATCTTAGGAGACTTCCTGCAAACTGTTGTGTATCTTTCTGTTTACTCTCTTCAAAGAATAAAATGCTGAAGACACAGGAAAAAATTCTATGTTATTGTAGGGTCTGAATTCTAACGAAGGATTTTTTTCTCTCTAATGTGGAAGATTCATTCAGGGTAAAGATATAAACAGTCACACTGTAGGTTCTGCACCAGATTCCTCCCTTACATCCTCTAATGATGGTGAGGACCAGGGCTTATGAGGGAAAAGATTTAATACATGACACATCATTTATAGGAGTATTTTATAATATTCACCCAAAGAGTCAAATGCAAATGAGTGCAGGAGATCTGTCCACACACAAGAGGCCCAAAGAACCCAGCTGAGGGCCTGGATCCCACAGCAAAGTCCTCCACAAGTCCAGTTGAAGACCTGGAGCCCATGGTAATGTCTCGTACAAATCTGAATCAAAGATGTGCACTGGGAAGGCCCAAAGGTCAGTGGTAGAAGCTAGAAAGTCCGCACCAGCGGATGAAGGATCTGTGCCAGCAGGCTGAGGGATCTGCACCGGAGCCAGGAAGCGATGCTCAAGGTAAGAACCAGAGTTCCCCTGAAGAGAACCCCAGCTACCCTCAGCAACAGTGAGGTCCTGAGCTCCTCCAACATGGAGAACAGCTGAGTTTATATCAGGAACGCCAGCATGACAGCTTCTCCAGGAGAGTCAACAGCACACCACCTTCCCCTCCAGTTCTCTTATTATGTTGTTGGCAACAATCCTCAGGTGAGCCGTCTGCACCCAGCACCATGCTGATTCAGTTCAGCTGGGTGCTACAAGATGCCCATTAGTTAATCCACCCCAACGGGGAGCAGGTAAAAGGGAGCCCAGTTCTTGATGGAGAGTAGCGCTCAGCCCAGCTCCTTCTGGCACTCTGCCCTCCAGACCTATTTTGCTTTCCTCCTCTTCTCTATGCTGCTGTGGCAGGTTGGAAAAAGCTGGTTGATGCCACTGTGCCGTAGGAAATGGTCCTGCTCCCCCAGTGCCCCAACATGGAGATTACCCTCCCGGTTTCCGCCAAGCCTGAGAATTCAGTGTAAAGACCACATATCTCCTGCTTTAGAAAAGGGCTTTGGAAAACAGCCTCACCATTACAGACATGGAAACAGCCAGGTTTTATGACAGGGAGACTCAATTTCATTTTGGTTGCCTTGAAAAAAAAAATCAGTCTGAATTTGTGCCTGGCAGAGTTATATGTGCAAATTTAGGTTGAGCTGTAATTGAAAAGGAGTCTGTCTTTTGTAAGACTCCAGGCCAAAAGAGGAAATGAAAACCTTTTCCAAATGGCAGGCTAAGGCAGGAAATGTTCTATTTATTATACTCCCATAAAAAAATAATAAACCTGTCCCAGTAATTATACCGCACACACAATAGTCCAGGCGTTCGCCCAGGAAGCTACAACCTGAAAGTGGATTTCTCTGCAGAAAGGAAATTTTTTTAAGACCCACCATATATTTTTTCACAAGTCCCCTTGTAGTTGGGAGGGACAAATTGCCCATCAGTTTCCTGTCTGACCAGGGGGAGCCCCAAGCATGCTACATGCTGGTCTGTATGCATTGTTCTGTAAGATGAGTGTACCCTCCCACAAGTAATGACTTTGATCTGCTTCCTGCATCCTTATCCTGAGTCAGGGAAGCCCACATAATGCCTGACCTTAAGTCCTTTGATTTTGTCTCTGCTCACTGTTCAGCCATGTTAATTGGGTGTGAAGAAATTGGACGTGATCCTTGCTTGTGAAGAGTTTTCAAACGAATTCTCTACTTTATGTCGCTGTCACAAAGATACAACTGTCCCTGTGAGTTGACTCCAAATGAAGTGATGTGTAGGAATTGTTCTTTCCCTCCATTGGATCCCTTCTGTAAATCTCAGAATCTGATATGATACCCTGGGGGTACCAAGCACCAAGAAAACTTGTTTTGTGTCCCTTATATCCTGGGTGGCTTCCTGAAAGCCATTTGGGGTGTTGATGCAGAACATGTGGTCAGCTCTCCCGGAGATCCCTAACTGTAGGTCTGCGGTAGATGTTTATGTAGCTGGGTCACATTACAGGGTCTCTCAAATGGAATAGGTGTGCCTGTCAGTCGAAAACTGTATCAGGGCCATCCACTCCCCTCACCAACTCTGCCAAACAATTGCTGCCCTGGCAAGCCAAACTCAGCACCTTCCCCTTACTTGCAAGAAACTCCCAAGGAAGGAAGCCTGCTATTGTTGAGCTATGTTTAGAATAGGCGATAAGCTATAAGTAACAACAGCCATTCATCTGTCTTGTGTTTTGGATCAGCTCCTTCAAGTGATTGTGTGATAAAGAACAGCAAAGAAGTTTCAAATTGTGCTCCATCTCCCAACACAGGGAGGAGATTCTAAGATCTTTAGAATCCTTGGGGAACCACACCAGCATCATTTGCAATTGCAAGTTTTGTTTACAAGGCTGAACTTTGTGGAGGCGAGAAATGTGCTGAAGAGCTAGAAGAAACAGAGACCCAAAGCAGAGACCCTGGCAGCAGAGACATTCCGTAGGGCTGGAAAGAAACGAGGTCTTGGAGACAACTGAATGTAAGCAGGGTGTGTTCACTGAAGACTTGATGGCACTAGCAGCTGGATACCCAGCTGTGAGCAGGGATTTCTTTTCCCTGTCCCTTCATTTGGAATTTTATTAGAAGATGGCTTGCACTGGCCTCAAAGGTATTCTCTTGTTTGTAATGGGAATAGTAACAACTGTCACCTGCTTCACAAGTTCCACGAGGATCCTGGGAGGACAATGCCCAGACCATGCCCAGAAAGGATGAGGGAAGTGAGCAAGCACCATCCCATAAGCACCTCGCCTCAGTGCTTTGGAACGGTAGCTGGAATTCAATGTCCCACAGCTCTGGAGACTCTTGGGAAGATGAAGATGACTCTGCCCCTCAACTGAGCCCCAACAGGGGGATCCCAGCAGTGGCTCCCAAAGCAGGTTCCCTGATAGGTGGAAATTCTAGGCTGTTTCTGACCTTCCTACTCAAAGCAGATCCATGAACCCTCAGAGTCTGAACCCTAGAAACTTCTTAGAAATCTAGGTGCCCAAGCTCAGCCTGTCTTTAATGAACCTGAGCCTGCATTTTTAGCAAGCTCTCTCTCTCTTCCTGAGTGATTTATGCCTATTAGTGTCTGAGAAGACAGCACTTTGCAATCTTTGGAAGACACCGACCTCATACTGCACCAGAGTACAGCCCTTCATAACCAGTGCTGTGGTCAGTGAACTCAAGCTTTCTAAAACAAATTATTTGAAAAGTGCATCTCTGCACATCTGGATTTCACATAACTTCTGTTTAGGGCAAAAAAAAAAAAATCTCTACTTTTGTACATAGTAATCTGGTTCTTTTGGTTTCTAAAAAAGTTGTCAGTGAATCTCAGCCAAATTTCTGTACCTTGTGCAGAGGAGGAGCCTGCTTGCAAATGGCAGTGGCAGCCAGGTGCTGAAAGGGGACACTGGACTGCAATGGGAGCCGTGGTTGGATTATTTATGGAAATTCCATGACTTAGCCAGTCTGCTAGAAGCCAGCTGTGCCCAGCGTCACTGAGCAAGATCCTCCCAAGCAGTGCCATCCTCACCCGAGGTCGCCCGCCTCTTCCCCATGGAACCCAGATGCTAACCTTGCATGCAGGTCATGTGACAAAGCCCTGATGTATCCCAAGAGGGTCAAACTCTCTGATGGTTCCCCAGGAGCTCCCCATATGTATCACATCTACTTGTCTGGAACCCCATGGCACACAGAACCCAAGGCTGCAGAAAAACAAGGAAGAACATGCTACAAACAACCTTAGGGAAAAACCCTCTGCTTCAGTGTTTCTACCTGTATCACAGAGAGAAAGGTTTTCTTTGCATATATATATATATATATATATATATATATATATATATATATTAAACTGTAAGTATAAATTTACCTTTTATAATCACTAACATTTGATCCTCAAAAGCAGGGTACTACAAACTGCATGTTCACTGATGGCAGATGCTGGTAATAATATGATACAGCCACATGGAGGAATATCATGCAGCTATTGAAAAGAATGAACTGTGTTCTTTGGCATTATTATTCTGGAGGGAGTGTTGTGGTTAGAGGAAAAGGCCATAAATGTGAACAGCAGGACACCACCCCCCCCAAGGTAGGGTCTCTTGCTACATAGTCCAAGATGGCTTCAAATTTGTGAGCCTCCTGCCTCAGCCTCCTGAATGCTGGGGTTTCAGGAATGTGTTATGATACCCAACTGGTATCTTTTTTCTTCTTTAATTAAAAATAAAATCCTCCAAGTGTTCATTAGTGCACATGTGTGTGTATGTGTGTGTCCATGTGTGGGTGTGTACACTGGGGGAAGTGGGGACATTACCTCATGCTGATAAGATCAGTGACTTCAGGATAAAGCCCTAATATTTACTTTATATGTTTCTAGGCAAGGAACTCTCTGAAACTCTTGGGACCAGATGTGTTTCAAAATCCAAACTATTTTGGGATGTAAGAAGGTGACATGATGTGCGTGTGGATATATATGCAACCCCACTTCAGTCCCCAACAGGCCCATGCCCACCCTCAAGTCCACTGTTGCATCTGCAGCATGAGGTACGACACACAGGACACGAGTCACATCCGCAGGGTCAGGTCAGTTTTACATCCAAGTGGACTTTCACTGACTGGTGAAAGGAACTTTATGTTTTCAGGGCTTCTTAAATTTCAGGGTGGTAGCCAAGGAATTGTAGACATCTGTGTTTCTTTAGGGCTTGATTTTTCAAAATGATCATATATTTGTAATTTCAAGACAAATACAGTAGAGTAAGAGGGAAGGGACATATAAGAAAGAAAACCTAGAGGGAACCCCCTCTGACACTCCACGTACAAGGCTAAGGTATAGACCAGAGTATGATCATGGGTACGGCTTGATGAGATTTAGGGACAGAGTGGCCTTCCCTGGGGACACAGCAATGTAACGCCTACTGACCTTGGGGAAAACAGAGGTGAAAGAAAAATTTTTAATGAAATAGAAAGTCACTTAGGTGCTTAGGAGTGATGGCCCCTTCTGTGGTCCCCATGTGACCCGTGTCACTCACCATGCACCTGAACAAATGTGTTTCTGTCAGAGTTAACATGCACGTCAAGGGAAGTCCTGGGGAATGTACAATGTGTGTCCATCAATGACCTCAGGGTCTCCTCGAGCAGACAGCACGTGGATCTGTCTGGGCTCAATCTGGACATCTCCTTTTAAATAGAGCTAAGTTACTGATTTTAAAAAATGTCTTCTAGGTGTCATGAATTCGCATACATGGAATTGCAAAGCACAAAGTGGTATTTTGCCTGTCAATCTCTAAGCTCAGTCAGCTCGGTGGAGACTCAGTTTCTCTCACTATGAAGTGGGGTTACAGCCCTTCCTCACCCTCACTGGGTGGGGGGGGTGCACAGTAAAATGAAAAGTACTGGAAACCTTTTGGACTTGTGTGTGCTGTAAGATACCAGTGGCCCATTGCTCTGTGTTACATAGATGAAGGATTAGACATGAGTGATGTTGAAGCCCGCAGGCTGGAGCCAGAAGCCTGGGTCTAGTTCAGATGCCCCCCGAGAGCATGGGTGCCCATCTCTCAGAGGCCCCATGAGACCCTGTGCAGGGGAGCCCTCTGACCACTGGAAGCCATTACAGCTTTTAACCACTACAGGAAGACAAAGGTTAACATGATAAAAATACCGACGGTCTCCGATCATCCTGGCTGGACCTGAATAGCTTTTCTGCTTTACCACAGGACGGAAGTGAACCCATCTGACCCTTCTGGCTTTCACTGTCACTAGCAAGTCACATAAAGTACTCAGCACTTTATTATAAGATAGACTTTGCATTTGCTGATTTTGTTCAGTTAGAGCTTCGTGTAAGGGTTTGGAGTACGTTTCATGCAGGCCAGGCCGGCCTATGATATTCACAAGCTGCTCATACTACATGCATTTCTGGTTTCCGGTAGGTTCATCAGAGATGACTACATCCTAATTTTCAAAGTGCCTGTTTAATCTTATGTGCAATAAGTGGTTAGCCGCTGTCCCTGCATGCCCAGGGGAAAGTGTGGCTCCTGGGTGCAATACTGGGGAAAGGGAAGTCTCCTTCCATTCTCATCATTTGTTCTCTGATCTTTTTTTTTTTCTTTTCTTTTTTCTCTGCCAGCTTATTTATTTGTTACACACACAGCACAGGGTGACTCCCTGGCTTGCCTGGGACTGAGGGGAACTCAGCATTTTCAGAGCTTGAAACTAGAGTGTCTTTGGGATGTTGGATGAGTTGCCCACCCTCTTATTGGACCTTTCTACTTTCCAAGAGGACCCTGAGACACCGCCGCTTCCATTTCTCAAGCTCCTTGTGTAGTGTCTACACTCGGACAAGGCACTCGTGTCAGGCAGCTCCAAAATCTCAGCACTTTTCTACTTCTTTTGTTTCATTGCGCTACAGTTTTATCTTCCATGGGCTCAAAGCTAGCGCTTCTCCATACTGATACTCACTCCAGACTTGGTTTAAATGTTTAGCTGAGTGGTGGATACTACAGTGGCTCTGGCCTATGGTTTTACCAAACCTAACTAGAGCAAGTAGAAGGCAGCTGGTCTGGAAAACAGTAACACAGCCAAAGCAACTTGCTGCTGATTCTTCAGGCAGAATTTTCTGTGCAGTGCACATATAAATTCTTATAATCAATAGTTGCAACACACAAATGACTTATAATCAATAGTTGCAACACACAAATGAATTTTAGATAAAGAGGCAGGGCGATGGAAGCCCCTGAGTAACAGGGATGACATTGCTTCTGTAGTCTCCTGGTCCTCTCTCTTGCCTTTGGATCTGCCTCCCTGTGTCCCCTGATAGCACTCCAGGCTTCTTACGGTGAACCATACGTGTCACTCTTTCTAATGTCACTACAGGCATCAATGACAATCATGCTGCATTCATCACTGATGTACACAGATAGTAAGGAACATCCTGGAGCATTGCCCTGAGAATGCTTTCCTCAAAACTGAGGCAAAAGAGCCTCAGCAGCTCCTGGGCTCCTGAGTCTTCCTGGGCTCCAGTACCCACAAGCTCTGTAACCTGCAGCGAGTTCTCTGGCCACATCTTGCTCCTCTGTAAAGCAGCAATGTGGAGAGGGACATTCATGATAAGGTGTGGTAGATAATGGTCACTTAGCCTGAGGTATAAACAAAGGCTTCAGTCAGCTCTCTCTCAGATTGGGAGGCCGCACAGATGAGCGCTTTCAATACGAGACATCTAAGAAGTCAGTGATTAGCATTTTGTACCGATGGACCCTTTTATCTCTTGTCTGGGGATCAGTCTAAATGACAGGCAGCTGGAACTTACAGGCACTGAAAAGAATAATGATAAAGCCAAAAACAGATAACTTTGATAAAGATGAGGAGAGATTCAAGCACAAGACCTGCTACCTATTTTTATGGGCTGCACAGGGAAAATGAAATTCAACCAAAGCTAGGAGCAGGTTCCCTATTGCCTGTGTTTGGCAGAAACCCTTGATTCCCAACAAATCACCTCAATCCTCAGATCTCCCCGGGGTCTTTGTCACACACAGCCTGGTCACCCCAGACCTAAAATCCACGTGGCAGCATGGAAATGGAGGTGGGGTAGTCAGATAGCGCTTTGTGAATATTCTTGCCAGGAAGACATACAAACCCATATGTTCTGGGATGGGGTGTGCGCAGTTACGTACACAGCCACCAAAGTGCCATTGAAAGAGGAATGTGCCCTGCATTCCCGAGTGGGGATGGGAGTGACAGGTCACGGACCCATTGTGCTTGGCACAGCACATGCCTGGGGCAGGGCAGGTCTGCAACAACCCACAGGTACACAAAGCTTGACTCAGGCTGGCTCGGCTCCTGTACATGGGGGCGTGTGTTCAGGGGAGTCCAGGTATGCAGGTGGGGATGTGGGGAGCAGTAGATGCAGACTGGCTGGAGTGAGGAAGTCCAGGGAGGTTGAGAGGCTGCTTGGGGCTGTGACTTGGACCTCGAGTGACCCCAAGGCCCCGGTGTTAAAGGCCTGGTCTATAAGGCACTATTGGGAAGGAGTGGACCTTTTAGAAATTGGGGCCCAGCAGGAGAAAGCTGGATCCTTGCGTATATACTTTCCAAGAGAATTTGGGGACAATGTCCCCTTCTGCTCTCTGCTTCCTTGCTGCAACGAGGTGAACAGGCCTCCACCCTATGCTTCCAATAGGATGTCCTTGCTACCACAGGCTCAGGGCAACTGGGCCAGGAGACCACAGGCTGAAACAAACCCTTCCTTCTGATAACACTGACTGTTTCTGTTATTCTGTCCCCACGATGGAAAGCTAATGCATCGCAGGAAAGAAGACCAGGCTCAGGACCCTCCTGTCCCTCCACAGACATCCAGGTGCCAGCCCAATGCTAAGGAAACCAGGTCAGTAACTGCCATCCTTGCCCCTATTCATTCCTCAAAGAACCGACACCAGGTAGGAGAATGGCCTGCTCTTCTAAAGCAGAGGTCAGAGCAGTGAGGAAGCTACACAGCAGGGCGCCCGCAGCAGGGCCCCAAAGCAGCTCCTCAGCCTGAGGGGCGGGGCTGAGAAGCTTAGGGGGTTCAGGTCAGGAGAGAGAGAATGCAGGGCACATCCAGAGGACAGAACCATCGGGACAAAAGCAAGTGGTCCTTCTGTCACCTGGGCTGAGGTGTCCATGGGGCTGTGGTCTGGCAGTAAGACAGAAACAGTGAGTGACAGAACCAGGAGATAAACAGAGCTGCTCATGAAGTTATCCCTCCTACCCAGGGCAGAAACTTCTGAGTTAATCTCCCTGTGAAAATTTTCAGAGGAGTGGGGTGTGGCTCAGGGGCAAGCCCCTGCCTAGTACGCAGGAGGCCTGGGTTCCACCTCAGCACCAGAGGAAAGTGTAATTGTCGCTGCCCCCTCAGGACAGCAGAGCAAGCGGATGTGCAAGCTTCCCTGCTTGCTAATGTCTTTGTTCATTTTCTGTAGACAGCAAACTCACTCTACAAACCCTTTAAGCTCTCTGCATGAAGCCGGGAAGTGGCTGCTTCCTAACCAGCTGGCTGGGGTCCTCTGTCTGTTCCTCCAGGCCCTGAGCTGTCTCTGCTCTGCTCTGTATCCCAGGGAGGGGGATGGTGGGGATGCCATCAACCGGCTCCCTACTCTGGGTCAGAGGATGCGGTGCACCAGAGAGAGGCACCGGAGAAGCCTGGGAGGTCTTCTGAGCATGAAGCCAGTGTACTTAATGCCCTGAGCCTCTGTCCCTGTTGGTCACTCTGGGTTGCTCTATCCTCTTTTTTTTTTTTTTTTTTTTTTTCAGTACCAGGGATCGATCTCATGACCTCACACTTGCCAGGCAGGCGCTTATGCCACTGAGCTGAATCCCCAGCCCATATCCTCTTAACAAAGGGTCACACTCATCCCTGAGCCTCTGTTTAGGCAAAGGCTCAGGTTTCCTGAGCAGGGGTAAAAGTTCAGTGGCTTCTGCTCCTGCAGGGGTATTCCCTACCGTTTCTTATCCCTGCCTCTACACTCTGCTTGGGCCTTTACAAAGAATCCCTTTAATAAACTCTCTCCCAAGTTTCCAGTTTGGGGCTCCAGTGGTTTTCATGTACAACCCGGCCTATCCTGTATCCCTAGATCCTTTGGTGTAACTGGAACACAGGGCTGTGGGATGCTTAGTGCCAGTGGATGAGACCAGCGATGGCTGAGGAAATGGGTGGGGAGTCAGGAAACTCAGGACCGGTCCCATGAGTAGCTGTGGGACCTCAGGCAGTAAAATCCCTGTGCTGTTGATTTTTGAAGGAAGGACCTTGTGGCCTAAGAACCGAGAGGGTAGTGGTCTCCGCACAGGGGAAGGTGAGCTTGAAGTGGGATTTGGGACCATGGATCCCAGAGCATCATGTTCTTAGCCTTCAGAGCCCTGGGGGAGAAGAAGACTGGGCCAAAGCAGCCCTCTTTGCTCTTTTGATAATAATAAATTTCCATATGGTGTAGTGGAACAAAGAAAAAGGATTCCTGCCACCCTGAAGTACTGGAAAGTTCTTGGGCTCAGTGAGGCTGTGAGGTCTTTCTGGCCGTGGAGCTGAGATTTCCCCTCTGCTTGTGTATCCAGTAGGGGACCTGATTGGATGCCACCTCTCCTCCAGTGGCTAGGAGCTCGTGTGCTTGTGATATTGTACAGCTGCTTACATGACAAAGAACTATGATGGTCACCTTGCCTGATGTAGTGGGGGAAGCTTGTGCAGGGAGAGACAACCCTGATACTGCATTCCAGAATGACACTGATCCGAGCCACTTTCTGTGAATGATTCACATATCTCATTGGCCCTGTATGTGTCTCTCTTGTGAGCCAACATGGCTCCAGTGTAGCCCATGAAACTGGAGATTTGACCCTGTCAGAGGCCGCCAGTAAGGTGGTTGGAATAGTAGCACGGACACTTCTGTGGGTTCACCCAGCACTCAGCCCCACTCACCCAGCTGCTGCAGGGACCACTGATGATGCGTGTTTCCTGGAGACATTTATCAGCATCCTGCTCATTCTGCAAAACTCTTCCTGATAACCACCTGGGGGACGTCATTGCTTCTCTCTTTTTAGTCTACCTCCAGCTCTGTCTCCTGCTGGCCTTTGCAGGAACATACCTGGGATGGGTGGTGGTCTGATTTTGGCTCTTGTACTAAACTGGCTCTGTTGGAGGAACATGTTGTACCTCCTGTCTCATTCTCTACAAGCCTGTACAGACAAAGTTGAGAAAGTACTCACTGGTTTATGGACACAGGGTAAGAATTGACTAGAGAGGAATTTATAAGATACATCTTGGCTTAGTGTTGTAATCACAATACCAAGGTCTTAAAACTCTGCTCAGGTTGTGGGTCCAATAATACAAGTTCATTTCTCATAGAGCTGGAGGCTGGGAAAACCCACAATTAAGCTGATGGCCAATTTGGTCCCTGGGATGGCCTTTTAGGAGACTGCCTTCCAGCTGAGTACTGACAGAACAGAAAGATTTCTCCTTCTTTTTAGAAGACCACCAACCCTACTGGATTAGGTACCTACCTTATGACCCTATTTGACCTTAATTATCCCCTGAAAGCACCACATCCAGTCACAGTCACTTCAAGGATTAGGGCTTTCAACATAGGAATTTAATGAGCTACAGAGACAGGGACACAATGCAGGCCATAGCATCCCAAATTCATGAACTTCTCACATGTGAAACTCACTCATTTCTGCTCAATCACTCCAAAAGCTTCATCTCACCCCAGCATCAACTCTAAGTCCAAAGCCTCACCAAAATCCACCTAGATCGGGTAAGAGGGAAACCCAAGGTGTGGCTCATCCTGGGGAAGAATTCCTCCTGTGCTGTACATCTGTGAAGCCCCGACAAGCTATGCGCTTCCACAGTTCCATGCGGGGACATTCCAGGAGGGAGAAGCTGGAGTGAGAGAGGCCATGAATCCCAAGCCAGTGCAAAACCTAGTAGGGGAAATCCCGTTACATCTTAAGTTTTGAGAATCATCCTTATTGGTCCAATGTCCCACATTGTGGATAGTGGTTTCACTTCTGTGGCTACGGGTTGGTAGGGGTCCCACTGCCAAGGCTCTACTGGGCAGGAGAAGTCCTGCCCCTAGCTCTGGGTGGCCCTCTCTCCAGTAGCCCACAGGTGAGCCCACACCTAGCTCTGATAAGAGACCTGGTCTGCTGAATGTGAAGTGCTGGCCCCACTCTTTGAAAACAAGGCCCTTTCCCAGCTTCTCCTGCAAGTAGCCCCAGCATCGTATGGGAGTTAAAAGATTTAGCCAACATCTGCTTCTGATGCTACCTTTATAAGGAGGGAATCATTCTGGCTGGGAGAAGTCAAGGCTATTTGAAATTTGGACAAAAGTGTTAAGAAAACTCCCAGATGAAGATATAGGCTCACAGCAGTGGTATTTTACAATCAGTACTTCTCTGTGCCTAACATCAGTGTCTGGTCAGCATCTCAGGAGCTGCCTTCACAAAATCACACTCACAGTGTCAATAAACCTGGAATGAGACAATGACCAAGGTCCTTCTTTTCTCTACAAGGATTCTCTGCCCTGGCTCTGTTTTGTAAACAAGGATATGGATATTAGCTGGAGCAAGCTAGACAGCCATCCAAAATATCACATCCAAAAGATGTGATTTTTTATACAATGGAGCACTACTCAGCTATAAATAAGGATAAACTTGAAACGTTTGTAGGGAACTGGATGCAATTTGAGACCATACTCACAAGTGAAATAAATCAGACTCTTGTATATAAACATTGAGCTGTTTCCCTAGTGTAAAATGCTGAAAAAGTAAATAAGATCCAAAATGTACAATAGATATTGTGAAATGGAAAGAAATTGTTCAACAGTAAAGAGAAGCTGGAATGGGGAAAAGGAAAAAAAAATATACACACACACAAAAAAAATAGTTAAGATAGTTATACTGCTAACTGCTATTTGTTCATTAAAATAACTAATTGCCTATATTGTTTGAACAATTTTCCATGCCTATCTCTTATAATATGAGCAACTTCTTAGAAGATAATTATGTGTAATGTACTAACCATTTTTACTCTCCTACAACCATGTTTTGAAATTTTGTACCATTGTTTTTATTTTCTTTAAAAAAAAAAAAAAGCTACCGAAATTCCTCAAGGAGCAGAGAGCCGGGCAAGTCACATCTGCCCTTCAGAATGGGAGGTGACAGCAAAGGTACCAGTGCTGGACTCGCACTTTGAGGGTCTCTCCCACGGGATGTTGGTGTTGGACTCTCATTTCCAGTCAGTTCCTGGGTATGTGCGTGGTGCAACCCAGGATTCACCCAGGACCTCACATATGTGAGCTCTCTCCAGTGACATGCCCACCTGCATTCAAGGGATAGGAGTTCAGAGTGTGAGTTTGGAAATTAATGCATGAGACCCAACTCTTCTTCCAGGACTTGAATGACCTTGGGGGAGACAAGGAGCTTCCTCCTAAAACCCTTCCTCATCTAAAAAGTAAGATCAAGGGGACAAAGTTGCCAGTCAATTAAATTACATAATTATGCAAATAGGCTTTAAAGACTGCAAGGGTTTTACAAGTGAAAAATGGTATAAAGAACAAACGCAAGAGACATGATCTGTCCTCATCTGAAAATCTCACCCACAGTTTCACAGAGCCCACACCAGTGTTCTGCCATTATTTTTTAAAGCGATTTCCACTCATGTTTAACTCACTAGTTTCCATTGCAGCCACAAGCCAGCCAATTAAAGAGGTGGCTAAAAATATAACTATCTAAAGCAAACAAATATCACCCTCTTTCTTGATTTTTTGTTTTAGAAAACCACTTGAAGTGGTCAACAAGCACCCAATGAGCAATGGCTGCTAAAAGATGCTGAGTTTTAGATCCTACCCCCAAGCAAATGCTGACAGGTAGTGTCTAGGGACCTCCTCGACTGCAGGAGAGTGTCCTAGTGGTAAACCCTCAACACCAACATTCTCATGGGAGAGTGAGCTATAATGTGGTGACCTCTGTGATGAATAAGGGTGTCCTCCTCCCTCAGAAAGTACACAGGCCAAGCTCCAAGGTCAGAGTCATGATCGTAATCTGAGGGGAACAAATAGCCTGAAATACTCCCAAGGTGTCATTGCACTGGAAACTAGAATTTTACTTTGACCTGTGTGCTTCTTAACTTTATATGTCTCTCTAGCTTAAAGAATGCCTAGTTGATTGGTTGGCTGGTTTGATGTTGGAATAGCCTGATGTCAAGACCTAAGTCTGTACTTCCAAGCTATGTGACTTTGGAAAAGAGATTGGGTGTTTGAAACTCAGTCTCCTTCTGTATGAAACAGGCCCGTGTTGGCTCCACTCCCATGAAGTCTATGTAAAGACAAGATGGCAGGCTTGTCTGCACCAGTGAGAGCTCAACCCACCTGCGGTAAACAGATCCTACGAGGTCCCCATGACCCCCGCCTTCTGACATTCATGCCCTTGCATGTAATCCTCTCACCTTGAGGGTGGATGGGATCTATGACTTGTTTGTGACCAACAGGATGTGATAAAGCTAAGAAGTTTTGCAGATGTAACCAAGGGCCCAAATCAGGAGGAGACCATTTCTGTCCTTGGAAAAGAAAAGAACTATGGCATGAGTTGCCTGTGGAGAAGGTACATGACTAGGAATTGTGGAGAATTCCAGGGGTTGCCATGGCATGGAACTGAATTGTGACTCACAAAGGTAGATAATACTAATGATAGCTATCTGTGGATATAGACTCATGCAATCTTCTCAACAGCCCTGGAAGAGATGGTTGGAGGGGCACTACAATTGTGGATTGACCACCTATACCCTACTAGGGGTAAGATGCTACGGCACGGACCATGTCCTTTGCCTGGATCCTATTCTTCACATATGGCAGCTACTACTGCATGTGGGGGACCACGGATATGCTCATGGGTCACTGACTCCTCTTCCCCATTTGGGGTCCTGTCTCTGCTTGCCCCCCTCCCACATCTCTGCCCTGAATCTAACATCAGAGTCTTCACTCATGTGAAAGAATAATCACTGCTGAATGGTCCAAGATGCTAGTGGGTAGCTACACCACTAGGGAAAGTTAAGAGTTCTCTTTGTATTTTTGGAATCACAATTACACACTTAGTTGGTGTTATAAAGCTCTGTTCTATTAACTGAGATGGAGGAATAAGATACAGAAGAATGTATGTGGCAGTCAGAAAAGATGCCTTTAAAACAACAGAATCCTAGGTGGTTTCTAAGGAAGAGGAGAATTTCAGCAAAGAAATGGTAGGTCTGGAGGTCTGACATTAAGGCAGCAGGAAATACAGACACCCCCCCCCCAACCTTGGAGTTCCTGTGCTGAGGTTAGAATCTCCCAGAAATCTCTCATGTGCAGTCATTTTAGAGATTGAATGGATTAAAGTTCTGGCTGTATGTTAGAATCACTATGAAGAATTACTGATGCTTGGACCCCAACCCTAGAGATTCTGACTTGGTTGGTTGGGAACAGAGGCAGGCATGGCATCAGTCAAAGGTTCCCGAGGTGTCTTTTAAACAAGGCTGAGAGAACACAGCAGCGAGGTAATCGGAGGGAGAGGGTCTGTGTGATGGGAGGGGAGGTTAATGAGTGTCGAGAATTTAACACTTATATGCACAGCTTGGGCAAATAGAGATTTTGGCTGAATCTGAATTTTTAAGCAAGATTTTTAAAAATTAGACTTTAATTTTGTGTTACAGGTTTTGAATACACAACTTTTAAAATGCTTTCAAGGGCACGAAAATCAAAGCAAGGTAGAATCATAGCAAAAAAAGAACAAAAGGGAAAGAAAGACTTTATTGAAAGATCACTAAAGAGTAATAATGGAAGAGAAAAGCCTGTCTCCATCCCGAAGTAGTACCAGGTGCTCATGCCTGTAAGCTCCATCCCTAACTCTGACTCTTGTGCACCTGGGATACACCGCAAGGCCATACCCTAGGTAGGAGGTGCTTGGCAGACAGCTGTGAAATAAACTGGTGACTGAACTCATTGCTAACCAGCATCCCTTCCAGAAAATGACAGGCAATGCTGGCTGTGTCCAAAGGCTGTGAGGTGTCCGCTGCATTCAAAATGGGAATGGCTACACATACATGTATGTCATCAGACTGTTAAGGGGTATACAAGAGTGAAAGCAAATCCTTCCTGGGGACATTCTAAGCTACAGAAGATTTTAGAACACTGAATTCAATCCTGCTTATTAGCAAGTCAACTTCTGGGTGAACCTGCTATAGGACATGTTATGTATATATGTGTCCAGATACTTGTGCACTTACACAGCAGAGTAGCTGTGATAAATCTGTATCCGTGTCTTTTGTGGCTCCCTCAAGGGGGATAGCCTGGGTATACATGGATTTCATTTGAAGCTTAAAAGAGACTTGAACAGCACTTGAGATCTTGGAAGGGCCAGGAGAACAGCCGTGAGCCAGTGCTTCTTACATTGTTATGGCAATCAGAAAGCCCGAGGATTCCAGCCAGTTCTGCAGCTCACTGGGCCTGACCTGGTTTCCAAATCTTGGGATCTGGGAGGGACTTTTATGAGGCCATGTGAGCCAAAAACATCTGCTTGTTTATAAAAGGGAATTTTCTGAAATTTTAATGTCTACATTGCAATGCAAACAGGGTTTGTGCACTTAAAGTGAGTGAGCAGAATTCATTTGGGCAACAGAGAATCATGAGCATATTTAATCTTTTACTGCTCTGGTCATCAGGGTAGGGAGATCTTATCAAACAAGTTCTCGATCTCTGAGGAACTCACTGAGTACCTGTGAAATGATTAGCTCTGTGCGAACTTACAGGGATGGTGAACATAAAATCAGTGCATCTGCTTTCACATGGCTTTCAGCTCAGTTTATGTGACATAAACCAGACAATATGTGAGGATTTCAACTCAGGGCAGGAGTAGGAAAGCCCTTCTCTGTTCCTCACGTGACTGCTGCACTTCCAAAGCACAGCCTCACCTGCACCATCTCACGGTGACACAACCTTCCCATGGCAGAGCCCCAGTCACTCTCACCCCTGCTCCTCACTGCAAAGGTGTGAGCCAAGGAGGAGATCGAATCAATGGGCCTCTGAAGTGGGACTTGGTTTTCTAACAGTTGCCACTGTTTTCTGGAACCTGTGCTGCGCCAGTACCTGGTGTTTGTAGCAATTCCTGTGAGGTCACCTACTTCACTCACGGGGGTGCACCTCTCTCTCGGGTAACCCATATCTCTGTTCGACAAATCCAGCCACAGCAGTCCTTCAGGATATTAGGCCAACATTGGCCTCTCCACTTAAAAATTTAAAATCAGCCCTCACCTCTCCTGCCCCGGGGACACACAAATAAGCTTCCTTCCTCCTCAGGGCCCTAACAGCGTGGGTGAGGGTCAGCAGGGTTCCCACCAGCCATGCTCCAGTGAACACTGGCGGGGTCTTCAGTAGGCTAAATGCCACCTGACCGTGCAGTATGCACGGTCAGCATGGAGCAAACCTCAGGTTAAATCTGGCTTTTATTACCCAACACCACTTCTGTGAAAGATGGACAAAAACAGGCAAGTCTAGGCACATAAAGATCATGGGGAGTCCCGGTCCCTACACCCCCAGCTCCTGTGAGTGCCATGGAAGCCTCCAACCCTTCGTGGTAGTGATGTCCGCATTTGGTCCACTCGTCCACTTAGCAGACAAATTATAGTCACTTGCACATTTACATTTTTCAACACAGTAAGTCCCTGACTTATGAACATTTGAGCCATGAACTTTCACAGGTGACCTGTATGAGACTCACTTTGTCAGCTTATGAAGAAATATGATTTACAAACAGTTCTCCTGGAACAGAACTTGTCCATATGTTGAGGACTTACTGTATAGTGGAAAGGTACTGTTAATATATTACCAACATTCAAGCTGATGATAGTACTTAGCAAAGGGGCTGTGAAATGGTATTAAAAGGTCTAACGTGGTCAAGGAGTGATGGCTCCTTCATGCCAGGTCCCAGGCAGATGCACTGGCCCCTTTGGTCTCTCCTTCAGGGAGAGGTAGGTTAGGAACACTTGTGGCCTACATGACTTCAGACAAGTCGTTTAACTGTGGCTGCCTTGGTTTCCTCCTCTGTCAATGGGGATGCACCTAATGATGTTACTATAATGAGTTGTGGGAAATAAATGGCAAGCGCATAGAGAGCAATGAGAACACACACAGCATTTGGTAAATGTGACCTATTGTTACCGTTACTGTTTTTCCTTGAAGGAAGTGCACAGAGATTCCAATATGATTCCACTTAGTGCAAAGGCTTTGCTTGGTAGGGGAAGAGGGATGGGGAGGGAATGCAAAGACCTCCCCCTGTGATGATGTAGCCTGGCCTCCTCCAGGTGGGTACAGATACTTCCATGTCCACAACAAGTCTGATAGTCAGTGCTAGTTCTACATTTTTGTCTTGTCTATTAAAAGCATCCCAAAGAATTTACTGGAGTTACAAAATAAATTTAATAATAGGACATTTATAAGCACTTGGCTTAGGTATTATAATTAATAGTATAGTATATATGAGCCTACAAAGATCATGTTTGTGATTTTGTTCTAAAGAAATAATGATCAGGGCTCTGTTGCAAATCCAGATCCCCAGAGTTAATTTTAAAGGAAAGGAAATGGGGCCAGAAAACCAGTGCTTGGCTTCTGCCTTGAAGACACAGGACCTAAGACATGTGTCCTAAGGGTGCTGAGTAGCAATGAATTAGGACAAATGTCTACTATCTATGCCAGTGTTGACAGTTAAAATACCACCAAAATAGAAACACATGAATAATGGTAAAACTGTCTTTTTTGATAACTTATTGGTAGAAGAAAGAACCAGCTTCCTGCCAAATCACTGCATCTGAGACTACTGAAAAAGAGGGCCTTGGATATGAAGAAATTAGATGTTTACACACACACCAAAGCGAGACAATGTGAAGGTTAACAAAGTAAGTCAACCAAAGCCAGAGACCCTAAGTGGATGCCATGAATTTACATGATTAGAGCTGAGGCCAGGGTCATCAGGCCCAGGAATGTGGTCCCAATGGTGTCACAGTGGAAGGATTCCTCAGAGAGACCAAATATCTTGATCAAGGGTGCAGGGATGTCAAGGGCAAAACCCACTGAGTGCATGAGAGTATGTGACCTCTCGGGTGATAATGCTCTCCTTTCTCAGAGGTCTCACCTCCAGCAGTGGCCAAGGCCCCGCAGCCTAGCCTGCCTGTTGGGATGCTTCACCTCTCACCCGGGTGAGTGCAGAATTGGTCGGGACAAGAGGTGGTCATTCTACTTTTGCACAGTGACGTCCCTGTGCAGACTGGCTGCATCTTTCCACTGCCAGCTGGCTGTATCCCAACACTCAGATGTCAGGGGACTGCCCAGACTGGCAGCATGTGTCAGCAGCACGGGGCTTGGCAGGAGCTAGACCAGGCACCGATCACCTGATGGAACAACACCCCGAGTACAGCTGGTAAGAAGGCCAAGGAGGCTGTGTCCAAGGATTGTGTCCATTGCCACTGCTGCTCCCTCATGAGGACTTGGGTCCTGGACCTCAGAAGCATCACATGCAGAAAGGGGTACCCTTCACCTCTGTGCACACAGGAACTCTATGACTCTCACAATGCTTCGCACTACTACATAACTCCAGGTTGTAATGCTCGGTAGAATGGGCACCACCCAGCCAGCACCAGTGACAGTGGATGCCAAGCCCACTGCTCTGAGCACTCCAGTGATGCAGTTCAATCCCCACTCCTCAAGAACAGAGGGTTTTGGGGTCCTCCCATGGGCCAGAACACAGGGTTGAAGCTGGTAAGGACCTCAGGGATGTCTATTCATCTTGTCTCTTATTTTAGAGATGAAGAAACCCAAACCTGTCCAAAATAACCAAACAGCAGGAGGGGGAGCCAAAATTGAAGCTTCCTGAATGCCATCACCTTGCTGTTCTCCCCGAATTGGCAGAGTACATATAAAGATGGCTGTGTGTTCACACAGCAGGATCCATCCCTGTGTGGATGGCGGGGGTCAGACAGTATGTGGTGAGGGCAGGGGTCAGACAGTATGTGGTGGGACCTCAAATCTCAGAAGTCTCTATACATCTGCAAAATTCACAGGTACATCCTATCCTTTGGGTGTGTATGTACAAAACACACACATATGTAAAGTGCAGACATGCAATGGTGAAACCATGACATACACACTCCTTTCGGGAAAAGCAGGCAGGAAAGAGAGTTCATGTGAGCTGAGACTTCAAGGTGACCACTTTCATTTGGACCCATAAATGAAGGAATTAGCACCAAGCTCAGGAAGCAGAGCAAGCTCAGGAAGATAAGGATACAATGATCCTTATCTTCGGTCCCCAGCGCCTGTGGACCATCCTTCCCCCTCTTTGCAAACCCTCTATCAGCTCAATGTGTCTGGTAACCCACCCCCTCCTGCTCCACCCGGAGCTGCTGGCATTATCTCCACTCTGGAATGAGAGAGGCCTCGCCCTGTTAGAGTAATTGTTGGCGCACAAATGGAAACATTCTGAGATAAGCTTCACACCATCCTTCAGGTGACCCTTGCTTTTCTCCGGTAGCACCCTTACTCTTCTGGAGGAGGCAGGGCCTAGAGAGACCTTGGGGTCTTTATGGGGGTGGAGGACTTGGGGTCCTTCCTCTGCTGCCCTGACATCTTCCCTGGCAGCAGGTCTCTGGGAGGGACAGGGGTCAGTGTCTTCTTCCTGCCTCTGTCCTCTCATCCCACCCTGGAGTTAGACCTCCACTCTTTCCCCACCTGTGCTGCAAACTTCTGCTTTCCGTCTTTCTGACCCGGGTACCCCTCATTTGGGCTCCCTTGTCCCCACCCTTGCCTTCAGGTCACACTCCCCTGAATGTGCCCTAACCCTGCACCCCCAAGCTGCATGTTCTGCCAGGGCCACCTGTGTCTACCCTGACACCTCCTTATTCCCCTCCAGACTCAGGCTCTGGCACCTGATAGCTTCAACCAACAGCTGCCACAGGAGAAAGTGTCCTTTAGGCACACACATTTCACCCCATTATCTACTCTTGTTCACTTTCTCCACAGACCTTCCTGGACCTGAGTAAGGAAGGCAGCTGGGGGACCCCATGAAAACTCCCATGGCAACACTTCGAAGTGCTTGTGATGTATGGTTCTTCTCACCTCTAAAGGTGCCCTAGAGAATTATCCATGTTGGTGCCCTGAGGCCCACTGGACTGTTCCCCTCTACCCTCTGACATGGTGAAGCAGCCCTAGTTACCATGGCAGCGGAGCTGCAGCCAATCAGAGTGGCACACAGGACAGCCAGGAACACACCTGAAAGCAAAGAGGTTGATCTGAGGAGCAGGGATGTGTTCCCTGACACAGGGGTGGGAGGAGCCTGCGGACAGCTGGTTCTGGTGACTCTAACTCATCCTGTCTGGTAACTGCCACTTTTGCCTAAGTGGAGCCATCTGACCTTGGCCTTTGACCTATGGAAGATGAGGAAAGGTAAAGCCTCAGCCCTGGCCTTGGGGGAAATGTCCCAGGTTTCACCAGTCCCTATTTTCTCATAAAGCTGGGCATTCTGAGTGGAATAAGGTGGTAGGGAGCCAGATCAGGGTGCCAGGACCAGAGCTTAAACCTGGCTCAGCTGAGTCCCAGGTCTGTGGCCCTCTTTGGGGGCTCAGTGTGAGTGCTGGACATAATACCAGGCCCTGCTCCATACAATCCCAGGAACAAATGAGAATTGGGTGCTCAGAACAGCACATCCCACAGCTTATTAATCAGTTTCCAGATGGATTCTCTGACTTCCACAAGGGTGGAGGGAACCAAGAGACAAAGGCTGGGTTTCTGTGTTACTTCCAATCCCTCTTCCAACTGTCCCCCTCTCTTTCCCATTGTCTACCTCTTGGAGAATTTCGTAACTTCTGGAATGGAGAGGAGCAGCTTTGTAGGGAGAAATAAAACTTTAAAAATCTGTAACTGCTTTTTACGATTCCACCAACCACACAGTGGATTCTAAAGGCAAGATCCAATATTTAAGAACCTGAAGAGCTCCATTGGTTTGGGGGACCCAAGAGCCAGGGGAAGACGACTCAGCTAATAAACTTCCCTCCTATGTTCAATTGCTCTGTCCCTTTAACTTCCCGCCTTAGGCACCCTTGCCTGGGTTCAGGGGACCCACAGCCTGGCAGCCGGTGGTCAGAGCGCTATAACTGTACTGGGGTGTTAGAACCTGCTGCCTGAGGCTCTTGTCAAATTGGAAATATTGGTGCTCCCTCCCCTGATGGCCCTGATTCATACTCGAGGGCATTTGGAAGATGTCCTACGTGGTCCTCATGGTCATGCCAGGCTGCGAGTGCTGGGCTGGTGAGAGCTGGTTTCTCAGGCTCTGGTGTTTCCCTTCTACCCGGTAATGACGAATCCCATATGCAGCCCCCAGACCAGTAGATTACACCTCCTTCTTCCTAAAGGGCAGGAGGCTCAAACATGCTTCAAAGACTGCACAGAGACATGAGCAATCATTTAAGAAAAGAGGAAAGCCAATTTAGGAAATCAGGAAAAGGAAGGCAGGCCAAAGCGGTGATGTCGGTGTCATATGTAAGCAGCTGAACTTTCCCGGCATCAAGAGGCACAGGGGTGAGAGGATTCCAGGAAAACCAAGGGACAGCACTGGGTCTGATGGGCAGAGGTGAGGGAACCTCAGTGGGGTGCCATTTGGGGGTGCCCCCGAGGTGGCACAGTGGTAAGCAACAAGAACATTCACAATGCGGTGCCTGTGGTGGAAGCAGCCTGTGCTTCTCCAACCCGGTTCGCTTGTGTCCTGGCAAGCAGTGGCTGGCACTGCCCAGCACCCAGGCACAGGAAAACAGCCACAGGATTAGGCTTTGGACTCTGGAAAGTGGGAAGAAGCCATTTGGGCCTTCTGGGAAGTGCTCCATAGTTAGTTGAAGCTTCCAAGCAACCCCGTTAGATCTCTCTTGACTTTCTGGAGTATTCTAGAGAGACAAAGTCACATAGGTTCCCCAATATGACTCCCCTCTCCCAGAGCCTCTTTATCCCCACAAGAAAGCTCTGGGGGCATTTGTGACACAGGGCTACAGACATAAGACTCTTTTATTTTCTGAGGCAAGTCCCAGAGATGCTATAAAAAGCCACCGAACCCAGGGTGGACATGCACAGAGGCTGGAGAGTCTGCCCCTCTGCATGGGGCATCTGCTCAGGTCAACCTTGGAAAGCAGGGATGGGCGATGGGGGCAGAGAGACCTTGAGCAGAGTCAAGAACACCCTCCAACCCTCACCATCCGTTGTCATGACAACCTTCTTGCTAGGCTCCTTAAGGGATGGGACTGGGCCAAAGCTCTCACTTACTCTCCATTCAGGTGCTGGGCTCCGGGCTGGAGCTGTGTTTTCCCCTCCTTCACTTCTGTGCTTTTTCTTGTTGCCTTTTCCTAACCATGGATTAACAATGAACAGAAGTGGAAAAACACCACCTTAAGGTCCAGAGAGGTTGATACGGGTGTAGGGTATGTAACAGCACCAAATTTCTACACAGGTCCTTGGGTAACCTGAGACTCAGTGGGGGACCCGCCCCATGTCACCTCTCCTCCATGCCCCAGGCCCATGTCCTGGGTTTGGGCAGTGAAGCAGTGGCCTCTCTTCTAAACTATAACTCTCTGCCCACAGAAAGGAGCACACGCGGTCTTCTACGTTATAATCCAAGGTCCAGACTGCACGACTTGCCCTCAGAGATGCTGTGCAGTCCACGCTGCCATAGTCCCCATATCTGTGTCCCCAGAATTCCTAATTGGAACCTGATCTCCAAGCTGATGGTTGGTGGGGCCTTGGGAAGTTGATTCAGTGACAATAGCAGGGGAGGGAGCGTGAAATGGGATTAGTGCCTGAGGGGGACAGAAAAGACCAGAGTCCTCAGCTCCTACCATGTAAGGATGTAGGTCCCCATCTCTGCACCAGAATCCAGGCCTTCACTAGACAATCAACTAGTGCCTTGATCCTAGAGTTTGCAGCCCCAGAACTGAGAAATAAGCAGCCCCAGAACTGAGAAATAAGCTTCTGCTGATTATAATTCACCTCATCCACACTACCTGGCTAGAGGTTGAACATATTTCTACCCACCTTCCAAATGTCCCTTCACACGGAGCCCCCCAGGGCTGAGCAAAACTCATGCTTGCAAGATACATCCCGACATGAGTTACCACCAAGCCATTGTTCACACGGTCCCTTCCACCCAGGGGATCATATTTATTTCCTACTTCTCATGGATTCAGCTCTTTGCTGACCCCTCCTGTGCCTCTGTCTGTTTCTCAGTGGGCATTTGGTAAAGGAAAGTCCTCGTGTCTTACTCCTTCAAAGGGATAAAAGCACTGGGCCTGATTGTCTACACTGGCTGAATTTCTGCTCTGGCTGGAGAAAGCCAGTGACACCCCCAGAGCAGCCCAGGTCAGCGGAGGCAGGAGCTGAGACCACTGTTGTTGCCCCGGCACCCGGGGTAGGCGCCATCTGCCCTCGTGTGCTATGCTTCCTGGAGAAGAAGCGCACGACATCTGGAGCAGGTGGAACTATGAGTAGGTCACTGCTGGCGGATCCCAACCTGCGCGTGGTGGCAAAGAAGAGCACAGCACCTCCACAGGGGGAGGGAGGGCGAGCAGGGCAGCCAAATGAGCTCATGCTGAAGTGAGCAGCCCCAGGTGACCCCGCCCACCCAGCAGCTGCCGCCTGCATCCTGTCTGTTCTGGAAGTCAGATGCGCACCCCATGGGTCCCTGTGACCTGGACTGATGCCCTGTGCCTCCGTCGGAGCTTTTCTGGGTCACACAGTAAAGGAAACAACTGGCGTTTGCAGAAGATAGTCAGGGGACTCTTTATTTCCCTATCAACCCATGCATGGATTGTTCTGGAGCTCCGTGGACGGGACCCATAATCATCATCAGCATTTGTCACTGAATCCTGAGGGAGCCAGGTCTCCATCAGCAATGCTCCTGACCTCGATATCCCAAGGCCATTAGGGGCTGTGGACACGAATCTGCATTAGCAAAGTCCCTGTGATAGGAGTGGCAGAAGCTGCCTGCTGCCAGACTCAACCTCTGATGATGTCTCAGAGGCTCTTTACCCAGCTGTCCCCTGCAGTCCCTAGGGTGGGGTGGAAATGCCACTTCTGTGCCCTGCTCGCACAGAAAGATGCTGATGTCACCAGCCAGGGAAGAGCCTGGCATCTCCCACTATGATTTACCCATGTAGCCAAGCTGGAGAGCGAACACTGGTTTCTCATGAAACCCAAGTCCCTACCCCCGCCCCTGGAGATGTTTGGACTGATTTTGTCCACCATGGTCACTTCACTTGGGTGACTTCCAATATCTGGGACACAAGGGTGGGACTAAGAGGAGTCACACAATTCAAACAGGAGGACTATCTGGATCTAATGCACTCAGCACATCCTGCGTTTGTCTTCCCAGCCTGCTTTCTGTTTTGCTTTTACTTCCTTGTTGTTTTTTCCTTCAACAAACCACACTCACATCCAAGGCACACACACTCTAACCTGTTACCCTCCCTTTGTGCTCAAAGTCCAAGCTGAGGATGATCTCACTGAGTCTCAAAATATCCCTGCAGAAGAGCCAGGCCTTTGTTCCCTAAGGCAAGTCAGCAACACGCAGGTCAGGTCGGAAGAGGTCTCTATCTGACCCTGCCGTGGAACCTACTTCATGATAGAAGCCTAGTGTCCCGAACGAGTTCCAATTCACAGAATGTTTCTGCCTACACATTCGCATGGAGTCTTATAGCAAGCCTGCAGCGATGGTGTTTTCTAATCAAAGTGACCACAACTCCTGATTTGCTCCAAAAAACCCTGGATAACATCCACTGTCCCAATGGAAGTATTGGTAGGATCTCCTGACACTCTCCAAAGTGCCTTGGTTTGTACAATAAATTATGTACTCATCTTATTTTAACCAATCTCTTGTTTTAAGAGGGGGACATTTAGGCTCACATAAGTTAATAGGAGCAGAGTCATTAGCTGATTGAAGGCAGAGATACAATTGAACTCAGATTCGAGGCCTCCAAATGTCTGGCTCTTCCAGTGGTGTTACGGAATAATAGAGTCAGAGCTCCCCAGAGCTAACTTTTCTTATAATAGATGAAGAAACTAAAAGTGCAGGACAACTATCTCTTCAAAGTCTCCCTTAGAAGGCTGCCTGCAAGGGAATGAGCCCAGTGTTTAGCAGTCTCCTTGACAACACTCTATGAATGCATCCTCATAGATTAGTAAATGACACATCATTGTCATCACAATGATACTTGAATGCTCAGAACTGGAAATTGAATCTGAGGAAACCTGGGGGCAGATATGAATGCTACTTGCTCTCCACCTTGGGGTGTTTCCCACCTCTCTCTGGGCACACCTGCTGTTTAAACATACAATGGGACCAATCAAAGACTCTGTTCTTGCTTCCTAGGCCATCACCAGAGGACAACTAGAGCTCACCAGATGTTCTGACAGCATCTGCCTCTGGAGGTCCCTGTGAGTCAGCTCTGTTTTGTTCATTTCTCACACCAATGAAGCAACTCTCATAAACAGGGATGCTGGGGACCAAATGAGATAAAATACAGGAATGTGATGCTGCTGGCTGCTGTTATCCCGGGAGCATCAGTATCAGATAGTAACCAACTCTACATTGACCTGAGAGAAGGTCACTTGCCCAGCAAACATTCTGGATGGTGGCAATGTAGAGGGGTGGACCAAGCAGGCTGGCTGAACTGGGGGTGCTTTCAGTAACCCCATCTCGACTCTGGGTGGGGCCTACTATACCCCACCCTCGGAGACATCCTAGAAACCACTTCAGCCACCTGACACCACTAGCAAGGAACCTTTCTTCCTGTGGGATCATAGCTCTCAGGGCCCAGAGAAGCCCCAAACCCTGTGCACAGCTGATGGTGTAAATCAGGACATCACTTCCCTAAAATGACACAGCTTATGGCCTGGCAGCATCTTTGTTTCCACCCTTTTCTTGTCCCTGTAAATGATAACACGAACCAAAAGCTCAAGAATTGGGGGTGGGGGATCAGAACTGCTTCCCCATCTAATTTTCTTTTTGTTTTCCCCATCAATCTCATCTTTGAGCAGCCCTAAAGGGCTGCCTGGCTCTTGCAGACTGTTTTTCTTTAAGGAACAAAGCAAATGGCAACACAGGCATTTTAGAATTCTGTGGGAGCACAGTGAGGTTTTCTTATAAATGGATGAAATCTCCCCGGCAGGCAACCTGAAATTCCAAAGGTGCAGTGGAGTAGGTCTCCATGCCTAGCAGCCCTAATAGCAGGGCAAAGGGCTCAGCGGGCTCTAAAGAGCCAATTTGTGTTTCAAATACCTCTGGAACTTGACACCTTGACGCCACCTACTCCCAGGGAATCTGAGTAAGTCCTAGAACAGCTTACTTAAGGAGAGCAGCAGACTCCCTGCTTTGTGAAAGCCCTGCCTATTCAACCCTCAGGGCTGCAGGCCTGAAGTGTGGGGGGCAGGGCACCCCTTTCAAAGCCCTGTGGCCCTAAGGCTGACCAGCCCAGGAAGGGACACCAGCTTTTGCATTCTCTGGGTCTAAAGAACCTGAACAGGGGTATCTAAAAACCAAGTAAGTGTCACTAAATAAGATGTCATTTGGAAAAACAAATACAAAGGCTATAAAAACCAACAGGTGACATTTAACAAACCTTTTCTGTAGACTGGGACAAGATGACAGATCATTTCACAAGCATAAAAAAAGTCACAACTGATTTTTTATGTTTTTAGGTGGACAAAGAATGTTGTTAAGGTGACCTCCAGTTTTCTGCAAAAATCCATTGAGTGGGCTTGCAAATACCGATGGCCTGAGCAAAGCCACATTCTCCAGGTTCCAGGAGATCAGGTGCCTTTTCCATCCAGCCAGGAGGCCCCTGCAGACTCCAGGGACTTTCTCTGGGCTTTCCCAATATTTCCAGGAAACTCTCTTCAAGGGCTCAGTCCCAGTGAAAGGTCTGGGCTCTACAGCCAGGCTACACCCCTCCCGGGCAGGCTCCGCGCTCTCAGGTTTCCAAGGCTGTAGAGGCAGGAGCCTGATCAAATGTTCCCCTGCCACCCGTGGGCCAGCCCAGCCCTGTCCTCTCCTGCAGGTGAGGATGCCTCTAGGGCCTTGGATGGCCCCATCCCTGATCCACCCCTCCTGCGCTGGCACTGGCTCCACTGTGACCCAGGTCCTAATGGAGCATTTCTCGGCTCCCCTGGTCATGCAGTAGAGAACACCTTTATCCCCTGTGCTTCAATGAAAGTGAAGAAGAGGGTTAAGAAATGTTATTTTTGCTTTGCCAAAGAGGATCATACTCATACAAGTCCCCTCCTGTCACGTCCCCAGGTTACCTGAGTGGTCCGTGAGGACACTGCTTTGGGACCTGTCCTGGGCCACCTCTCCAGGACAACAGATACCTGCCCTCTTCCAGGAGTGGATGACAGTGAGCATGGGGCACCGCGTGGGGGTCCCAGTGGCACCCCAGAGGTGTTTCCAGGCAGCACCACGTGGTGGGGAGCTCTGGGTGCACCTGGGGACTGTACATGGGCACTATGGGTCCTACCTTCACGAAGAGCTCGATCTCCGGGTCCCTGTCGTCCCCGTTGGCTGTCGCCGTGTCTGTCATGCCGTCGCCCTGTCCCTGTCCCTGCGTGTGTCTAGTGTCCTATTTTAAACCATCCACTTCTGGACCCACGGGAGGGCACACGCGGGGGCACCGCGGGGTCAAGACGGTGACGGTGACAAGTCCTGAGCAACAAGTGCAGGGGCCGCGGCTGCTGTTGCTGCTGCTGCTGCAGCGGCAGTGGCAGTGTCACCGGATCCGGACTGTCAGCGATCTCGCCCGCGCGAGCCCAAAATAGCTGCGGCCGGGGGCGGGGTCAGAGGGGACCTGCTAGGCCACTGTCCAGCAGGGACAGAGCCACCTCCCTGCGGGCCCGGAGGGAGTGCTAAGGAGGGAGAGGAGAGGCATGAATGGGACAAGGCAGGAAAGATGGCTTTTCGGTTTTAAATGACACCGCCACCCCTCCCCAGGATGAACCCAGGGCTTTGACACTGAGCTACGCTCTCAGCCCTTTATTATTATTTTTTAATTTTTGAGGCAGGGTCTTAGTAAGTTGCTAAGTTGCCCAGCTGACTAGGCTTGAGCATGAGACCATCCTGCCTCAGCCCCCACCAAGAGTGCTGGGAAGTTTGGTGCTACCTGCTCCCACCTTGGAAAGTGCTTCCTGTCCTATTAACCATGTCCAAGGCAGGGAAGGGCAGTGAGAGCTGAGGAGGTTAGGAAGGACTGGCACATGGGACCTGCACACAGGGACCTTTGTAGTCCTCTGTGGGGCAAAGAGAGGGGCAAGGGCAGGTGATGGGAAGGCAGAGGTGAGCCATGTTAGGTGTCGCTCAGCGAAGAATGAGGGATCTCACTCTGTTTCTTTCTTGCTATTCTTTCCTTTCTGTTCACTTTGTTTCTTCAAGGGCACATGATATGCACACAGGACACACACACACACACACACACACACACACACACACACACACACACCACAGGAGCATAGTTCAGAGAATTTCCCCAACCAAGCAGCATCCCCACTGGAATCAGCGCCTGGCTCCTCTGTCCCGGGTCTTGGTGCTGTGTCTGTTGCTCCTGCCACCACACTGGTGAGAATCACCTCTCTGCTGGTGACCTGGGTGATGTTGTGTGTGTCACCTGTTTTCATGGCTGCCATGTGTCTCTCCCTTCATCTGCTGAGCAACACACCTGTGGCACCCAGTTACGAGCCCCGTGGGTATTTGTGTGATGCCCGTTCTTTCTGCCAAATATCCTTGGATTGGATCCACAACCCTTTTCTCTTTGAAATACACCTGGGGTTGCGTTGCTGGATCCCGGGGTTTGAGAGTGTCCTTGATTTTCAGCACTGTGTGAGTTTCTAAAGCTAAGGTACCAGCGCACATTCCCCATCCTTGATCTCTCTTAAAAACAGTTGCTCACTTTTTGCAATCAGAATCTGGTCACCTCCTCTGTTTTCTTTGCCTTATCTTCTGTTGGTGCTTTGCTTTGCCTTATTTATAAAATATATTTGTTCTACAGTTTTATGAGAAAAAATGAATTAATATGAAAAATATGTAACAGCACTTAGGATGTGCTAAGCAAAACCTGCTAAGCACCTTACATGTCTTGACTTGTTTAATCTTTATGAGTAGTGTTATTTGCTTGATTTTACAAGAGAGGAATCTGAGATGCAGGGTACTGAAGTGACTTGCTCCAGGTGGGAGTTGGTAGTCTGGATTCAATTGCAGACAGGCTGCTGAGCCTACATGTTCAACCACTGCACCAAGTGTTTCTCCCAAACTCAGTGTGTCATGCAAGTCACCTTGGGGACAGAGGCTATCCTGGTCTTATGGAGTTTAAAGTCTGTCAGGATGACATTACATGATAGGAAGACCAGGGTTGTCACAGGAATCAAACAAATGGAGTGTGCTAGAGTTTGGATCTGAAATGTCCCCAGGAGCGTGGTGGCCAGCCCAAGGTGCTGGTGGAGGTGCCAGCTCCTGTGGGAGGGGAAGCCTAGTGGGAGGAAGTTGGCCACTGGTGGACGTCCTCTGAGACAATTAGGGACTCAGCCCATCCTCTGTTTTTTGTAGGTCACGTGGTAATTGGGACTCTTCTACCACAGTTCCTACCATGATATCCTGTGCCAACACAGGCCAAAGCAGTGGGGCTGATGGGTCATGGATGGAAGTTTACAATATCAAGAGCCAAAATAAACCTTTCCTCTTTTTATGTTGAGTTGTCTCAGATATTTTGTCATACTGATGACAAGCTAACACAGAGAGGACATGGGGAGATACTGATCACCATGGATAAGGTAGGGAGAGATGAGTGTTCCCAAATGTTCCCAAGACTGATCAGGGAAGTGGGCAAGGTATCCTGACCACTGTGCATGCGGCCTGTTTCCCCACAGACTCCACATGCAAATGACCCCCGCTCACCAAAGAAAACACCTGCAAGCCCACATGCAACCTCTGGTGCACTATAGCTCAATCAAAGTGAGGTGTAATCGCTCCCTGCCTCCTTGGTTTCAGGCTTACATCACAGTCGCCTCCACTGCCAGCATTCCAACCCCATGACAACATGCTCCAGAGAAGGACCAAGGTTACACAGGGAGATGGTGCCTCCATGCCTGAAGGGCAGGCTCATTCTTTCCCTGTGCAGGTGCATGGACAACATTGTTAATAGGAGTGTAGTGGGGGCCAGGGATTTAGCTCACTGGCATAAGTATTTGCCTTGCAATACTTGGGGGTACGTGGTTGTGAGTTCGATCCCGGGTACAAAAAAAAAAAAAAAAGGAGTGTAGTGGGAGCAAATAAAATTATACACACAAAAGATCTTTGAGAGGTATTTGAAGTGGAAACTGCTTTAGAGGAGCTTTTAGATCATTTCCTTGGTGATGATCTAAGCAATGTGTGGCGTGAGTTCTCTTTCCTTAGTCTCAAAATTGGCAGAGCTAACTTTCACTATTACATCCTCTGCAAAGATCTACTACTTAATGGAAAATGGCAAATCCCCTTCCAATCACAATTTCTTGACAGTATCTTCCATTGGCCATCCCTGTATAACATACTTTTGATATTAGAAAGCTTATTGCAAAAAAGAAAGAAGGAAAGAGAGAGAGAAAGAAAAGGAAGGAAGAGAGAGAGGGAGAGAGAAAGGAAGAAAGAGAAGGAATGAGGGAGAAAGAAAGGACAAAAGGGAGGAAGGAAGGCAAGAAGAAGGGAAAAAAGGAAGGAAGGAAATACAAAAAATTCATTTTGGTCACCAACTATTTCTGTATGTATTTTTAGTTATAATTTCATATTATGCCATGGTTCAGGATAAAAAAGATTTAATTTTGCCCTTCTTACTGTCAAATCATGAATGGATAAAGCCAATTCTAGCTTTGTCTGTAATTCTAATTTTAGTGCATAGATCCACAAACTTGGTGCCAATTGCAGATAAGACTTTATCAAGAAAGCGCTGCAAAAACATGTTTGCCGCTCCTTGGACAGCACGTATGCAGGGAAGAGATCTGCGCCGCCCAAAGGGTGGCATGTGAATCTGTGTAAGAGTCATAGTTTTATATGATTGTTGAAAGCAAGAATTATAGCCACATAGTTTTTAATACAGTTAGGTTCCACAATATGAAAACTTTAACATAAAGAGCAAAGCATAAAGGGATGTGAATAGTTGTAATTTTCTCCACTGGAAATAGCAAACTGTTAACTGTAAGTGGACTGAGAAGTTAGATACACCTATTGTAACCTTCCGAGAAATAACAAAATATAGTAAAAGCAAAGCAAAACAAAACAAAGCTAATAGATAAATTAAAGCAGAATGACAAGAAATATTCAGATAGCCTAGAAGCCAACAGGAGAGCAAGAGAAACTGCAAATGGAAAGTAAAACAGGAGCCAAACTGAGCGGTGTACACCTGGAATCCTAGCACTTCAGAGATTGTGGCTGGAATGTTATTGCTTCAAGGCCAGCCTGGGAAACATAATAAGACACTGTCTAAAATAAAATTTTGAAATACATAAATCCAACCACATCAACACTTAACACTAAATATAAGTGATATAAATGCATCAATTGAAATCTGGGTATTGTTGGATTGGAGAGAGCAACAGCTGCACAAGCCCTAACTATATGCTGTTACAAAACTTAGTTCAAACACAAGGATATCAATAAATTAAAAATAAAGGATAGGAAAGGCAACCCTGCCAAGCAACCATGAATCAAAAGAAAGCCAGTGGCCATGTTAATAGGAGCTGAAGTAGCCTTCAGAACAAGGAAATTATCAGGCATAAAAAGAGATTTGCATAACAGTAAAAGAGTCAACTCACCAAAAAAGATATAACAACCTTAAATGTTCAGAACTTCAGTATAAGCAAAAGCTGATGGACTAAAGGAGAGACATACTCAGTTGATAGAGGTTTCACATCTCACCTCATAGCATTGGACCACTCCAGCAGACAAAAAAATCAACAAAAGCATAGAAGACCTGAATGACACTGTCAATCAACTTTACATAATTAGTATTTATGGAATATCCCACCAAATCAACAATAGAATATATACTACTGTTGTATACATGAAAAATTCACCAAAATAGACCCTATTGTGGATCACAGAATACTCTTAAATTTAAAATAAAATTGCATCAAGTATTTTTCAGACAATGATGAAATCAATTAGATCGACTTTGAAATTAACACACATTAAGAAATTCATTGATCAAGATGGAACTCTCAAGTATTGTCTTAGTCACTTTCTTACCCATAGGAACAAAATACCTGACATCCACACATTAAATGAGGAGAAGTTTATTTTGGCTCAAGTAAAGTTCCAGAAGCTTCACTAGTTTCTGTGATCAGCAAGCTGTCACAGAAAAAGCATAGCAGAAGGGTCTGGGTGGAGGGAAGGGGCTCACAGTATGGTGAACAGGAAGCAGAGAGTTAAGGGAGGACCTTGGGAGGGAGAAATGTCCTTCCAAGCCATGTCTCCAGCCTAACAGCAAGTCAGCTATGAAGCTCCAGTCATCCAGTAACCTTCCAAAGGCCCCACCTCTGAGCCCATGGGGCTCTTGGGTTACATCCAGGTATAAACCATAAAAAGTAAAATTTCACAATATTTTGAAATGAATGTACAACATATTAAAATTTTCAGGATAGAAATGAAGCAGTGTCTAGAGGAAAATTAATATGTGACATGCTTATTTTATAAGAGAACAAATGTCTCAAAAAGATCTCACTTTAAGAAACTAGAAAAAGAAAATCTAACTCTACGTAAAGTAAGCCAAAGGAATAAAATATTAAATATAAGAACAGAAATTAATAAAATTGAAAAACTTTAAAAAAGGAGAAAAATAACCAAATCAGAAGTTGTGTTTGTAAAAGATCAATGAAATATATGAACATCTAGATATTTTACTAAAATAGAGGAGATATAAATGTTACCAATTTCAGATATGAAAGATGAGTCATCGACTACAAACTCCACAGACCTAAAAAGATATTAAGGAGATACCAGAAACAGTTCTCCAAACATGAATCAGAACCTGTCACTCAAACAGACAAAATTTTGAAAGACACAAGCTAACAAAACTCACCCACAAAGAAGTAGATAACATGAATAGTTCTGTATCTATTAAAGATATTAAATTCATAGTTAACCCCTCTCAAACAAACACTTCCAGGCTCTAGGTGTATTCATTAATGAATTCTACCAAACACTAAAGAAAGAATAATACTAATTCTATATATTGTCTTTAAGAAATCAGAAAAGAAAGGTGACAAAGGACATGTATTTGGGATTTGTAATGAATGTTCACAATTCGATTCAATTTATAAAAAAACTTAAAAAATAGGCAAAAGATCATAACAGATATTTTAGCCAAAACTCACTGGTAAATCATCACATGAAAATATGCTCATCATCATTCAGCAGAGATGTGTAAACTAAAAGAGAGACTTCGATATGTCTATTAGCATGGCTAGACCCTGCACGCTCAGTAGCCCCTCATGCTAGCAAGAATGTGGAGCAACTACAACTCTCATACGTTGTTGGAAGGATTGAAAATCATCCTAGACAATGGTTTGGATATTTTATATAAAGTCAAACAGACCTTAACTGTACTTCCTGCTTACCATGCCCTGGGTTCTTCTAGAGAAATGAAACATTATACTCTTATAAAATTCAGTATGTGAATGTTTATGGCATTATCAGTCATGATTCTCCTAAATTGTAATCAAGCCAAATGTCCTCTGATGGGTAAATGAATAGACATTTTGCAATGCACTCAGCAATATGCTGCTTTGTAATAAGAAGGAATGAGCTGGTAAGAGATGGAAGATAAAACTCAAATGCACAATACTGGTGAAAGAAGCCAGTCTCAGTTGCTACATCCTGTATAGCTTCATTTCCATGGAACATTTCTATTCTTCAGAGGAAAAAAATTTTTAAGGTAGTGAGGGGACAGTGGCTTCCAGGGCTGGACAGGGGAAGGTTTGATTACAAAGGGTGGCAGGAAGTTTTCTCAGGTGCTAGAACTTCTATGTATCCTGTCGGTGTGCTGGTTACATGCATTCTTTTATGCATTAAAATGTTCAGAACTGCATAAAAAAACAGGAATTTTCTGTGTGTAGATCTTTAAGGTGATCAAAATTCTTAAATAACTGTAAATACTGTGAAGCCTTCCCTTCACATCTCTTTTCTGTGCATTCTGGGCTTCCTGTCTCTAACATGAGATCTCACTTCACCATTAACTTCAGAAATATGAAACAGTCCTTTAGTCCATGAGAACTGAGGTTCCTAATTATAGCTGATAAAATAGAAAACAAAACAAAATACTGTCTGTGTATGCACGCACGTGTTTGTGGGTGATGCGAGTGTGTAGGCTGTGAAACAGTGACACGCTCTCTGGGGAGGTGTTCTAGACACACTCATCCACCCCAGCTCACCCCACGTCACAAGCCCAGCTTCTGTGCACCTGGAGATATGCACTCGGACTCACTCTGCCCAGGGTGGCAGCTATCACTTATGAGAATTAAACACCTTACATTCTCCACAACTCTCTCAGGAAATCTGAGGCTTTGATTTAAACTCAGAGAACTAGTGGGTTTTGATGCCAGCGACCTTAAAGCTAATCGAGTTGCACTACTGTGGGAGGCCACATGGTGAGTCCTGAGGAGTCACATTTGCAAGAGGTCTCAGATAGGAGTGCAAGGGACTGGGGTCAGTCACTGTTCTCTCTATTCCTTTGTCAACTGGCATGCCTTAGGTGTCCCTAACATTACAAGGGATCTCTGTCCCCACAAAAGTAGGCCTACTGATGCTCGGCAGAGGGAGATGCCGGGATCAAAGCCTAGAGCCCTATCCACAGCTTTCCCTCATCCCTCTGATTCCCTGTGACTCACATCATGCGGGTGTCTGCTGTGTGCCTGAAACTGCACGTCCCTGTCCTCAACCCTTTGAGAACACACAGGGTCCATGCTACCTGCTGGCCACAAGCAGTTGTAGTTGTTTTAGTCCCTGCATCATTCAGCTGTGGTTTGGGTTATGTCTTCCCCACGGGAAGGGAAGCTCCTGGAGGTCAGGAATCCAGCTTTGTTTCTTTCCTGTGATCTTACAGAATGTCAGGGTCCCTTGTTGGGTCCTTGGAAGCAGATAATGTTCCCAGCACAGTAACTCATCATTAATGGAATTAATCATGAACAAAGAATCAGTCTTTAAAAAAAAAAATTCAGTCTCTTCTTCTATTTGGGGTTCTGGCCTTCTATCAGTGAAGTGACTATTACAGTACACAATTTTTATAGATTCTAATTGGAATGGAAACTTAGCAAAAGGCTATGAAATAATAATAGTTAACGTTTGTTAAGAGTCCACCATGTGCTGGGAGCTCTAATCCCTTACCTCATCTCCATAATAACCAGATGAGGTAGTGTTATTAGTCCCAATTCATAAATGAGGAAGCAAAGACTTAGAGACTAAGTAATTTTCCCAAGGGAAATTATAAACAGCGTTGGTGCTCTGACCCGGCTCTCCCCACCATTAGCTGTGTGCTTTCTCATGTGTGTGGACACAGGTGCAGCTGGAGAAGGCGTGGATGTCACAGACACCCAGAGACTGTCTACGGCATTGGTGGGATCAGTGAATGGCTGGCCTGGGATAAGCAATGGGCAGACTTGGAGAGTCTAGAATTCTATTTGAAGGAAGAGAGAATTAGGGTTGAACTGAAGATAAGAAACATGGTGGCCAAGTGATAGATAGCACACAAAAATTTAAAAATACCCAGCCCTACAAAAAGGAAACCATGAGTGTCAAAGACTGGAGAACAGAGATCTGAGGGCCTGTTCTCTTATGTCACCATGCATTTTGGGCAGGAGTGATTGCTCTGCTGATTGTCCTCCCTCAGTGGCCAAGCTCTTATGTTAGCTCTGGCAAGATCGCATAAAAATACAATGATTATACAAATATACACTAAAATATCTTGGAAGGCTTCCAAGATAAATATATGTAACACAATTTTCTAAAAATCCACACAGCTGTTGACTAGTATTACTCTGATCTGAACATGTGATTTTCTTTGGGCTGAGTGTCCCATCATGCCAAATAACCACAGCTGAGCTTTAACAACTTTCAAAAAGGCTTAGCAGTGTTTTGCCCAAAAGCTCAGCAAGTGGGCAAATGCTCTGATCACACCAAGTTCTGAGAGTATAAGTAAACTAAGGGGTCCACAGATTCCCCCTGGGAACTTACGCCTTCTCTATTCACAACCCACTGGGTCCCAGGGGGGCTTCAGCAGTGGCTCTCATTGGTCAATCCTGGGACATTAAGCAGAAATATGCTCTAGACCCTTTTCCCTCTCTGCTGTACTTACGGAGAATCTAGGACTCCAGAGCTGTTGCTGCATCCTGCCACCTCAAGATAGATCCTGACCAAGAGCCAAACCAACAGAGAGAAAGCAAGGGCCAACATGTGGAGAAAGAAAACCCAAGTTCTGATGCACGAATACACCGTCTGAGTGATGGGATCTATTGGTGCCCAAATTTGACACCCTGAGAGTTTTCTGTCCTGATGGTCAGAATCCTTTTCAGGCCTGGACCATCACGAGCTGGTCTTTATAATGTCTGCAACTGGAGACTTACATCCTTATCAGTTAGAAGCTTCACAGAGGACAGAGGATTTGAGGTATGAGATGGTCTATGACTGAAAAGAAGAACCAGGCTTTGTAAGATGAGCACGCGTCAACAACACAGTGACACACTTTTTAAAAAGCTGCTGCTTCCTGGTTAGCAAAAGGTATTATGTTTAATGTTGCAGATTTTTGTAAAAACACTACATTGCCTTTGCAATGAAGTGTATCTTAACTCTTGAGTTAAGATACAAAATGAAAGTGAAAATGTACTTAGAGAAAGCCTATTATGCACAAAGCTACAGTAATCACAGATAGTCAAAGAATAAAATAAAAACAATGTCTTTATGAATAGGTTGTTTTTCAACTATCTTACAGTATAATGAAAAGACCACTAGACCAAGATCCATAGGATCTAATTTTGAGACTTTCAAGGCCATAATTTGGTCATCCAACCTCTCTGAGCCTCGGTTTCTTTCTCTATCAAATGGATTAATAGTATCTTCCCTGAAGTTTATGTAAAGTTGAAGTAATATTTGTGAGTATACATGATACACCTGCATGACCCATAAACACAATGCTACTTTTCCCTAGATGCACTGATCAAAGTGGTTCACAGGCAGCCTTTCCCTTTCCCACATGAATGAGGTGGCTACTGCTGTGACCCTACTTTTCAGATGACCAAGTTGATATAGTATACAGAATAGTCTGTGAGCCAGAAGTCTCTGGGACTGGGGTTTGATCCAGGCCAGTTTGCGTACTCTCTATAAGGGAACAATAGTTTGTACAGCTTTATTACCAATGTATTTAAATGAATAGAAAAGCACAGTACACACACAGTACACACAATAATTGCAAATAGCAAAGGCCTAGTGCAAAACTGAAGGCTGAACATCAGCCTCTGGATCTTTTGAAAAAAAAAATGCTCCCCAATGGAATCAGGATGCTGGGTGCTCTGCACCTCATTTCATTGCTTCCCTGCCATGCCTGAAGTCTGAAAGTCACTTCAGAAATTATTTTCTGAAAGGCAAAAAATATTATTGAGAAAAAATCTCAAAGGCTTTCCTGGAAATGGACAGAGTCAGTCTAACCCCCAATTTTTTTAAACAGTACTTTAATCTCTCCTGAAGGTGGGAGAAATGTTGTAAAAGTCCTCTCCTAGAATTGAGGGAGCATCTTTTACTGATGTCCATTTCTTTTTTTTTTCCATATATATATAAACATTTCTCTCCAATTTAGGAACTCAGAAAATTGGATTACACATTTCTGTGTTCTCCATGGTGACAGAGAGGAAGACATAAAAGAAATTTATTTCTGAGGTAGCTTTGCTTCTGTTTGTTCATGTACTTTACCCACCTGTAAAATATTTTTGTGATAAGCCAGGAAAATTACTCCCACCTTTGATACTTCAGTTCTCTTCTAGGGAGAAGGCAGGAAAAGCCCTCAAATGTCTTTATTTCTAAATTCAACAAACATTTCTAGAGGAGCTGTTCTCTGCCTGGTTCTGTGCTTGATGCTGGAGGTAAATTTGTGAAAGACCCAGGCTCAGCTGGCAAGGAGCTCACCATCCCCAAAATACACATAGGGTGCTCCCAGCTCTCACCTCACTTCTCACTGAACAAATGCAATGCACCATTAGGATAATACAGAAAGAAAATTCACCATGTTGACATTAGCTGCTCCTTGCTGAAGCTCTTGGGAGCAAAAGAGGAGATAGCACTGGGCATCTGCCTGCTGCCTCACAAAACCGTCCTCTCTGTCTTATTTTCCCAAAATACCAGACTCTCAAAATTAAGGAAGGAAAAGTTTTTATTTTTTAGCTCACAGTTTGTGGAGGTTTCAGTCTGTAATCAGCTGGCTCCAAGGCAGGGGGCAGCTGTTCATAGTAGCAGTAGATACCAAAAGTGACAAGTGCAAAAAGGGGCAAAAGGGAGGAGCAAGTCACTTTCCCTTCCTTATATTCTATGCAGCCTGCCCACCCCAGGTGGGTGTAGCACTCTCACTGCCAATCCCAGCATTAGATAATGAACCAATCACAAATGGTAGATTCAGCTACCTTCAAAAGACCTGCCACCCCATGACTGCATGAGGCTTTGGGGGGACATCCAGATACAAACCATAACACTGTCCCATTTTCCCTTTATCATTTTCACATCCATTTACCTATGACTACCTATCATATGTCATCTTTCTTGGAAATACCACATAACCCTGAGAATGAAACAGTTGTGAATAGCTCTGCATGATGGGTCTTCCAGTCTGTTGTGGGAAACAAGACAAGATAGAGGCAAAGAAATGTATATATATAAACGGTGGCAAAAAGCTAAGAGGTCCAGGGGTTTTCCTTTGCAGGAAGGTGCAAGAGGGAGTTTCTGAGAAGATAGCATGTATACCCAGACTGGAAAGATGAAGAGGAGCAGTCATTTGAAGACTGAGAGAGAACAGCATGAGGCTTGGGGTAGGATAAAGCATTTAAACTTGAAGGACTGAAGACCTGCCTCAAATTCTCCCCCTGTATCATGTTGGGTCTTCATCATGGGGATTTTCCTATGTTCATCTCCTTTATTACTATGTCACACAATCCATCTGGGGAAACTTGGTCATGGTATAAAGGTGGTAATGGTGGTGGTAATAGCAGATCTCCTTGATGGTGCTGGTGGGAAAATGAATGGTTCTGGTCTCGGTGGTGGTGATTCGATGGAGGTGACACTGAGGATGATGCAAGCTGCATGGATTAAGTGACAGTGACAATGAGGAGCGTGGTATGGATAGGGATGATGGTAAAATGGTTTCAGTTTTGGTTTTGTTGTTGAAAATGGTGAAAGTAAAAGCAGTAGTGACAGCACTGTGGGGTAAAAAAGCTAAAATGATAAATTTTAACCACAAGTGAGAGAAATGGAATGCTAACAATTCAATGCTACCTGTCATGCAATTTCTTAGTCTTTCTAGAAAGCAGCACAGCAAAAAACATAATACATTCTACACTTTGACACAGAAATTAAACTCTTGGGAAAAAAATCAGGAAAACACCTCCAAATTAGAAATGGTCTGAACATAGTATAACAATGTTATTTATAGCTGGGAACAATCCAGAAGCCTCAACAATAAGGAAATGACTAAGCAAATTAGAATACATCAGGATCATGAAGTAACAACATGTAGCCATTCCAAGTGACCCATGAGGAAAATGGGTCTTACAAACCTAGGTTAGAAGAACAACAGCAACAACAAAATCTAGATGTGACTATGTTGTGCATTTTTGTGTTTTACCAAAGAACAAAAGGGAATACAAATGCTTATACATTTGTAACAGTTTAATAAAATCTTCATAGGAGTTAAGCAGTTTTCTTTTTAAATACTTGTTCAGTGGATGCATGAATTTGTGCAGCGAGCATCATGGATAAACTTCAGGCTACACCAGTCCAGCTAACTGGACCCTAGCTAATTGGCATTGACATGGGCTGCCTCCCACTCTTTCTCAGGGGTCCACTTACAACTTGCCCCTTGGCCACTGCCCTAATTCTATGTTCCTCATTTTGTCCTCCCAATGGTTAGAAAAAAGCTTTCGAACACAAAAAAGTTTTTATCATTTAAAACCAAAAGATCAATGGTTTAAAAAAAAACTAGTTGTATCAATTTCAGAGTGTCCCTAATAATTGGCATATGAGTTGGGCTTGTGGTTGGGTAGGAAAAGCTCACAGGTATTGGTAAGTTTTCGATTTTGAAGCAGTCACTTGATTTCTCTAGGCTTCCTTTCATCAGCTGTGAGATGGGAGGAACAGGAGGAAATAAGCCTTGGGTTGTTGTGAAGATTAAATGAGGCACCCATGCAGCAGATGTGCAATGCCTGGCACGTAGTAAGTGTCATTGCTCTTATGTTTACTTTCGAGAAAGTACCAGGAAGTCGTACATAAGCACAGGCTCCATGTTCCTGGTTCCACTGTATGTGTAAGGGTCGACCAGATGACCAGAGACTTTCTATGCCTTCTGCTTGAGAGGGAATATGTTCTCTTGTGTTGGTTTTTGTCTCGTGTTAGGATCGAGGATAAGAAGCTCAAAAATATAAACAAAAGTGGGCTGTCCAAAAATTTATTTAAAAATTAAAATGTGTAGATAAAATACTGAAGTTTACTTAAATTCCCGGAACATGTTCTTAACTACCTGGATGAAAACGTTAAGAAGACTACATTTCTGCATTAAATATTAAGAGTATTTTTTAAATAATGGCTGCTCTATCAATCAGGATTTAATTTTTTTTCTAATTATTTCTTTGGTGATTTAGGTTTATATAACCCTATATTTTATAGGCTGGTTTTGGTCTTAGTGGGCTTTTTCCTATACATTTTTAATTTCCAAGAATGAAGTCATTTGCATTCCGTCAAGGTAGAAGCAACACTATACAGCGCCCTCCTGACCAGCAGGTGCATGGCGGAATTCACAGCCCAGTGACAGCCTCTGGTCCTCCGGAAAGAGGTGCGCTAGGGCCCCTAGAGGGCGCTGTCCCCCAGTTTGTTGTGGCTTCTGCCTTTAGTCTTAGCGGGAAAAATGGAAAAAAAGGAAAAAAAAATAAAAGAAAGAAAGGAAGGAAGGAAGCAGCTCTGTCATAGACGAAACAGACTGTATGTCCCTGAGCCCAGGGGGACAGGAGAATATTGCATCTCAGTTCCTAATTTTCGGGTCAGGATGCAGAGACCCGGAGAGGTGAGGCCCCTGGTCTCAGTCACTCTGTGCACATGACTGGCACAGACAAAGCTGGGGAACAGACCTCAGAGCCCCCAGGCCCCGCCACTCTGCACTTGCGTCTATCAGCATGGAAGACACTATTGCCACCCAGCAGCAAGCCCCAAGCCACATTCTGGATGCACCTAATCCCGTGCTCCCGTGGCTTTGTTTCCAAGTAGCAAGCGGCTGCCTGACAGGAAGGAGGATATTTTAGAGCTGTGTGATTCATGGGCATTTTACCTGGTGACTTTCCTAGCTCATCCACAAATCACTGTTAATGTCTTTGTCTCACTAGCACTGACAGAATGGGTGGCTGTTGCTGGATACAATGGTGAAAATGAGACCATCAGTGGTGACGACTGTGGTGTGCACTTATTAATCACATTCTCCAGGTACTGTGCTAGGTACTTTCCACACACGAGTTTACTTAGTCCTTGCTATAGCTTTGTGAGGTATGTAATTATTTTTATTTCCATTTTACAGATGAGGTAAGTGCGGACTGAAGTTTTAGGAAACCATCCTAGAATCACACACCTGGTACACACAAAACTAGATTGTAAAGGCAGGTGAATGAGCCAGACGTGGTGATGCACACCTGTAATTCCAGTGCTCTGGGAGACCGAAGCAGGAGGACCACAGACTCGAGCTCACTCTGGGCAATTTAGCAACTTAGCTAAATTCCTATAAATGCCTATCTCCAAATAACCACAAACGAAACAACAAATTAATGTCTTTATTTGCTATGCACCATCTTCTTAAATACCTGCAATGGATAGGGAGTGGGTAGAGCTGGACTTCAGGTAGAGAAAGATTTGAGATGATGAAGGAATCACAGTTAAGCTAGTTTTGGTGCTTTTGTGCTGGCAAATCAAATACTAACAGAAACTCCTACTGTGCCAGGTGCCTGATCTACAAGACAGAGGAAGTGGCCTCAGGGTTGTAGGGTAACTGCAGCACTCAGTGGAGAACAGGGCAGACACCTGCAGAACAAGGTCCAAGCTGTGCAAAAGGAGAGAGAAACGTGGTTCTGCGCTCCCTGAGGATAGAACCACACCAGCCTGTGCCTCTCTTTTCCAGCATGGAATGAGGGAAATGGTGGCATCCAGGCAAGTGATGGCAAAGAAGCTCTGCTGTGGCACTTGCCAGGTCACTGTGGCTTGTCACTGTTCACAAGTGCATAGGGTCTGTGCTGGCTACTAAGGTAGACAGAGCTTTTGCTCTCCTTGGACCTGGAGGAAGAGACATCCAAGGCCTCAGCGCTGGGGCACACAAGTGCTCAGAGTCGACAGCATGCATGAGGTTGGCAGTCACCCGGACTGCTCTTCCTCTGTGAGTATGATGGTTTGACAGGGAAAGTCGAACTCTTTTTTTATTTATATGAGCACAAACTTCTTTGTAAAAACAGCCACCACAGACCATAGTCATGCTTTGATGTGACTGCACTTAGCAGATTCTTTTCTAAGAGCAATGACCCAAGAGGGTGTGTGAGGAGGGCTGGACAGGGAAGAAAGAAGCAGGAAGCAGGTCAGAGTCCATGGCCATGGAAGACACATTTTACCTGCCTTGTTGCTATGTGTGAGAACAACTCTGTCCAGAAATGTGTGTGTCAGGAAATTTTACACCGTGGATCTGAATTCTTTTGCTTTTACTTTTGTTAAGAACTTTCAGGGCAAGGTGAAAGGTACATGGAGACTCGGCGATCTTTGCTTCCCACCTGGACAGCAGACCCCCACTCTCTGGTGCAAGAAGGCAGGTTCCCCCCTTCTCCCTGGGAGCTCAGATGGGGAGGTTTCAGGAACTGTGATTAAACACATATCTGCTTTTCTCGTACAGTTTGTCTCTTGAATAGAGTCATCAAACATATAAAATGCGTATCCAGCAGTTCCTAGGATTGTGCCATGGTTAATAAAAGCTGTAATCTATTTTCCACCCCCTAAGGGTGACAAAGAAAGTGAAAGATCAGTAGCTTGAATTAAAAAATAGATCTTGAAAACTCATCGGGCAATGAAAAATCAGGTTCAGAAAAACCTCACTCTTGGGCACTCAGCTTCCCAAGACCCCACTGGCCCTGGCATGCTCCACATAAATAAATCATCCAAGTTTGCTGACCTGCAGCTGCGATCGGGCCACACTCCCTCCCTGAGAGTAAATGCCCTCTTGCATTTTTTATGCCACCCCCAAGCATCTGTGTCAAGTTTCCACCAAGTTTGCCAGAGGGATTAACTGCCTCTTTTTCATAGGAAGTTCCAAGAGGTCAGAAAATGGACAAATTTGAAAACAATTTATTATTTTTTAAAATTTCTATTTCAATAGACTGCATGTCACATTTTCAGAAAAGATTGGCTTCTAGAATTTTATCATCTGGCCCAACTAAATGAAATTTACTTTATTCGACACAATAACAGCCAAGCTATTATGATTTTCCTGTTTTCTCCCCTTCCTTCTGTTGGCAGAGGTGGGGACTGCCTGGGAGAGGGTGTAAGTCACCCTGGGCCAACCTGAGTGTGACTTCATGTAGCACAGAGACACCTAGAGCCCTGACCTGTGCTCTGTGACACAGGGGACCAGGACCACTGCCCTCTTGGGCACTGAGGTGGTCTCCTGAGGTCATTTTTGGAAATTGATTCCCTGTCTTTGGGAACAGATTTATCAAACAAGACACCTGAGTTTAGGGCACTGAGCCAGTTAAAAATGTAATCATTATTCAAGTTCAAGCTATTTTTTTTCTTAAAAAAGATATATTTTTAAAATATAGTAAATGATCATGAATTATATGTAGTCTTAAAAATAGGGAGAGACAAAGAAGAGAATGCTAAGCATCTCTGAGTGTCCCTATGACAATAATGCCCTGTTAGCAGTGCAATGTGTTCCTTCCCATGTGGGTTCTACGCAAGGTGTTTTATTTATTTCTTATGCAATTCAGGTTGACTGAATTTTTGCAAATTGTATTGCCAGTTGGATTTCACCACTGTCTTCTACCCTTTTTCTAATGTCCCCATCAGTCTGATCATTGCTCTTGCCTTTCTGGAATTAGACATCTTCCTAACTTCATGGAAGCCCACATGGTTCATTGAGTGTGATTCCTTAAAAAACCCCTTTGCTCCCTGAAACCTGCTTTGACTTGCAGTTGGGAATATACCCCCTGCTGCTTTGGATAACGGCCGTTGGAAATGCAATCCACCTACAGCAGCGGTGGCATTCTGTTAATAGGAGAGATTTCCTTTAGTAGGAGCATGGGACAGGAGGCAGGTTTTCCTAAGTGAGGTACACATAGGCTACAGGGTGTTGTCACCTGTCCTCACTGTGTGCCTGGTGGAAGGGTGGAAGCCAAGTTCAGTCTTTATTCATTCCATTGTTCAATCATCCTGACTGGAGCCATCGATGTTTACCTGCCTCAGCAGTGTAGGAAGAAGTTTAGAACCCTTTTCTCTAGCCCAAGGGACTTGTGACAATCTTACAGCTCAAGATCCAGCACCTGCAACATGCACTGGTCCCTCCCAAGGCCCAAAAGGGGACTTACCATTGTGTTCACATGATCATTGGTTTTGGTAAAATTTGCACATATAAGCTGTTTGAGATGCAATGGTTAAGACACAGTGAGTCAGACTTGTTACGCTTCCTCTGGAGTGGCCAGGGGTATTTTGGGGACATCACTGAATGGGAAGCTAAATGGGGGATGTAGTTTAGTTTCAGTGAGATGCACTTGTGTGGCTCTAAGTCCTTTCTAGTAATATCTATGATATTGTTGACTGTCCTGGTGAAAAGGTGGTTTCTAGAAACATATTAACATCCACTGTGCTGACTTAACCCAAGTCATGACCCAAGGGTGGAAGATCAGAGTTAAAAATACAATGTATCATATGGCACTAGCACTAGAAGTATGCAGGTAATGGAAGAGAATCAAGATTTGAAATATATAGAGTTAGAACCTACTCTGTGGGAACTGCAAACATAAATAGTTATAAAAATGCAATTAAATAACTATAAACATTTGCATTTTGCATCCCATATTTTGATTAATACTAAAACCAGATTTTGGTGGCTCCTGCTAAAGGAGGAAATGTATTTACTTTATCTTCTCCCATAAATAAGGACATTATGAAATTATCAAAGGGAGATGCGATCAAAGTATGTACTGTCCAAAAAAATCAAAGAGAATAAAAATATTACAGGCAAATGTTGGGCACTTAATAAAATATTAATTTGCTTTTCTGGATTTTTTTTTATATTTTTGGTGTTTTATGGCTTTTTAAAAAGTTTATAGTTCGATTTCTTATTCTAAAACTTTGCTCTGTATCTAATTTTACATTCATAATTTGCACACATGTGTGGAGCACAAACTTCTGGTCTCACAAATCCTGGGTCTTCCCCTGACACCCACTATGCCAGACCTGGAAACAGGTCCACTCTCCAGTGTCACATATTCTGCCTGTCCCCCGCCTCATATACAGCTCCTGGCCTCTCTCCTCCCAGCCTCTCTGCCTGTACTAAATGGGCTCTGCGATCCAAGGCTCACCGGGACTGCTGTCAGCTTTGCCCACCCAGTGTCCACCCCCCTCCAACCTCTGCCCAAGCCCTGCCCTGTTCCTCAGGTCCTGTTCCCGACCCCAGCCACAGAGTTCGGCCTCCTCCTGGCTGGCAGTGGGAACCATACAGAGCTGTACAGCCAATGGAAAGCTGGGAATTGACTCAAATTACTTGGGTTTTGGGGAAGAGTTGGCCAGAACCTGGAGTTCTAGGTCAGTCTGTTGTTCCAAATTAGCTTCACAGCAGAGTAGAGAAAGGGACTCTGTGTGATAGGATGACATACTAAAGGTAAGGCTAAATCTAATTTGAGAATTCGAATTTGAGAATTTGAAAATTAGAGTAGTCAGAGGCCAGTGAGGCAAACAAAGGAGGTTGCTGTTCTGAAGTCTCCTATCTGAATTTCCTCAGTAATTCCTCAGAAAAGATTGAGTTCATTCATGCTCCTTTGCTTTGTAAAGGAAGGTTGGAAGAACTGCTTAGGACTCCTCTGTCAGGAAACCAGGGAGAAATCCTAGACTAGTTCATTCACCATCATGCTTTCTTCATGGATGAATGAATGGATGAGTGAGAGAATGGGGGGTAGATGGATGGGTGGATGGGTGGGGGGTGTATGGATGAGTGAACAGGAGGCTGAGGTGGGTGGATGGAGGGGTGGGTGGGTAGATGGGTAGATGAGTAGATTTGTAGTTGGGTGGGTGGATGAGTGATGGATGCATAGGTGGGTGGATTAGTGGATGGGTAATGAAAGACGAATGGTTTTCATCCTTTAAATGTCACCTACATCCAAGCATAACATTTCCTAGGGACCAGTGATAGCAGCAACAAGAGGCAGTAAAGAAACAAATCTGACAAATGCTCACAACTACTCCTGTAGATAAGTCTTAGCTATGCTTTAACAAAAGCTTAATCCTCACTTCCTTCCCTATTCCTTCTTTCCTTCCTCCTCCTCTTCCTTTCTCCCTTCTTTTCTTTTTTGGTTCTAGCAGGCAAGGCAAGAGGTAATACAAGAGACAGTGATAGTTCCCTACCACCAAATTATTTTCATAGAGAAGCGTTTAAATGCACCCATGTAACACAAGAAATGACATATGGATAAAACTTGGGGTTTGGAGACCCACAGACCCAGACAGGAGCCCCTATTGCATGACAGCCTTAGATTCAAGCAAGAACCTTGCTGTAGCAATAGGTGATACTTATTACAACAAATACCAAAATATTGTGTCACATAAACCATCTCATGACCACAACACAGACTTCATATGGGATAAAATCTTCGCTTCCTTATCTTTAACTTTGATGGGCTCTGTAAGTAGCGTCAGGCAGAACGCTGAGGCTGTATCTGTGGTACCCTTATTGTTTTTCCTGAATCAGAAAGGCTGAACTAAAGCAAACTGAAAGCTTCTCGACTGAATTCTTTCTACTCCTTTGTAGGCTGATGTACCCTGTGCTTCTTCAGGATGAGAAAGAAAGTAAAGTTTCTCAAATTTTGATAGCTATAAGATCCATTGTTTGGTTGTCGTTCTGTTTTTTTGAGACAGGGTCTCACTGTATTCCAGACTGGCCTCAAACTCAGTCATGGTACAGCCCAGGCTAACCTTGACCACTCCATCCTACTGCCTCAGCCTCCCTCCTAAGGGCTTAGTTCTAAGTGTGTATCGCTATAATTCAGGGATCCAGCTGCATGTGTGGGTGTGAGTGGTAACTCCAGAGATTTGTACTCTGCAGGAAAAACTCAGAAATACTAGGAAGACCACCATGCTTACTGCCACACTGTCCTCAGTGGCAAGCCATTGTAGGATCCAGGCCATTTCTGGACACTCACGGATCCTGTGGCACGTCCTCCAGGTCCTGTGGATCCTTGGGACCACACCCATGTACAAACCAAGAGTCAATGTCTGCGGCATGGTTACCCCGGCACACCCCGGCCTCCATCACTCTGCCAGCACTCTGGTTCTGGCTATTTGGTTAAACTGAATTTCTAAAATGAATAAAAAAGAGGTAGCTTTAAGCAAGATCTTTTAAATGGAAACCAAGACAACAAATACACCATTTGTCCAAACACGATGAACGCGGCCTTCTGAGACTCTTGCATGTCGTTTCAGGCCTCCTGAGGGGAGGCTGTGCCCACTGGATGCCAGATTGACTCATTATCCGTGTTAGGGCAGCGTCAGATTCAAAACAGCTGCTTTAGAAAGCTTAGAAATTAAAGCACTAGTAGTCGCCTGTTCCCCAAGCTTGGGGATAATTATTTTAATGCTAAAATTTGCTGCTGGGGAAATGGATGTTTTCTTCCTTTCACTGCTTTGCCACGAGAGGAACTTGCGCTCTGTGGCACTGTGGTGTGGGCAGCAGACACCCCAGTCAGGATGCTCTCTGGGAGCCCCGTTTTCCATTGTGTTTTAAGGACAAAAAAGTGGCCCTGTGTAGCTCTGAGGTAGAGCACTTACCTGGGGCGCTGGAGGCCTGGCTTCCATCCTGCGTACTGCAAAAACAACTGCCAAACTAAGAAATCTGCCCTTGAAATTTGTAACAGATTCTTCGATTTGTGTATGTGGACTGAATCGTGCATCCCAAAGTGTTCTAGAGACAAGTAAAAAATGAAAGCAACAGCTCCAAAAAGATGTGTGTTTGTGTGTGCGTGTCGCATGTGTGTTCTCCTCCCTAAGGGGTCAAAGTGAAGGGACAGAATTCCTGAAAGTGGAAAATACCAACCACAAAAAAGTCATTCTATGTTGTCATCTACAACAGCTCCTCCCTGAAAGCCTGGACACCCCACTGAGCCCAGGCTGTGGTGACCAAGTCCTCCCTCCCGGTGTTTGTCTGGGTCCTCCTCTCCGGCACTGTGGGCTCCTTGAGGGGAGCCCCTCCCAGCCTTGCCCAGCCCCCTGCCAGATCTCAGTCTGTACCCAACCTGGTCGTTGCCTCCTGGGCTGCATCCCGTGGACCAGGGCGTGGAATCCCGCTAGCTGGTTCTGCATCTACCGTTACCTCCATGGGACAGGGGCATGGTACTCAGCCACCCTGGGTCACAGCTTCTTCTCATCCAGAACCAGCAAGTTGGACTCGTGGTCTCCGGACCTAGGGACTCCAGGTCTCTGTCAGTCTCTGCATCTTCTCCCGCCAGGAGTGGATAATCCTGATTCAGTGCCTAGTTACCAGCCATGGAAATGATTCAGGTTTCCCTAATTTTTTTCCTAACTACTGCTTTTTGTGCATCTGTACCTTGGCCCATCTCCAAATATAGGACGCTGGGCCACCAGCCAGATGACATGAGACATGAAGAAAGCATGAGTGCCCTTTCTCTTTCATGTTCCAATTCCTGAGACCTGATAACCAAATATCACAAGGACAGTGAATTCCTTCTATTTGTTCAGTGCTTCATAATTTATGAAACAATGCTTCACTTATTTTTTTCCCTCTAGGCTCAAGGCTGCCTTATAAGATGGGAAGAGCAGATGTTATTCCCAAATCACAGGCTGGAAAATTTGGGCTGAGGGATGTTAATCCATCTGGTGGCACCTGTAGTTACCTCACCTGTCTGCAGCCTGGTCGTCCTTCATTGCCACGAAGAAAAGCCTGTTACTCATGTGGGTGGGCTGTGGCTCAGCTCCTGGGCTCAGGCTCCTTGCATTTGTTTCACTTCAGTGTCATTGTTAATGAGCACCGTGTGACAGTCCCAGGCTTTCCCGTGTGTTTTGTAGAACCACAGCATGATTCAATCTCCCCGAAAAAAAGATTTTGTTGTCAGATAATTAAGGAGCAATGTACATCACATCCTTTCAGAGACTTGCAGCCTGTGTTTGCAAACTAAAGGCACTAAGGAGTCCTGCAGTCAAGAGCCCTGTCTACACGCTGGACAACACTGATTCCCAGGCTGTTCAGAATACTTTTTTATGCACAGTGATTAAAAGGTTACTGTCTATAGGTCCTTTTTAGCACCTGCTGAAATAAAAGTATAGAAGGACAAAGTGGAACAATCTCAAAACAGTAAAGAAAATGACTCAGGTCACGAGGGTACAAAGGATCTAGACAAACTTCTAGGAGATGGCAGGAGCAGCTGGGATTTTACAGAGGCTGATGATACCTGACAGAAAACACCATCATCCAGAATGATAAATCCCAGTGGGGCTGTAGAGAAGGGGCCCATCTCCTGTGCAGGCATTGAGAGCGTCAGGGTTGGAGGTGGCCACCCATGGTGTTGGAGGGACCACTGGGGGCCCATCTCAAAGCCACTGTGCCCAGCAGCAGCTGGTGGCCACCTCTCAGCTCCAGAAGGGCACCAGAAGCCTGGTGTACACCCCAGGCTCTCCGTGGGTGGGCCTGGTGAGCTCAGCTCCCAGCTGGGCATGGTGGTGCCCAGTACAGCTCCCTTCATCCTGACCTTTGGGGGTCCACCCTCCCACTGGCAACGAGGGCAGGATGGGCAGTGTGGCCTCCCTGTCTCTTCCCTCATAATACGGCATGGGAAGCTTCAAAAAAGGCAATTCTGAGAACTAGATGAGAGTTCTTAAAATTAATAAGTAACTGGTAAAAATAACACATTTAATAGAAGAGCTGTAAAAGTACAGACAGTGTCTAAGATCACCCAGGAAAAAAACAAGTCAAAGAGAAAGTATGGAAGAAATAACAGGAGACAGAGGCCAAATACAGAAGAGCCGACAATTAGGGGTGTCGCAGAGGGAAAGACAGAGAAGGGGATGGACCTGGACAGAGCCCACCGGTGCCATCATCCACATGGAAGCAGGAGGGTGACAGACGACAGCACAGAGATGGGGCTTGGTGCTAAGGAGACACTCAGGCGGGGACCTCAGTGACTGAGGGCTGAACTCGTGAAATGGGTGGGTGGGCAAAGCATGAGATGAGGCCTTCTCTGTCCCTAGGTGCCCCACTTTGGAGAGGGCCTTCCGCCCGTCCTTGCGATCCTGGCATTGGTCATGTCGGGGAAACGCATCCTGTCCCTACCGTGTTGTCGGCACCACGCCACCCTTCCTCACAGCCGGGGCTCTTCCCCAGCCAATGCTCTGCCTGCTTCCTGGGCACTGGGGTTTTATACGGGCTCTATTTTTAGAGATTGCTTGGGCCAATCGCCTGGAGACTGGCAAGGACTTTGCCCCAGGGAGAGGTGTTCCCTCTGTAACCTTGGCCCGAAGAGCTCGCTAATTGAGACTGGACACTTTACAGCTCCGAGAACCCAGAACCGACACCGTGACAGGAAGTGGGGATCAGGTGGCCTTGCCTGGAGCTCTGCAGCCTAAGGAGCTGCCCAGAGTGATTCTGCTCCAGGGATCAGGAGTCCCCTGCGAGATGCTTTGCTGAGATAAAGGACACAGTCGTGCTGGTGATCAGTGCCTAGGCAGCCCCAATTGGGGTCAGCCAGGAATGATGCCCCTTGTATGGTCTTCTCTCCAGGGCTTTCTGACGTCACTAACCTAACCCTGCTCCAGATTGGCTTTCCTTTAAAAGTCCTAAAACCCTCTGTGGTCCAGGCTGGTCCCGGGTATGGTCTCATTCATCCTGTACCTCTATTTTAGCCCTGTATGTGCTGTCTATACCATACCATGGAACACTTATAAACCCATACTACTTGGTGAGTAGCCTTTCCAAAGTGTGTGGGTCCAGAAGTGTGTTCAACTTTGGATTCAGGAGAGTTTTTGGAATATTTGTATATGCATAATAAAGTATCTTGTGGATGGGACCCGAGACTGAACAGGAAATTCTTTTATGCTTCATACATACCTTGTACATATAGACTTGGAGATTTTAGACAATATTTTTCATGCACCTGTTTGTTACCCACCCCAGGTATCGATTTGCCCCTGTGTCAGCATTCAAAGGTTTCTGCAGTTTGAAATATTTCAGGTTTACAGATTAGGGATATTCCACTTGTAGTCTTCCACCTCTAAGCCTGCTATGGGCTGACTGTTAATGCCCTGTCCCCAATTCACAGAGTGGAATGCTGCACTATGACTTCATTTGTAGTAGCTCCGGGAAGGAAGGCTTTCACGTTGAATGAGATTGTCAGGGTGGATCCCAATCTGACAGGTTCAGTGTCCTCAGAAGTAGAGATTGCATATATGGAGATCTAGCTTCTCTTTGTGTGTGAGGACCCAGCAAGCCAGGGGCTGTTTCAAGCTAGGAAGAGAGCCCTGCCCAGAGAGAGGCCACAGTGATACCCAGAGCTTGGACTCCTGGACTCCATAACTTTAAGGACAAAAATATCTGCTGATTAAGCCTCCAGATGTGTGACATTTTGTTATGGCAGCACAGGTATACTTTTAGATTTAATTAGAATTACCAATGAATGTAGAATCTTTCCTCAAGCCAAAGATTCTGGACATGGGAATAGTATCTGCTCGTATTTTGTTGTTCTGTAGGTGTCCAGCAGAATCTTTAACATTGAACATGGTGACTGTCTCTCACAGAACGTATGGTTACATATGAAATGTTTTTGCATCACCTGCTGGAATCCTTACAATCACCATGTAAGAAAGACATTGCTGTCCTCACTGCCTTGTCACTGCCCCTTGTGTGTGTCCTCATCTCCTGGCTATGGGGTCCTGTTGCATGTTCACCTTTGCTCACCAACCAGGTTCCTACTTCTGTCTTCCTTAGTCTTAGTACTCAAGACTGGACACATGCAATCCAGCCATTTTTCTGTTTAACCAGTGGTTCACTTCCTTGAGCCCACAATCCCTTGCACTCTTGATTTTCATCTGATTGCTGTTCTTTTCAACGTGCTTTGGCCCATGTGCTAAGCCAAGGCGCCCTCAAATTCCTCCTGGGATGCCCTTCTTCTCCTGTCCTCCTCGATCTCTGCATGACCTTTGTGACACTCTCTTTATGGGTCAAGCTGTGAGATGTCCTGGGTGTCCTTCCTCATCCTGAGAGATCAGTCATCCTTCCTGAAGGGCTCTTACTTTATGGGACCAGGTGATTATGGGTTGGGGTGTCTCCTCTCACCTGCATGAGCATGCATGCAAGTCTTGTATGTTTTTTACAACTTCAGTAACCTAGTGGGACACCTACACATAGCAAATACTAAATGATTTCAATTACCTGGAGACACAAAGATGAAATTCAAGTGATCTTAGCTCTTGTACACTTTCAGCTCTGCTGTGCTTGCTTAGTACCATGTATCATGTATTCTAGAGCCTGATGCCACCAGAACTCTAGTGTTAATTCCTGGATCCTTCCTGCTGTCAATGACTCCTCCAGAACCAGCTGGTTAGAGCCTCACAGAGGGGCTGCTAACTTTTATTGATTGATTGATTGATTGAGGGTCTTGCTATGTGGCCCAGGCTGGGCTTGAACTCACTATGTAAACTAGGCTGGCCTCGAACTCACAACAATCCTCCTGCCTCTGCCTGCCAAGTGCTGGGATTATAGGCATATGCCACCCCACTTGGCCATGGGTCTGCTACCTTGGACTACTTTTCTACCTTCAATCTGTCTGCACATGAAGGGCAGCACACAGGCTCAGGGAATCTTTACAAGCCTGCTGATTTTCCATGTATTAGCAGCGTATGTCAGAAAGAGCAGGAAATTGACCAGACTCATTCTTGCAGCTGTGAAGCTTTTATGATGCAGAAAGAACTCACAACACTCACAAGAGAATCACTCAACCTCACCTTTATATTTTCTGAGTATTTGTAAAAATTCCTTCCCCTACACCATATAACCTTCCCTGTTTTAATTTGTAAGATTTTATTTTCTGCAATTACCAATAACTCTTTGATATCTTCACCTATCTGATAGGCTTTTTTCACCAGAGGTAGGCAGATCACAGGTTTGACCATAGAACCTGGCCACAGGCAGGGCCCTGACCTCTGTGTCTGCTTAGGGCCCTGTGGCTGGAGGGACTGATAGGCTTTTTTCACCAGAGGTAGGCAGATCACAGGTTTGACCATAGAACCTGGCCACAGGCAGGGCCCTGACCTCTGTGTCTGCTTAGGGCCCTGTGGCTGGAGGGACAGCACAGTCCATCCACAACGGTTCTACTGCTCTGCTAGAACCACCTGTGCCTCAGAGAGAATCTATAAGGCCTGGCCAATGCCAGGGGATTGTGACAGCTTTACTGAGACTTGCAAGGGCTTATTGTAGTTGTTGAACTTTTCCTAAATCACCATTATTTAAAAACCAATAAAGTTGTACAAACTTATATCACAGATGGTGCTTTGTGAAGTGAGTAATTCCACAGGTGGTTCCTTGGGAAGTCTTCTGTCTCACTTATCTGGTCAGCCCCTCATTGTCAGACACATAACAGATAGGTCTGAATGTCAATCTGTCCTGTGGAAGGTCTGACCACAACGGAGCTGGCCTCTGGCCACACCTCCTTGTGTTGAGCATGGAAATGCAGCTCATGTGACTGAAGAGCCAGAGTTTTCATTTTATTTCATTTTAATCTATTTATGCTTAAGTAGCCGTACACAGCTAATGGCTCTTTTGAACAATGCAGTTCTAGAAGACCCAAGCCAGTGCATAGAGCATAACAACCTACCCATCAGGTTCTTTCCTTTTCCGCCACCACAGAACAACATAAGAAAAGTGTTTCTGCAGGAGAAGGTGTGCGGCCGCAATCCAGGGAAGAGCTGGTGCTCTCACCAGCTCCTGATGCCACCTGATTGTTTGCCTTTGGGTGTGATTGCAGAAACCTCAGAACCGTTTGTTTCCCAAACAACACCTTCTCTTACTTACTTCAGTTGTTGCCTGGTGGCTGTGGACCACCAAGCCCTGCAGCAGAGGCTGTGGCTTCTGGAGGGTCTGGACCCAAGACCCTCCAGATACAAGATCAAGAACAGCAGGTTGCTGTTGGTACAGCATGGAGGTGAGCAGGGCTTCCAGCTCTGATCTCTAATCTCCGCACTCACAGGAACGCACAGATCATTGCTTCTCAGGGCTGGTATCTCTCTCTGCTTCCAGGGCAGGTCTTGTGTTTTTTTAGGGGATGTTACCTACCCAGAGGCAAAGCCACCAGTCACCACATTTCCTTCTGCACATATTAGAATGGGCACGCGAATGGGTTCTGTAGCCTGGGCCCAGGTGTCAAAGTAGCTTGAGAATGGGATTCCATTTGGCAGCAATAAAACCCACTACTCCTTGGTTATTCCAAAGGAAATGAGAGACTTGAATCATAAGAAGTTAAAAGAGAGGTGGCATCATATTTAGCTTGTGTCATGCCCAGGACATCTGCTTTACGGTTTCCTCATTGCTGAGAACTTAAGGTATAAGACAAAGGTTTCCAAAGACAGCATCCCTTCAAGAAAGAATGGAAAGGAGGATTCCCAAAGGAACCTTTTTCAGAAGGCCAATCCTATATACGCAGTTTGGACTTTGTAGCCAGCAGAATCATGGACTAAATAAACCTTTTCTTTTCTTTGTATACAAGGGTCAGGCATTTTGTCATAGCAACAGAAAGTAGAATAAAACAGTGAAGGTCATAAAAAGAAACTCTTTTCTTTGAAAAACACTATTATGAAAACAAGAAGTCAAGTCACAGACTTACAAGCTATTTGAAAAACATTGTTTTGATTTATAAAGTTATATATTTGTGGTGCCCCATGCCTTTCATCTCAGCACTCTGGGAAGCTAAGGCAGAAGATGGCAAGGTGGACCCCAGCGTGGGTAATTCAATTACTTAGCAGACCCTAGCTCAAAATAAAACATGAAAAAAGGACTGTGGAAGTAGCTCAGTGTGAAGGCCCTGGGTTCAATCCCCAGTACTTAAAAAAATTGGTAGTAAGAAGAGAAAATGCTAATAAACAAAATATTTGAATAGATTCTTCAGCAGAGGACATAAGGATGGTGAATATAAACACAAAAAGATGCTGAGCACAGTTAGTTACCAGACAAATGAAACTTCAAAGCTGCTGTGAAATTCTGTCATATACTCACCAGTCTGCCTACCACTGGAAAGACTGGCAGAGCCTAGGCTGAACAGAAAGCAGCTGAGGCCTTCTCCACATTTTGATAGTCGCTCTGAAACAATCTGAAAGTTCTTTTGAAAATATGGTTAAACATTCACTGATTCTGTAACTCAGGAATGCCACTCCTAGCTGTTTACCCGACAGAAATGAAAACATAATCAACACAGAAACTTGTATGTTTATAGCAGCCTCATTATTAGTGGCCAAAAGCTGGGAAAGAATCCAGGCGCCATCGACTGCTGAATGCATAAGCAAATTGTAGGCAGCACATCCCACAATAGAATACTGTTCGGGGCTGGAAGAAACCAGCTACTGGCCTGTGGACCAACACAAGTGAATTCAAAGGTGCTATGAAAGAGGCCACACACAGTTAGTTCCACTTATAGAATGGCTTTAAAAAGACAGACCTATAGCAACAGAGCAGTCAGTGACTTCCAGGAGGCAGGACGTGTGGGGAGGGGACATTCTGAGCAAATGGAAAGGTTCCACACCACCACTGCAGGGTCTGTTGTACAACTGTCCACATTTGTCAGGGTTCATGGAGGGGGGTGCCTTAAATTGTGAATTTTAACTTGTATAAATCATATCCCAAAAGATTTGCTCTCCCTATGGCAAGGTGCACAGTAGGGTAAATGGCAGTGGCGGTGAACCTGTCAGAGCTTTCAATGATACAAACAGCCGCCTGCAGCACACCGTATGATATAATCTCATCTGTAAAAATACAAGGAAAAACAAAAGGGAAATTTCAGATGCATGGACTTAGACCTCTATTTGCTGGAATGTGCTCTTAATGTCTCAGGAAACATAGACAAAGACATTTTTAGAATGGATTGCCCAGAAATGGAAATGGGATTCTCAAGGAGGAGGGCTAGGGGAACTCTATCTTTTGTGCCTTTCAAATTTTGAATCGTATAAGTAACCATCCTATTGAGAGAGGAAAGAGAGGCCTCTGTGCGTGTGTCATTCAATGGTTTCTTTTTACAGATGAGAAATCCAAGGTCCAAACTGTGCAGACAACTCCCTGCAGGTATGCAGTTGGCGTCAGAACTGAGAGCCATTCTTCAGGCCTATTTCAGGGATAATTTCCAGAGAGCAGGAGACCCACAGGCAAAGATCACAGTGCACATTCAGTGGATAGAAATTTCCCTTCTCTGTTTCCACTCTACTGACTCTTATTACCAGCCCTTCATCTACCCATCCAACCCAAAGGGAAGTCCCAGTGGGTGCAGGGACACACGGGCTTTGCCCATGAACACAAGAACCTCCCCTGCCAGAAGTGAATGGAACCATCCTTTCTATAACTGGTCTAATTTAATTCAATCCACAAACACATATGAGCCCCAACTCTGGGCCAACTCCATGCTAATTTAAGTGGAGTTCACTGGGGTAAAGGTGTGGCTGGAAAGTGCTTTCCTTAGGAACAGTTCAGTCTATGAGGAACCTGGAGGGGGGAATCTCGTCTAGACCCAGGTCATTGTGACCTGAGGTGACAGCCACTATGGTGAAAGGTGACCACACTCCAGTCAGCTGACCTCTTCCCCAGCATTACCCTGGTCGCTTTCTCCCAGTCACTGTGAGTTTGGTTTCTACGTCTGTTGATGGAAAAGTGTTTGCTAAACCATGTTGATGTATAAGCACAAAGCCAGGCCCAAAAGCAAGGAGGATGCTTGAATTCATTATGGTGACTCTGCTATGAAAATAGGAGGCATCTTATTAGTGTCTTAGCCCCAAATACTGTGCAAATGAATCCTCAAGGCCTTGGACTCTGACATTCTTTCAGAGCTCAACAAACCAAATTTGTGAGTGTTGGCTTTCTCCCTGATTTCAGGACTTGTTGAGATCAACAAGTGAATGTCAGAGAAGTAAGGTCCTCAGGTCCTCCCAGAATCCCTGCCTCTGACACTCCTAGGTTGGCTACTCATGTCCAGAGGTTCCTGTGCTTTAATCCAACTCATTCTCCCTACAGAGGTGTGGTAGGTTGAAAAAAGGAACTCCAAAATATAAATCCACCCTAACCTTAACCTACTTGGAACCAGTGAATGGACTCTTATTTAGGAAAAGAGTCATGGTAGCTATCAGTGAGGATATTGAGTTGTGATCATCCTGGACTAGAGCTGGTTCTCAATCCCTAAGGGGCCTTTTGAAATGAAGAGAAAGGGAAATAAATACAAAGACATGGAGGAGACAGTCATGAGGCAACAGAGTTGGAAGCTGGAGCCATATAACTGTGAATCAAAGTCATCAGGAGCCACCAGAAGTTGGAAACGGCAAAGAAGGAATGTCCTTGAGTCTTTGAAGGGAGTGTGGTTCTATTGACACCTCATCATCAGACAGAAGACTTCCAGGACTTCCAGTGAGAGGGTAGATCCCATTGTTTTAAGCCATCCTCTTGTTGCTATAGCAACCCTGCGAACTCTGGCAAGAACTTGGAGGGAGGGTTTCTTCTTGCTGCAGAGGGCCCTGGTACAATCCTACCTCCTCCATCATGGCTTCAAAGGCTCCCTGGGAATGACTTATTCTGGCCTTCTTCCCTCATCCAGCCATCAGTGAAGTACAGCATGGACCACATATACAAGAGTGGCTACAAGGCAGACCTTCCTTCCAAAGTTCACAGCCAGCAAGATGAGGAGACATAAACACATAGTCACAGCATCAAGTATCTCAGGCTTAATTGGGCCCCTACCCTCCCTGCCAGATTCATAAACTGAAATCCTAATCTCCAGGGCCTACCTGCTAAGGGGATGATATTTGGAAATAGGGTCCTTGAAGTAATCACTAAGTTAAAATGAGGCCAGTAGGATGGGCCCTAATCCAGAGGGCCTGGTGTCCCTAAAAGGAGAGGCAATAGAGACACAGAGGTGCACAGGGGAAGCTTGTGAGAGGAGAGATGGCCATCCACGGGCCAAGGAGAGAGGCTCAGGGGGGACCAGCTGCACTCTGGACTCGCAGTCTCCAGCATGGTGAGGAGCTGCTTTCCACTGTTTGAGCCTCTCCATTGCCCCACTGCACCACAGCAGCCCTTGTCAAGGGGCAACACTGAGATCAGTGTCAGGCTCACCCCCAGCCTTCCTGAGGGGTAACTGCTGGGCTGCATCTGAAAGGATGGGTTGCCCCAGGAAGGGGGCTGGGAACTCTGCAAAGGCCCTGAATCAGGAAACCACCTGACAAGTTCAGGGAAGATGTTCTTTACCTGTGACATCTTGGCTGAAGCCTAGGGGTCATGAAAGCCTTTTCCCCGGGAAACAGAGGGAGCCACTGCACAGCTGGAAGAAAGGCCGCATGGCCTGGCACTCCAGGGGGCGCATCCTTGAGGCTGGGCAGGGCTCAAGGAGGAGATGAGTGTCCAGGCAGGTGTGGGCAGGTGAGTGGCTGTGGTCAAGATGGCAGCGACCATAGCAGCCGAGATGAAAGGACAAGAACACTTTAAGAGGTGAGGTTGGCTATACTGTGAGAAGGTAAAGGAGAAACAGAAATCTAAGCTATTCAGATAGTTCTGGTTTGTACAGTTGGTGGCACTGGGCATGGGGGCAGGGGATTAGCTGTGGCTGAATGGACATTGAGTTAGCAGGCTCCCAGGAACCAGCATCCCATCTTCCACTTAGTAATGCAGTGGGCCCCGCGTGGATATTTACTGCAGAGCACCAGCTCCCCCTCTCTGCATAGCTGACCTCCTTCCCAAGTGACCATGAGGAACACTTCACAACCCTCATCAGCAAGGCTTTCTCCAGAAGCTGAAAGGCCCATCGAGGAGCCAGGTCACACCATGACACACCTACGGCTCCCACAGGGCATCCAAACAAGGCAAGAGGGCTGCATTACAGCCTCAGTTAAACACCACTGAGTGCTCTGGGCCCCCAAGTGGTTGCCAACGCATTGCGCAGAGTTCCGAGTTGTTCCCAAAGATCCCAGGTCACAGTGATGCACATCCTGCAGCCCAGGCCAGCGGAGCCAGAACACAGGACAGTGCCCAGTGCAGACCCCAGAGTGCCAGCTGGTGGCTTCTGGTTTTTAGTGTCCTTGTGGCAGCCCCAGGATTCTGTGACTTCATCCACTGAAGGCACTATGATACACACAGCAGACCAGTTGGCTTGGGCACTTAGAAAGTGGTTTAGAGCAAAGCTGGGCCTTGATTGTGTTTCAGGCATTCTAGTTAAGAAATTTATGATAAGAATCGAGATCTTGGTTTACACCTGCCAGTGGTTTCATTTTCATATGCTCTGCTGGTGCCATGAAAGAACTGAGGGACCCAGGAGACAAGCGCACAGATTGATCCCACAAATATTTCCACATATATATTTGACATGTGATGTGAAAAGGGGCTTTCCAGAGGATTGTGGAGGGGGGGTTTTTGAATCCTCTTCTTGAAGACATCTGGTGTGTCTTTGCAATCACTTAGCCAGTCTGCTCTGGATCTACACAGCAGTTCTTACTACAAACAATGCTAAAAACATGAATCAATACTTCGTGCAGAATTCACATATCAACCTTCATCCCACAAAATATAAAACACCCGGATGCTCATAGAAATAATCTATACACGCCATCACACTGGCTGGCCTTTCCTTTAGAACAGTGTCTATATGGGGCCACAGATCTAAATATTTAGATGCCAGTATCAATGACACACAAAACCTTTACACCAAAACCCTCGAACTAATCTTAGAATGAAGCACGGTGAGGATGAATGTCTAAGCCAGTCCTGCTGGGCAGGTGGAAATGCTTTCTGATTGCTGATCCATCATTAAAAATAATGCTTTGCTCAAAAGCTCCTCCTCAGAACTGCTCTGCTTCCCTAGAGGGGCTTCAGGATAGAACCCTCACGCTTTAGGCTGCAGCCTTCACCCCACCACTGCCTGGCAGTTCCATGGCCCGGCTGGTCCTCACCATCCCAGGCTTGCATGCACCTCTGGGCTTTGCTCTAGCAGAGCCCACCGCCTTGACACCCTTCCTGCCCCCCAACTGAGCTATGACTCAGCATCCAAATTCAGGTTCCTTCCCTTGGGTCTTCTCTATGGTTTGTCCATTCTTACCCGCAGGGATAAACCTCTGTTTGCCTCCAAGGTAAGCAAACTAAATGCATTACTTATGAAAACTCCCAGGAAGGACCATGGTGGCAGCGAGGCCTGATCCCAGCAGGGAAGCCTATGAAGCAATGTGACTTTTAAAACTGCAAGTCCCTCTTGATGGTGCAGGCAAGGCCAGTATTCTTGTGCACTGGGCGATCTCTGTTTGGCTTAATGCCAGTGATAGGTTACTTTCTGGGGAGAGCAACGCTTTACCAGGTTTACAGATAGTGTCTTGTTGGGCCAGTGTAGATGGTGACGATGAAGATGCAGTTGACCCACCTCGCCTGTCTATGAGATTGTACGCAGGATGCTTCTGTCCTGAGTACATAGTACGGCTATTCTTCACCCTTTGAAAACACATGGGTGATGCAGATGTGGAGACCGGAAGGGAGTGTGCACCACTCAGGGGCTGCCTCCTCCGGAGAGCCTTCCTTCCTCACTCCTCTGTGCACACCTGGCTCCCTCCCCGGTGCCGCAGCACTCACTCATGCTTTGGTTCCATCTCCTACATTTCTTACGAGTTCCCAAGTGCACGTCTGCCTCCTGCACTCTGTAGTTAGCTTCTTCAGGACAAGAGCTGTGTCTTAACCTTCCTTCCCCCAAAGCCAGGCACAATGCCGGGCAAGGCTTGTCATGTCCCCCAAAGACAAGACAAGCACCTGGCTGGGTGCTTTTAAAAGAATAAGGAAGATGCAATTAGCACACAAAGTGCACAGTAGAATATATTCATGGACTCAACTAGTAAATAAAGTATATTGCATTGAAAGTATTATCGGAGGTCAGGAAGATGAAAAATGAGGATGACCAGGAGTTTAGGTCCATTCATAAAATAATCATTTTTATTAGCAAGAAATAGAAATATTTGCTAATTTTCTCCTCACAAGAAAGAACTTATGTAAAGATGAATATTGTGTGCTTGAGGGTGTTGAAGATAAAGAATCTGCCAAACTAACTGTGCAGGGTGATTAGCTCAGCCCTGAATCTCATTTTGATAACATCCCTAATGACAATCTTTATGACACGAGCAGTGTAATGCCAAGAGCACCCATGTTCTTTGTTTCGGTGTCATAGGCATTAAATATTAACACACAGTTTGTATTTTAATAGTACTGAGACCATTTTACTTCTTCAGAGTTTGGTCCCAGAAGGGCTAGTGGGGTGATGGCGATGGCCTGTATTGACCACATACATGAGGTATCTGTAACCTTGAAAACCCCAGGAGGAAGCCCCAACTCCTGGCCATAGACCTGATTTCCTCCTGAAGCCTTGGTTTCATTTTAAAAGGTCCCATTGATGGAGAGAGATGTGACCAGGCAGGAAAATGCACCAAACACTTGTCCCAAAGGTGAGGTTTTGAGCAGTGATATTCCGCTCACCCTCACGTACTCTAAAGAAGCGTCTGACACATGGTTTATTAAAGTTAGTGATTAAAAAATACTTGCAGGGTACTTTTGGATTCTGGTAGTTCTGAAAAGTCCTGGCATGACTGATCTAATCCATCCCTGGTCCTCAAAGCAGAATGAAACACTAGTTATGCCACCCACGTGTGCCATGTGCCACCAGAGGCAGCCTTACCTTCACAAACAGGAAGATCTCAGGGCTCCCCAGAGAAGCCTCTTTTCCTTCCAAGCTGTCCTTGGCAGAGTGGCAGGTGGGGAACCAGCTGCTGGAGACCTCCCGGCGGCTGTGCTGAATGGTGAAGCTGGAGGGGGACAGCAGCACCTCCTTCTCTGTGCTGCTGTCCCCCAGGGGCTGTGCTAGGTGGAGCTGCAGGGCCTGGGCTGGTGACAGTAACTCATGCATTGAGATGTCCCCGTCCTGAGGCTCAGCGCACACCTCATCAGGCAGGAGGTAGCCTCCTGCCTCCGGCTGGGAAGGGGGGAAGCCATTCTGCTCACCTTGAATACGCCGCACTGAGGCATATTCACAATCGTGTAGCCCAGCAGCGGACAGAGTGTGTTCAGGGTCTAAGTTTTCATAATCACCGTGATGAAAAGGAACTTCATCATCTCCTGCAGGGTCTGGAACATCATCATCTCCTGCGGGGTCTGGAACTTCATCATCTCCAGCCCCGTCTGGATTTTCAGCATCTTCTGCAGGGTCTGGAACTTCATCGTATTCTACCGGGTCTGGAACTTCGTACGTGTCCTGTTCCCGGATGGTGTTGTAGATGTTGCTGTATTCTTCATCACTCATGTTGATCAATCCAATTACAATAGGTCAACAGGCTGGAGATGCGGTGCCTCCTCACACAGGAACGATGTGCTTTTGGAATGGGCTGACTAGCCACAGCTATCAATGACAGGTCTCTAACAATCATTTACCAAGACTTTAATAAGCAAACCACAGCCTACTGGACTGAAGATAAAGCTCTCATTAACTCCTTCATGCCTAAAGTTAACTCCTTCATGCCTAAAGATGTTTTCAAGTGGACTCTGGGATTTTCCTCACTGCCAGTAATTTCCCTGTGGCTGAACCCAAAGTGGACTCATTGGTTTCTCAGTGTGCACCGAGATTCTCAATAGCTAGCCATTTGTCACTGGTAGAGCTCCCTCTTGCAATTGTCTCCAAACATGGACAGCTTAAAGAAGTCCCTGCAAGTTAGTGGACAGCTGTACTTCCTCACAATGCCAACCCATCTGTTATACTGCCAGTCTGTCACACAGAACAATTCCTTGTGTAGGGACCCTATGATAAATGAGCTAGAACTGCTCCATTTGGGCAACAGATTCATTTACTTCTCTTATCTGGAAGCACCACCAGGTGGCTAAATGGCAGAAGGAAAAGAAGATACAGGCTCTGGCCTCTGGGCCCATCAGTACAGACCATGGCAAACAGGACTTGAAGATCTGCGGCTTGATTTTTACTTTTCCCTCTAAGTCTCTGCGGCCATCTCAGTCAACAAACATTCACTAAATCCTCTTATAACATGCATTTTCCTATAATCCTACAGCTGGAGATAACCTCATGGATCTTTCAGTTGAGGATTTTATTTCACTTTTGAAAATCACCTGTAAAATCGCCAGGAGCAGAAGTGCCTGGTTCAAGTTCCTACACCAAGTTATGGATGGAGCTGATGCCAGCTGTGCCTCTCAGCCTCAGCTCGGTAACCCTTCCACTGCTCACTCCCCAACTTCCTGTCCCCCACCATTTTTTTTCATGATCACACATACCCTGGCAACTGCTGGCCTGAGAGTAAGATTTATTTTTAACCTCCTGAGATTCAAGTTTGCCCTCTCTGGAGGTGAGATTGCTCCTTTGGATGATACACGCTTGGTCTAAAAGCACTTGTAACACGTATCTCAGTGTCTGGCCTTGGACTCTGCCACTCTGCTTTATTATCAGGACACTGTCCCCCAGGCATGTGCATGTGTTGAGCACGCTCCAGGCCTCTCATGGGGCCCCAGTGAGGTGGCCGAGGTGCAGTTTAGAGCCCAAGGTCTCACAGGCTGTAAATCAGGATGTGCTGTTATCTCAGAGCACCCTGTCAGGACTGAGCACCCAGCTATACTATGAAACGAGCCATCCTGTTACAGTGTAAGACAGTTCCTATCACTGTTCCACACCCACAATGGCTCCCCATTTCTTGGGGCAAAAGCCAAAGTCCTCATGGTGCCCAATGGTGCTGTATAGAACCTGCATCCTGCCCCGTGCCTGCTTTGTGGCCCCTGCTGACCAACTCCAGCTTCCCTGCTGGGCTGGTATGCACAGGGCTCCACAGTCATGTCCTCCAGTGCCTGTGAGTGTCATATATGTCTTCATCCCAGGGAAGCCACTCTGGCCATGCTGTTAAAATGACAGCAGAGTCACCCATTCGCTTCAGTCTGGGCATAGGGAGGGGATAGTATAGGAGGCACCTGAGGACTGATGGGTCAGCAGGGTCCCTGCTGTCCCTGGGCATGTACTGCCTCCACCTCCCCTTCCTGGGTCTCTCCCCTCCTGCCACCACCTAATACCATGTCTGGCCACTCGCTGTGCATCCTTCTTCTTTTTTTTTTTTTCCCTCTTCATTCTGTTCCAGTTCTCTCAGTGACTTCATGATTCTTCCTGATCCAGAATCTACCACTATAATCCACCGTAGGATTAGATCAACAATGGTTTAGATCTACAACATCCTCTGTAAGTCTCCTGTGTTCTTTGCTGATGGGCTTTGAGGAGCTGAATGGTTCATGAAGGCTCCAACTTCATTAAGTGGATTAATCATAACTCAGAGGGCTTATTGGAAGGCAGGGCCCAACTGAATGACGCAGGTCTCTGGGGCATGGTTTTTAAAGGTGGCTTTTGTCCCAGGCCTCTTGTTTTTGGGCTATTTCCCCCTTCTGCTTCCTGGCTGCCATGAGGTGAGCTGTTTTGCTCCACCACACCCTTCTGCTGTGATGTTTCTGCAGTGGAGCCAGCTGACCATGACCGAAGTCTTGGAAACCATTAGCCAAAACAAACCCTCCTCCTTGAAGTTGTCTGTGCCAGGTTTTTGGTCCCAGCAGCTGGAAGCTGACTAACACTATATTTCTTCACATCTGATGCATCCGATCCCCACATTTTACCTGCCTCCTCACTTCCCAAACTACAAATAGTTGCCATATCCAGGTGAGTTGATAGATCCTAGTGCTATTTTAGATTGTATATTGGTAAGAGTTTTGGGAATAGCCCAGTTAAAAGTCACATATAACATTTGATTACTGTGAAAAGATGAAAAAAGCAATTAAGAAAAGGTAGAAATTTTAGCCAAGTATGGGTAGCACGACAAGATCATTTCCTTGATTGAATATAGAATTAAACACACACACCAACATCATTTAATGACAGCCTGATGTGTGTGCTTCAGCCTGGGCACCGCCTGCCTTGTCCTCTCCCTGTCCAGTGGCTCACTTGGGACCGCCCAGTCCCTCACCTGCTCTCAGGGGTGGATGGCATCCAGCTCTCCCATCCTCCTTCCTCACTGGTATGGGCCTGGCATCCTCCCTTCGCCACCCCCTGACATGGCCCCAGGACCAGGCCCTCTTGCTGATTCCTCAGGATCTCCAGGTAAGCCATCCTCTCTGGCCTCAGTTTACTGCCTCCAACCTCAAGTCCCTCCACCGCAAACACACTTGACTTGAAATGTGGTCACGGTGGAAGGACAGCACTCTGGTCAGTGAAGAGCTGTGTTCCTAACCATGGTCCCCTAAGGGTATGACAGCTGAGCGTTCCTATTGCTGGAGACCTCACAGGATGGCCACTTCCCCACCTGGGGAATCAGAGCACAACCCCTAAACTCTTCAAGCCTTGGTGTCCTAATCTGTAAAAATGGAGGAACCTTCCTCAAATCATTGGTGTACAGTGAGTGAAAAACCATGTGTCAGCTGGGCATAGTGGAGCACATTGTAATCCCAACACTGGGAGGCTGAAGCAGGAAGATTATAAGCTCAAGCCACACCTGGGCAATTTAGTGATTTAATGAAACCCTGTCTCAAAGGAAAAAGTAAAAAGAGGTTAGGGGTGTAGTCAGGTGAAGACAATGGGCTCAGTCCCCAGCGCTACAAAAACAAAACTGAAACGAAGCCCTGTGTGTAAGCACTTGCAGCCTGGAAGATCACACAGGTGACCCCGGTGTTGGTTCCTCCCCTTAAGCTGCATGGGTTGGAGAGTTCAGAATGGAGGAATTCCGGGGGTGTTGGGAGGATGGGGGAGTAATATATGTGGCCACAACATGTAATATCTTAGTGGAAATCTGCTCTAATTTATATCATAGTTATTACCGTGCATATGGGGCCTACCTTCTTGCAATAACCAGATGCCTGCTCTAAATAATGATTCTTTCATTTGCACTTGGCAGGAATGTCGACTTTCCAAAACATCTCCCTGCAGCCCTGGTCAGTGAGGTGCACAGGTGTTACGGATTAAAAACTAGTGGTCAACTTAACACTGGCTGAACTAAACCGGCATGGTGCTGAGTGAGGCCCACCTGAGGAAAGTTGCCAGCATAAAGAGAGACGTGGAGAGGAAGAGCAACACTGTGGGTTCTCCTAAGCATTGTTGTTTGGAGCTGTTGGTTCTCTTGGGGGAGCTTGTGGGAGCTTCTTCCCTGGTGTGAACTCAGCCATTATCATCAGAGGAGCTCGGGACCCTGTCCCTGAGGATGGCTATGATTCACTTTGGGGGGGCTCTGGTCCTTATATTGAGTGTCACTTCTTGGCTCCAGTGTGGAACCCTCAACTTGCTGGCACAGCTCCTTCACCCGCTGACATAGACTTTCCAGCTTTCATCGCTGACCTTTGGGCCTTCTCAGTGCAGACCCATAAAACAGGCTTGCATGAGTCCTTGTTGTGGGCTCAACCCCCGTTGGACTTGTGGAGGCATTGTCATAAGCTCTAGGTCTTCAGCTGGACTCATGCAGGACATTGCTGTGGGATCCAGGCCTCAGCTGGATTTTCTAGGTCTTAAGAGTTGTGGACAGATTTCCTGCACTTTCTTATATTTAACTCTGGATGACCATCACAAAATAATATTATAAATTCTGTGTCCTGTATGTAATTGTTCTCCTTGCAGCCCCTGCCTACAGCAACAGGTTGTAGGGACAGCGTGGCAGGAATCTCCAAGTCCCCTCCAGAGCTGCCAAGCTCAGCCAGGTGCTTCCCTAGTGTCAGGGCCTCAGATCCCTCAGTGCCCACGGAAACTTCACCACGCGGTTTGCTGTCATCATATTAAAAAATGTTTAAAATTTATGCTTTGTAACATAGCATGTATAGAGTCAGAGAAACAGCCCGATGCCTGTACCTGAACCAGAAGGTCAGACAATGCAGTAAAAGTGAACTGCACCTTCCAGAATGGAAACGCTGAGTGGTTTTGCATCCAGCGGCCACCAGAGGGCACCATCGCTCTCCTCCCCGGAGCGGTTTACGCTCTAAAGCTAAGCCAAAGTCACGGTTTAGAGATTCCTTGGTTTGACAACTTTTATTTTATTTTCATTTCTCAATAATTTTGCTTTAAGCTTCTATGTCTTGAATCTAGATATGTTAAAAATATTTTATCGGTGTGAGCCAAATAACCGTAGAACTCTCCTCCTTTTTCTTACTCCCTACTACTGTTCATTGAACGATGCTTACATTAAGAATTTTTTTTTTTATTTCTTAAGATTGACCAGTTGTAGATGTTTATCATGTGTGATATGATGCCTTGGTACACATGTACCTTGAGGAACGGCCGAAGCAAGGCACTTAATATATGTATTATTGCATCTTATTTTTGTGAGATAAAAACTCTATTTGCCCATCAATCTCCAGATATATGCTGCATTATTTGTTTCAGTGCCAAGGATCCACCCCAGGGCCTCACATGTGCCGGGCAAGTACTTCACCATGAAGCCCCAATAGACTCCCCATAGTTTTCATCTATGCTCCCCACGTCACACACTGGAGGTCTGGATGCCCTTCCTTCCGATTGAAATCTCAATGCCACACCACCCCCCCCTCAGCCCCCGCTAAGTCCATTCCACTTTCTGCTTCTGTGGATTTAACTTTTTCTCACCCACATTACAGTGAGATTATGTGATATTTGCGTTTCTACCCCTGGCTTCTTTTGCTTAACACAACTTGAGCTATGTCCTGCCGTGTTGTAGATGGCACGAGTCCTTTCTGCAAGGCCACATGATCCCACCCTGTGCACACACTGCATTTCCTTTATGCATTCAGCTGGTGCTGGGAGCAGGTGGATGCCACTCAGTGGCTCTCGGGGCAGGGAGTGCTATCTTGTGCGTGTGCAGTGTGTGTGTCTGTGCACTGTCTCCCAAGCTTACTCTATCGCCTTGGGGGGTCATAGCTCAGCAGTGGGGTTACTGGGGACACGGGGCCTCCATACTGCTCTCCCCAGTGGCTGTGCTCACAGGGTGCCCGGGCACCCATGCCAGCACTTGTCATTTTTGGACTTTTTAATAACTGTTGGTGCAGGTAGAGGGTGATGACTCATTTTAAAATAAAGGGAAACAGGGTTCTGTGGGGCACATCTGTGACCCTAGCATCTGAGAGGCTGAGACAGGAGGATCACAAGTTTGAGTCCCATCGGGAGAATTAGCAAGACCCTTCTCGAAAACAAAAACCATAAAAAGGGCTGGGGAAGTAGCTCATTATGAAAGCCCTGGGTTCAATTCCCAGCACCACAGATAAAGGCCAAGGGGCTCATGAGGAACATTTAGTGTTCGCAATGGCTGTATATGAAAGCCAGTTTTCTATTTTATACCCGAGGAAGTAGAACCTTGGCTGAAGTAATATGTATGCCCATGGTGAGGCGGGTGGTAAGCAAGAAGCCAGGGTGAATGAGAGTGTGTTAGAACCAAGACCCACATTCTCTTCACGGTCCACTTTTTAGTAACTCAGTTCCTTAGGGAAACACATGGTTAAATTCTGATGCTGTCTTTCTAGACTTGTTAGACAAAAGGGCTCAGCATTTTCTAAGCAATGCAAATTTCAAAACTCCTTTGCAGCCCTTCTACAATTTGTCTCATTATCCCTTGTCCAATCTGTAAAGTAGCTTTGAGTGTATTGTATTCCTCCCCTAGTTCATCTTATCTCCTGATAAATAAAGAACCTATACATTTTATCATCAGCTGGTCCAGGATGTAGCCTAAAACTCTGCCTTTTTAACCAGCTCAAACAACACAAAGCGATCACAATATACAATGCATGTTTAAATTTTTAAACATTTATTATAGTAAAAGACACGATGCTATAAAACTTTCTCAAAATATTTCTCCTCACTTCACCACACTTATCCATTTTTTTTTATGCTACTTTCTGGGACAGTTCTGGAAGTTCTCTTTGCTGAGTGTCTTCACAAGGTGCAATAAAAAGTACAGTGAAGGCTGCTGCGAGTGCCATCCAGCGGGAAGGCAGGCTAGCACAAACGTGATTCTGTGTCCCCATTCACCTCATCCACCACATCTAGGGTGGTGAGACTTTGGTTCTTCTCCAAACTCAAAGTGACTGCGAAAGTTCAATGGCTCGAGAGGCAGCCAGGACAACACACCCACTGCTAAATCTTTAGTTTCTTCAAGTTAAAAACAAAATCTTCAGAAGGACTGCAAAGCAAATATACTTTCACTTTTAAAAAGTACCGTTTAGGGAAAAGTTTCTTCAGATACACACATTTTTTTAAAATTCCAATTCTCAGACATACTTTTCTGGGTGTGATGGGACAAGAAATTCATATTAAAATAGAACAAATTTCAATGTTGGATTCCCACAAGGGATAAGATCTCTTTAACAAAAATTGCTTTCATTGCACTGAGTCTACTTTGAACCAAAACAAAATGCTGCAGGTAAAAGGAAATGCTACCAGCATTATTCCAAATCTTGCAACTTCCCTTACAAGCAAGCATAAGTGTGTGCTTAGGCAAACAGCAAAGCAGTTTCTTGGAGAAGCTTCACACTGGCAGTTTCAAAAGTAATGTTAAAGGAACCACAATGGTGTAAAAAGAAAAAGAGTCAGAATGATGTGGCCATCCCTGCCTCTTGTTCTAGCTTTGGGATGTGGACGGCCAGGCCTCTCCCAGGATCAGCGTCCTGAGAGGTCTGTGCTAGCTGGCCAGGCCTGGGTGGTGTGTGGGCACTGGAAACAGTGCCTTTGCTTTCTGCCCCACAGCTGGGCATCAGCACCCAAGGACTCGAAAGGCACAGAGCCTGAGGGGGAGCAGAGGGAGTCTGTGCCTGGCCCGAAGTCACTTGCTGGGAGTCTGGTGGAGAACAGCGAGCTGATTGTTCTCTGTTTGCCCAGCAGGTCCTGGCGCCAGTGTGGAGCTGGCCTCCGCCCACCGAGTAGCTGCCGTGACCCAGCAGCCAGGTGTGCACACCAGTTTTGCCACCTTCCTTCTCCCTGCACCCCAGGTGGAGGTAAGGGTCCAGGAGTACATAACAGGTGCTTAGAGACTTCACCAATGTCCAGGGAAGCTTCCACCCAATATTTGTTGCAGAAAACCTAAAGCTAAACTTATTAAAGAGAGCATGAAATGGGAAATGTCAGGCCTGTAATAATCAAAGCGCAAAGGTAGAGAGTTCCTCCCGGCGCAGGTGCAGTCTCTCCAGAGCAGGACTCCTGCCCAAATGGCAAAACTCTGCTTGATGCTGGGACAGGTGTCCCCCAGCATCAGGGCTGTGGGGACAGGCTTGCCAACTGCAGCTTACTGCAACTGCAAATAACAGAGTGGCGGGATGGAGGAGCATGACTATCTGGAGCCCAAGAGACCTGCGCCATGGTCACTGTGCACTGAAAGGTGAGACGCCGTATGGCTGTCAGCTTCCTGATGCATTCATAGGGAAAGAAAACTTCAGACATTGCAAAAGAAAATGTACTGTTTTAGAAATGCATATGGTTTGTCAGGTGCAGTATCCCAGGGTAGGGGAATCGTGGAGGGATTTTACTTTGTTTCTGGTATGATTCTAGCCTGTCTTGTTTCCTGTCTTTAAGGAAGAATGTGAATTATGGATGACCGTGTGGATAGCTGGCCTTTGATCTGAGCTTTGTGTCCTCTTTCTGTGGGGAGAGGAAGGGAAATTATTTAAACACATGCTTTCTCATTAATGTGACTGGCAGGACAAGGATCACTTGGATAATATTTTGCCCAGGGAGCCTTCTGAATGGAGAGAGGGAGAGATTTATATCTCACAAAATGTGGAATTCATAAGGCCGTATAAACAGGGCTGAGACTCGTTGCTCAGACAAATTGCCAGCTGGTTCCTTCCCTAAAAATGCTGCTATTTGGGTCATGGTTTCGGTTGTCCTGAGATGCCAGGCAGAAGCAGGTCATGGAGATGCAGTTCCCTTTGGCAGCTGGTCCCATTTTGGCTGCTGTCACTTATTGTCTGCCATTGACCCTTTGCCTTGTCTTAGTCTCCAGGTGCTAGGTCAGAGAGACAAGGCGTGTAAATCCCAAGTAACCAGAAAAAGAAAAACAAACGGAGAACAAAACCAGGTGGGAACTCTGGGAGTCAGGCAGGATGATCTCGACGCCTTTAGTCCCATTTTGAGGATGAGGAAACAGTCATGGAAAGGCCCTGGCATCCGCTCTGCCTATTCAGTGGCCTAACTTCGCCCTGGGGCTACTGCTATCAGCGCGGTGCCAGTGGGTGGCGGATGTTGCCACCCTCCTTGGCCACAGGAACTTCCTCATCATGTTGCCCGTGTGACCTGCTGCTCCGTAGCCTCACTAAGATCAATGGGGCACTTTACTGGGGAATCCATGAACTGGTGCCATTCATGAGCAGTCATTTTATTTTGATTTTTAAAAAATCATTTTATATACCTTTTCTTTTACATTCTATAGCCTGTAGGGTGTGCTGAGTTGGAGCCACCTGCCTCTTGCCTCAACAAACACTCTCATCTGCCTGGTGGCGGCCACCTGATTGCTAGCATAGTAGGTCCTCTCGTGAGTCAATGGCTGCCATGTGTTTGCGGTTCCTCTAGTTCTTTCTATCATAATATTCTATCAACAATTGAGTCTAATCTTGGGGCCCTGACTAGGTTAGTTTGTAAGGATGACAGCTCTAGGTCTGAGTGGCAGTGGAAATAGTCTGTGCTTTGGACAGGTATTACTCACCCAGCACAGGGTATCTCAGTTCACATCTTGGCCCACCTGGTCTTCCATCTGCCACCCCTTCTGTGACCACAGGTGGCCCCTTTCCCTTCTCTGCATAAAGGAGGCAGATGCTTCTGATGAGCTCTTCCCAGCCCTTGGCACCTCAGTATAGAGGCACCTGGCCTTTGGTCTGAGTCTAAGCACATTTATGGTTTTGACAGTGGATTTCCAGGGTCCAGTCCTGAGTGTACACCATGGGAGCTGCCTGGTGAGTCCATCACATGTCATGTTCCTGGAGACATGCCCAGCACATCTGATCCTCTTAATCTGGTGACCTGTCCTGGCTCTCTGTGTTCCCACTTCTATGGGGACTGAGTGCTGAGTACTGGCCTAAGTGTGGGACCGACAGTCTGTGGGAAAGGGAACTTCCTCATGGCATCTGGAAACCACTTCTGTAGCACCTCCTCCCTGCTAACAAGCTATGTCCCAGCATATGGCTGGTCATCAAGCAGGAAAGTAGAGGATGGCAAAGATTTTCCTGCCAGGCACCTCTGCACATCAGTTGACTTCACTGGCAGGAATGCAGAGAACCCTGGTCCAGAGTCCTTATTTGACAGCTGGGGAAGGAGCTTAGGTCACTGGCAACCTCTTGGTTCTTTCTGCACACTTCGCTGCTATGGCACTGGCTGCAGAAAGCATGCCCCTGAGTGCCCTCTGGCTGGTAGGGTTTTCACCTCTATGTGACCCCTGGGCGTGTACCGCATACACACATCATGGGGGAAGTGGGGACACTGCCCTAAAACCAGGGAGCAACTCAGTGAAGAGCAACTTTGGAGAATGTCTCTCCTAAGTGTCACCCTGAAATGAAGGACACAACCCTGATGGTGGATGAAACCATGAAGCCTGCCCTGTGCTCTCCTGGGACCCCACAGGTGAGGACCCCCTAAAGTTGCCTGCTGGCCCTTGCCCTAAGATGTTGCATGCAATTGCCGCAGAACCCTGAACTATTGCTTGAAAGGCTGAGGATGACCCGAGGAAAGAAGGGAGGAGACTTATGCTCAGGGCTGGGAGGGGTCCCAGGTCTGTCATAGCTGTGGCCCTAAGCAGACTTCCTTGGCCTCCCCGCCTGCCTTGAGGGCAACGGACGCCACACTCTCTAAGGTACTTTCCAAGCTGGTGAGTCTGTTTTCCTCTGCTACTGAAATAAGAGAAGTCATTTATTTTAATTTTTAGCCAAGCCCTACTCTGCAGTTTTACAAAGAGCAGGAAACAGCCTGTTTGTCCACTGAATCAAGACGCTGCATCTGACCGCGCCATCCCAGCACGTGTTTGGCGAGAGCCTCATTGCTGGTTAATGGACACTAGGATTACATGGTGTAGGCTGAGGGCGAAGGCTCTGCCAGGCCTCTGCCCTGCATTAGCAGGCTTGGTATGTGCAGAGCGGGTCCTCTGTAGGAAACATTCGGATGGAGACTTTCCACATGTCCTCCCTCACCCACCAGCACCACTACCCAGAAAGTGTCTCAAGTACCCAAAAAGGGGGTACACACACATTCAGAAAGCCATGTGAGGAGTCTTGCGTAATCTGTTAGCTCCATAATGCCCTTTCAAATTTGCTATTTAGCACCAAGCAGGTGATCAAAGCTTGTTCCATCACCTTTGAGATCTTTTTCGGCTTTAACTTTCTTTAGTCTTTGAGGACCTTACATGTCCTCCCTCCCATACAATGATTGCATACCTTGTACCGTTCTTAGGGAAGAATGATTTTTAGGTTCTTTTCAAGTGCATTTTGGACATATTAAGAAATCAGAAAAGAAAAAAATGTCTGGAGGGTGGAGGGTGAGGAGACAGAGAAAAAAACCCACATCCTGGGGGTATTTTAATGTGTTCCGCTTCTTTCTTTGCAAACCAACTCCAGTCATTTTCAAACTAGAGGTTGAAAAGAAAAGGCTAATAAAATATATTCCGAAGTGTCATGGGATTTCTAAATCAATGCTTAAAAACGTGACTCGAGTCCACCGAGTGAGCGATGGTTTCTAATACATTATGTGAAACTTTGCCTTATTCTGGAGGGAATATAGGAAAGATAAACCAAAAATCAGTGAAGAAAGGCAGGCAGAGCTGGAGTCTGAAAAGCAAAGTTGAAACAGATTCCAGCAAAGCAGTCAGGATGATGCTGTGGGAGCACAAGATTCCCAGACCAGTCAGAACTTGCTCCACTCCTTGGGCTCTCTCAGTGTTTTCTCTAAGTGTTCTGTCCTTCGAGTAACTTCCGTGTGTCACTCAGCTTTATGAGGATGGGAAACAGAAAGCTTCCCGTTTGATAAGGGAAATAATAGAATCTGAATGTGTTTGCTTAGTTGCATAGTTACTTTTGGCAGAACTCATAATTAATATTTTTAAACAAAACAGTGGATCATCTACATAAGATACCATAAATGGAGTTTTCCCTGCAAAGAACATTAATTCGAATGCCTTTGGTCCCTCTAGTTTCATTTTTGCAAAATTGCAGTTTTCAAAACATTTGATGTTATTAATGTTTGAGTTTATTCACCATCCCAAAGCCATTTCTGTCTCACAGAGATTCTGTGAATACGGAGAGTGAGCCTTTAAGGAGCTCCACATGGAGAATAATTCTGGGTTCAGCCAGGTTAGGTGCAGATTCTAAAGTAGGACTAAGCTTCATGACTTTGAGAAATAAGCAAAAATAATGAGGAGACCAGTCTGCCAAGCAGGATGTGTGGGGTAGTGACTTGGAGGAACAAAAGTCTGAGAAAGACTCGGGGGTCAGAGGATGATGAGCAGGCGATGCGAGGCCGTGTGTAGAGTTCCCAGCTGAGCACTAGGATGTGATGCCCGAGAGCTCTGCCCAGACAGCAGGGAGCACAGAAGAAAGCAAAGGTCTGGGGAGGTGGAGACCAGGGTTGGGGGAGGAAGGGAGGCGTTGCTGGAGGAGTTAAAAAGCAGTCAAGTTATGGGCAACTTTGCAAGCCAGCCAAGTCAAAAGCTAGGCTGTGGGGTTAGGAATCCAGGGATGTTCCTAGCACAAAGTCGGTTACAAGACAAGGTGGGTGGATTCTGCAGCAAGTGGGTAACCCATGCCTGGGACACGGGCCAGCAAACATGGGACCTGAGCAGCAGGGGTTGCATCTGCAAGCTGGTGGACCTTTCTGACAAGAGGATGAGCCAACTGTCTGAAATGCTGATGTTACACATTATACCTTCAGTTCTTATGTGGGAGTCCTAGCCCTTGGTTTCTCAGAGTGTGACTGCATTGGAGACAGGGTCTTTCAGGAGGCAATTAAATCACAACCAGGTCATGTGAGCAGGACCTTATGTAATGTGACTGCTGTTCTTATAGAGACCAGAGCACAAGCACTCACAGAGGGAAGACCAGGGGCAGACACGGGAGCAGGTACTCATGTGCAAGCCAAGCACTGAGGTCCTCAGAAGCCAATATAAGTTTCTGTGTTTAAAGCCAGCTAGGCCGAGGGGCTCGGCAGTGTCAGCCCTTGCAGGTGAATACAGGAGAGCTTCCACACAAATCTCTGTGATGCCCCGCAGGCTCCTATACGGGTCTGGGTGCTCCCCAGGAGTCACTGAGAGAGGATGCTGGGTGTCAGGAAAACGTAGGAGAGGAATATGAAGTTCAGGGGTCACTGGGGCTTCTGTAAAACATTAGGTAAATCTGGTGAAAATCCAGGGATGACTGTGAATGGGCACAGTGAGGGAGGAATGCCCGAGAGTTGTCCCAGAGGGAAGGGATGGGACAGTGAGAAGATACTGATTCTGGTGAGTAACTTGGTGATTCCCAGAAGCTGGAACACAACAAGGGGACCCCAAAGAACATCCGAGCCTGATGGGGAGGGGTGCATTGGAAACTGTGATACTGGTGTTATTTGGGGAGCTGAGCTCATGGCCAAGGATGGAATTACTAAGGATTCCATTGTCTGCCCAAATGGCAATGGTGAGGTCAGAACTCACAAGCTCCTGGAAAATGGGCTGGGGATCCATCTCTTTTTCCTCCCAAAGCCATTCCTTGAGGCAGAGGAAAGATTCTGACTTTCTGTTCTAACCAAATATTTTACTGAATTTCTTGCTCCCTGATGCTTTCTGGGTCTGCAGAGTCTTAGGATGTGGCTCCAGGCCTGTACAAGATACATGGATTGACTGACTGCTCCAAATGCTCTGCTCCTCTTCGGTCCTGTGATTTTATAACCATCATCTTCTCTAAAGAGTTACACATATTAAATTGTTCCTTTTTTTTTTTTTTGGTATGTGTTTACCTCCAGGAAACACAGCCCAATGAAGGTACTGCTAACCCCTTCTGTATAGCTTTCTGTATCTCTGGACAATGGTGCCAATGGAGAAAGTGTATCTTTTATTTTAATTAGATGTTAAAAAGGATTGTGACATCTAATGCTCTGGTACCTGGAGCAGACATTTACATATGTCTAACAAGGCTAGTTGCATAATGAAGCTGGGTTCTTAGCTTGATGGAGGCATATTGTGTTCCTGAGAGGTCTGTCTAGTCTGGCCCAGCTAGTTTAGCTCCTCACATAGAACAAAGGACAGCTATGTTCAGGACAGAAGTTAGCCTGAAAGGGCCATCACACACAGCTCAAAGACAATATACAAGTACAAGGTAAAAGCCATACTATGATCTTCATCCTCCTGTTTAATAAAGCTGTGTTGGTAAGAATATGGGCCTCAGCATCCAAGAGACCTAAGCCTTAAATTAGGGTCACCAGCTCTCTCCAATGTGCTGGTGACTTTTCTGATTTAATATTAAAAAGCCATGGGAGCCCATGGTGTAAAGCAAACCAGAAGAGCTGGCACTTGGGAGTCCAGCTGTGGAGGAGGTGGTTATTAAGGTCATCCCATGGACCCCATAGACCAAGAGGGAAGGAAGGTGGTCTCCCCGAAGAACCCTGGAAGGAGGAGGAGTGGATGCTGGGTAGGAAAAAGCACACAGTGATGTTGCCTGCCTTCAGTCCTCTAGATTAAAGGTCCCTTGAGGACCAGGACAGAATCTTACATATTTTTATAACTTTTGAAAAAGTCAACACTTTGTTCTGGTCTATATAAAAGACCCTAAAATATTTTTTGTACTGTTTCTTTATTTTGGAAAAAGTTCTCTTAGACTGAAGAATGTGTAATAGGCAGCAATACATGGTGGATTATATGGGATCATTTGAGCAATATTTAAAGATAGTATAATCTCAATCTTCATTGTGATTATTCAAAGGTAATCTTGCTGAAGATAACATGAGCAGGGAGTTTTAAACTTTTAAAATCACTGAAGTGCTAGGAATCATGAGGTCCATTACCTTTCTATATGCAGATGAAGCCTGCATTATGTTTTATTTACATCTAATGTATATTAAAAAGTGAAGTTCAAAATACTTTTCTGGTGATTTGAAATTCAGTTGTTTAGTTTCAGTTTTTCACTTGTTTAATTACAACTGGGCAGTGGGAACAAACTGTTTTTCCTTTGGGCAGGGTGTGGTTTTTGAGCTGAAACCTTTTTCCTGTAACTTCTACCTTCTGGCCTAACTCCTGCCAACCATATGTCACAAGGAGTTTCAAAGAGAAATAGCTGCGTTAAGAGGGAGGTCATTAACTTTGAAAACAAGATAAAAAGTTTAAGATACTGTTAATGAATAAATACTAAATCTTAGTCTAGTTCGCGGGAGGAAAAGAAACTACCTCTGCTTCCAAATCTGACATTCCCATGGAGACAAAGACTCTAGGGAGCTAATTTGTGTGAATTTACCAAGTCTGTTCATTCATTTGTAGGGAACACATTCAGACCATTGCTTCTCATTTCAATCTCTAAGCAAAATAGGCTTAAAGCCTTCCATGTAAAATTCCCTTTTCAAAAGCTGAGTTGAAGGAACATCATAAGGGAAAGCTATTAATTTTTGTCTACCTAAGCAAGACGATATTTATATCTAAAAATCACACTAGAAATGTGAATTTTGCTGTTCCATTTTGTCATAAATTTCTAGAAGGACTCTAGAGGACTTTGCATAGGCTTCCCAGTACCCCCTCTTCCTCATTCCCATCTAGAAAAAAAAACACTTCTCTACTGCTCAGCGAAGTGTCAATAGAGTTATTAGTAATGTCATATTCTTTGCCAGGTTAGATTCAAACAAGTGATTATTCTAGCCAAAGTGATCAAGGCGGTGGTTGCTTGGTTGCTGGAGGTTTAGAGGAAGGGGAAAAAAAACCCTGAAAGTCATTTCTGTCACCCAGTGGATGTGGTTATGTTGCTGCCAGTACCTATCTTTGCCACTAAAGGAACAACAAGACAATTGTAACATTAAGAACTGAGTGGAAAACTACCTAGAGAGAATTCAGCACACAATCAACATTGTTGAGTTGCTACTTCAACTAGTCCTGAAGTCTGCCTTAGTCTGTATTCTGTGATTCACAAGATCACAAATACCCTTATTCCTCACACCCTTTGAAACAGATTTCAATGACAGTTGACATTATACATATTATGGGGATGATGGAAGTCTGGTGTTATTTTGTCCATCTGTATCTGGTCACTTAATCTTACACAAGAGGTGACCATACTGCATGGGACTCCTTGATCTGATCCTGTCACAGAGGTAATAACAGTGTATAAAGGGAACCCTCTGATGACCAGCCAGCTGCTATCTTCACTGCAAATGTCACCAATGTGGAAGTCAACTTGTTTACTCTTTAGCAATCATGCCTCTAGTGAGTGGATAAACAGAATATTCTTAGTTCTCAAATGCCAAAAAACATAACTTCTGCTAAACTGGGTTTTATATAAATTCTCTTGGAGCTTGGTCTTACCTTATGTGCAAATTGGAGGACAGTTTTTTGGGTTGAAATGAGGATGATTGCTAACAGTTACATGGTGAAATACTGTGTTTACTCTTGAATTTGCTTTACCTCATTTTACAGTAATCCTAAGGGGCTGGCATTGTAACAGGGCCTGTTGTCAAATGAGGAAACCAATTCTCAAATAGGTAGGGAATATTGCCTCAAACATTTTCACTAATGAAGGGGCAGAGTATTCAAATTCAGTCCCTGGAAGATTTAAACTAATGGCCTCTACCATCCCTTCAGTCTGACAATCCATGGATCTAAGATGCCTTAGTTCACCAATGAACTGGAATTGACACCAATTGACACTGGAACTAACTGATCAAGTCACAGACCAATAGAATAATTCTAGTTCCTATCGTTTCCCTAGATGCTGCCAGAATCTTGTAAATGTACTCTCAAGCTCAGATCAATGGACCCAACCTTAGATTTTGCTATTTAAGGTCTGCTAGTGCAGGGTACAAATCTAAATACTGGTTTACAGCTATTAAGGTCTTAACAGTTGTGGTTTATATCTAGATGTTCCTTACGAGCCTCCTAGGCTCAGAGAAAAGACTTTTGGAGGAGGATTTCGCTATAGGGGATTTACTGTTAGGTGGTTGGGTCTTGTTGGGAGAGGCAGGTCACACTGGAGGTGGAACCTGAAAGGTTCTAACTCTCCTGCTCCCTTGTTCCTCTCTGCTTTCTGGCTACCATGATGTGAGCAGTTTTCCTCACCCAAGGTCCTTTCACCATGCCATTTCTGTATTTAAACTGTGGACTGAAACTTTTAAATTGTGAGCAGAAACAAACCTCTCCTCCTTTTGTTTCAGCAATGGGAAAAGTGGCTAAGACAACACCTGAGGCTGCATATGGTTAATGTTCTTATTTATTTAATTGAAATTTTTTGAGCATCTGTGGAAGATAGTGAACAAGAATGAAAATATTCTCCCAGGAGTTGCATTTTAATGGTGAGAAGATGGAGAGGCAGGGCTCAGCAAGCCTGCAACACCTTCGAACACTCCATTAAGTTAAATAATGATTTACTAGTACTTCCATGCCAAGTTCTGTGTTTGGCGACGCAGTTACAAAAAAGATCCTATTTTCTCTTAACCAACTGTGTCCGGTCAGCCCAGGTGTAAACAGATCTGCCTGTGTTTGGTAAGGCATCTTTTTGCTAAATTTATAGAGTTCTGTTATCCAAATGTTGGACCGATCTTCCTATGAAAGACAGGAGTACAACCCACATGCACATCTGCCAAGGGAAGAGTTCGCCTCTCATTTGTGGAAAAAGACAAAATTGTAGCAAATTGAACTTGAAGATCTTAGCTGGCTTTTATTGGGCTTCTACGGGGGGGCAACCACTGTTCTGCCCAGAAGCAAAGCTGGACTAATCGGCTTATGGAAGTATGGCCGATGAGAGCAGACAGAAAGAAAAGCTGCTTTCCTACTGAAGGTGAACAAGCTGAAGGGACGTCCTGCCTGCCGTCTACACCTGCTCTTCTGGGGATCCAGTCTTGGCCCCGGACCCTGCAGGACCCTAATCTTGGGCACATTTTAGGGAATGCGGGGAGAGTGATTTGGCTTACACCTTGCCAAAGGCTTTTAGAGATTCATCGGGTTCCAGGCCCCCCGAAGGGCACCTAACCTAGTTAAGAACGAGGAGTGGTGCGCAACAGGACATGCTCTTCCTTTTCCATCTGAATCAACTTTGCTACGACACCTGTCTCCAGGTGGCACATGCGTCCACCCAATCGGAAAAGGAGTTACAGCCGACGCCGTCTCCGACATCCAATAGCAGCAGGCGTCTCAGACTCGGCCCTAGTAGTCTTAGCCTGCGGCGCCCTGCGGCTGCGCACAGTTGAGGCGCCGGCGGCGTAGGACCCTGGGCGCCAATGACCAAGGCACGGGGGTAGCTACTGCGCAGGCGCCGCCGGAGGAGGCGGCCTCGCCCCCTCGCAAGGGTCTTCTGAGCCTCCGGGTTTTGCCGGTGCTGGGTTCCGCACGCCGGGAAGCGGCGGCGGCGAGTGTGCGCCTCTGTGGGCGCCGGGGGTTTCAGAGAGAGAAGGCCATCCTCCCTGGTCCACGGGGATTTTACGGAAACCGAAATGGTGAGACCCGGGCCCTGTCTTGCAGGGCACCCGCGTCCCCTGGCGTCGGTGGGCACGTCCTGTGTGGGGGTACTCAGAAGGGAGGCGGGGTAGACGCGGGCAAGGGTCGGAGATCACAGGGTCGGGGGTTACCACGGCCTGAGGTGAGGGGTGGGGGCTGGGGCGGTGGCCCAGACGGTGGGTTTGCGGTGGCTCTCCTGGCTCCCGGCCCGGACTGCACCTGCCTGAGTAGCAGAACTTAGGTTAACTGCGTATGTGTGCTTCGATAATTATACGTAAAACCGATTTTCTGGAACACAAGCAGGCCAGACAGTGAGAGATACCGTTTAAGTGCTTTTTATGACCGGATACTGCGTTAAGTAAGCCCTGTGCAAACAACGCTTCCTTCCCTAGTCCCAACAATCGAGTAAACTAACAGCGTCCTATTTGGGGCAGGGAAGTACGGGGACCCGTTGGAAATTGTGTCCAGGATCCTGCAAGGCTATGGGCAGGTGTGTGTGTGCAGGTCACCACGCCCAGTCCTCAGGCCACCTGGGAGCCCTCGTTCCTGGAGGAAATCACCTGATGATTTCGGTACTGTGGTTCTCTTGTTTTCCTTTCTTCCGGATTACTTCAGAGTGTTTTAAGAAAATTTAAGAGCTTGAGAGTTCTCGTCTCATTTGTTTCTTTTCTCTCCTTTTAGCTACAAAATAAAATTTGCAAGAAATTCTGATGAGAACACAAGGAGTACATGGAGAAAGGCGTCTTACTATGTAGAAAGTCAAGTAAGTGTCACTGTTTTGAAGGTGCTCGAAAATTTCATGCACACCAGAAAATCGGAGAATAATTGAGAATCCTAGAAATGAGAAAGTTTTTCGCGGTGTGGTTTTTCAAGCATAATCTTAGGAAAACGAAAAGTTGTCTTTATATACATTGCTATTTTGAAGCCATTTCTATTACAGAGCAGGTAGCATGCCACTGGTAGTGACAAACATCTTTCACCGTATCCTTTTTTGGACTTCACATGGGCTCACATGGGCTGTGAATGCCAGTGAGAATTGAGAGACATGGTTTCTGTCCTGGCAGGAAAGTCATTTCAGAGGAGGGAGGGGTGTTTTGCCCCCTGAATTGGAGGGAGACACATTACATAGTTACTTTTGGAATGGGTCAGCTCTTTTCTTCCCTTTGCTATATGTTTTTGGTGTAAAAAATTACAGAATTTCTCTCGATATTTTATAAGTTTCATTTCTTAAAGCTTGATTTTCATTATTTAAAAGTACTTGAGACTTTTCCACTGGTTGTTTATAACTTAACACTAGCTGTTAGAGTGAAACAGAATGTGGTAATTTTAGATCCAGGCACTAACAAAAGAAGCAGACATTCTGGCAAGTGGAGTTCTGTTTGAAGGTTATTACCCAATTTACTGAGGCCATGAAATTAGTAAGAGCTGATTGCAATCACTGGAATTCAGCTTCATCATGTATTAAAGGAGGTTAGACTAAATTATTCATAATTTATTTTAGTTTCATAGTAATATTCTTCTGTCTGTCATGGTACAGATTTTTTCCCCCTCACACAGCAGCTCTGTAACTAGAGTGAAAAAGGGAGACCAATTTTTAGAACCTGTTTTATAACCTTTGAAAATCTCCATTTTACATTCAAGAATGCTGAAGCTGGGAAAATAGTGGGACCAAAATCACCTGTCCATTAAGTGTGAATGCCCTTCTGGACCCCTTCTGGCTTCCATCTTTAGTCTTTCTGTTTTGTTTCCATGATGCAAGCCTGAAGTCTGGGTGTTTGTGTGTGTGTGTGTGTTTTATGGTGGTGTTTTGCATATTGAAAGTGGTATAAGATATTTTCACATTAAAATACTTGGTATACAGAATTCATAGGATTTTTGAGATATAATGAGATGACAGAGATGTTCCCTGCTTTGTGGTAAGGCATTTAAGATTACAGTTTCACTTCTGCTTTTTTAAAAATAATAATTTTATTGAGGTCTAAGTCATATATCATTGAGTTCACTCATTAGAAATGTACAGCTTTGTGGAATTGTATGATCATCATCACAATCAATTTGAAAACATTTTTATCACACTTCCCCCCACTCCACCAAAAGAACCACATACCTTTCGACATTTATTTTTTGCAACATCTAGTCCTAGGTAACTCATATACTTTCTATCTATAGATTTGCCCATTCTAGGCATTTCAGCTCAGTGGAATCATACCTAGGTGACCTTTTGTAAATGCACCTTTCACTTAGCATAAAGTTACAAGGTTTATCCAAGTTGTAGCATGTATTAGTGCTAGGGCCAGGGATATAGCTCAGCGGCATAAACACCTGCCTGGCAAGCACAAAGCCCCAAGTTAGATTCCTAGTACAAAAAACAAAAACAAAAAAAAGCATATACTAGTGTTTCTCCCCCCCGCCTTTTTGCCAAATACCTTGTTTTGTAGCTTTGTCACATTTTGTTTAATCATTTATTTGATTTGGTCTAGTTCTTGAGATAACCTTGGTGTGAATATTTGTGTACAAAATTTTGTATGAGTACCTGTTTTTCTTTCTCAACAGCATATATCTGGTGGTGGAATTGCTGAGTCTTATACTTCTATATTTAACCATTTGAAGAGTCTCTTGAATGCTTTTTAAACTAGCTGCACCATTTTACATTCCCACTAAATGTTTATAAAGGCTCCAATTTCTCCATATACTCTTCAACATTTACTGTTACCTGCTTTTTAAATTTAATCATTCTAGTAGGTATAAAGTAGTGTCTTGTGGTTTTTGATTTGCATTTCTTTAGTGATGCTGAGCATCCATTTATTTACTTGTCATCTGTGTTGTCTTTGAGAGATATCTTTTTAGATTCTTAGCTTATTTTTAAATTTGATTATGGGGCCAGGGATATAGCTCAGCAGCACAGTGCCTGCCTGGCAAGCGCGAGGTCTTGAGTTCGATTTCTGGTACAAAAATATTGATTATTTGACAATGACTGAATTATAAGCATTCTTTATTTATTACACATAGAGTTCCCTCATCAGCTAGATAAGTTGTAGATATTTTCTTCTAATACTTGAGTTGTCTTTCCACTTATGGTATCCTTTGAAGCACAAAACTTTTTTTTAAAGGAAATCTAATTTCTTTTTTTAATTACTTGTGGTTTTGATGTGATACCTACAAGAACGTTTCGTATTCTTGTAGGTATCACAAGGTTATAAAGAGTTGATTCTGTCTTTTCCTTTAAGAGCTTTATATCTGTCATTCTTAATTTAGATCTGTGGTCAATTTTGAGTCAGTTCTTACATGTGTTAGGAGGTAGGTGCTCTCTTCCTTCTGCAGGTGGATCCCTAGTTGTCTTTGCACCATTGTTTGAATTATCTTGACGCCTTCTACTCCTGGAGGTTATTTGATTGGAAAAGTTGTTCACATCCTGAAATGCCCCATTTGTAGTAATTCTTCTAAGGGCTTGGTTTTTAAAAAAACACTACAGTGTATGAATCTTAAGGACCATGTTAGAAGGAAGCCTTGATGTTGTAGAACAAAGCTGATTTAAGTGAAAAGCCTGTGTTCTCCTTGCCTGATTCATTATTTTGATTATTTAGCCCTGTCTTGAGTGTTTGCTATTTGAAAAGTATAAAGCAGTTTTTCTCCTACTACATTGCATGTGCTTATATTTTTGCGTTGTGGACTTAGTTATATTAGATATTTGTTGAATGATTTTTCAGAAATGACCTAAAAGTGTCTGAGCAACACTTCATGTTTAGAAAGTAATTTTAAGATGTTCTAGAAGCACAAACTATTATGGACAGGTCACCTGTAGGTTACCATGATTAATGATAATTATCTTTTACGTGTTGTTGCAGTGAGGAATGGCGAATGAACATGAAGGCTAGCAATTATTTCTGTACCCCTCTCAGCAGTTTCCAGGCAGGCGTCTGGACTTTTGTGTAGGAAGGGGTTCCTTTGAACTTTTTTAATTCTGACAGAGCTGTGGTGAGGAAGATTAAGTTGGCAGTGGGTGTCCGGTAAGAGAGAGGAAGGTGACCACGGTAGGAGAGGGCGGGTCAAGAGGCGCAGAGCCCTGGACAGCTGTCCTGGACCCAAGGAGCACGTGGACGGGGAGGAGTGTCTTGGCCCATGGAGATAGGTTCGTGGCCTGTACTCTGGACGACTGCGTCAGAGTCTCCAGGGTGTACAGACCGGATGGCTCTGCATTGACCAGTCCTCTCCAGTGATTCTTGTGTGTCCTGGGCTATATTCGATGACACAAGGCAGGATGGCTAGACCCTGAGAGAGCACTCCAGGGAGCCCAAAAAACTGTTGTAAAGGATCAGAGAACTAAAGAAAGGGAGAGATCTCGGAGCGTGATGTCCTGCCCATTCTGTCACACATCCGATCGGATTTGGCCGCAGAGTGGTTTTTGCTGTGAGATCGCATGGAATGTAAAATGGTTACTCAGGCGAAGAGCCAGGCAAGTAAATAACGTTTTTAAAAATAAATTTATAACTCTCTTTTCCCCTTGAAAAGATACTGTCACCACCTTGCTGTTTTAAATTTGTTCTGTTAATGGGAACAAATATTTGAGTGTAAAGAAATAGCTGTGTTCAGAGGCACTGAGCTAAATTCCCAGCCCTTTTTATTTTTATTTTGAGATAGGGTTTTGCTAAGCTGCCCCGCCCAGCTTGTGACTTGTAGTTCTCCTGCATCAGCCTCCCAACTAAGCACAGTCAGCTCACTCCAAGCTTTCATGGAGACTTGCCTGCCTTTGACAGAAGTTCTAAAATTGCTGAAACCTAGAACATAAGCCCACATAGAACTGTTGTCTGACTGAGCCCGGTTAAGACTGTCTGAGGCAGGAGTCAGGTTGTGTATAAACACTGTGCCACAGAACTCAAAACACTGACTTTAAGGGAAGGAGCCCTATCTAGATTTTCACAGCTGGACTCATTGAGCTATGGTCTGGCTGTGTTTATGTGAGCTATCTTTTGTGCTCACTAGGATTCTCCTGATTTCTTGGAATGCACCAGTGACAGATATTCTGTGCCCCACACTCAGAAAGCTGCTGTCACTGATTAAAATGGTAGAGGTTTTCCGGACCCAGAGATCCTCACAAATTCTGGTCTTTGGTCTTCAGAACTTTACATCACTGTTTTTCAGAGGGGTTATAGCTTTGACCCACAAGTAGTTGACTGACCACACCACAGATCTAAAGAGGAAAGTCTGCCATTGGGTAATTGCAGTGTAGTTGGGAGAAGAATCCACAGTAGGAGGCTTGCGAGTGTAATTATCCTGTTGGTAGCCAGCTGCTGCCCGAGATGTGTGCCTCACCGCCTCACCAGCGTCTTCTCACTCTGAAATAGTGACGCCCACTCCTCAGTCTGACCACAGCCTTTGCAGCTTTGCCTGGCTTCACACATCTGTTCTTTGAGTCCATCAGAACCCCCAGGCCAGAAACCTGGCCACTTCTCCCACATCTACCGGTTCAGCCCGGAGGCTGCAGCTCTATTCTCGGCCACTCTCGAGCCAGTGTCTTCGGCGTAGGTGGTCTTCCCCTTTTGGCAGTGTCTCAAGCCTGGGTAGGGTCAGCTGCCTATTCTGTTCATGTCTGTGTCTGTGCCAGGGCCTCTGGGTTGGTGGAAAGAACAGTGTCCCTAACGAACATCCCTGGACCCAGCCAGTGCTGCTGCATCCCCATCCTCTCTCCCTTCCCATGCTGGCCACTGCAGGCCTTCCCTCCTCTGCTGACCTCTGACCCTTCTACTACCCTGCTCCCTTTCAGTAGTTGACCCAGAGAAGGTAGTGCCACCAGCCCCAGCCTCAAACCTGTCAGCCGACCAAGCCTTCCCCTCCTCTAACACTGGAAGGGGCACTTTGCCCGTCTGCAGTACAGCATTCTGCCTACATCTTACATAGTTTTGTCTATCTGTCTGTCTGTCTGTCTGTCTCTTTCTCTCTCTTTTATTTATTTTTATTCATTTATTTGTGATGCTGGAATTGAAGCCAGGGTCTCATGCATGCTAGGCAACCATTCCACAATTGAACTGTACCCTCAAGACCTTTTTATTTTATTTTGGGACAGGGTCTGCTTATGTTGAGTTTGTGATCCTGCTGCCTCAGCTTCTCAAGGAGCTGGGTTGAAGGTGTGCATGGTTGTATCTGATTATACATTCTGTTTTCCTGGAGACCGAAGAAGACAGAGTGTGATGGTGTTTTAATCAATGAATTGTTTTTAAAAAGAATAAATAATTTGGAGACACCTCTGAACCTGGGTTTTTAAGAAGAGTTAAGTCTTTGAAAGTAAAATGGCAATTTAAGAAGGAAGAGATGATGAAATTTATTTCAGTGGCTATTGCATTTCTTCAGAAGTCTCTGGCATCCATGTTCCTGCTGACTTACTGGTCACTGTCATTTGAATACTGGGGCAGATGGAGACTGAGTGGAGAGTTTTTTCTCAAATAACTCATTCCTTCCTTCCTCCTTCCTTTTTCTTCTTTCCTCCTTTCCTTTTTTTTCTTCCTTCTTTTTCTTTACTTTTTTTTTTTGCGTATTAGGGTTTGAACCCAGGGCCTTCTCTCTGAGCTACATACCCAGTACCCTGCTTTTTCAGTTTTTACTTTCAGACACGTCTTGCTAAATTGCCTAGGCTAGACTTGTGCTTGCAGATCTTCTTGCCTCAGCTTTGCAGGTACTAGCTTTACAGGTGTGTGCCCTTATACCCTGTTGCATTTCATTTCTCATTCTCCCTTTTCTGCCAGTGTTTTCCAGTAAGGACTGCAGTTGAGCTGATGTTGTCAGATTTCCACCAAATATTCCTGTGGGTTAAAGGAACTATAGGATTCTATTCAGAGAAAATAATCTGTGTGCGTGGAGGCACTGAAAACTTGGTATTATTTATATTCTGTACAGAAGAATCAGTTTTTCTTCATTTGTTCTAAGATGAAGGAACAATTTCTGCTGCTGTAGACAAGCACAGCAGCCATGTAGGAGTATCGATGGGGGCAGGGAATGGTCCTTTTCCCCTTCATTGTGAGGAACGTGTATTGAGGAAGCTGGGCCAGTACACAGGCAGTTCTTATCCACTCCAACCTTAGCCTATTTAAGTGCATCTAATTTTTAAATGAATGTAGGTAGCGCTGGCATGTAGAGTTTATGAACGTTGGTTCTCTGCGGGCTGTACTTCTGAAACTCAATGAACATGCAACAGCACGACCACTTATGGCTGTGTGTCCTATCTAGGAGCCCTGATCACTGTCCCCACTGCATCTCCAAGATGACGTTCCTCGCAGCACTGCTCATGTTTTCCGGCCTCATGATTGGCTGTACAGGGAACTCTTCCTATAGTTTACCACCCAGGCTGCTGCTGGTGTCCTTCGATGGCTTCAGAGCTGACTATCTGCAGAACTATGAATTCCCTCACCTCCAGAATTTTATTAAAGAAGGTGTCTTGGTAGAACACGTTAAAAATGTTTTTATCACGAAAACATTCCCAAACCACTACAGCATCGTGACAGGCTTGTATGAGGAAAGCCACGGCATTGTAGCCAATTCCATGTACGACTCGGTCACAAAGAAACATTTTTCAGACTCCAATGACAAAGACCCTTTCTGGTGGAATGAGGCGATTCCCATCTGGGTGACAAACCAGCTTGAGGAGAATAGGTCAAGCGCTGCTGCTATGTGGCCTGGCACCGACGTCACCATTCACAATGCCACTCCTTCCTATTTTATGAATTACAGCCCCTTGGTGACTTTTAAGGAGAGGCTAAACAACATCACCACCTGGCTCAGCACTTCCAGCCCACCGGTCACGTTCGCCACACTCTATTGGGAGGAACCAGATGCAAGTGGCCACAAATATGGACCTGAAGATAGAGAAAACATGCGCCAAGTGTTGAAGGAAGTTGATGATCATATTGGTGACCTGGTCCAGAAACTCAAAATGTCAGGATTGTGGGAGAGTCTCAATGTTATCATTACAAGTGACCATGGGATGTCGCAGTGTTCTGAGAGCAGATTGATAAACTTGGATCTCTGCATTAGTCGTTCAGACTACAGCCTCATAGATTTGACCCCTGTGGCTGCAATACTTCCCAAAATAAGTAAGTGAACTTTTAGCTGAGTGGCACTGTTACCTGAGCGGGGCATTGACCATGGAGGGAGGGTGTATGGAAAAGCGACGCTCCGGCTCCCTGCAGCCTGGGACCCAAACACCCGCTCACTTTGCATGCTCTCCCAAATGCACAGGTTGTGAGCAGTTGGTGTACGGATTAGGTCTGAAGTGATTTTTCCTCTGAATCTTGTATTTCTCAGTTATCTACACTAAGGGAAAAAGGAAATGTTTGTCCTTAACATGTTTGCAATAAGACTAATTGCTGTCTTACTGGGTGACTGTTTTCAGCATATTACGTTCCTGCCGGCTCGAACTACCAATGGTACCTGTGTGATTCAATCGTGTTGTACCACCCGTTGTCCAAGCCACCCGATGGGATAGTTATGCCAGTGCCACTGGAGGTTCAAGCCAGCAGGAATATGTTAAAAAATCTTTGATTTTTGTGTAAAATATATTTTTCTTTCAATCCTAGAATTAGTAATTAGCCATAATACATAATTGGTTTCCGTTTACTTAGAAGCTCAATATGAAAGTAGTATCCATTCTGTAAAAGTGATAAGATATGTGAGTGCTTGAAAAACGTGTGTACGTGAGTGTGTCCATCCCTAGCATGGTCACAGAATCATTCTCTGTTGTTTTATGAATTAAAAGTGATTTAATATATGACATTGTCCAACATTTCTAGTTAAGCATGTTTTTCCTTATCAGGCAATCATGTTTTTTCTGTTTTTATAGATATAACAGAAGTTTATGACAAATTAAAAAATTGTAGCCCTCACCTGAACGTTTATCTCAAAGAAAATATTCCTAACAGATTTTATTATCAACATAATGATCGAATCCAGCCTATTATTTTAGTTGCTGATGAAGGGTGGACAATTGTACAAAATAAATCATTATCAAGACGTAAGTATTTAGGGTATTTCTGTTGCATCCTAGGGATCCACTATACATTGTTTCATTAGGATAATTTGATTCAGATATGTTTGCACAGGATTGTTGGTTACTATTATTAATATTTGTTAGCAGTCTATAATAACCACAGTTTCATTCTTAGGTTATTAGGATGGGTAACCTTAGAAGTATAGTTTTACTTCCTTACCAAAACTGTGGTTACTGTCAGTAATTTTCGAGATTGCTTCTCTTAATTAGTAGAAAATAAAGAGGAAGTAAAGAAGCAAAGTTAAGAGGGAGACTACCTACTTCAGATTCCTTTTTTGGTGTGTGTTAAAAATTGTTCAGTAAGCCTGAGTCTTTCCCCAGTAATAAAATCATTTTCTTGATTTCCTGTATTTAGGTCTATATTTTCTATATTTAAACTACTGAACAAGAATCAGAAAGTAAACCAAAAAAAATCCACCAGTAAACAAGATAGACCTATCAGCATTTCCCCTAAGACCAAATGTATGGATCTTCCTCCATAGAAGCTGATTTTTCTGAATTTACATTCAGTTTTAATACTTTCTTTCAGCCTGATTTTTAGTCCATACACTTTTCTCGAAGGGCCAGATGGTAAATATTTTAGGTGTTGTGGGCCAGCTGGTATCTGAGCTGTTCCACCATGTTCTCATAGTGTACCCGCGTGTTGACTGCTCCCTTGAACACTGGTTTACACAAACGTGTGCTGGAGTTTGCAGACACCACTGCATCAGTCAAGGACAAGACAGATGCAGTTAGCAGAGTTTGTATATTATTTATCTTGATGTTCTCTTATATACTCAAAGTTGCAAGCCTATAAAATACAGGAAAGAGAACAAAAGCATTGCATAATCCCTCAATATAGAGATAGACAAGTGCCACAGGAGTTTCCTCCTCCTTGTGCTCTATTACTTATATATGCAAATTGTATTATTGGAATCATTATACCTGTTCTTTTTGTCATACTGGTCATGTGTTATTTTTATTATGAAATATTTCAAGTCCAGTTAAAGAGTAACAACACCAATACTTAACTATGCAATTATCTTTACTTAATATGAAAGTGAAAATGTATTAAATGCAACTGAGGTACACAAAAAGACAACATTCATTTAAATAAAGCTAAAATCAGAACTTTGGTATTGGAGGTTGGTCAGAAACCTGTTTATCCTATTTTTCTCTGAGTCGGATCTTCACTTGGGTCCCAAGTCGGTATCATCTGCTTTCATTCCACAGTGCAAGAGCCTCTTGTGTGGAGTCTGAATCTGACCCCGCAGTGGCATGGTGCTTGTTGACTGTCAGCCGGTCTTGCATACTGCCCTCCAGTTCTTATCACAGGAGCACTCAGAGGAGGAGGCTGGGTCTTCTCTCTCTCCAGGAGAGCAGAACCCTTGGTCTCACTGTTCTTTCTATCACTGGTGCTCCACACTGAGTTTTGCAGATAGTGGTACAGGACGGGGGGTGGAGTCTGTAGGGCAAGGGCTAAGAGGTGAGAGCATCCACTTGAGAACTAGAGCCACAATCTGAGGTCAGACCCAGGGAGGGGAAGAGGGATTGCATGTGAAACAGGGGACACGGCTGAGCTGAAGGAAAGGCAGATTTTTTTAAACTCTGACTTCTGTCTGGTGCAGCTAATCAGAATCATAGTGGATGGGAGTTAGGCTGAATTTATAAAGCTATATACAACTTAGGAAGTGAGTGTATTCCTGAAGCAAGTTATTCTGTAATAAGGCTGATCTTACTTATACCATTTTGTTCTTTTTTCAGTAGGTGACCATGGCTATGATAATTCTTTGCCTGCTATGCATCCATTTCTAGCTGCCCATGGTCCTGCCTTTCACAGAGGCTACAAGCAGAGCACCATGAACATTGTGGATATTTACCCAATGATGTGTCACATCCTGGGATTAAAACCACAGCCTAATAATGGAACCCTTGGGCACACCAAGTGCTTACTAGTGGACCAGTGGTGCATTCATCTTCCAGAAGCCATTGGAATTGTCATCGGCGCACTGTTGGTGTTGACCACGCTCACTTGCCTCATAATACTCATGCAGAATAGACTTTCTGCACCCCGCCCTTTTTCCCGACTTCAACTACAAGACGACGACGATGATCCTTTAATTGAATAGCAGGCTGGGGTTCCTACCAGGTGTCTTTGATCAGTCTCAAAACTAAGGATACATTCAAGGAATAGTGTTACAACCATTAAAAAGTATGCTTTGAAAGACAGCTTAGACCAGGCATGATAAAAGTGTTTTGTGTTTCCTTGGGCTTTGTTTTGGGTGCATTGCTAATACAAACAACCCTGACTATAGTAAAGTTGCTAGTAAATCAGTTAACATCATCTGTTTCTCTAAGTAGCTTTTTCCAGAGAAAAATACCATCTTTTTTTTTTCTTTTGCTGTGAAGATGATATGTCTTTAAGTGAAAATATACCAAAGTTTAGTAGGCACATTTTTCTAATAAATTTATATATTTGTAAATGGAACAATTTGTGAATTTTGTGTATCAGATAGGAAAAACTTTCTATATTTTTATAGTTGCCTTTAACACGTTCATAGTGGGCCATGACTCTGTCTTGCTGCCGGGTGTCTGAACCACTGTGGTATATGCATGACTGTGCCATTGGGTCACATGGGTCAGTCCCATTGGATGGTAGAAGCTGCCTGGGACAGTTGTACATACATTACTGGTGGTTCAAGACAGCTGGACTGTGTTACTCAGTTTTTATCCCAAGTAAACCCTTGAGGTGGGAAATTCTGTGTTGGTTAATCAGATTGGTTAGCCAGCCCCCACCCCCCAAATCTGGCATATGAAGAAACCACTAAGAAAAGCTATGAAAAGATGAATAAAACCATCAGCACCATGTGATACAAACCTCAGGTGGCACCCTTGTATCTTTATTAAGATGCTCAGGCCTTTGAAGTCTCAGAAGTTGAATCTTTAGAAGATTATTGTAATAAAATCAGAGGGAAGTAGAGAAAATGCCTTTCTCTATTTGTGTTGAGTGTGTGTGCCTGTGTGTGAGAGTGTGTATTTGTGTGCATGCAGCTGTTTGTGACTTGCTGTAGGAGGCCCCAGGGGACTAGAGTGTGGTCAGGCATCCAGTCCCCTAGAACACAGCTCTCAGGAAAGGTTATTTTTTGCACTGCATATTTATTTACTTGTACCTAACTCACAAAATCATAATTTAAAAAACTTGTGAATTTTTGTTATCTTTTCTAGCTTTCTCCTGTTGTTTACTGTAGCCTGAAGTATCCAAGTGCTGTAGAAAATGTGTGACCTGAATACAAAACTTATTTTGATTATGTCAAAATGATAAAGAGAGATTTGTGTATTTACCTGTGGGGCTTTTTATCTTTTTAGGCAATAGTGCAGCAAAGAAATCTGAAGTGAAATTTAGTGTCTTTGGATCTTTGCACCATTCATGTGTTAAGTGGTGGAATAGCCTCATGCTGGCTCTTTCCTTGGTTAGCTGGTTCACAAGCTAAGTAACTGTTTTTCACATACAGAGCTAATCAACAGTAAGTGTACAACCCAGCGTGTGTTACTTATCTGTAGTGTCAGTTATCCAACACAGTACTTATCTAGTGGGTCACTGCTAACTTCCTGAGCCAGATGTCTGTTACATTTGGAGTTTCGGGGGGGGATTTCTGTACCCCACATAAAGAATCCATGTTACTGGTCATGAGCTTAGCATATGAAGCACACTAGACCACTGATTGCTTTGGAATAAAGTTTCAGATTTTTGTCTTTTATGTGCAGTTATAATAAAGTAAATAATTGATCTAAATAAAATAGAAAATTTCCTTTCTACTGCCATTTCTTTTTTAAAAATGAACTGCCACATTCAAGTCTTACTGTTTTTTAAGTGGTAGACATTTTCAGAACATAACAGTGGAATATTTGATATGAGTTAGTGGATCTTTGGGATGGTTTCAGTGGTGGCATCAGCTTGATCAATGGTTGTGCGATTCAGAAACCCATTTGCAAGATGTCTAGCTGACAGTGGATTTAGTGTAGAATGGGATGAGCCAGATGTCCAGGCAGGGTCTTAACTCTTCTACGGACTTTTACCTCTTTATCATTTCATTTTGTTCTCAAAAGGTTAAATTAGGTACATTTTAATTAAGTTTAATTAGGCAAATATTTTGATGAGATAAAATAGTATTTGTTTAAACAGAGATAATGTATATCATTATATTAAGCATGGTATTAATTCACTTGTCTCTTTAAGGAAATTATCACAGCTGATGTTTCCTGTAGTGACAGAGAAATCTTTTTAGTAAAAGTAGTAGCTTCTGGCTCCTTGTGCATCTTGTTAAGTGATTGTTAACTCATGTGCCACTGTATTTTCTGGAAAGTGGGAAGCGTTTGGTGCCAGTCAAGGGTTCACTGTCCATGTCCACAATACTCAGAGGTAGTAGGAAAGTTGATTTGTTCTTGTTAATTCAGTGAGTTAATTCAGAACAAAAGTGCTTAAATTGTGCTGCTGTTATTAATGTATAAGTTTTTTGTGGCAAACAGCAATAGAATAAAAATACTTCAATGTCTTGTGCTCTAGGCTTTGTAGTATTATCTAATTAGGCTTCCTTTAAGAGTTCACAAGTGAGTTACTGGAGCATTAAAGGATTAAAATCCCTCTGCACTGTTCTTTGATGTTTTCTTCCTTTGCCTGTGTCTTGTATAGTTAAGCAAGATTACGTTTAATTCCTTTTATTTGTAGGTTTTGCTGCATTGTTAATATATAAGTACAAATGAAGGACAATGATTAGATGTCAAGTATGTATTTATTGTTAATTCTTAAGATAGAGTGTAAATAAAAATAAATGCTTTAAAGAAAATCATAAAGAAAAACATGTTTTGAGTCTGTTGTTTGAGTTCATAGCTAATGACTTTGCTTGTGATTTTAAAAATTATGTGAATAAAATCTACTGAAACATGTTACTGTATTTTGCATAAAAGTGCACTGTCATCAATGGTTTTTGTCACCTTTTGGCAGAATGTATTGTTGAGACCAGTAATTTCCCGAAATTTTTCATAAGCATTTTATCACAGATCTTTTTTAAATATAAACAAAGATTAAGGATATAACATTTAACCAAAATTTTAAAATACGGAGTCCAGCATGAGGTTATCATCGGAAAGAAAGCCAAGATCAAATTTGCAGAGCCTCTGAACTATCATTTTTTCCTTACAAAGAAGGGAAGAAGTTTTATAAGCTTATTATAAAATAGAAAGTTATGATATTTAAACTTGGTTTTGCATGTAGCCATGGGCATTTAATGACTTACTCGAATGAATATAGTCAGTGAACAATGGTAGGAACTGTGGGAAAACAACAATAAAATGTGCTGAAAGTAGAGAATTGCAAGCCAAATGCTGTCCGGGCTGCTGCCTTCCCAAGTGTCCTCTAATTCTTTGAGCCCTGAAATCTGATTTCACATTAATAGATTGAATGTAATGCTGACTTACCCTGACTGCTGCATGATAATGACACACAGGCACATAAACGTCTGTCTGTACCTACCTCTGCAGGAGAAATCTGAGTTACTAGTCACTTGATCACTAGGTTTCCATACCTACCATTCTCAGCCTCACCACCGTATACTAGAGCAAGGTAAAGCACCCATAGGAATCAGCCACCAAGCAAATAGCGATGTCTGCAAGCTCTACGTGCAAGGCTCCAGCGGGGCAGAAGCCAGTGCTGCCTGGCGCATTGTGGACCTTGTTTACTGCAGAAGGTGAGTGACTTTCTACTCAGAATCTTTGTGAGTCCTCCCCATACCCCTTGTTTCACTCTTAAAAGGACATGTAGGATGTTTCTGCGCTCCAGAACTCTCTGCCTCTACCTATGAACAAATACCCTTCACAATGTGTTACCTAATGAAACTCAGCAACCTTTCAAAAGGATCATGTGCATAAGGGAAGTTTGTTACAACGATGCAACATTAGCTTGATTGCTGAACAATTAATGTTATTCTCTGTATTTCAGAAAGAAAACATGGAAAAGCAAGGGAAGACTCAACACTCCTGTATCATTTAAAGTAAAACTGTTTTAACTAGAAGGTAACTTCTCCAAGCTGGTAAGTAGGATATGGCCAAACAAAAAGCACAGCTCATATCACAGGAAATGGAAAAGAGTAAATGTTTTTCTCCTAAGGTCAGGAACAGGGCCATGATGTGTATTCCTGGTGCTCAGCGGAGGGCCCAGTGAGTGCCAGCAGGGAAGCATGGAGTTGCCTGAGCCTGAATCCTACCCCATCAGAGCTGCCCAACCTGAGACATGGTGCTTCACTTCAGATCTATAAAGTGGAGTAAAAGCAGTACTAATTCAAGTGGTTGTTGCAGGTCTTACAGGGTGGTTACATATAAAGCACTTGGAAGAGGGTTTGGAAAAATTTCAAGTTCCCGATAATGCTAACATTGTCATTAAGATTTTTATACTTAACAGTGAATCAGGGAACTTATGTTCCCAATAATGGTAGAACAAAGGGTTAAATCAAAGCTTCCACTAAAAATAACCAGGAGTTCTGAGCTAAATGTTTTCAGTACTCGGGAGGCCAAGGCAGGAGGTTCAAGGTCAGCCTGGGCTACAACATGAGTTCAAGGCCAGCCTGAGCCTCAGAGTGAAATTGTGTCTCAAACAAAACAAAACAAAACAAAACAAAACAAAACAAAACAAAACAGAAAAAGCGGGCTGGGGATACAGCTATAGTGGTACAGTGCATGTCTGATAAGCACAAGGTCATGAATGTAATTCCTTAGTACAAAAAAAAGTGATTTAGCATTGCATAGGATTGTGAGAAATAATGAGGAGATATCCCTGGGTGTTCTGGTTACTTTCCATTTTGAAAACAGAAACTTACTATCACAGCCAGATGCTGACATTGATATAATTTGCCAGTATTACTCATATTTTTCCACCTTTATTTGTTCTTGTTTGCATGTATGTATTAAACTCAATACAGTTTTATCACTGGAATGTGTTTGTATATTCTCTATCACAGTCAAGATTCTTGTTATGGACTAACACTAATTTTATCACTGAAACTTTAACTTGTCCCCATGAAATTTGTATCTGAGGTCCCAAGACCCAGTGGGATGGTATCTTTGGGGGATTCTTGAATAATTAGGGTTAGTTGAGGCCCTGAGATGGGGCCCTGCCATGGGATTAGTGTCCTCACCAGAAACCAGTCATGGCACTCTGACCTCCTACTCTCCAGAACTGTGAGGAATAAATGTTTAAGCCATGCAGTGTTGTTCTTTGTTAAGGCAGCCAGAGTTAATATTTTAAATAGTTCCAATGCCAGAAGAATGCTTGGTGTTGCATCTTTATAATCTCCCTTTGTTTCTAAAGTGTTGTCATCTCAGAAATGTTACATAAGTGAGATTGTACAGTATGTGACTTTTTCTGCGTTGGTTTTTCCCCTCTGCATAATTCCCCGGGATTCACCCATGTCTTTATGCGTGTCAGTAAGCTGCTCTTCACTGCTCATTTCCCATGGTGTGTTTGCAGCACAGTTTGTGAAACCATCCAACAGAATGAAGGATATCTGATTCCCCAGTGTTTGGTTTTTTCACATAGAGCCGTAATGAATATTTGTGTTCAGGTTTTCTTGTGAACACTTTTCCCTTCTTTGGGATAGAAATGCCCACTGGTAGAAATGCCAGGCCTCATTCGGCTTTTTGTTTTGTTTTGTATTTATGTGTGCGTGGAGTATGCATGCTACTGAGTATTGAATCGGGAGCCTTTGTACTGAGCTACATCCCCAGCCCGTTTTTTGTTAGTACATGCAGTGATTTTATTAAAAGCTGTAGTGATTATCACCATTTCATTCCCGGTATTTTTATTGTCTTATTTTTGTCACATGCTAAAGTTTTTTTTTTTTTTAGTTTAGTTTATTGATACATGTGTGTAATGTATAGTGTCTACATTCCTTGAGTGGAGTTGGCAAAGGTACATCTGAATTCCTCTTTCATCCCTTTTCCCTTCTCTTTTTCCCCTCTCCCTGTCCCTCCATCTGTCAGTCCTCTTTCCCTTTGAGAAATGTCTACTTCCCTACTTCCAGTCAGCTCCCAAATATTTTGCTCTTTATTTTTACCCTGGTTTTCTCATATAAGAGTGACCATGTGATATTTAAGCTTATGTGTCTGATTTATTTCACTTAGCATTATGGTCTCAAGGAGCATCCATTTCCCTAGAGATGACTCCAGTTTATCCTTTTTATGGCAGAATAGTACTCCAGTGTGTGTAAATACCACATTTTCTTTATCCATTCATCCACTGATAGGCATATAGACTGCTTCCAAGATTTAGCTATTATGAATTGTGCTGCTATAAACATAGGTAAGCATGGGTCATTCTAATATGATCCTTTTAACTCTTTCAAGAAGATACCTAGAAGGGGAATGGCTGGATTGAATGGAATTTGTAGCTTTAGTTTTTTGAGGAGTCTCCATACTGATTTCCATAGTGATTGTCCTTAGTGTACATTCCCACGAATGCTCACAGTCTCTCTAGCATGTTATTATTTGATTTCTTGATGATGATCATTCATTCTTTCTAATATAAGATGGTATCTTGATTTCTCTAATGGCCAGTGATGTTGAATGCTTCTTCATGTATTTATTGGCTGTTTGTACTACTTCCGTGAAGTGTCTGTTCATTTCAGTTGCCCATTTTTTTTTTTAAATTAACTCTTTTAGGACCTATTTTTCTTTTGAGTTCTCTCTATATATTTTAGATATGAGTCCTCTGAGGAATTGCTGGCAGATTTTTTTCCCATTCTGTAGATTGTTTTTTCACACTGTTGGTTGGTTCTTTTGTTGTGCAGAAGCTTTTTAATTGGCTATGATGCATTTGTTGATTCCTAGAACAATTTCCTGTGTAACTGGCGTTCTGTTCAGAAACATCTTGCCTACGCCTATGACTTCAAGTTTACCTGTTTTGTCTTTCAGGATGTTAAATGTAGCTGGTTTAACATTTAGATTCATGGCTCCAGAGTCAATTTCCTGCATATGGATGCATGCTAAAGTTTTATTGGTTTCACTGACTTTTTTCAAAGAAAAAGGTATTTATTTCACAGATACTCTCTATTGTTTCCCTGTTTTTAATTTCATTAATTTCTGTTTAAATCTTTATTATTTATTTCCTTCTGCCTCCATTGGGTCTATTTTGTTCTTTTTCCAGGTCCTTGAAGTATGACCTAAGGTTGTTAATCTGAAGCTTTTTCCTCATTTGTAATGTAATTCTTTACTACAGACTTCTCTTTCCAGGCTGCTTAAGTGTCATTCCATATTTTGTGTTCATTTTCATTATGCTTTCCTTTTGAGATAATTTAATCGATGATTATTTAGAAATGTGTTAATTTCCAGGTATTCAAAGATTTTTCCTGCTGTCCTTCTGTTACTGATTTTAGCTCAGTTTCACTACTATCAGAGAACTGGGTATGAATTCTTTTTAGTTTTTTTTTTTTTTTTTTTTTTTTTTTGTTTTTTTTTTTTTTTTTTTTTTTTTTTTTTTTTTTTTTTTTGGCCCAGGGTGGTCAGTCTTGTGAACATTCTCATGAAAGATGTATTTCCTATTGGGTATTATTGTAGTCAATCTGTTGTCTGGTAAGTGTTCTATATATGTAATTAACAAGTTCTTGTTTGTATTTTACAGATCTGTGAATTCTTATGCATTGTATTTTGAAGTTCTATCAGTTGTTGAGAGGGGAGTTTTGATAACCTCAACTCTAACTGTGTTTTGTATTTTTAAAATTTCAGTCCTGTTATCTTTTTTCTCCAACTAATTTGAGGTTCTGTTGTTTAGGTTGTGTAACATTTAGGACCGTGATGTCTTCCACCAGGATGAAAATCATGATATACTGTTTTGTATTACATTACAGAAGTGTGTTACATGTTATAATGATAAAAGAAATTTTATTCCATTATTCTTTTTTACCATTATATAATGTCTCTTTTGTGTTATATTTCATAGTGATAAAAGGAATCTTTATTCCATTATTCCTTTCAGCATTATGTAATGTCTTAGTAAGTTGAAGTCTACTGTATTAGATGCTAAAATAGCCATTTTCAAAAATTAATGCTTGTATGTTTTCATCCTTTTGCTTTCAAACTATTGATGTCTAAAATTTGAAAAGAGTATCTACTAAGCCATATACAATCAAAAAATTATTTTTGGCCCATCTGCCAATCTCTGTCTTTTGATTGTTGTATTTATATTATTTAAATTTAAGATAATTATTAATTTGTTAGCTAATTCTGCCACTTTCTTATATGCTTTCTTGGTGTTCTTCTGCTTCTCGTTCCTTTGTTTTTGTCCTTTTGCCTCCCTGAGAGTAACTTTAATACTTTTGATTCTGGACATTAAAATGCATTTTAAAATATCTTTTTAAAAGTATCCAGTTGCCCACCAGGTGATGAGGAATCACAAGGCTTAGGTGCAGAGAGGACAACCATCCTAGGAGTCTAGCATTCAGGATGGTCTCTGTCCTGCAACACTGGCCCATCTGGAAAAAACCAGTGAATTGTACACAGCCAAAAGCAAAAAAAGAAGTAGATCTGAGCCTGCTAAAAGCAGAGGCTTTGTGTAGCAAACTCCTGCTTGGGGTGGAACCTTAAAGGTGACTTCCTGGAGTGGGCCACTGGCAAACCAACCTTGACCCAGTTTGACTTGATACAAACTGAATGAGGAAAGCTGGATCTTGTTTTCAGTCCCAGCATGAATGCCATGTCGGTTACCCCACAGCTCTGCAAGTGTGTTATTCTATCAAGATCTCTTAGATCTTACCTGGCTCTAATTATTAAATTTGTCCCCGTTAGTTAATGCACAGCTGAAAAAAAAAATGGAGAACTAGAAGAACTAGGCCTTTCATTAGATTTTCTAGACAGATGAGGGTTTTATTTATTTTTTTTTTTGTAAGAAACTAGGACTAAAACAGGATGCTAGCTTTATAGTCAGAAAACATTTGAAAAGCAATTTAAACTTGAATGGCAGGTGGCAGAAGAAGAAATTGGGAAACAACTGAATTTGGAAATTCCTATTAATAAATTGTTTAGGATGACTAGAGGAGGGGGATGCTGAGCAAAATTGGGGAAGACGGAAAGAAGAGCTGTTCCTTTGGCTTTTAAATTTCTTATTTATAAGTAGTAAGTCAGCTGATCTAAATTTTATTGCCATGAGCTAATTTGTGTTCACTGCAAACAAAGCCTGACCATGAACACATGCAAGCCAAACAATGAACAAGCTAGCAAAGGGTTGTGAATGATAAGATTTTCCCAGAAACCTTTTAACAGTTTATTTTCCTTCAGTCCTCTCTTGCTGCTGTTTTATGGGAAGATAAATAAAACAAGACATTCAAGAATCAGGTCTTCTTTCGGAATGTTAATGCTGTCATTGTTACAGAATGCACGTTTTTACTACACTAGTAGCAAATTCTGCAATGAATTTAATGTGACAATTTAAATGTTCAGACAGCATCTGGATGGTAATGCTTCCAAAGAGACTAACTTTGTCAAGTCACTGTACTGATGCCTCACTACTGTGTGTGAGTTCTCAGCAAGGAACTCACATGTTCTGGCAAGTCTAATCCGGGTCCAGACTTCTGAGAGCTAACCTCCTACCTCATAACTTTCCCACCTTTAAAAAAATCTGTAAGCCACTTCCTGTTACTCTATTTTATTAGGAGATTTTTAATAAAGTTAGGTGCAAACCTTCATTGGTATCACTTAAAAATAACTCACCTAAATGAATTGAATAGTAAAATAAATGAAAAAAAAAACTCACCTAATTTTAGGAAGCATTTAAATTCAGTTATATTGTTAACTGTGTCACTTTTGCTCTTCACATCTAATTTTTCCTTTCTTCCTGAAAGAGGCCATTTTATCTATTTATTAGCTAACAGGTACATGAATATGCAGGAAGACTGAGGTATTGCTTATGGGCCATGCATCTGTTTCATCTCCCACCCCGCCCCAAGGAGATCTTTTCTTCCCAGGGCTTCCTCTTCCTCTAAGAAACCACATGCAGCTCTCTGCTCCTTCCCAGCCGCTTGTCTAGAGCTCTAAAACCCAGCTTTATGTTGTCAGGGTTACTGGAGGATCTGAGATGACCAGGCAGATGGAAACTACCACCCACGAAGCAGAAGTCTTGGCTTTATCTTTGATTCCAGTAAGCACCTGGCCGGTGGAGAGTCAAATATTTCTTGAAATAGGGCTCAACGATCTCAGCTGCTGTGTGTTTTAATACCTGTTACCACTAAGAGTTACGTCATGAGTTTTTGTCATTGGGAACCCTGTGCCACTGTGCAGGATACAGTGTGACATCTCAGATGAGGTCCTGCCTAATTCTTTTTCCAGACTGCACAGCAGTTTGCAAGGGAGGAGTGGCCTGTATTTTACCTGAAAGATTTGGGCTCTTGTACAATTCTGCATCTGCAAAGGTCCCAATTTGAAAGATGTTTGTGTTCTCTTATGACATACTCCCAGAAAAACAAAACGAAACCCAAGCACCATTTTACCTCATATGATTTTTAATGTGATTAACAGAGATTTAATTTCCAAAGAAGCAACTAATTACAGACAATAGAAAACACTGCAGAGACGATGTTTGACCTCTGCTCCTCCGGCCACTGCTGGGCTACATGGGAAAGAAACCTCTGATCATGGAGTCTTCCCTATTATAAAAATCAGAGTACATGACTAAACAGGAACAGCAATAATTCATTGGATTCTATCAGAGAAATAATGTTTATGGTGAGTCTGTCAGTATGAAAGTCTTTTTGGAGAAAAAAACATAAATGAAGTCTTATATCCTTTGGAAAAAACTATGACAAACACCCACAGATGCGGCCTCCTGCTGGGGATGTCCCTCCAAACCAAGGGCACAAAGTTGATCTCATTGATTTCAACAGGTTCCTTTCTTCTGGTTCTACCAAATTAAAGAGAGTCCTACAGTCTTCAGAAATGATTAGAAATTCCATGAAATACAAGTATTCTGCAACATGGGTGCAAGAAATTGTTCACCCAAGTTATAAAACAGAACTATTTGTAAAGTGCATTTCAAAGAACTCACTCAAGAGTAAAGTGCAATGCCTAAGGTACTTTAGTGCAAAGTCTTTGAATATGTACATCATGTGCTAAGGTCAAATAAAAACGGGATTTATCTACCCCTAAAGGAGAGAGAATATGGGGAAAATATTCTCATGTCTTTAATGCTCTGCAGGGACAAGTGTTTGTGTGTGTGTGTATGTGTGTGTGTCTGGCTGTGCTGTGTATTAACCACTCGGTGGCCTCTGCAGATATCTGAAACTGTTTTAGAATTTGAAACTTAGACATTGACATAATCGTGCAATCTCCAATATGCAATTCCATCTCAAGAAAAGCATTAAGCTTGTAGTAATGGTTGAGTAATTTCAGCCTGCATGTCTTGTAAGGCAGGTAGTTGACTGTGAATTAAATGTTTAATGAAAATGACAAAAAATACAATCACTATAATGCAACCAAGAGAGACCCCGAGGAAGTAAGGGTAGGACTCCTCTTGCCCAAGCTCTCCTAGGTGGTTATCCCCCAGGAGGAAGGTCGTGCTCTGTGTGTAAGCAATTGCCTTTGGAGCTGCAGAACTGAGCAGGTCCTGGACATTGCTGAGGGATCCATTGTGTGGCAGGGCGGTGATATTGAGGAGGTGGCACAGCAGGGGGTACAGATCTGTGGAGTTCATGGCTTCTTTTGTGAAATTCTTTCGGAAGGCAGGACCGTGGGCTAAAAATATTGGATGCATTTCTGCTAATGCATTATCATAACCATGGTTGCCTACTGTGAAGAGAAAATGCATGAATAAGTTAGCCACTTAGAGGGCGTTGTAATAGAAATTAATTGTTGTATGGGGAAGTTCTGAACTTCAGTGCAAATTTGATCTTAATTTTATTTTGAAAATAAAATAATCTTTTATAATCTCTGCTCTTGTCAACCTCATAGTTCAGGAAACGAAAGGTCGAAGGATCACAAATCTTTCCCACAGACCAGCTCTTCCTGAATGAAGCAGGAAGGCTAGAGAGCAAAGCTGAGCCATGTCAGGAGACATGAGAGTGAATTATTTTGTTCTTGTTTTTGTTTTGTTCAGCTTGGTGGCTGGCAAACTAATATTCAGCTAGTACTTACTGGATAGTTACTGTGTCCAATGACTTGTCTAAAGATAATGGTGCTCTTAATCATGAAAACAATAAACTCATAATTACTGCTAAAAAGGTAAAAAAAAAAAAAAGATAAAAAAGACATCACAGAAGTCAGACCTTTAGTTATATCTGTAGTCTGCCACTTTAAAGCAAAGGTCAGGACTTGTAGGTAGAATGGAAAAATCACAACTGGGGTGACTGATCAGGGTCCAGCCTGGCACTGTGTGCCTGAAAGTGGCTGCTTATAAAGCCTTCCAGGGTCTTCTGAAGTTGGTGTCAAGTGACACAAAATCGAGGGATGGAAATTGTCCAATAGATGCTGCCTTTTGCAAGCATGGGTGTCAGCAACTAGGAAAACAAACACCTTTATTTCAAAGGTGTTGAGGGACATACAAGTGTGTCAACTCTAATGCTTATGCCTGATGCGGCGAAGTATGACATGGGACACAAATACAGAAAAAGAAAATCCTAAGTCAGTATCTCTGGAAACTTGAAATCTGCCCAGCAAAACCCATCTAAGGAAGTCACTCTAAATGCCATAATTCTTTTGAGTTTACTTGGTAAAAATAAGTGGGCTTATGACTCGATAGTAAGATAGTAATTACCTGACAGGGTCTTATGCTAATATAATTGCTAACAACATTGAGAAGTATACCAGTAAATCATTTGTAACTGATTGAATGGTTGCTGTATTTCTGTGAGACATTGGATCTAGGCTGTTAGTTATGAAAGTAAAGACTCTTGTACTTGTTAGAAAATCAGATTTAAAATCAAATCACTATGACCTCCATGAGGACTTTCTTCTTCTTAGGGACTTTGTTTTGCAGAGGCGGCACCTGCTAGCATGCCTGAGTCAGTGGACAGCATCTGGTGATGGATGTCCAAGGCCAGTGGTTCTCAGACCTCGCTGTGGAGGGAATGCCTTGTGGGTGTGGAAAATTAGATCATGGGGCGCAACCTTCACAATCTCTTAGCTCTGGGTCAGGCCCAAGACTGCGAGTTTCTGACACTCCCAGGTGATTCAGGTATGCTGGCGGGGGAACACACTTTACAAACCACTGTTTTTGGTCTTTAGCACTTCATTATCTTGCAGAACTCTGGCTAAGAACTACAGGAGCCAGTATTTATTTGTCCAATAAATGAGAATAGAAACAGGAACACTAGTGAGGTCTGCTTTCAGAAAATAAAGGTGACCACTTTACCGTGTAAATATAGCTCATAAAAAAACCTCAATTTCTAGATATCTTTAAATTGATAACTCAACCACGGATCACCCCACAGCCATCCTACTAACGTAAGAATGACTAGCACAGTGCGTGGAAAGAACACACAGAAGTGAAAATTATTCTCATGGTAAGGAAATTATTTTTAAAGGCTTTCTTAAAACAATTTCCCTGACATGGTTAAATATTACTTTGCAGGTCATTGTCTGTAGGTACACACTTTCAGAACCAGAAATCACGCACCTGTACACATCTGCTGTTTTGAGTCACAAATACACTACAAATTAGCACTGCCATGCACTTACTTTCCTCTTAGTTAATAAGCATAATAGGGCAGGAGTCCAGATCTATCTACAGGGACATTTCTGTACATTTTTTTTTTCAGTGCTGGGGAGTAAAGCCAGGGCCTCACACATGCAAGGCAGGTGTTTACCACTGAGCTGCATCCCAGCCCTGACATTTCTTACGTACACATCAAGGACACTGCCTAAAAGCAAACGTGTCTAGAGATAAGTATCGACACATGCATGGTTCCTTCAACAATTGAGTAATAGCGGGTACGAACATCAGCAGGTGAACTGCTGTATTATCCACAGTCTCCATGTTAGCAAAAAACGATGCAGAATGGGAAGAAATACGATAACATACTCACACAGGAATTCATCTGACTTATTCTGTAAAATGTACCACCCTTCATCAGCCACCGCCACGACCGGCTGGATCCGCTCGTTGTATTTGTAATGCCATCTCTCTGGAATCTCCTCTTTTTTGTATACAGTAAGATTAGGATGAGCATCAGCCAGTGCTTCGTAGACTTCATCAAGTTTACCTAAAGGGGAAGTAGGGAGGCGGTTGGAACAAGACCCTCATTGCCACACCCAGCAGCCTTGGGTGCCCTGTACGGAGGGGAGCCAGACCCAGGAGGACTTTGCACCTGGGAGAGAAGAATCTGATGGGGAAACAGAAATAATTACTCCCGTTCAAGTAAATGCACCTGGCAGAATGGAGAGGGCTGTTTGTAGAACCAGAACACTCTGTTATCTCAAACCTTCAGCATGCACAGGCACACACATGCACAAGTGAGCACTGGTGACACTAAGTGAAATGTCTAGGGTATTGCAACACTCAGTTGCAAAGGAAGAGCTAGGTTCTGATTGCTGTGCTCTGAGGGCAGGGACAGAATCTCCAGATGAGAGGTCATGGGCCAAAGAGGGGACTAGAGAGGAGGTGGCTGAGAACCAGCTGGGGCCCATACCTGTGGGATGCAGAGGCCTCTGGGTTTACATACACTACCCTGGATACAGGCTTTAGTCCTTGTTTTTCAGCTGCATCCTTGGGGCTCTGTCCCTGCTCCCACACCCCAGGAAGGGAACACCACTGTCATATGTAAGGGCAGCTTATGGGCTAAGGCGACTCTTACATACTTGTGAACCTCCTACTGTAACATCCACGGCTTCTTAAGATTCTCTTCCTGCCTCTAGGTGGCACAGAATTGTCATTTGTGAGATATTCCAGCTTTTCAAAATCTGTTTTCTCCTTTTATGCCTAAGAGCAGCCCTACAAGGGGGCTGGGCCTGAGTCATGTTCTGCCCCCAATTTTGTGACCTTGAGGTATTACACTTTTACCTGTCTTTAAAACAGAGCTACTACTGAGGTTATTACTTTCTCTCCTTATAAAGAAGAATTCAGATTGGCAAAAGCTCTTTCTTACACTCTACTGCTTTCCTATGAAGCAGTCCTCATTAAGGGTCTGCAGAAGACATGTGGAGCATGAAGTCACTGGAATTGTACCCAAACTTGGTATGTATCCTTCTCAGTTTTTCTGAGAAAGGGAGGTTGTAGCTTGTCTCATAATCCATGATCCCAAAAGTTAGTATCTACTGCCATAAACTATAGATGGCATGAATGGTAATATTCTAGGAAAAAAAAAAACCCAGATCCTGAGATTTTGCTTTTTGGAGCCTCAGGATGGGTCTCAGAGCACTACCATGACACAGGCAGGTGTACTTTAATGACACAGACACAGAGAGTCCCTATTCACTCACACAGATGGATCTAAGCTCAGTTTTGGGTCAGGTTACACTCACCTTCTTTTGGTAAGATGGCAGCTACTGGAGATTGGTCAATCAGGGTGTAGTGATCTCTATCCAGATACTGGTCAAGCTCTATCACCCTTTCCTTAGAACACTGGGTCATTCCATGGTCGCTTGTGACAATGAGGTTCACCACATCCCACAGCTTTGCTTCCTTCAGCCTTTGTATGAGATAGCCTAACTTGTGGTCAATATCTGAAATGACAGGTCCCATGAGCGGATTATCAGGTCCCAACTGGTGGCCCATGTCATCAGGATCTTCCCAGTAGAGAAGACCAAGATTTATGGGCTCTTCTGATGTGAACCACTCTATGATTTTGGCAACTCTTTCTTCAAAGGAAATGGACTCGTTGTAAGGCATGTAGTGAGTAGGAAAGCTCTTATGAATCTTTACGTCAGCCCCAGGCCACATGGCTGAGCCACTGGCATGTCCTGCCTTCTGATTTGTGATCCATATAGGCGTAGCTTCTTCCCAAAACTCAGAATCATAAATATTCATGTGGTCCAGGGAGAAAGTTTTGTTCAGAACAGGATCAAACATGTCATTTGCAACAATCCCATGATTCTCAGCAAAAAGGCCAGTGACCAGAGTATAGTGGTTGGGGTAGGTCTTTGTGATAAAAATGTTAGTAACTTGCTTCACATGAACACCATGTTTCAGGAGATCATGAAAATGAGGTGTTGGAACTTTATATAAGTAATCCCAGCGGAATCCATCAAATGAAACTAGTAGAACCTTTTGCTGGTCTGGTTGGAGAGAGACCGTATTTGAAAGAGTTAGGATAACAATTGTGAAAGACACGGAGAGAGGCTTGGAAGTCATTTTTCAAAGTACTTGATCATCTCAGTGTAAAACAACTGTAGAATAAACATAAAAGAAGTCAATGGCAATGATTTTATTTTGGATATTTCACTCCAAACCCAAAGTGATAGCACTGGTCTTCCCAGTTACACCCTAACTCGCAGTCTGGAATAATTACATTATAGCAGGACTCAGTGTCAAACAAGAGACCTGGGCCTATGTGAATAAGAAAAATAAGTTTAGTTGCATTTAAAAACATTTTGACTTTCTAAAAATTCATCAAGATAATCCTCTATTTTCAATTTTATTTCAGGCAGCTCCCCAAAGCATTTTAAACTGTGATATAATTTATAGACAAGGGTTCTGGGTACATATGGTGTTTCAGGTTTACAAATAATGTTTCAACTTTTGATCAGAAACTTTTATCCTGTCACACAGCTTTAACCTACTCATCATTAGGGCTAGAATGACTGTAGGAATGTAACAACAAGAAAGTATCATTCCTGAACCCAATAAGAGTCCTCAAAACATACACACATGCATACTTGATTTTCAAAGTCAATGTCTATGTTTGGTTCTTCATGGAAAAAGATACTACAAAAACAGGAAAACAGATGAAACTGGTAAAATAACATGTGTGATTTTCAAAGTATGCTTGGGAAATATAATCTGTGTTCATTTTTTAGTAATCTAACCACAGCCTTCTGTAACTAAACAAAAACAATTCTGAAATGAATGTCAAGGCTCCTAATGTTATAGTTAGTCAGCAGTTCATGTTATCAATAGCATGTCCAGAAAAACAAGTTCCCAGGATGAAATTTCTTGAGCGGGGAATACTTCTCTTTCCTTTTCAAACCAATTTCCTCATAACTAAATAGCAGGTAAGCTGAAATTGTTTCACATGTTGGTCTCAGGGCAATGCCTGAAAAATTAAAATTAAAAACTTCAGTGACATTTTTTTTGCGATTCTGGAAGCAACATCAGAAATAGCTGTGATTTAGAATTGTAATAGGAAACTGCAAATCTACCTGCTCACATGTCTGGCGACCCGTGATGGCTCCTTCTCCTCTCTTCCTTCTCCCCCAGTTTTCTCTCCAGCCTCCTAAGGGAAGGGAAGCTGGTAGCACCCACATAACCTGAGGCTAAAACAGTAACTAGGCGAACACCTGATTTCTGCCAATTCATCCGGTAATCATGGTAAACAGGAGGCAACTGGGCAAAACCAAGGCGGCAAGGAATTGGGGCTGCTGGAGGTTGGGGAAAGGCGCCACCGCGGTCTTCTGTGGACAGGAGGTAGAGGCAGGCGCGGAGGCAGCGGATTCCTCGCCTCTCCTCCGGTAGGGTCGCCTCGGAGGCCAGGCCTGGGCCTGCAGCTGAGCTGGGCCGGTGTGCCCTCCCGCGAGTGAGCGGCTCTTGGCGAGGGCCCGGTGCATATATTGGCGGGGACGGGCTGGCTGAACTGCCTCTCCTCCGGCTGGGCTCCTTCCCGTCAGGCGTCAGGTACGATCCCGGCTGCCGCCTGGCCAGGCCCAGGCACGGGAGTTGGGTTATGGGCTCACTGATCTCGGGGCGCCTTCTCTCTTACCTGTCTCCGCGGATAGCAGTCTTAGAGAGGACGGGCCGCGTCGCCGTCCGTCTCGGGGACGCTGCACCTGCGCAGCCTCGCGGGCACCTGACCGCGTCCCCCGCGCGCGCTCCCATTGGCTGAGCGCGATGGTCTCCCCCGGAGTCGCTGCCGCCTGTCGTCAGCGGGGGGCGGGCCTGGAGGAGGACTAGGCTTTGGGATGGGGCACTAGGGCACGAGGGCTTGGACCCAGGAGATGGGGGGCCCGGAAGCTGGCTGTGGTGTCCCACACTGAGGTTTTCGAGCACTGATGTCCTCCTTGTGGCACGAGCACTGATGTCCTCCTTGTGGCACACGGGTGGCCACACCAGCAGCTTCACTCCGGGACCCCCTGGCACCCAGGGAGTGATGGGCCGCTGAATTTTCCCCTAATTCTTTTTCTTACTGGTGTTGCCTGCTTTTCCTTAAACAGGCTTTGCTAACCTGGTTAGCTCTGTAGCCCAGGGCTGGGTGACCTGGTGATCTGTGAGGCAGTGTCCTCTGCCAGCGGAGCCAGGTTTGCATAGAGGGAGGCAGAGGTAGGCAGCTGTCCCGCAGTGACTGTGGTCTCTTCCTCCAGCCTGAATTCCAAATACTATACAGCCCTTAACTGACGGGCACGCGCTCAGGCCTGGCTCCGCTTTCAGGAAATCTTCGCTGCTTCTGGTTTGCAAGGGACAGTATTTCTTCTTCTCCTGGCCTGGAGTGAATTTATGGTTCCATTTTCTTTGTGTTCAGTGTTATTTTTTTTAGGCCTGTGGGGATGGGGGTGGGTGCACACTTTGCTAGGCTGAGCCCACCTGTATTTACCACAGGCAAGAGCAGTGATATCAAGCTACTTAGAAAGGATCGTTCATCTCTCCAGTTCCGGTCATCATTCTAGCCCAGTGGGACAGAACCCATCTGTAATGGGGTTGATGATGCCTACTTGGTGATAGTGTAATTCTCAATATGTGGTGAGCTGGAGGAAGCAGGAACAGGTCTGGCAGTGGCTTTGGATCCTCTCTGGTGTGCGGGACTGTAAAGCACACAGCTGAGCTGCTGGTTGTTAATTAAACAGGGCAAACAATTAAATGGGGGCTGGTCAGAGCCTTTTCTTTCCCAGCCTCAAGGGGGGGTGGGGGGAGACAGGCCAAACCTCATCCATCGCTATCTGCTCATTGGGTCATATTGTCCCAAAGGGCTTTTGGGCTCTCTGCCATAACCTTTGCTTTGTATAGTTTGGATCTGTGGATTCCAGCATGTGCGGTGGAGGTTAAGAGAGGCTGGTTTCTGTGTTTAAGCTGACCCAAAGACAGTGAAGTGGTACAAATTGTTCTAAGCTCCCAAAGTCCTGTCCTTTGAAATTGCTCCAGCTCAGAATGAGGTGGTCCAGTCTGGTAAGTGTTTATCTCTCCCAATTAGTCCAACTCTGTTCTCTCAAAACACTCCCAGAACAACTTAGGCTTAGCATAATGAGACAAACTTATCTTTCACATGGGTCACTGACTATTACAGAATTGCACAGGGGACACAGGGTCTTGCTCTGTAAGGTGTTAAATTAAAATCATGTCCACTACCATCCCTGAGACCTGTGTCTAACAGCACAGATGTTAATGTGGTCGCAGAGCAGAAATTGCTCACGAGCCTGAGCTAGTATCAGCCGCCTCCTGGATTGCAGTTTGTAACACCTGCTGATCAATCATGGGCTTGAACTACAATGCCTACCACTTCCGGGGGAAATCTGGTTTAATAGTGTGATCAAATGTCTGATTGTAAATGTCCACGGCAATGGAAGACATCTGTGCCTGGCCTGTGGTCTCAGCTCCTGTCTACTTGTGGTAACTGCTCAGCAAGTTATGGCAGCTCAAGCTACAAAATGTCACTGGCTGTGACTGGGATTTTAGTTTATATTATTGAATTAGTGCAATAGCAGTTGAGCTAGTAATCTGTATCTGAATGATGGAATAACAGCAGCATCAACTTTTTCCTTTGGGCTTTGGGGCAGAGTGAGGTGGAGTCCTTCTGCCTTTTGAAGACCCCAAGGAAGTCTAATCTGAAGTTTGGGCTATTGTTGGCCCATTTAGTGGCCCAAGGATGATTTTTGTGGGTGGGGTCCCAAGGTTAAAGAATGCATATGTGCAAGACATCAGCAACAGCAGGCAGCAAGGAGCAGAGCAATGAGTCAGAGCACTGTCTGTATAATTCCTATACAGGTCGTTGTCTCATGTTTACATTCTTACACAGTACTGTAACTAGTGCATGCGTGCTTACCTGTGCTAAGTTATGGTTATATAACTGCATCCCACTGTGTGGCTGTGCTAGACAAGTGTGGTCATGTCCTCAGGTGCCCTTGGATGCTCCTGAGCTTTGAAGCAGTTTGAGTGGTTCCCTACAGTTATCTTCTTCCTTGGGCTGGGTGAAATTTTTGTGCTAAACGTGGGATAAGATCTGTTCATTATGAAATAGCCAGTAGTACCAAAGTCTTGTTTTTAATACTAAACACCATGAGAAGGCAAATGCATTATTTCATAATTTTAAAAACCTTTTAAGGTTGCATGCAGTACACTGTACCACAAATAAAAGAAACTAAAAGAAAGTCCATCTCTAATTGTTTATAAGACATTCTACAAACTGTGGGTCCCGTGTACTCAGTGGCCACAGGTGGGACCCACTGGGATTTTGGTCCTGAGCTGACCTTACTCATTGTAAACAACAGATCTTCACTAGTTTGGGTTCAGCAGATACTCAAACCAACGAGTAAAATGTGAGTTACAGATAATTCACAGCTAAGAATTCTTAGTCATACTATAACTTAAACTCTTCATGATTTATTTGTACTTAAATTTACAGTTATTAGCAAATCTGGTTTAAGGAAAATCAGGCCACATCTGTAAAAGAAAAAGAAAGGAAAATTCAGGGCCCCATCACATCCTGGTTGTTGGATGTGGCCAGGGCTGTAAGAAAGGAGCATGGTCTCTTCTCAGCTCGGGGGGTTCAGGGGCTCCTTCACGCGCGGCAGTGAAGTTCTTTCCTTCACTGTTACATGGGGTCCCACTCTGCCGGTGTGTTTGTTTTCACTTGGCCTTATTGAAAAAATGCCAACCTTTAGAATGAAGGCCCGCTTTAAGCCACCAAATTACAGATGTAAAAAGCCTGGTTCTAAGGTTCCAAGTGAAAATGAATTTTGAAAAGATTATTCACCCATATGTGCACAACTAATAGCTTCAATTCTATGGCCCTGAATCAAGAGTTCATAAATTATAAAAATAGCTCAAATCAAGGAACAGTACATTTAGTGTTGACAAAGTTTCAAAGCTATCAGAGCCATTACATACTGCTAGTGGGAATGGTGTAGCCACTATGAAAAACAATTTAGAAGGGTCTTCTACAGGTAAATATATACTCATCCTGCAACCCAGGAATCCCATTCCTAGGTATTTATCTGAGAGAAAGCAAGCAAATGTCAGCTGAACAACTTAAAAGCAAATTTTTATAGTAGCTTTATTCCTAGTCACCAAAAGGTACAAACAGGCCAAATGTCCCTCAGTGAGTGAACTGATAAATAAGTTGTGGTATATCTAGAAATGGAGTACTATGGAGCCACAAAAAGGAAGGAAGTATTGAAACCTGTAACAATGTGGATGAAAATGAGAAAGATTTTGCTGAGTGAAAGAAGCCAGATGCATAACTTACCTATGTGACATTGCATTTATATGACTTCCTAGAAAATGCAAAGGGATAGGAACAGAAATCAGCTTTGTGGCTGCCAGATGCTGGAGTTTGGGGAGAGGGTTGGCTCTGAAGGGACACAGAGAATTTACCTGGTTTGTAATAGTGGGTAAGTGACTGTCAGGTATGTTAAACTACAATGCAAGTGTCATCTTGTATGGCAATTATACTTCAATAAATAACAGCTGCAAAAAATAAAACCCCCTTTACGTGCATTCCAAGCCACCAGAGTTCATGAGTCGGACGTGGCAGTGTTGGGTCTGAGAGGCTACATTTGGTATCTCTGTGCAGCCTGCAGGGCATGGGATCCTACAGTGCAGGGGCTCAGCTCTGCTGATTTCCGGGTTCACCCTGTGAAGTGACTCTAGAAATGATAAACAAAAACCCACTTTGTTGGCAGGCTGGGACTGCTTATCATTTTGCTGAGTAATTGCATCAGTCCAGGACGTAGCAGTGCACACAGAAGTGACATGACCTTAGAGTGTGGCATGAGGCCAATTCTGTAAGACACCTTCTGAGAAGAAGCCAGACAGGAAACTGGGGTAAAAACACCAAGTCACAACAGAATTCTCTGTTCATGGTGTAGTGCATCTCACCCCTTAGATGCCCGAGCTTGGTGAATTTCATTTTTATTTTGGGAGTTTTGTTTCCTTGTGGATATTGTTATTCTACAGATTTACTGTAAGAGTGGAGTGCAGGAAAATATTGTCCTACTCCCAGATGAAAAATCATTTCCACTTTGGGCATTTGCATTGGAGATGTAAACATCCTTTGCAGGCTTAAGTGTGCACTGAGTTCTTGGATTAGTGTTGAACTCAATGAATGTACAAAGTAGGCTGTGACTGCTTTCTGCCACCCAGGTGGCTTTGTGGGTATGGAGAGGGCAGAGGTGTCCTTGTCCATCTTTGTGCAGTTTCATAATTGGAAATTAATCTCTTACCCTGAAAGCTTTTTTCTCAGAAGTGACGCTAGCCCACTTCTGTTAGTCATCTACACGCACATGACTAAGTCTGTCTGCCACACTGGTTAGCACAATTCATTGGGAGAATGCTGGGAGGAATGCAGGTGGGCAGGATCTTTTTGTGTGTGTATGTGGTAGTAGGGATGGAACTCAGAGCCTTCACACTAGGCTGCATTCTCTGGCCATTTTTTTTATTTTGAGACAGACACTCGCTAAATGACTAGGTTGCCCAGGCTGGGCTTGGACTTGGAAATCTTCCTGCCTCAACTTTCCAGAACACTGGGATTGCAGATGTTGTGTGCCAGGGTGCCCAGCTCCTAGGCATTGTGCTTTGAGCATATGTAAATGGAGGGAGCAACTTTGGAGAAAACTGAAAACAGGCAAAGTTGGCATAGAGGTGAATCAGGGTGGTTCCATGTGCTCAAGCTGGTTCTTTTCTTCCCCAGTGGCACATGGCTTATGGGCTGCTCCAGCTCAGCCCTTGCTAATGCTTCAAATAGCCTTTGTGTTCTACAAATGCATATGAAATACAAAATCTTTAAGAATGTTGTCATCCTCGAATTCATTTTCTTCCAGGAAAATCCTAAAAACTGGGCCCCAAACTTGGAGTCAGTCCATCCTGGGGCAGTGGAGACAGCTGGAGGTTTCCCGGGAGGGAGTGGTGACAGGACCAGAGCTGAAGAGATAGTTTTTTGCATCGCCAGTGGTGTCAGGTGGCACAGTTTTCCAGCACCTTGAGCCTTATAATATCCATGTGCAGGCGTCTGGCTGTGATGCTGCCCTCCCCACAGGTGGCTGTGGACTCTTCTTTGTTGCCCACATCATTCAGGATGGTGGTTCACACTGGATCACACTCTTGGGAAGGCAGAGGGACAGACACAGGCTGACAGCCTTCTGCTGAGTCCCCAAGAAGTAGCCGCTATGAAGTGTTCAGCTCCTCCATAGAGGGAGGGACAGGCAGAGGCACAACCATATCAAGTTCACACTGCCACCTGCCAATGGAGCATCACTGCAGATTAGGTCACCTACCGTATGAATCCAGGACCTTGAGAGAAAAATACCCATGGGAGACATAATGTATTTGACATTCATTATGGGAACCAGCTCATATGACCTTGGGTCTCGGTGGGTAAGGGGACCATGCCAGTCTGCAGGCTAGACAACCAGGAAGGCCAGTGAAGGGCTTTAGTCCAAGTCCCAGGGCCTTACTACAAGGGGAGCCCATGGTCGAACTCGCTGTCCTGGGCTAAAGACCTGACAGCCTGGGGCGGGGCAGGTGACTGGTGTAAATTGTAGAATTGAAAGGCTCTGGGGAGCAGGGAACTCGGTGTCCAAGGGCAACAGAGGATGAAGTCCCAGCTCCAGGAGTCAGAGAGAAAAGCCTTGCTCCCTCAGTGTTTTTGTTTGTGCCCTTGCCAGATTGGATGCCGCCTGCCCACATTGGCAAGGACAGATCCAAAGGTGAATCTGTCTCAGTAACCCCCTCACAGACACCTAGAAAGAGTCCTTTACCAGCTACTGGGACACCCACTAGTCCATCAGTTGATTCCTAAACACAACCTGGAAAGTACTCAGACTCTGACCCTGTGTGATGTGTTCCCCTCCCTTTTTCTGTTGCTGTGTCCTTTGAAAAGAACAATTTTGCCAGCTCCAGTTATTATAAAAGCATTTTGTGGCATTTAATTTCTGCTAAGGGTCACAGCATTATTGAATAGAACATCTAGTGCTATGTTTGTAGCCCAGAGCTGAGTATAGAGATTTTGTGTGCAGTTCTAGATAAGTCCTCTGGCCTTCTAGATTATGTCAAAGAGGCTGTGTCAGAACTCTGATTGCCCTCAAATGATGGATTCATCACTCTTTCTCTGCATAGAAAGGGCCAGAAAAGAAAGCAGACAGGACTAACACCATCTCGGGATTCTCATACCTTCCATTCATTGGTGGATAATTTCCTGAATGCTGTGTATTATGTTCACTGTCTGAGTACTCATCACAGAAGTTGAGAAGGGAGGGACTAGGGCCTGGAGGAAGGCAGAGATTAAATCAAGTGCCCACACATGAAAATAGGGGAGCTTTCTGAGGATTCAGCACACTCCCCCAAGCCTGGGTATTACCTGTCGGGGACTAAGTGGAGGAACCTGCAAAGTTACCTTGGATACTTACACTGTGACATTGACTGTGATGTTGCTGTGTTTCTTTTAGTTCTAGCTCTAGGTCAGGTTTTGAAAACATCTGTTCTGAAGAGAAATGCAAGTACAGTCTAAACTCACTAATGGGCCATGTGGAACTCCCAAGATGGTCACCAATTTTAGTGCACTCCTGTTCGTCCACACCATCGGCACCCAGATCTGGGAGACGTCATTTGCTATGGGACTTGGCAGGATCTCTCTGTGGGCACACATTCCTTGATTGACAATGACAAAGTCTATATCAGACACTTAAGCAGTTTTCATTTATTTAATTCTGATGTTGGCCCAGTGAGGTGGGTACATTTACTATTCTCCATTTTATGCTGAAAAAAAAAATGGCCCAAGCATATTAAATATCTTGCCCATTTCACATAGCTAGGATATATCAAAGCTGGAATTTGAATCTAGTAAGTTTGGCTCTAAAGTATACATTTCTTAAAACTCTTGCTTGTCTCCAATATATCTTATGGCCCATTTTAAAGCAATTCATTAGCTTGTATTTTCAAGCTGCCATGATGATGTATCCTTTACATCTATCTACAGCCCAACATGTTTTTCTTGAAAAGACTAGTTCTCAATTGAGCAATACCATAGGGACAAATTTGGGAATCTTACAGTCCCTTTGATACATACTTTACTTGGATTTATCACTTACAGTAAGAGACTAAAATCCCAAAAAGCAAGATTTATGACATACATTCTCTGTTGTCAAGCCATTCAGTCTAGTGAGAAAAAAAATTAAGAAATATCACTGCAGTCCTTTAAATAAAACTTCCTTCTCCCTGGGCATATGGCAGCCATAGATGAAATAACCCGGGGAAGAAATCCAGAGCACTTCCTCTTCACTCTGCCTGACTTCCTGAGGCAAACTCAGGAGCCTCCTTCCTTCTCCCCCTGCTTGGTCATTGGCTATCCTTTGAGCCCCCAGAGTGCTCTGCACACCTCTACCATTGCTTTTAGCCTGGGACCATTGGTGGATGAATCATGCCCAGTAAGTGCTCTATAGAATTTTCAAGATGTGTGAGTGACTTAGTGAATGGGAAGACAGGAGTGCAAAAGACCCAGAGCTAAGTTAACTTGTTGGATTCCAAACTTTGCTGTCTTTTGAGCCTGAGGACTTTGCCTCTCTCTTGGCACACTTGACTTGTTCAATGCGGCATACTTGCCGCTCCTTAATATTTGAGGATAAAACTGTCATCAAGTGAAATCAGGCTTCTGTATAAATGGTTTGCCACATCTGGTGGCCAGCTCATTTTATTCTTAGTGGAAATAGTTGGAGTGTTTCCAGGTTGAGTGATTGGCATGTCTAACAGAATGAATTTAGGCAAGGACAAGCTTGGTTTGGATTATGACAAGGCCAGGCAAACCCTGTACGGAGTCCACGTGGACAAGCAGTGGCAGGAGATATTCAACAGCCCACTGTGCAAAGCTTGGGCAGCCAAACCCTTGGCAAATGAGAATCATAGGGAGTTGTTGAGCTATAAAATCACAAGGATGTGTATTTACTGAGTTTTAGGTTTTTGTTTTTATGAAAAAGAAGCTAAATTTCGTAAACGGATTACTGGGCCAGGAAGGAAGAAACGCTAAGGAGCGAAGTTCACTAACGTTTTTCTTTAGTCAAATAGTAAATATTTTAAACATCGCAATCACATACAGGTTTTTGCAAATTCTCCTTTTTTCCGTCACAATCCTTTTGTGATGGAAAGGCTTTCTTGGTCTAAGGACTCTAAAAGCAGGCTAAATCCTGGTTGTGGCCCAGGATCCCTGCTCTAGGGCTTTGGGCTACTAAAAATCTTTCTCTGCCTCTTCCTCTTCCCCCCTTACATTTGTTTTTATATAGTTATCTTTTTATGAATCATAGATTTCAAATTGTAATAGTAATTATGTAAGTCTTTTACCAAAATGCAAATGTAATAAATGAACCCCAGGAACAGAATTTCAACGAGGGAAATGTTGGTCTTTCAAGGTTCTCTGTAAAGGAGGATGAGAAAGAGACGGGGTCAGGGCAAAGCAGCAGCAGCAAAAACAAAACCAAAAAGCAGGGTAACCCAGCGCTGCTTCCCAGAGGCACCAGGCTGCTAACTGAAAACACAATTCGTGTGTTGAGTTGAAGTTTGATCTAAAAATAAGTATATGTGTTCTGATCCTGCCCAAAGAGTTTAATTTATGTATTTGCCCAGGAATCTTTTATCATGAGATATTTTTAACTTATTTCCTAAAATCAACTGTGAGGGAAGATGAGCTACAAATATATAAAACTCCACCCCAGCTGGGCATCATGATGTATGTGTCTAATCCCAGAACTCGGAAGGCTGAACCAGGAGGATTGCTGCAAGTTCAAGGCCAGCCTGACCTCCATGGTATGAACTTGTCTCAACAAAAAACAAACAACAACAAAACAACTAGAAGTAAAAACAACAACAAAAATCCCCTGCCCCAGGATTCAATTCCAAATCTACAAATTATTTCATAAGAGCAAGTAGATAGAAAAAGATTTCTTGCTTTTTATAAATCACAGGTTCTCTATCTTCTTCCATGCAAGTTACCTTGGGCAGCAGAGAAGGTATTTCTGGGGGAGACATTGTCCCTGATTGATTAGCTATTTAAGGAGCAGAAACATAAACTAGGTAGTGTCACGCTATGCATCACCAGTCCTGTGGCACTGGTGCCCCTGCGCCCCAATTTGAACAGTCTGCAGGGGCTCCATGCAGTAACTTTAGGGTAGCACAGGGGCTTTGGGGTGTTTCTGATCTGAGGACTCAGAAAAATGAGAACCAGTGTGGTGGGCAATTTTTAAGAAGCTCCCAAGTGATTCCGCTTTTCAGGGTGCCCTTCAATGAATGCAGGCTTCTGGGTCCTCACTGGATTCTTGTTTAAATTCCAGATGCCTGGTGAGGAGTGGAGGTGAAATCTCTGAATGCAAGGAGCATGAGGAATGGGCTTAGATTATCATAAGAAACATGGAAAGAGAAAGCCAAGGGGAAATATTTAAACTAAAACCACCTTGTTTAGAGCAGTCTGCATTCTACACTCACTTATGGGGGCTGGTGACTTAATTCTTTCCTTTCCATGAGTGAATGGCTCCCATGTTGCTGTAAATATACCAGTGAGCCTGTGGGCTTGGTTAGGAGATAAATCATGGAGAAACTCAAGCCCTACCTTGGAAACTTCCCACTGCACGGTGAGATTTAATAACACGGAGCATCCTATTGGAGAGGAGGAACCACTACCCGAGAAATATCTGACTTCCGGTCTGGCTTGGTACTATTCAAGCACAGGCCTTTATTCTAAAATGCCCTTAAGCAGTAAGAAGCTATTGAACTTTGTCCTAAGAGCTCTTGGGAAAATAGCAGAGGATTGTCTTGGAGTGTTGGAAATGTGAGACTTGAATAAGAAGGAGAAATCCAAAGGGACATGGAACAGTGAAAGCAAAGGTTGCAGAAGAGGATGGCAGGTGGGTACTGATCCTTCCCAGCTCTGTCTCCTCTCTACCCATCTCCCTGGTTCCTGGTCACATCTCAAAGTGGACCACACTTCCAGGTTTTGCATCCAGTGTGTGGATTTTAAGTGACATTAAACTAACTGTGCCAGTACGGCAGGTGAGACTTAGCTAAATTTGTGTAGCCCAAGGGAAAGAATTATTAGAATCCTGGGAGCTAAGAGTGGTTTCCCTAGAAGTCCGTCCTGGGAGTGATGATTATGGGTGGGGAAATACCCTATAGGATGCAGATGCTGGAATTTAATGCTTACTATTGTCTAGATATTTACTAATATTAACTTATTTAATAACTTAATTTCTTCATGTACACATGAGCTATGGGAAGTATAAAAAATCAGCACTTTGCCCAAAATCACACAGCTAGTAAGGGTCAGGACCAAAAATAAAAACCAGGCGTCTGGCTACAACCCATGCTCTCAATCAGGATCTGTCAGCCTTGTCTTGTACACATTCTGGGCCAAGGCCACTCTCTCTGGTGGGACTGTCTTGGCTTGTAGGAGCGGATACTGTCCCTGGTTTCTACCCACTAGATGCCAGGAGTACCCACCCTCCAGCTGTGACAATCAAAATGTGAGTAGGCGTTGCTTAATACCCCCTGGAGGCAAAAAGTGCCCTGTGGGCCCCCTGATCCTGGTGCTGCCTTTCTGTCCAAGACATGAGATGCCCCTCCACTCAGCCTCCCTGGCAACCAACACCAGCAAAGACTGATGTTTATGCAGTTCTTCCTGGTTATGCATATCCAAAGGCTTGGATATAGTTTGAGCACATCTCAAAGGATAGTGTGCTGGAAGCTGGGTCCCCAGTATGGTAACACTGGAAAGTGTGGACCCTTTCAGAAGTGAGGTCTCCTGAGGGATTTCTAGGCCCTTGGGAAGGATCAACATGATTCTCATGGGACCTCAGTTATGTTCTGGCTTCCTGTCTTACCTGGATGCCAGCTGCTGTGTGATATAGCCTGGGGTCCCTCACCAAAGCTGGTGCTATGCTGTTTGGATGTTCAGCCTGTAAAGCTATGAAAAAAAATGAAGCTGTATTGGTGCCCTGGCTCAGGTATGTCATCATAGCAAAGGAAAGCCCCTAACAAGTTCCAGCCAGCTGCAATCACCCGTGGTTCAGGCATGACTGTCTCATTGGGCAGCTTGTACCACCCAACGGCATAATCATGCATGCACACTGGTGGTTCAGAGCTGTCCAGCAGGGAGATGTACGAATGATGGTCCCATCATGAACATCATAAGACAATGCAGTTGCTTGCTTAATCCTTGCGGGAAGCCGGCCTTCATCATAGATCTAACTATTCCTTGCTTCTACAAATGAGAAAACTGACTTCACAGATCAAAGTGTTGCTGGAAGTCACAGAGATAAGCACTCAGAATCCTCTGCTGTCCTAGTGTCACTCTCCGGTCTGTCTTGTCCACGTGTCTGCGGAATCTGAGAACAGAGGCAGGCGTCCCTAACACCTACCACATGGCCCGATAGGCAGCATACACTCGGGGCATGCTTCTTCTAGAAGTAAATAGGTTAAAGCCCCCGTAGCCCCAAAGGATGGGCATGCAAATAGCCGTGTCCCTGCTCCTTCCTTTCACTTGATAGAGCAGCTGGGTCTCCCTGGATGCCAAGGCAGGCAGAGCCTGCCCGAGGGGTGAGGGGTTTATGTCTGATTGCTCCTGTTTTAAAATGTCTTTTAAAATTAATTCAGATGGCCTGAGACAGGACACAGATTGACAGTCTGCATTTCCTTTCTCAACATGAAAGACAGAGGGGACTTTAGGATTAAGTCACCCCATCCCAAAATGTTTTCAAAAATTACTTCATCCCAAATGAAGTTTTACAGGCAAATCCTGTTTGACAGAATGTACCATAGGGACAACACACTTTCCTACATGCTCCAGATGAAATGTCACCCAGACCAGAAGCTCTGCCTTGAGAGAGATGCAGAGATGCTTCCAAGCCCTTGGCACAGGCTGCTACCAAATGCTCCTCATAGCCTCAGTGCTCCTGTCCTAGATCCCAGGCAGGACATTAACCCTGGAGTGACACTGCACAAGTCCTGGTCCCACCATCCTAGGCCGACACCACCCCCTCAGCAGAGCTTGTGTCTGTATCCACAAAGCAGAAAGTTCTTGTTCCCTTTTTATTGATTGACTCCCAGGGTTGTCAGGAGGTGAAATAATAAAGAAAGGCAGCATTGTGTTTTAAATTTCCCCCTGTTAGCAGAGAGGCAAATCTGTGCCCTGGTTGGGTGGGCCACTGGCTGTGGCATTTTCCAGCTGGGGCCACGTAGAGCTCCAGGTGCCCTTTGGGCAGCTCTATATCTGTGCCTGGCCCTCCCCGTCCTGACACAGCACCACCGGGGAAGGCACAGAATGCCCTTGGGGAACATTTGTTCAGGGAAAGGTACATTCTGTCCTCTCCTGTCCCTGGCAGCCACCAACTCTGAGACTCAGAAGTAGGTGGTGTCCCTGAGGGAATAAAGGGACAGGAGTTTGGGAGAGCAGGGGGGGCCCGGCTCACCAGCTGTGATGGCTGAGGCTCTAGGGTCTGTGAGTCAGTCGCGCACCCTGCGCCTTTGTGATTTTATACCTCTGCTCTCTGGGAGACTCTTTTCTCCACTAACCTGATTCCCTAGTCACTGCTTTTGGCCAGGTTAGTCCTGCCAAATGTGGGAACAGTTACTGCTGCCTTATCTTGTCTGTGCTCTGACTTACCTCACTCAGCAAGCACTCAGAGCCTTGGTGGGTTTTATATTATCTTTTGATTTTCTTTTTCTTCCTTTTTTTTTTCTTTTTTGTTTTCTTGAGACAGGGTCTTGCTGTGTAGTTCAGGCTAAACTTGAACTCACCGTGTAACCCAGCTTGGCCTCAAACACACAGCAATCCTCCTGCCTCAGCCTTCTGAGTGCTGGGATTACAAGTGTGCACCATTATACCTGGTGTCTGTGTTTTTTTTTTTTAAAAAGCTTACACCATGCATGTTCATGTCCAACTGTGGCATTCTGTTGGGGGTGAGAAACAGGCTGGGATGTGGGCTGCTAAGAGTCTGTTTCAGAAGATGAGATAAAAAATGGGCTTTGTATGAGTGGGAATTTTGACTGCTGTTTTCCTAATTCCACATAGATTACTGTTTGCTGTCAACAGAAGTGAGAGGATGTACTTTTATGATTTTCCTAATGCTACTAACTCTTACAATCTTAAGTTCTCTTTCTTGTGGTTTCTTAGGAGCAGTGGAGAAAGCCTTTCCCCGAGAGAACGCCCAAAGGTGTTTGCGTTCCCACACACACAGACCCACGTCAGTCGATCATCTGTGTCCAGCCAGCAGGATGTCCACTATCCCCAGAAAGGAGTCACCTAGGTTTGGTGAGTGACTTTCATGGGTGCTCCCTCACTCCCAAGTATTGAGATCAGTTCATCTTGGTCTCTTAGACCTTTTGATCTTTCCGAATTGAGATGCCACTGCCTCAGCCTATACTGCTGCGCTGGCCGCTGTCTTATTAGCTGTTCTGGTTTCTATCATATTTCCTGGAGTGTTTTTTAACCCAAAGTTTGTGGTTTGTTGGTGTTAAATTCAGTTAGTGGCTGGCTGCTGTGGTTTTTTAGAAAATAGAAATGGAATATAGTGAATCAGAAGTGGAAATACCTGTGCTCATCACATATAGCAAGAATAGGCATTATCCTACGACATCTGTGTTTCCGTTAATGTGCACAGGCTCCCCCAATGCACGTGGAGCTATTTGTACTGAGTCCTGACATAGAACGTATTTCCAGGTATGGGTTTCATTATGAACAAATTATAAAAAGTCACAGTGGTGCCAGGAAGACAGTGCAAAGGCCATCCTCACTGGGTGAGCCTTTCTACCACTGGGGTCCCCACCCAGGATGCACAGCTCAAAGGGACTGGAAGAGAAAAATTGTCTTCCACGAAACCAGTCCCTGGTGGCAAAGAGATTGGGAGCCATTGCATCCCAACCACTGTTCCTCAGGCCCTGCTGTTGAGTACAGAGCTTCTATCCTGACAGCCTGTGGTGGGTACAGAGCTAGAGGTTCAGGGGTATAGGCTCGGTTCAGACAGGGTGCAGCTAAACTCCAGGAGGAAGTGCCTAGTGCTTCCTTCAGGATGTGGGTGTGCCAGCTCTTTTCCAAATTGGAGCCTTAAGTGCGGAGGATCACCTGAACCACTCCGTGAAAGAGCAGCATTTATCTCCTCCTTGGCTCCACATGGCCCTATTTCTATGAATTGATAATTACAGAGCTGGCTAGGATTTTCCGTATCCCTTCAACTGGCTTGAAGCAATGTAAATCAGTCTAGTCAAGGTGCTGATGTGTAGTCTTTGAAGCAAGGTGACAGGTCAGTGTTGCCCTACCCTGTAGCTCCCAAAAAATCATGTGTGAGCTGGGTGGGGGGGAGAGCCACACTCTACACTGCAGGCTGGGGCCAAACCTGGAGATAAGAGGCTATGAGTTCCAGGGTCTAAAAGATTACGCATCAGAGCTGAAACACCAACCCCAAGACGTTAGATACTACCTCGAATTGTGCTATGCAGATTATTCTTCCTGCACACCCTTCTCTCTGCATACTGCAGAGGTGATTCAGGCCGTCTGTCTAGCTCAGCTCATAGCATTCTCATCCTCAAGCCACTCGTTTCTTCATGAGTTAATAAAACCTGGCTTCAGCCCTGGGTCTAGGCCTTTGTTCCAGTTACCCATCACCCTAGCTGGACTTAGGACACCCTCGGGTCCCCACAACTACAAATATGCCTCAGTGTCTTTATTTTCACCACAGGTTGCACTGGAAGAGGTAGATTGGAATGAACTCACCAGAATTCCAATAACTTTCCATGGAATTACAAATATAAACTTGTCAGAAGGTAATAAGGACAGGGCCTTCAATGCTTTGGTATAGTTTTGATCCAATCGTGAAAGAGACCTCTCGGGAGCAGGAGGACAAAATATACACTTAGAAAGCTGCTTGGTGAACAGTTCTTCCGGGAGGTTTCAGAGGGCAGAAACTCCAGACAGGCTCCAGGAAGGGAACAGGAGAAGGGAGGAGAGTGGACAGCTGACTGGACTTGCCCACAGCTGCTTTCTTAGAGCCAGATCAGTCTCGGAGCTCAGTGAATCTTAGCTATTCACAAAACACATTAAATGTACAGCCTGGTAGAGGTGCTGAAGCCCCGGAAGATCATCAGAAAACCTGTTAGACAAGCACAGCTGCTAGAATCACTGGGCTCAAGGAGAACCAACCACACCTTGGCCTTCTTACAGTGACCCAGAGGGAGGCCAGAGAGGGTGTTTGTAGGGTTTTGTCATTTGGATCAAGTGGTTTAAGGCAGATTTTTTCATGACAGTTTGCGGCATTATCTTCTTTGGATGGGTGAGTCATGCCAGGCAAACTGGCTGATTAACTGTTTCTTGATGAACAGTCTATTGTCTTAGCAGGAGAACTGCTTCTCCAGGTCAGCCCGCTCTTTGACCAGACAAAGCTGTTTGCGGGAGTTGGTACAAGAGTCAGCTGGAGATCGTGCCCTTGTTTTCCTGGAGTGATTACCTAAACATGTTGACTTAGGACCTGAAGAGTTTATGTACCTTGGTCACTGAGAACTTGCTAAAGTGGGACTTCTGGACTTAAAATTCCTCAGATTTGCTTTAAAGTTAATTTTCATCTTGTGCCGTGTTTTGTTCCAACACGTCACTAATGATGTGTTGTCAGATACTATGAGGGAAACTGGGTAGAGGAAAATGTGAAAGAAAATACTTGCTGTTGGAAGGAGGTTGTTGAATTTTTTGGGTATTTGAAAGTTTCTGACAATTTCCAAAGTAGATTAAAGTTAATATAAAAAAATTCTAATGTTAAAAAATAATTAGTAGTATTTATATTGCATGTACTATTCTGCAGATTGTTTTTTACTAATGTATCTTGGAGTCATATCTCAATATATTATAAATTACATAATTATAAATTATAAAGCATATAAACTGTATATAACTATATGCATCTTCATATATACCTGTAACAGGCAGGAGTTCAGATGACATCAGTACACAATTTTAGCCTTATCTCTGCTGTTCCTTAATCTAATCATAGAGGATTATCCTTCTCTGGGTTGGGTGAAAATTTGCTGCTCTTAGGCAACTGACATATCTATGGTGATTTTTGGTGGCAAATCCAACTTTAACTCGAAACAGTGATCGGGAGGTGTTTAGTTACAAATAAATTATCCCACATGGGAACTGGCGATTTCCACCGAAGTGGGTGGTCATGGTTCTTACAGCTTTTATTTTACAGGTACAGGTCTCCCTGACTTCCTCTGTGATTCCTACAGTGTTTTCTCTTCTTTTTAATCTTGACTTTAAGTGTGGTATAAGTCAACTGGCTCAACTGTTCTTTGCTTTTTATTTTCCTTCTGCTAAATTCATTATGTGCACATCTTCCTGAGCTCAATCATGGGTGCTTTATGTAAAGTGCATATCTAGTGGGAAGCTGCAGGGTGAGAATTAGCTCATAGAATTTGGATCTGGAACCAGGTGGACATGGTGTGAATCTGGACTCTGGACCTTACTTTTGTCATCCTGAGTATGCGATCTAACCAATATATACCTCAGTTTCCTCATTTGTGAGCTAGAAATAATACTTTAGAAAGATGTAAGCATGAGGCAGGCAGGGAGGGAGAGAGACAGAGAGAAAATGAGAAGAAATGAAAAATGCGATTTCCCTGGCATAATACCTGGAGCAGTATAAACACTCAAGGAAATAATGGTAATTATATTTATGTAAGTAACGTAAGCCAAGTGTTGCTATTCTTGTAGGAAATGCATTATTACTTGTATTTGAAACCACAGATGATACAAATAAAATCCATTTTAATTAGGTATTTTAATATTCAAATTGATTAGGTAGCTGGTATCTTAATGAGTATTTTCTTTGTCCTGGCTGTGTCCTGTAGGTAAGAGTGAAATAAGTCAGCATTCCTGTTCTCTCAGAACTCCCTATTTGTTTAGACTAATCAGACATATGCAAAAGACAATTATAGACCATTGCAAAGAGAATATAATAAAAAAGTAAATTTTATGACTCAGGACGTATTTTATGAAAGCATTGGCAAGAGTGATCCATTTGCCGTTAACCATGTATCACTCCCCTTATAACTGTATCAGGTAAAAAAATCAGTAGTTGGGTCCATTAGAAAGTATAACATGCAAGCGAAATACTCAAGGTAGCTTTTTTTTTTTTTATAATTTTTTTTGGTACTGGGGATCGAACTCACGACCATGCACTTGCAAGGCAGGTGTTTATTCCACTGAGCTAAATCCCCAGCCCCTCAAAGTAGCTTAAACTGTGGAATTTATTTTCCCACTTAAAGCTAGCTCAGGACAGATGAGTCCAGATTTAATTGTCAAGAGGATGAATAACGTCATCGGTGGCCCAGCTACATTCCTTCCCTGTTCAGGCAACTTCAGGCTTGTGCTCTACACTTCTAATCCTGTCACTGGTTTGCATGAGTTCTTAGCCACATGTAAGACGGAATCAGCTGTGGGCTGGTTCCTGAGCCTGCTTACAATTATCACTCTTGTCCACCCTCTTCTTCAGAGGGAAGCATCCTCATACCAGCTTCTAAGATGTCAGCAATCAGTGGAAGGTTCTTGCTCGATTTGTGTAAAAATCATGAATTGGAAAACTGTAGCTTTTTAGTGTCAGCAGACCTAGGCTTTGAATGCTGGATGGTGTCACTATGGTTTCGCCTCTTGGAACCAGCAGCTACTGACAGGTTTCAGGGCGTCTTCTGGCCACCAGAGATGGGTGGCTGCTGGTTATTCTTTGTTTCTCTGTTGTTCTCTGCTGCTAGCCACCTTCAGTGTTATTTATCCCTGGCTGCAAACAGCGTTCAGCACACCAGCCTTTGGTGTTTCCAGCTCGGCTTGCTGTACTCAAGGTAGAGATCATGTGTAGCAGGAACACTCCACCCAGAAGGGGCTTCAGCTCGACTTGGGCAGCAGCATAGGGGAACCATGCAGGCTCTGCCTGCTAAGCGTATGTGGAGGTCACTTATGAAGGAAAATAGCAGCTCCTACAGGTGTCATGTCAGACTGACTGGCTCTGGGGAGCAATGGGCCCTGCATGGACCTGATGAGGAGGGTTGCAGGATGGAGCTGTCCTATGTGATAAGTCTTTAACTGTAACTTGCTGCAGTAGAAAACCTTCTGTAAGGCCATGGGGTCCCTGCTGCTGCCAGACTGGCTAGAGGCATTTTAGGCAGCAACAGAATTTTGGGGCGCATCAGGCCTTTGTCTTCTATCTCAGTCTTTCCTCTTTGTCTACAGGGAATAAGAATAACGCCCATTCCTAACCCCCAATATCTCTACATCCTAATCCCCAGAACCCATGAATATTACTTTTTATGGCAAAAAAAGGACTTTGCAGATGTGATTAAGTCAGGGATTTTGTGATGGGGAAATTACCCTGGGTGAGCTAAGGGAGCCCCATTGTAATCACAAGATGGTCTTATGTGAAGGGGGCACAGGAGATGCTACTGCAGGAAAGGAGAAGGCAGGAAGAACCCAGGGACATAGATTGGAAGTGACATAGACATGAATGAAGGAAGGCTGACAGGCCTGGAGGAGACGAGGAACAAGTTCTCCCAGCAGCCCCTGCAGGGAGAGTGGCCCTGTGTGGACACCTTGCTTTTGAACCCATGATGGTGACTTTAGACCTCTGTCCTCCACAACTGTGAAAGAATAAATTGGAAGCTAAAACAGGGAATAAAGGGATATTTCTTCTCCTGTGTTTCCTTTTAGAGAGAGAAACTGCCAGAAGATACACTGTAGCTCAGATCTGATTAGCTGAGTTCTAGTTTCAGAGAGTTTAGGAAGTAAGGATCTGGCCACTTTAACTTTTCCAAAGCAGAAGTGAGGTGGAGTGGTTTTGGGAACAACAACCAATAGGGCCCATCATCATAGCAGGAAAGCCATCAATTCACAGAGGGTAGAGAGTGACAGGACTGACTCCATCTCCCTGGTCTAGCTGAGGTCACACTCCTGGGATCCACAGATTCAGAGGTGGCCACACTCGTGGGATACCTAGCATCTGGGTATCTACTTTTTTCTTACCATGTGAGCCAAAAGATCTGTGTGCTTCTATGGGGAAGTAGATGGAGTCGCTGCCTAGGAAATGGGTCCTTTGCCAAGTGGGGCTTCCCAAATTTGCAGCCTTCCGGGTTTCCTTAGCAATGCTCAGTCACAATATCCTCTTGTACCCCTCATCCAGCATGCCGGGTGTGATCCACAAAGTAAGGTGTGTTCCCAGCTTCCAGTCCTAAATTGCTGAAGCCAGTAGCCTGTACCTGTGGCCCCAACTCTTGGGAGGCTGAGGCCGGAGGTTCATTTGAGCCCAGGAGTTTGAAGCCAGCCAGGGCAGCATAGCAATATCCTGTCTCAAAGGTAACATCCAAGTTGTTGATTCATGGATAGTCAAGGAAGGGGACCTTTCTGGTGGCGATTTACCAACTGATTTTAGAGCAGGTGGGGGGACCCTCTTGCATCCAGGAATTAGTGGCTATGTGACAATTTGCCTTTCTTCCAGACTGACTGCAGCCTGGAAGGCCCAGGAGTAGCTCAGCTAGAGATAAGGCGTGTCCCTCACGCCAGAAGATGCCTCTACCTTGGGCTTTTGTTGGGGTTAAACATTCTCACATCTGACTTCATAGCTCCATACCCAAGTCAGTCCATCTCTTTCCGTGTTTCGTTAATTTTAAAAATGTGGGAGGTTTTGGGTTTGGCTTGCAGAGCTTTCTAAAACACAAGGATTTAACATCTGGAAAATGCATTTTTCCTGTTCTCAAGACTAAATTTCAAAGGAACTCACACAGAGGCCTCCAGGTAAAGTAATGGCTGTTTGCCCAAAAAACATTGGCTTCTGCTGACCCCACAAGGGACCAATGGTGTTTTAAATCTACTGCTTATGGGATCGTAACTCTCGTACTGGGCTATTAATTAGGCTGTTTATTAGAGCTCGGCTGACTTTTTCCTTGAGTGGGTTTCTCCCACAGAGCCAGTGTGTTCCCAAGAGGCAAGTGCTGTGGAGTTCCAGGCTCTCGATGCAAGGCGACGATCTATCACAAGGTGGAAGCCTTGAGGCTTGAAGCAGAGATGGGTAAGGTCTTCTGTCTACGCACAGCTCATTTCCAGGCTCGGTCAGCAGTTCTGTGCCGAGCTGACTGCGCAGATCTCTGCTGTGCAGGAACGCATCGATCACTCTGGCCCCATGTATTCACCCTGCAGCCAGAATTCCACACCATGGTCCCAGGGTCTGAAAGTCCTTTATCACATGCATGGGAGTCTTGCATGGGACCCGAAGAAGCAGCTAAGTAAAATACCAATTCAGGGAGAGCAAATGTCACCAATAAGATTCCCTGAGATGTGGACAAACAATACAAGAAGGAGGGCAGAAAGCAAGCCAAGAAGGCATGCAGCCTTGAGTGGAATTGTACCATAGCCCCAACGCCACTTTGGAACCATGCGTTGTCTTTAAGGGTTCCTCAACCTCTCAGAAGCCTAATAAGCGCCCTCTCCAAAAGCGGTGTTCACTTTTGCTTAGACCTGCTCTTTTCCAGCCTTTCTATCTTTCACATGGAAATGGCCACCTCCGTGGTCTCTTTAGACATCAGTTGGGCGACTGTGCTAATGAGTGCCACTATGATCTTGAGTTGCGATTCCTGACAAGAGACAGCGAGAGGTCCATGAACAGTCGAAATGTTGCTAGTAGCTCTATTTACATTAACATAAGCAAGTGAAATCAGTTATTAAAATATATTCGGCCCACAGATGTGGAAATAACAAAGGTGTGTGGGTTAAGCCGTTAAGTTTGCGATCATTTGTTAAATGGCAATAGATAATACATGCAAGTATCAGAGTTTGGCTGAGAAAACCGGGCCTGGCCCTGTGGCAGGAAGCTGGGCTGTGTGCTCATCTAATTCCAGGAGTCAAGGGAGGGCAGACTGTCTGTGGGGACTGGAGATGGCTTGGAAACACATGGCCTGGTTGGCCAATTAAAGCCAGAACAGAGAACAAAGGGCTCACTGGAGGCCGTCCCGAGGGAGGCGGCTGTGTTCAGCACAGCAGCTGGTGTGAGTTCCTGTGGGAAGCATCTGAGTCTGGGGAGGGAAATAAAACTACACAGCAGAGGGCCCCGGCATGTGAGAAAGCCACATCCTGAGGAAAGTGAGGACCCAGGAAGCTGTAGAAGATGTGACAAAGATTCATGATCTTGTGAACAAATGATGATTGAAACCACTCAGTATTTCTGTTCCAGAAGCCATTTTCTTCCTGTCCTTCCTTTTCTGTCTCCTCACAGTAGCCATAGGTGTCTTCTGCATTCATCTTCTCATCTTCCATAATGAAGTACCACAGCCTAGGTAGCTTAAACAGCAGAAGCTAATTTTCCCATAGCTCCTGAAGCCAGAGACCAAGCTGCCCTTGGGTCAGATTCTGGGGTACCCTGACCTGGCTGGGGGATGCTGCCTGACCTTGGTCTGATGTGAATGTTGAGTGGGTTCTCTGCTGTCTCCTTTTCTTATGAGGACACCACTCCCCTAGGGTCAAAATCCGACACTTATAATCACATTTAACCCTAATTACCTGCCTAGAGGCTGACCTATGAATATTCACACTGGGGATAGGACTTCAACACAGGGATTCTTTTTTGGGGGGGAGGTTGGAGCAGAAACCATAACACTTTCCAACCACCAAGTGCCTTCAATAAGTAAACTCAGGACAAGAACTTGAGCTGGCTTATTCACCCAGACACTTTGTATTTTCAAAGATGATTACAGTGCTGGACATATAGTGAGTCTTCAATAAAAGCTCATCGAATAAATGAATGAGAGGGCTTCCCTTCCATAACCTGAGAAGTTGTGAGAATAGCTTGGGTAAACGGATACTTTTCAATAAAAGGAATATAGTTTTCATGCTGTTCTACATAGTCTTTTGCAGTTTTATTAAGAGATTTCTAAATGCCACTGTTGTTCCAAGCAGTTTAAGGTCTGGCCTGGCTTTATCATACTTGTCACCTCAGCATAATGCCACCCATGTTTTCCACAGGTACAAATTTTGGATCCTGTTAAGATTCTTCCCAGTGACCAAGAATTCATAAGCATGGACCCTGCACTGACCCAGTCCTGACCTAGCACAGTTCTTTGTCGTCTTTCTTTCTGTCTGTGGATCTGTGAATCAGTGCCACCCACCACTGTGCAGTTCCGTAAACAGGTGGGGCCAGGAGATCCAGCGTAGTTGAGTGCTCCTTGCTTGACATGTCGCTCCTGGAGAAACAGAATAGATATAATAGGTTGAGTCAAGGCCTCATGCTCTGCTGGTGACAGACACAGCAGAACACAAAGGGACAGGATGGGTGGTAGCACCTAAGTGTCCCTGTCCTCTCCCTGGAAATTTCATACTTTGCTTCATGGCTGCCCAGTGGTTTGGTGTTGGCTCTTCCACCTTGGCATGAGCTAGTTTCCCTTGGCATTAAATAAATTCACACAGGGCAACAGCCCTGTGACCTCTGCACTGTTGCTGTCACCAGCTAACAGGATAAACCACAGGCTCCAGACTCAGCCTGCCTGAGCTCAAAGCCTAGAATTTGGGATTATTTCACTTTTCTTACCTGAGCCTTCCTCACGTTCAAGATGGAGGGGTCATGATAAAAATCAGCTGTATTTGCTGATCACGAGGTTTCCACATGACTCAGGAGTCCTGGGGACCAGGTATTCCTTAAATGGTGCTCATGTTCCTCAGTGAACAGAGTTGGATGCTGGTTTTTTCCCCTGATTTCTTTCCCTTTGATAACTTTTGATATCCTTGTTTTTTAACCATCAGTTGTTTCCAATGGGCTTGTTCCAGGCCCGAATGAGGCAAGGCTGGTGATTAGGAAGAGCGACAAAATATTCTTCTATAGCTCAGGCAGAACCTCCCCACAAAGGATAGCACAGGAAGGCCTTGGGCACAGTGCAAACTGTGGGAAAACTTTCTTCCTCACCGCTGTTTCTGGGAGACAGAGATTTAAAATCTACTCTTGCTTATTATCTCTGATGGGCAAATTGGTGATATGTCCTTCACTGCCATGTATCAAATTGAGAGAAGAACCTGAGTCCTAGCCTCAGGAATCTTGCAGTTCTGCAGAAATATGAATGACTGTGTAGGATGTTTCTTTCAAGAGGATTCTGAGTCATGAAATCTGGAGAATAAAGGAGGTATGAAGGCAGAAAGGAGAGGGAGAGGGGGAAAGGAATCTGGTAAGGGGGAGGAGGAGCGAGAGGGGGAGGAGTGGGGGATGATGAAAGTGTGTGCCATGTATGTATGAATATGCTGAAATGAAGCCCATTATTCTGCATAATTACTGCGCACCAATAAAAAAGGGCTCTGAGTCATCAGGCAGCCTAAGGGGTAACAAGCTCTTTAGGTGAATTTCACGGAAGTGACTATGAAAGTCACTCGTAATTCTGGATGCACAGAGTTAAAAATTTATTTTTTACTGTCTTCCAAATTGTATTCTGGGAAAAGAAAGAAAGCTATAAACCAAAAATGACAAAATCAGCAAAGGGAATAGCAAGAACATTTTGGAAGCCGGAAAGGTGAAGAGAGTGTGGCTAATTCCTTGACAGATGAGAGAAAGCTGAGATCAAAGTGGTGATCAAGGTAGCCCAGAGGCCCAGCCAGCAGAAGAAGCCTCAATAACTGGAGGCACCAGCTCCCCCTGAAAGGGGGGCTGTAGGAAGATGACCTGAAATGTGTAATCAGAGGTCATTAGGATCACAGGTCCTCTAATCCTAGATCCCAGCTGGGAGGGAGCCAGAGGCCTGTCTCGGGCGAGACTGAACTGGAGCCACCTGGGTAGCAGGAGCCCCACATTCAGCTGTGGCAGGTTGGGGAACTTGACTGTGTAAACATTCTTTCCTCAGTGGCTTCCTTTTCTTGAAGATCCTTGGAAACTGATCACCAGGCTTGGAAGACCCAGGCAGGAGAGTGGAGGACTCTTCTCTGGGTAAACTGACTCATCAAAGAGAAAAACTGTGAAGACAGAGTCAGGCATCTCATAATGAAGCTGTATATCCACACCCACTCCCAGCATAGTCCAGTCAGCAGGCATCACTCAGAACTGTAGAGCTGATTCAGTCCCAACACTGCTTCACTTAAAGAAGCAAAGGTCATTTATTTGAGAGACACCCCACATGGGGGTTTCCCAGCCTCAATGTTGGAGATCTTTGTTTTGGAGCCATTCTATGGATTGGAGGATGTTTAGTGACATCCCTGGCCTCTGTGCACCAGAGACCCTTAGCATAAATCCCCAGTTGTGACAGTGTCCCATACAGTGCTCCCTGGGGACAAACTGAAGAATGTTTTAATTGAAGAATATAAAGTTTTAGATTTAAATGACCCTTACAGAATCCTATTCATAAAATTTCAGAAGAGCTGGGACAACTAGTTTTAAATGCTTCCAGAGAGGAAGCACACATCATATAAAAGAGTGAGGGTTTATTTTTGTAAGTTTTTATTAACATATCATACATATTAATGGGGTCCCCTAGTATTTCCAGACAAGCATATAATGTGCCCTGATCAATCCCAACCTCCCCTCTCCACTCTGACCCCCTACCAATCTCTAGTAACTGCTATTCTACTTGTGATTAATTCTTTTTAGCTTGTGAACCTGTGGTGCTTTATCTGTGTTTAGCTCATCTCACTTAAAGTAGCATCCTCCACTTTCATCTAGTTTTCTTCAAAAGACAGGATCTCAGTCTTCCTTATGAATGCATAATACTTCATTGTACACGGTATTTCACTTTATTCATCAGTTGGTGGGCATGCAGGCTGGCTCTGCGTCTTAGTTATTGTAAATAGTGCCACAATAAGCATGACGTGCAGGTATCTCTGTGGTATGCTGATTTCCTTCCCTTTGGATAGATGCTCACTGGGAAGATCGTTGGATCATATGGGAGTTCTGTTTTTAGTCTTTTTGAGGAACCTCTATATTATTCTCCATGATGGCCACACTGATTTACAGGGCCATCAAAATTGTATATGAGTTCATTTTACTCTACTAAGTCCTTGCTAGCATTTATTTTTTCATAGTAGCCCCTATAACTGGGGAGAGTTCATATACATTGTAGTTTTTATTTACCTCCCTCTGATGCCTGTGATACTGAATATTTGTCATATATGTGTTGGCCATTTCTGTTTATTCTTGGGAGAAGTATCTATTCAAGTCACTTGTCCATTATTAATTATTAAAAATTTTACATTTTGAGTTTCTTACACATTCTGGATATTAATACTTTTGTTAGAGGAATAGCTTGGCTGTATTTTCTCTCATTCTACAGGTTGTTTCTTCCTGAATTGCTTTCTTTGCCAGGCAGAAACTTTTACTTTGAGGTAAGCCCATTTGTAAATTTTTGCTGTTTCTCCTGTGCTCCAGGATGTCCTATCCAGGAAATCACTGCCTATAACCATGTCTCGAAGTGTTTCCCTGATGTTGTCTTCCAAGAGTTGCAGAATTTGGGGCATTACATTTAGATCTTTGACCCATCTTGAGTTGATTTTTATACATGGTAAGAGATACAGGGGTTAAATTCTAATCGTCTACATGTAGATATCCAGCTTTCTGGGCACATTTGTTGAAGAGGCTGCCATTTCCCTTTTGGTACCTGTGTCAAGAGTGAGTTGTTTTGTCAAGAATTAGTTGAGTTTTGGTAGCTTTGTCAAAAATCAGATGTGTGGGGTTTTGTCTAGGATCTCTGTCATGCTCAGTGTATATTTCAATGCCAGTTCATGCCCCGAGGTTACTGTGGTGCTGTAGAATGTCTTGAAATCAGTTATGATGCCAACACCACTGTTCTTTTTCCTCAAGATTGCTTTGGCTGTTGTGGGTCTTCTGTGATTTTTTTTTCTAGTCCCATGAAGAATGTCATTGATTCTATCTATCTATCTATCTATCTATCTATCTATCTATCTATCGTTGTTTGTTTTTCTGGCACCAGAGACTAAACCCAGTGCCTTTACACTGAGTCCTACCATCTTTTAAATTTTATTGTAAAGAACTTCCACTTTCCTGGCTAAGTTTATTCCTAGGTATTTTATTTCTTTGTAGCTATTGCGAATGGGATAACTCTCACAATTTCTTTCTCAGCAAATTTGTTATTGGTGTTTAGAAAAGCAACTGCTTTTTATATGTCAATTTTGTGTCCTGCTAATTTACCAGATTCATTCATCAGTCCTACTCATCTTCTGGTGCAGTCTTAGACTTTCCTATATAGAATCATCTTCTCTATTAACATTGATAACTTGTTTTCCTCCTTTCCTGTATGTGTGTCATTTATTTCTCTAACCTAATTGCTCTGGCTAAAACTTCAAGCACTATATTGACTAAGAGTGGGGAGAGTGGACACCCTTGTTTTGTTTTTGATCTTAGAGGAAATGCTTTCAGCTTTTCCCATTTAGCATGATTTCGATTGTGGTTGTGTCATATAAAGTCTTTATTATTTTGAGGTATGATCCACATAAACCTAATTTATTCAGGGATTTTTATCATGCAGGGATGATGAATTTTATCAGATGCTTTTTGACATCTGTTGAGATAATCACTTGTTTTTAACTGGGAAGTGAGGGGCAGAGTGGATTGGATCCTTACTTCCGTCCAAGACCACACCCCAGTGACTTCACTTCCTTCCGGTAGGCCCCGCCTCTTAAAGTTTCCAGCACCTCCTATTAGTGTCACAGGCTGGCATCACAGGCTGCCTGTAGCTGTTTGCTTTTGAGGAAACATTTAAGAGCTAAACAGTAACACGTGTTGAAATATCCTTGCGTCCCTGGGAGGAAGCCAAGTTGAACCTGGTGAATGATTTTTCTGATGTGCTGTTGATCTGATTTGCTAAATATTTTTTTTGAGAATTTTTACATCTCTGTCAGTGTCTATAGTTTTTTTTTTTTTTTAATTGTTGTGTCCTTGTCTGGTTTTGGTAACAGAGTAACACTAGCTTTAGAGATTAAGTTTGGAAATCCTCCATCCCTTTGATTTTTTGGAATAGTTTAAGAAGAATTTACATTTGTCCTTTAAAAGTTTGGTAAAATTCAGCAGTTGTCATCGGTCCTGGGTTTTTCTCTGTTAGGGTTCTTATTACAGATTCAATATGAGCTCTTGTGATTGATCTAATCAGGTTTTTTATGTGCTCAGGGTTCAATTTTGGTAGAGCATGTGGGTCCAGAAGTTTGTCTGTTTTGGGTTTTTCAGTTTGTTCGCATATAGGTTTTCATCTTAACCCCTACAATTCTTTGTATTTGCATGGTCTCCTTTTTCATCTCTGATTTTATCTGGGCCTTCTCTCTTTCTTCCTGGTTAGTGTAGCTAAAGTTTGTTGATTTTTTTCTTTTCAGAAAACCAACTGTGTTTCACTGGATCATTTTTACTTCCCCTCCTGGTGTCTGCTCTTCACCCTTTCCTCTAATCCCCTTTCTAATATCCAAATTTGTCCTTTTCTTTTGGATTCCCTAATTTATTGCAATATAAAGTTTTGAAACATCTTCTTGCAGTCCTAATTATGTCCGTTGTAATATACCCTTTCTCATTTCAAACTGCATCAGTATGGATCTTTTTTTCTTGGTGTATTTGTTGGTCTTATTTATCCTTTCAAAGAGTCAACTTTTGGAGCCATCTATTTTTTATTGATTTCTGCTATGATCATCACCATAATTTGTTTTCTTCTGCCAGTTTTGGGTGTGGATTTCTCTGTATTTTTCTTGAGACATGTCATTAGGTTATTTATTTGAGATCCCTGTTTTTCTAATGTAGACATTCACAGCTATAAATTTCTCTGCTTTCATTGTGTCCCACAAGTTCTGCAATGTTGTTTGTCATTGTCATTCCATTCTAGGAAATTTTAAATTATTCCTTTGACTTCCTCCATGACCTATTGATTATTCATGAATGTATTATTTTATCTGCATGGATTGGCATAGTTTCTGTGTTTTCTTTTACAATTGACTTCTAGTTTCATTTTAGTAGAGTCAGATAGGATGTAAGACATTATTTCAGTTCTTTTGTATTTATTTAAGCACAATTTAAGCTAATATACAGTCTACTTTGGAGAAAATTATGTGGGCTGCTGAGAAGAATATGTATCCTGCTGTTGTGGGGTGAAACACTCTAGAAATCAAGTTCATTTATTCAATGGTGTTTCAACTCTGACTTGTCTTGGTTGATTTTTCAAGAGTGAGGTATTGAACTGCTTCACTATGGCTGTATTGATGTTCATCTACCCTTGTCATGTCAGGTCGTTTTTGTTGTATGAAATTGGGTGTCCCGACATTTGTTATATATTTACTATTGTCATCTCCTTACCTTCTTCTGTTGAGTTGTTCCCTTTACCAATACGCAGTGATCTTCTTGTGTCTCTTCTGATCAGGCTTAAAGTCTGCTTTGTCTGAAATCAGGATAGCTATTCTTGCTTGCTTTTAGGCTCAGGATGCATGAGTATCATTTTCCATTCTTTTATTTTTAGTCTACATGTCTCTTATGTCAGGCAACATATAGTTTGGTTTTGTGTTTTGATCCAGTCTGCCAGTCTTTGTCTTTGGGCATTGTCATGAAAAGGTGTTTACTGATTCCTGTCATCCTATTAGTTTTTCAGTACTGATTTATTTCTATTTTCATTTAATTACTCCCCCCCTTAATGTATTCTTCCCATGGGGAATCTTTGGTGATGCCCGTATTTAGAATTCCTTTTTGTATTTTCTGCAGTGCTGACCTGGTAGTCATGGATTTGTTTAAAGTCTCCTTTTGGGGAAGGGTTTTTACTTCTTGGCTTATTTTGAAAGATAATTTTGTAGAAGATAGTATTCTAGATGGGCCATTGTTTTCTTGTAGGGTTTGAAAAACTTTATTCTAAGCTCTCCTGATGCTTAAGATTTATATTGAGAAATACAGCTGTTATTCTAAAGACTTGTCTTTATTTTATAAGTTGCTTGATGTTTTTTCCTAATGGCTTTTGGTATTCTCACTTTGTTTTGTATTCCTGGGATTTTTACTATGATGTGTTATGCAGAGGATCTTTTCTAGTAGTCTATTTGGGGTTCTAAATGTCTCATTTATGTGATGCCCAATTCAACTCCTGGATTTGGAAAGTTTTCTATAGTGGTTTTAGTGAGTAAATTTTTTACATCAGCAGTTTCCTTCTCCAGCTCTTCCTTGACATCTATGAACATTAGGTTTGTTCCTTTACTGTCACCTAGGAGTGCTTGAACAGACCTCTTTCAGTTTCTTACTGTTTTTAGAGTATCATTAACTGATCTGTAGCATTCTTGTCTGCAAGTCCTGATATTCTCTCTTCTAACTGTTCATGTCTATTGCCATGGATTTCATTGTTTCTCATTTCTTGGATTTCTACTGATTACTTTCCATACTCTGATTCTTTATGAAAGTTGCCATTCATATCTTTCATTCTCAACTTTCATTCATTCAGCTGTTTCTTTGTACCTTCTTCAAGCTCATCAGTGTATTAATTGAATCATTTAACTTTATTTACATCTTTGATTTCATCGAATATCTCAGTGACTGCTTCTTGTGTCTATTAGTCTTTTATCTCTTTGAACAGTTTAAGTATTTGCTCTTTGTGTTCTTGGCTTGGAAATTCTTCTCCTTCTATGCCTGTGAGAATTAAGAATTTTGGGGAAATTCTTTGAGAACTAAGAATTTTTGGAGGTATCTTGTTGCCTTGTTCTGTTGTATGTCTAGTGGTTTTATGCTGAGAGTTGCAGATCAGCTAAGGGTGAGAAGTCCTGTCCCTACTGTGGAGATAGAGCTCTCTCATTATCGGCTGTCACTCTGTGATGGGACCTTGATTTGGTTTGCTTTGGCACTCAAGCACCCGTTCACCTGTTTCAGTATACTAGGCTCAGTCCCGGTCAGTCTGCTCCTTGCATTCACTCTAGATGAGCATCCTGCACCAAACCTTCTGTCTGTACCATTTCTCTCTGACTTTCTGCACCCACTGGTCTTTCCATCTACACATTCTTCTCCAGCTTTCTTTTTGACTGCACGCAGCAGCTTCCTCTTGGTCTCTGCCTCTATGGATATATCAGTCAGTTCTAAAGAGAAACAGACTTAATGCAAAATATACAAATATATAAGATTTTGCAAGATTGGCTTACAAGGGCCTCCCACAGAGTCAGGTATGGAACAGTGCAAATGTCTGTCTGTGCAGCAGAAATCCAAAGGATCCCATCAAAGGTCTGGACAGCACAGTGCCCTGTGGGAGCCTGTAGCAGGAGGCCAAAGAATGAAGAGTGTACTGGAAGCCAGGAGATGAAGAGGCAAAGGTGAAGACTGGAGCGCCTCCAAAGAACGGAAGCAGCCTTCCTCCTTCCTTCCGTTTTCTATCATTCTGGTGGCAAAGCCAGCCTAGGGTGGGTCTTCCACACCCAGAACCATGCTTAGTCAATTGAGCTGGGTGTTTCTTACTAAGCTGACACAATCAGTTAGCCTCCACAGCGGGACAAGTTGAGAACCATCCGTATTCTTTATTTGACTGACTGAGCTCTTCATTTCCAAGATTTGTTTGGTTCTCTTTCAAAATCTCTGTCTGCTGAATTTCCCATTCACATCCTGTATTATCTCCCTAATTTTTAAATGACTTTTCTATGCGCTCTTGTATTTCATTGAGACTTTATAAATTCTTTCGTTGTTTGCCAGGCGTTCGGTCTGTAGCAGTTTCCTGGGCTCTAGTGCTAGGGTTATTACGATCCTCTGCCGATGTCATATTCCTGTTCCTTTATATTTGTTGTGCTCCTATATTGAGTTTTTGCCTCTGACGTGTCAGGTATCTCAAGCTCTTAGGGGTGACCTTCTAAAGAAACAATTTGCTCCTAAAGCTATTTCTTGGGGTGTCATTTTGTTATGCAGTGCTGGTTTTATTTCCTTAGTGTGGTTTCCCTGAAGCTTCTTTGCTTGTGCCGAATAACTTTGGACACTCTGTGTACCCAGGCTGAGTCACAGATACCCATTGTGGGCCAGACAAAAGTGGGGACAGTCTAGCCATTCTGGTGGGTGTGGTTAGACAGCAGGGGTGTGGGGTGCTCACTGTGCACTGTCCCTCCAAGGGGACAGTGGCCTCTGTTGCATGATGTGGTTTCTTCGGGTACTGTTGATGCTGATTGTGCTGCTAGCAAGGGCCTCTGGCACTAGTGGCCCCACAGTGGTCAGGGTCCTGACACACTTGTCCTCCAGGGAGAACAGCCAGAAGTGGTAGCAGCAATCACAGCTTTTACTTTGTGGTGCTCATTCCCAGGCCTGACAGCAGAGGGCAGCACAGCAGAGGGGACCAGGTGCCTGGTGTGGACAGAGACATGGTGATCTTCTCTACTAGAGTGGCTCTGCAGGCCTGGAGGCTGGACAGCAGCGGGTGCAGGCTGAAGTTCCTCTTGGCCCTCGTGTGTGTGCACAGTGCTGCTGTGACAGCTAGAGTTAGGGCTTTTCTCTCCTGCCTCCTTCAGTCACAGCAAACACCCAGGACCAGGGCACTAGCCAGAGGCGGAGTTGTGGAAGCCTCACAGCACACCATGGCTTGCTGATAAGAATCAAGATTTACAGTGACATGGGGCTTCTAGACACTGAAAATCAATGGAGAATTGCTTCAGCATCTGGAAGGAATTTCAACAAAACAAAGTGTCTTCTTAAAGGAAGTCCCGAGCCATTACCCAAGAGGCAGGGTGGGCTCAGAACCAGCCCTAGTGCTGTGGACACATAGTGTGTACTGGGTCATCTTCTGGATATTTGATACGTTCCAGTGCCTGGCCTGAAGACATGCTTGGTCCTGGGTTACGGGAGAGGAAACTGAAATTCACGTTTGACCAAACTGTAGGGCACTTGGAAAGCCCATTTGAAATGTAGCTAACTGTGATTTGTACGAATGAGCAAGAGTCAGGCTGACACCCAGTAGAAGGAGACAAGGAGACAATGGGGCCTTCCTGGCCCATAGAGAGCACTGGGGAAGGGTGTGGCTCTGCCTAGGGGTAAACGTGCTTTATCCAAAAGCAAGAGACCACCTAGTACCGGAAGGTCAGCATCAAGTTCTGATTTTGGAAAATTGCAAATATGTACCAGGTGTGATCAAAAGATGCTGCGAATGACTTTACAGTAAAAGACGCATTGCTATTAGTCTCCCTCAAAATCTTCCTTTGCACCACAAACACACGCCAGCATCCTTCCCATTTTCCGCAGCAGTTTTGTGAGTAACTTTGATTGCACTGCTGGGGCTGCCACAATGTCTTGAATGAATTCCATATGCTTCCCTCTCCAGGTCATTTTGACCTTGGGGAAGATCCAGATCAGGGGATAAGGTGACCTGTATTGCTAGGAACTGTGACAGTGGTTACCTTGAGGAGAGCCCTGATGGAGCTGGGGCACATGGAGCCGGGCAGGGTGCCACAGACTTTGGGGTGCTCCTCAGCTCTCTCCGTGGAGTTATTCATTATGTATTCTATCATGGTTAGCCTGAGACTTACGCCTGCTCTCATCTGCATCAGGAGTTTGTGTTCTGCGGCTCTGCCAGCTTCCTTTGTGCAAGCGACTTGTACACAGTTCCATATGCCACTGCGAGAGGACATTTGGGGTTCCTGCTAGGGACATTGCTGTGTGAGTATCTGGATAGATGTGAGCCCCACTCCTACGTGCTGGGCACAAACCCCAGGCAAGACCAACTCCCAGACAGGCTCATGTTCCTCCTTAGGGACACAGAAGAGTGTTCTAGGTGGTAAAAGCAGTGTCCCCTCTCCTCTGGACCTTTACCATTCAATCTTTCCCCATACAGGAAGTCCCCAACTTATGAACAACGTTCAAGTTGCAAACTTTCACAGCTGTACCGTGTAAGATTTACTTTGTTAGATACAGACAACTCTGACTCATGAACAATTTTTCCAGAATGGAACTTGTTCATAAGTTGGGGACTTAACTGTACTTACTTTTAGTCATTCTGAAAGCTGGTATATGTCTTTGAGGTTTTAATTTGCTTTTGTCTGACAAGAAATGATGTTGCATGTGTTCGAAATGTGTATGGGTTGGGTATTTCAGGCCAGTGTGTGCATCAAGCATAATGTATTGCAGACTGTTGTTTTAAATGAGAAAAGTCTCCTTTTGATTTATTTCTTTTATAGCTACTTGTATCTCAAGTGTCTTCTCCCAGCGCTAAGTTTTCCTCTTCATTCTCTTTATTCTCATTTGATGGAGATGCTCTTTAGATAAAGTCTAATGTGTCATCCTTTAGATTGCAATAGTGCTTTCCCGGTCCTGTCTCATAAATGTTTCTCCTTAAGGTCAACGGGAGTGTTTTTAACTAAAGAACAGCATGGGGGAGATGTTGAGGATGTTCCTTGAAATGCTGAACCAGGGCAATGAACATGGTCCTTCTGTTACAGGCGACTGAGTTAGATAGAAATATTATGCGCAGGCAGGCAGGCAGGGCTGAGTCCTCGAAGGAGCCAGTGTAGAAGCCCAGATACCCTGCAACTGTGGGGGAGACAGACACCTCCTGCTGTGGCCTCAACACAAAAGATCAAACAAATGCACCCACATCCTAAGAACTGATTCTAAATAGTTCTCTATCACCCCAAGGGAGCCAGGAGTCACCATCCCAACCCACTATGGGAAGTCACTGCTCCTTAAACAGTGACTCCCTTGCTATGTGACTCGCTTCCCCATTTGTTCCTTATTTAATGAATCTTAACTGAGCAGTTAATCTTACTGGTTGACCACAGTTCTGTCCCACTTTATGCCCACCTTGTGAGTTTCCATGGTTTTCCCATCTTGGACCAGTCTCTCCTCACGCTTTTGCTCTATAAAAGTTCCTAGAAAAGACGGTCTTTGGCAACCCGCTCGGGACCCCTTCTGTCTCTCAGACAGAAGCTTTCTTTCTCTCAATATATTCTTCAGTTAACCTCCATTGTTCCGAAAATTCATTCTTCAATTTTAGAAAACACCGACTTGTACTGGACATGTAGCAGGTTGGGAGTTTCATTCCCCGGCATCACTCTGGTTCCCCTCATCAGTGAGCCTCCCATCTCATCCCTCCAGGCTCGGTTCCTCTCCGCCAAGAGACGCTACAGCCTGACTTCCCTCAATGCTCATTTCAGGAACAGCCTGGAGGGGCTGATCCCACATGCTGGGCCCTTCTTAAGAGTGTAGGCTGAGCCATGCTCCCGGAAGCTGCTGCTCAGAGACATTCAACCCAGACACACAGCACAGAAATGAGACCAGGACCAAGGTCATTCACCAGATATATTTGAAATCTAAGCTCTTTGAGCTGTACACGTGCACAAATGATTCAGTTGGCGGGAATCTTCCCTCTCCCCTCCATATGAAAAATTTTCAAACTTACATTGGTGCTAAAGAAGTTGTATCATATGCAGCACGGAAATTCTGAGGCGATTGATTGTGACTTTTATAGTGCGAAGAGGTCCCACTGAGGCACGGCAAAGAGCCCTAGCCTTTCCTGCCACTCCTCCACCTCCCCGGAGCCCAGCTCTGCTTGATCTGGGACAGGCAGATGGATGGGGATACGAGGCAGTGCAGGTTACTAAGGTTAACCACCAAGGTCACACACGCCACTGGGTTTGCACAATGACACGGGGTGGTCACTTCAGCTTTTTCTAAGTTGCTGTCAATGTATGATATGACTGGTCTGTAACATTTAAAAGTCATTTCCAAAGACCGTCTCTTAATGTATCCTGGGAACACGGGATAGCTTAAAAAGCCAAGGTCCCGCATGAGACAGCTCAGCCTTTTTCTCTTGCCTGACAAGTTTTTGCTCCTCTGAAAAACTTAGTCCCGCATTTCTCCACCAGGGGGCACTCGTTCTCCATTACTAAGTCTACTCAAGTCCACCCAAATTCTAACCCTCCACTACAAAGGATTTATTTAGCCACTCCTCGGATATTATTTTTGAAAGGAGTCATTTCCCCCTATGGAAACTAAGGATCTTAGAACTAATGCTTTCCTCAGTTTCACCTGTACTGTGCGCAGTACTCTATTGCTATATTCACAGTAGAACGGACTTTAATTTCTGAGTGATCAGAAGCTTGAAGTTTCTGATGAAACTAACATACACCTTAGTCAAAAACCACAGCAATCCTTCCGTCATTGGCTTTGTTATTGTTCTTGCCTGCGTGTCCGAGGCTTAGGTAATGAAAGTGCTTCCCCACTCCAGGATGGCCAGCATTTGCATCTAAGGGAATTCCTTAACAGTGTAGATGGAGCGGAAGGTGATGGTTCTAGAGGTGTATCTTCTGTAATGCACTTTGGGCTAGAGAATAGAAAAAACCACATGTAACGTGAACAAACAATGTTTTCGGGCACGTGGGCCTTGCACGAGTAAGATCAGCAGACGCCTGCCGTCTTTACCCACTTACATAGCTCTGCTGCTGCTTCGTTCTGGAGATTGGGCTCCATCCAAATTATCTACAGCTGATGCATCTTTATTTAAAAACAAGTGGTCTTAGGAGCAAAGATGTTAGCTAGCCACTCATCTATCAGCATGAGACGCTTTTGTGTCCTTTTTAAGATTCAGCGTTATTCATAATGGTGTGTAATATTATCAGATTATCTGCATTAGTATATGAATGCATCCATAAGCAATGCACATATTATGTTTTAAAGCAGCTAATGGTTGGAGAATCTCTAAATAAAAAACATCCAGATATTAAAAGCACAGCTGAAACATTTGTACAAATATACAAAGAGGAAAAAAAAAACAATTGTTCAGACACTGCGAGACTTGGATAATAAACAGGTTTGTCTGAAATCGGTCTCTGTCACCCTGGACAAGCCTCCCCAGAGAAGTGGGCAGTACTGGATGGAAGAGGTGTTGTAGATGTTGGGGGGTATCTTTGGGGCCAAGCTCAGCTTTGCCTCCAAGAATTTTGACAGAGCTATGAAGTATTGACTCAAAATCGTGAATCTGCCCAGACTTGTTGAGCTGGGTGCTACCGATAATAGTCTAGAGAGGACATGGCTGGATGCTAACAATTCGTGAGTTAAAATATCCTCAAATCATGAAAATAAATGCTGGTGATCATGCATGTCCTGGGAATGTTGGGATGCAGAGGACTGAGTGAGACCAGATAGGGAAATCTCATGCAGTCAAAGTCAGGTTTACTTATGGTCCTATTTAAGTGGCCAGGAAAAACCAAAAGAAAAAAACAAAAAAAACTAAAGTGCCCACATCAGGACAGGGACTGAAACAGCTCACAAACAACACTGGTGCTATTTGTTACTGATGTCTCTGGCTTGGATCAACACGCGAGAATGAAGATGTTGGCTGTGCTCATTGTTTAATAAGAAAATACTACTTTTTTTCCCCCTAGGACTTTCTAGATGGTGGGTTATACGTCATGGGTATGATATGATCAGGAACCATATCACCTTTGCCTAGCCCTTTTGTCTGAGAGGCTTAATTTCAAAGAAGGGATCTCAAACAACCAAAAACCCAGGGATTTAAAGGCAATTTTTCTGACGAACAATGGGGGTAGGCGAGCATGATACAGAGGAGACAGATATTCTCATCAGGGTGGAGCGCTCAATTCAGTTGGACACAGAGGGTGGCAGCCCGGGACGCCTAGTCTGGATGATTTTTGGCTTTGGGGAAGTCTTTGGCTCTTCCTCTTCCTCGATGTCACTGTCACACACATGCACCACAACACTTGGGGTGGACTCAGTCCCTGCGTGGAGCTCATACTTCTCTCCTGAAAAGAAACACAGGGTTGACAAACAGAAGGGGTTTCAAAACAGATTCTCTGGCAGTGTTTGTTCAGGAAATGAGAAGACTGTCTAACAGGGTCTCAGATAGTAGGGCATGGGGCACAGGCTATGGGATGAAAACAACCTGTCACTGAATCCTGAGGGGACGAGGTCTGGTCCGCTGTGTAGCAGTGTTGAGAGGTGGCATTACTTCAAGGTGATTGGATCAGGAAGGCTTTGACTTCATCACTGGACTAATCTATTAACAGAACTATGATTGGCCAGTGTTACTGGGAGGTGATGCAGCCTGGAATGGCTCATGGGTGCATGCTCTTTGGGACTTTTTCTTGTCCCTGACCCTTCCTCTCTGGTTCTTGCTATCTCCTCTGCTTCCTGGCTGCCATGAGGTTAATACCACGCCCTTCCGCCATGATGTTTCCACCTCCCCTTTCTGGTGGCAAGGGAACCTCCTTAAAAGCATGAAGCCAGCCAGAAACCATGAGCCAAAACAAGCCTTTCCTCCTCTCAGGTGCTTTATCACAGGTACAGAAGGCTGTAAGGCCACGTCTCTACTTCAGAAGTGGCTGGTCCCTCTCCCACCAGGTCGGGGAGAGACTGTCAGGGTGGGAGAGGGTTCTTCAGTGTGCAAAGCCCTGTCCGCATCAAGTGAACACAGTCTGCTTCCTTAGGAGGAGAGGTATTTTTTGCCATGATCCTATTAATGCTGACATTTCATTGTTCTATTTTTGGAAAGTTTCTTACTATCAAAATCCACTAAAGCCTAACAGCTGCTGAGAGTGTACAAAATGAAAAGAAATGACTTTGGTCTTGCTGGATTGAATTTTTCTTTTTTGGCCCCTTTTTCCTGTGGGCTTCAGTTAATTCCTTCACCTGGGGAGCTGACGTCAATGCTGCTACTCCGAAAAGGGCCCAAGTGGGCTTAGTTGGGGATGTGGAGCCAGCCAGGTCTTATGCACCAGGGTGGTATAGGATCTGCCTTGGTACAGTGACAATGGGTCAGCATTCCTTTAAAGGACAGTGCTCATCTCCTCTGTCCTTTCCCCTGTCCAAAGAAAGGAGGCTGGGACAAAAACCATCACCATCCAAACAGCATGGATCAGGGCTTCCCATCCATCCCCACTGCACAAATTCTAAGTGAGCAAAGGAAAATCCCTCTCGCACTGGCTGAGAAGTAAACTCCCCTGCAGGACTCTGGATGTTTCGGAGGAGGTTTTGCCACTGCTCAAAAGAGAAGCTGAAGTCCTGTCTCCCCTTCTCGGGTGGGTGGGGACTGGTTGGTGACAATTTCCCAATGCCTGCATGAATGGAGGGGTGTGTGTGGGTGTCCTGTGCTGCTTCCTGTTTCAGGGGAGGAGGACTCTGCTGACCACAGTGCTGTAGTGCTCAGAAGTGCGATGGCTGCTGGGCCAGGAGACAGACCTCCCTCATGCCCCCTTGGCTTACAGAGGAGGGTTCCTTGAATTGAGGGACTGACCCACGTGATTACAGTCTCTAAAAATCTGCATAACGCAGGTGTGGGGGCGCTGGGAGGAGTGTGACTCCGAGCTGTGTGTGTTGACGCAGAGATGTGACTCACTGTCCATATGTTAGCAAGAAACTTTTCCGATGGAAGAAGAAATTTTCCTAAAACTCAAATACCCTCAGGATAAGTTCTATCATTGTTCTGCTAAGGAACCCACAGGATCCCTGCTAGGGGCTTTTCAGGCACAGCAAACCCAACAAATACAAGATGCTGTTGTCCTCAGCACCAGGGCTTTTCCAGGAAGGTCCCTGCACCTAGGAGGGGCTCCTCCCACATCACCGTCACCTCCATCCTGACTGACACACATCTCCATGCCAGGCTCCTGCACTTTCCAGACTCACATTTCTCTTTTGAGACAAGGTCATACTAAGTAACTCAGGCTGGCCTTGAACTCACTATGTAGCCCAGGCTGGCCTCAAACTCATAGCGATCTTACTGCCTCAGCCTAAGTAAGGGATTACGGATGTGCATCATCACACTGGCCCAGACTCATGTTCTTAAAGCAGAATTGCATGGTGTGTGTTTAAATAACAAAATGCATTACAGTAAAAGACATATTGCCACAAACCCATTCACCCCTCACCCCCACACATACTCTGAGTACTCTTATCCTCTGGGGCAATTCTGAAGTCCTCTTTCCTGAGTGCCTTTAGTTGCACTGTCATGGCTGCCTCAGTGACCTAAACTGATTCAAAACATTGACCTTTCACAGTCTTTTTGACTTTGGTAAGAACCAAAAGTTTTGCACAGTGGCAGATCTGGTAGATGGTCGGATGAAGACACATTGTCATGTTCTTTTTTTTTTGGTACCAGGAATCAAACTCAGGGCCTTGCACTTGCCAGGCAGGTGCTTACGCTGCTATGTCATGTCCCCAGCCCTCCACCATCATCTTCCTAAGAGGCTGCTCTTCTCCCGGCTGGCACTTGGCAGCAGCATTAGCTGTGTTTTTGGCTCACCTGTTGTAAAGCCTGTCAGGGAAGAGGGACCTCCAGAACTGCTTCAGACAACAGCGGGAGGGGTGGGATGGGTGTGGGGAAAGTGAGCAGGATGTTTTGAGGGTTTCATGACATCATAATCTCGTACCGTAATGCATTTTTTGAAATGTGAACATTTGCCAGATTTTTCAACCACCCTTGTACATAGTTGCTGCATTGCTCTATAGTCATCAAGACAAGGCTTTCTCCAAAAGAGGCAAGAGACGTAGGCCACAGGGAGGCCTGTGTGTGCAAGTTCAGGTCAGGCTCCCTTGAGGGACAAGGCCTGTTGTCTTTTTATTTCCTAATGTTATGGGCTGGGCTCAGGTGACAGCTACGGGGTCACACAGCCCATGGTGATCCTATTTAAAGTACTGATTTCGGGGTGGTGAAATCTGCTATTCATCTCTTCCTATTTTTTGTGAATCTTTTCAAATATTCGACCATGTGCACATTTTGCCTGTGCATTAAGGAAGCATTTTGTATTGGCTCTCCATGGTGATTGGAGATGAACTATCGAATATGTGCTAGATGAAAAGCCCCTTAAAATATTTTCCTGGGGAAAATTTTTAGAAAGGAAATGGAAAACAAGGAATCTCGTTCCACGAACACAACCTTTGGGTGGGGAATGGGGTGCAGAGGCTGAGCCCGCTGGAAAGGTAGTTTCCAGCTGACTCGTGTGCTTTCCTGTGATCGAAATAGTACAGTGATTGCTGAACAAAAACTGAGGCTTAATGGAATATTTATCCCACATGCACCAAAAATATGGGTGCTCATCTATATTTTAACAACTGATTTTTTCCCCCTACTTCTGAATCAGAGCCTGGAATAGAAAATGTTCCTTCCTTGTAAGTTACATTAATTAATGAAATGTGTTTTCCATTTGAGGGAAGCAATGTGTACCAAGCGTAACACCAGCAAAATTGCTCTACTATGGCGTGTCTGGATGGAGCGGGTTTTGGAAAAAGATCTAAATTTAGCAGACGTACACAAACTTGAAACTCGAGCACCATTTTAAACCCTCCTCTGCAGTTAACTAAAATTGATCTCTCTAACAAGAGCTAAAAATAGCAAGAGGGAAAAAGAGGAGAGACAATGACTTTTCATATTGCTCCCCGCAGGCATTTGCAGTGACAATGGGCTTGACCTTCTAGGGCAGGCGGCAGAACAAAGCCTGGTGCTTTGCAGACCCTGGCGGTGCGGCTTTGGCCTCTGCATGGCAGGGCCAGCTGTCTCTGCTGCTACGGCTTTTGCTGATTGGTGTGGATAAGCTGTTCTGCTGGGATGGATATATATTATTTGTATATAATTTATATATATAATTATAAATTTATCAATATAAATTTAAATTATATAATATGTGATTTTATTTATTTTTTCCTATTTTGTTTCACATTAAAAAAGAGCATGGCACTGCATGAAACATCCACTGCTTCTGGAATTCGAATAGACACTATAAAATAAATATTTAATTTATTGTAGACCTCAAGCTCAGAGGTCCCTGGGAAGTCATGGCATCCCCAGATCACCCTGGGGGAGCGGGAAGACAGGGAGAAATGTGTGAAACCTCTGTTTCCAAGTGGCTGTTTCTTAGATCTGACTTTGGCACACTCTGATCTGCAGGTACTGCTGGCCAGCAGATGAGAGCCAGCCATGTGCCCTAAAATAAGGGCCAGGGTGTGGTTAGGGAGGCCGATAGCAAAACAAAGTGCAGAGGAACAAAAGGTGTGTGTTTTTAAAATCTCCTTTCACAGTGATCTTGAATTTCTTTTGGAGCAATTATTTTACTGTTTGAGATCTTCTGGTTTCTTCTTCTCTGCATCAACCCTTTGTGCTTCTGGCCAGTGACAGAGGGACATATGTTAAACTCCCATGGTATGGTCTTAGGCAGGTGATCGAATCTGTGCTTTACCTTTCCAGCTATGGGAAGAGGACAGTAACAGTGCCCGGTGTCTGAGAGCATTGGCAGAGATTACAGAGTAAGGGTTAGAATGGTGCCTGACATATCAGCCCTGGATATAAGGGTAGGTCACCATTTATAGCTTTTTTCTAATTTATGCATTTTCCTTTCTGGATCAGAAATGAGTAATAATGTTTGAGGGCTGTTATGTGGCTCAGATCTGACATGCGTGGGGCGCTAGGTCCATTCCTAGCACTGTTTAAAACTTTTGATGTTGTGCCTCTTGTAATTTCCAGATTATGAACTAGCTCCCGCTCTAAAAACACAGAACTGAGAGAAGCTTCTCACATGGGATTAGCCCTTGTCACTAGTTACATTTCCTTAAGGGTTTCCATGGAAACCCACAGTTGGGGGCTCTGTAACTGCACTGTTCTTTGCCTGCTTATTCCAAGGACCTTTGTAGAAATTTTTCACTGCCTGACCTTTCCCCATCTTGTGAAGAACAGGCACCCAGTTTTGCTCCTGGAGTGTCTCGGTGAGGCCTGTGTCCCCAGCCTCCTGCCTGTCCTCCCTGCAAGGTCCTGATCCTCCCCAGGCATCAGGTCATAGAACATAGGAAAGCTCCCACAGCCAGCGGGTTGACCGAAGTGATCCTACCCTGAGCCCCCTCCCGGCTGCTCTTTCTGTGGACTGACCTGTCGCAGCAGCCTTAGATTGCCCACCCCCACTGCACTGGGCCCTTGATCACATGAGATGCGTGGTTCTCATTTGTGCCTGAGCTTCTGGAATTGAAGCAGCCATCCCTTAACCTGAAATGAGTTATAATTTGTTACTGAAATGATTCTGCTGAAGGATTAAGAATGAATTTCACTAAATCTTGTTAAAATGGAAATGCTAGAAGTCCCTTCATTATTGAAAACATTAATTTAGTGCTGCTTGGCTCAGTCTGGCTGAAGCCGTGGGAAGCAACAATTTGCTAGTTGAAGACAGGGTCTCTAAGCGAGTTAACAGCTCCTCTATTCACTTATGGATTCATTTATTCACCCGATAGTTACTGAGCATCAGGTATGTGCCAGCAGCTATCAGGGGTTAGGAATGTAAAAAGGAAGACAGGGTGCATCTTCCCCCCAGAAAATAGGGAAGACGGGAAGCTGAACAGGAAATTACTCTGAGGAGGAGTGAGAATTTGGGCAAAGACCTACAGGAAACTTTGGAGGAGTTTCTTGCCCTGGTACCTTCTTGGGGAGACTCAGACAGGGGTGGGAGGATTTGGGGTACAGCTGCTCTCTCCTTGTTGCTGCTGAAACAGACCCTGCTGTGGTTTGAGTGTGTTCACTGTTGGAACCTCAGTTCCCACTGTGGCCCTGTTGGGAGGCACTGAGTTCCTGGGAGTGGGTCAATGCTGCTCTCCTGGGACTGGACTCATTAGCACAGGAACAGGTTGTCATAAAGCAAGGTCATACTCCGTCCCCAGGTCCTCTCTCTTGCATGCATGCCAAGCAAAACTGGTGCCCTACCCAGTCTCCAAAACCAAAAGCCAAGCAACCCCCTTCCCTATAAATTACCCTGTCCACAGAAAATGGACCTTGGCAACTTCTAATGGAACCTCTGTGACATTTGCAGCTCAATTATTGGCTATGAATCATCCATGTGGCAACGGGAAGCAAAAAGAAACAGCTTCAAACTGCTAGCAAGGAGAAGAGCAAAAGATATTCCCAAATGCCTCCAGCTCACATCTGTCCACAGAACATCAGTCACCCCTGCTTCACACACACAGTAGTGCACATCTCCATCTGCGTGCTCTGGACACCAGGCCAGACTTTCTGGGAGTCCAGGGTGGGGGTTACGAGAACTGTCAACTCTTGATGAGGACAAATGTGCTACCAGTGTCAGAGCAGAACAAGCCTGAGGCAGTCAGCATCTGGCCCATCACTCCCCGGGTTCAGAAAAGCCAGGATCTGGAATTGGCCTGTCACCAGCCAGCTGTGTCACCTTGGGGAAACCCATCCAACTTTCTCCAGCTCAGTCCCTGGATCTGTGGCACAGGGATAACGAGAGCTCCTGTCTTGGTGCTTGGTGCTCCATGGGAGAGCTCTGCTCAGCAGCTAGACATCTAATGTGACAAAGGACAGTGAAGGGCACAGGCAGGACAAAGGCTTGCACCTGCACACCGGGGACCAGAAACTCACAACTCTTATGGAGAAAGAGTTCCCCTTTCCTGCCCTTGAGACCAGTTCCTTCTTTTTTCTCCCTCCTGTGCCAGGCCTGTTCCAGTAGGTAGAGCAGGAAGTAGTGGGGCTCTGAGGGTCAGCAGCTCTGACTCAGCCTGGGCCTCCTTTTGAAAAGTGGGATCCTGGCTCTGTCATGGATGAGTTATCTACCGGCTCCTGGAACTCAGTTTCCCTCCCTGTAAAATACAAGTCTGCCCACTGACTTATCCTTAGGGGCTCTGCGAGACATTCCATTTGCTGACACTCGGAACAGCTCTGCAAAATGCTCCATTGTATCCATGTTACTGTCTGTGCAGGGGAATGACACTGCAGTCCCAAGGAGCTGTGCTCTGATCAGTCCACTGGGTGAGACACATTTGTGTGCTACTAAAGTGGCTTCCCAGGGCATGGCTTCAGAGAATCCCAGTGCGTTCACTCTGAACAGGGAGTGTGCCAGCTAGGGCCTCCAGGAAGTCCTGTTTCCCAAACCCCGCCCTCATATTACATCACTTCCTTATCTGACTCAGTTCAGACACCCACAGCTGCACAGAATGACTCTTTGCATGTGAGACTTAGTGCCATTTCCAAGGCCCTAGGAGCAGAGCGACTCACTGGTGACTACAAGGGAACCCCAGGAGCTTGCTCTAGAGGATGCTTGTCATTTAATTGCAGGCCACAAAAGTGTCAGCAGCAGTTCTCTCGCAGGGAAAGCTTATGAATTAAACCAGCCTCATGTTTATCAGAGGAACCAGCAGGGTGGAAGCATTTTCTGGTTTGCCTGGAACTCTCCTGGTTTAACCCCTGATCATTCCACGTCCCAGAAACCCCTCCATCCTCAGCAAAATGGGTTTGAAAACGTCATTGTCCACAAGAATTGGCACATGGGACCATGCAAACTACAGATTCCTGAGGTGGGTCTGGTCCAAACATTTTCCTGATGACACTATGAAATACTAGTGTGAACTTATTGAGAGTTTATTCTTTCTGGAATTTCATGTGAGGCTCCCAGTGGTTCTTGAGCCCATGTGGACATTAAAATCAACTGGGAGGAACTTTTAAAAAATACCGATCCCTAAGCTTCACCTCTGATCAGTTAAATTAGAATCTCTTAGGGTAGGCTCAGCACATTGGAATTATATATCTTAAAGATCCTTTTCTCTTTGGCAGAAACCCCAGTAGACAGAGCCGACTTCTTGCCATTACACTGGTACCGAGGCTCTTGGATGCTTTTGTTTGTGAATAATTTGGTTCACAAATAAAAGCATTTGGCAAAATTTTGTCTTTGTTTGCAAACTCTACATTGGGTGACAAATAGGACTGTGGTCATCTTTCTCATACTAACACAAATTTGAGCATCTTTTCCAAAATTGTGGAACTAGGTTCCTCAAGTTGGTGAATTGGGGTATCGTTATATTTATCCTGGGCTCCACTATTCTGAGGCCTTTAGCTGCCCATGGGTTCAGGGCCCCCTTCAAACTCCACCCTTTCTCCTCCTGCATGAACACAGGAAATATAATTCTGAGCACAAAGTGGTATCTGCTGGCATTGAAGACAATTATGATTTCTAGGTATAAAACCTAGAGAACGACTTGGGCACATGCATAAGGAGGTATCTATGAGAATGTTAATGGTAGCTTTGCAGGCAATAGAAAAATCCTAGAAATCAAGTGTGGAATGAGTTAATCCACTGGAATACTACTTTGCAATGAAAATGAGTTATGTAAACGCACAGACACCAACACTGGAATAAAGTGACCACAGGATTTTTCTACATTTATAGATAACTGACCAATTTCCTGGGGACTTTGTTAGGCAGATTGTCTTGGGGTGGCAGGCTCCTGGGTGCCCTTCTCTCTGGCAGCAATAAGACAAGGCTGCCCAGCAGAGTAGCCTCTTGCCAGCTGGTCCAACCCATCCTGCCTGTTCTAAGAAAGCAGCTTCCTTATGGGACACAGAAATTCCAGAAAAATTCAGTAGCACTGTCAGATCTTCAGACATCTGCACTGTGACCAGAAGCCACACAGACAAAGTCATTTTAGTACTATCCCCTCACTGCTCTTAAGCAGGTGCACAGTTGGATACCAAATTTGCATCCATCCTTCCTGCATTGTCCACACAGAGCATCAAACGCAGGCTTTCAGGGTGGTTTATCTGGTCTGGCTCTTGTAGGCTGCCGACAGCTCACCTGGTCCTAGTTTGGCGACGGCATAGAGGAGGTCATAGTTGAGCACAGGCGTGGCGTCGCTGATGGGCTGCCAGCCCACCGGTGGTGAAGACGGGGGCGAGATGAGGAACTGCTTGGCGGGCTGGGGTGGTGCCAGGTGCAGCTTGTCTCCATCTGTCTCTGGGGTCTGAACCTGCAATGGTTAGGATGAGATGCTGGGTCCCTGTGGCTTTGATGTGGCACACAGGTACCCTGAGAGGGAGCTTTGTTCCCAGGGACCAAGGACCCAATGGACCAGTGTGCGGTGATAATTACTGCTTACTACACACCACGCCCAGCTGTCTCACTTGGTCGTCAGAGCACTGGATCCCACCGGCATCCCCTGGACCACCTCTGGAAGTTCTGATGCAGAAGGCCCAGGAGGGGCCAAGAAATCTGCATTTCCAACAAGTTATTGAGTCCACAGGTGATGCCAAAGCAACTGGGCCACTCTTACCGCAAACTGGCCAAATCAGTTTGCTTGCCCTGCCTCTTTGCCTCTCTCCCTGACTTCCTTACTGAGGTAACACTCACATCATAATGAGATTAACCGTCTTAAAGTCAACAGTTCAGTGGCATTTTCCAAACCCTTTTTATCACCCCAAGGACAAGGCTGGACCCATGATTAAACAGTGACTACTGTCATGGCTCTCGTCAGTCCCTGGCACCCCAAGCTGCTTTCTGTCTCTGTGGATTCACTGGTATTTCAGATGCATGGAATGGGAACCCACGACCTTCTGGGCCCCGTTCCTTTCACTTGGTATAAGGCTCATCATGCTATTGCATGAGTCTCTATGCATTTTCTTTGTTTTCAGAGATGGAAAGGATTCCATTGCACAAGCGTCTACCGTGTCCAAGCGCTGGTGGATGTTCAGGGTTTTCGGCTTTTGTGTATCGTGAGTAGCATGGCTGTGAACATATGTATGTCATGATTATCCTGCCATTGCTCCTCTCTCGCTTGGCGGCAAGAATAGTCTCACTGGGGCTGGTGTTTTCGATCTCTAGTTTTCAAGGGTGATTATTCTCCAGCCTTATTTTGGGGGAGCAGGGTACTAGATATTGCCTAAGTATGTAAAGGTGCTATATATGAACATATATTAATTTTTTATGTATGTATGCATGTGTGTTTTTTGAGTACCTAGAAGTAGAATTGCTAAGGAAAAAAATAGGTCAAAAAGTTTACTTGAATTACTTTACCTGGGCGAAGTAGAGTTTTAACTTTTTCCCTCTGAACTGGGTCTCATGAAGCTCTATCCTGGCGCGGGCTGCGGGCTTAGGGCTGCTGAAGTTTATCCGGACACGTCGGAAGCTCTTGAACAGCTGGAACGTCACACAGTCATCGTAAGTCCGGAACAGCCCTTCAAATTTCTCCTGATAAACACAAGGGAAATCCATTGGTCATGCTTGTCATCAGATGCCAGATCTTACAAAAACAAGGTAACTAGGTAGGCAGTCTGTCAGATAAAGTTAAAATAGATCAGATCACCTGTCATGGGCTTTATCCGTCTGCTGGTCTGATACCAGGTGCTAAAATGCCGATGAATTCAGTTGAAATTTGCAACCTGGAATGAGGGATCTGTGCAGAACTAGTGACTGGGGCTCAATGTTCATGAAACAACTTGGAAATTATGCAAAATTGTGTTTCTGTGCGTGTGTGTGGGTGTGTGTGTGTGTGCGCGCACCCGCATATTTGGGGGGAAGGATTGTAGCTGCCAGATTCTCAAAGGAATCCATCATCTCAAAAATATTAAAGGACATGACAAACATCAACCGTGCGTATCCATCTTGGGGCATTTTCCTGGTGAAAGGTATGAGATGCTGGCAGCACTCCCACCCTTCTAGTGCCAGGTTGGTTAGTGCTGGTCAACAAAATGTATGCAGAAGTCAGGAAGAAGCCCTGGAGTGAAGTTACCATACCTTCCTCTAGAGAGGCCTCGTATTCCAGGTGAGGAAACTGAGTCTCACCCAAGGCACAGTCATCCCAGTAGGACTCTCCTCATCCTGGGCCACTAAGCAACCCCATGGGAGCAGAAACAGCTTTTCCCCTATTTCTACACTGTCCAAAGGCAAATTTGGTCTTGGCAAGGGAGAAGGCCCTCAATTGCATGAAAACACTGAGATGTGGTGATTATTTTACTCCTCCAGCAGAGCCAAGCCTATCAGAATACAAAGCAGTAATTGAAACATTTTGATTCAATGCACAGTTTCAATTCAACTGAAAAAAAACCCTATTTATTAAATGCTCACTTGGAACAAGGCCTGATCCCTCTCTAGACTCCAACGGGCCACAGAGACACAGATCATAGATTCTGATCTTCAGCAAGCTAATGATTTGCATGAGAGGCATCTGCAGAGATGACCCAGAAGACTAGGAAAAGCGTAAGAAGAGAATCCGGAAAGCAAAAAACATAATAATTCCTATTATAAGTAAGAAAACCAATGCATATTAAGCTACTATGTGTTCTCTGTATAGAAACTGACACTAAGGAAATTACTTCTATTTTAAAAACACGCACATCTTTTTCCTGTATTTTGCCAGATCCTTTGTCATAAAAGTGAATCCAAATGGGAAGGGTGAAGCTTGAATGATGAACAGTGCAAATCCACAGTGTTGAACTTGAAATTGCCCTAAGAGACAGTAAACCCAACCTTCCCCCCCTCATTGTCACCACTTTATGAACTGGGATCCTGAGATCTGAAGACAGAAGGACAGACCCACCCATGGGGCCACAAACCATTGATCAATGGCAGAGTCATGGCCAACCAAGTCCTGTGATCCTGATCATAAAGAATCATACTGCTAGACAGCAATACTGGAGCATGTTAGTAAGGACAGGAAATAGATATAACTGCAAACTGACCAAGGCTAAAGAGTGACCACATATAGTAGGATCAACACAAGGACAGAGTTGGGAATCCCTGACTTCTGAGGCTGCATGGGAAGAGTATCCTAGGTTTTGGGAGGCTTCCTGTCTCTCGGGCACCCAGGCGAGCTTGTCTTAGACACTCACATCTATATGTGGGATCTTCTTTGGAACACCCAAGACCACGTGCCTGCATTGTCCCACCTCTTCTGACTTCCAGGTCTGGGCATGCTCTTCTCCTTTATACCAATATGTTAATAAAGTCCAAGAACCGGAGAAAACTAAAGCTTTTGTTTCACTATGCTTGAGAGAGATTTGAAGGGTTCCTTTTCCCCTGCTCTTCTTTTCCTTATCAAGGACAAAAGAAGGATCTTGTCTTAGGCAGGACAGTTCTCAGGTCATCTCAAGCCTTGGGATCAGCCACCTGCCAGGCCTGTAGCTTCAGCTTTCACTCCAAGGGGGCTCATTAAGGAATTAATTGCCACAATCCTGTGTTTTCCTGAGCAGGAATCCTGATGATTAAATGCTTTGTTCTCCACAGTGAGAGTGCTCTGGGCTGCTCAAATTAAAATATTAACAGCTCTTACTTCTGTACCACATCTGGTATGTTTCTGGAGGAGACCTTTGGGTCTTTGAGGTCGGTGTGTCTTTTGGTTCTGTTTGGGGCTCCATCTCCTGATCACCACTGCAAGGCCTCTTAGCTATGCACTTTGTCACCAAGTCCTCTCTTCTCCTTTTCAGTCTGTATTCCTTTAGACCTTTTATCCCATTAGAGTAGTAACCTCTGAAAACGGGTTAGGAGAAAGTGATCACAGCACCCAGGCTTAATTTGGGTAAGTGGCTCGTGTGATGCCCTTTAGGACATCAGCATATAGGCACAGCTATTTTTCCATTGACCCTTAACAGAAAGCTCCAGGCAACTTGTACTGCAATGCTGGTCATGGACATAAACTTCTGTTATTCCTTGGTTTAGGCATAGGCCAATGAACAAAAGGAGACTCCAACCTGGGGAGTGGTGCAGGGGCTGGGGTTGTCACTGGACCATGTGGGACTTAATATCTATAATGCTAATAATAAACAACTCACGGCTACCTGGCAGGCACTATCTGCACAAGTCTTGGGGGCAATTTGCAGTCATAGCAGGTGACAGCTGACCAAGAACAGGGTACTTGCTGGCCATCTCTATTTTTTTTCCTATTAGCGACATGACAAACATTTAATTTGCTAAGGCAGCAGGATAGCAGATGAAATGGGCTAAAGAAAGATCCAGCTCCCCTTAGGGAGACAGTGCTGGGCTCTGTCACTGCTGGCACAGCAGGGCTATGGGTTGATGCCCAGGTCCTGCCAGGCACACAGGCAGATGTCATCCTCTGCCTGCCAGTCTGCTCCAGCTTGGAACCATAAGCCCCCCAAAATCCTCATTCCCCCCTCAACAACCTATAACATCCTCCAGCAGCCATGTGAAGCTCTTGGTTTTAGGACCCTTTTATGCCCTAGAAAATTGAAACCTAAAGAAATAAAGAACCTGAGAGAACTAAGAGCCTAAAATTAGAGCCTAGAGAACTTTTGTCATGTGGGTTTTATCTGCAATACTTCTCACACAGAAATTAAAGCTTTGAAACTAAAAATACTTACTTATACCTTTACTTCAAAATAACAAGAATAAGCCCATTATATTAACATAACCCTTTTATGAGAAGGCATTGTTTTCTAAAACATGAAAAAAAATGTGAGAGGATAGGCATTGCTTTGCATTTTTGCAGCTGTCTTTAATTTGTGGCCAAATACAAGACACTGGGAATCATGTATCTGCCTGTGCTTCTGGTGTCTTGCTCTGTCTAGTTTTGACTCCAGGGAATGAACCAAAGCCAAACCCAGACCTGTGGTCAAAGACACAGAGAATGTTGCCACCTTGCAAATAACTGAATATTCCTCCCCAGAACTTCAAAACATAACAAGTGGTAGTTTTTTACAGTGAACTGCAATGTCAATTCCGAAGCCATAATCAAGTAATGGTTTTTATTATGTTAAGATCCAGCTATCTAATTTTTTCCATTTGATTAGAATTTTCTCTCTCCTTTTTTTTTTTTTCTGGTACCAGGGATCAAACTCACGACCTCACGCTTGCCAGGCGAGCGCTTAAGCCACTGAGCTAAATCCCTGGCCCAATTAGAATTTTTTAACAGGGTATGTTGGTCATTTGGAAAACACTGGTTCTCTGACTTACGCGGCTCTCCTGAATTGATCCGTTTCATTACACAGATGTAAAAACCATACTCATTAATGCCCCTACTCTCTCATCAACAAGTCTTTAGACAGTAGGAGTTTTCCAGAATTTTAAGTTTTGCCCACAAGCTCATTGTTTGTCCTGGCAAGGGGCACCATCATTACCTTCTGTAAAGTAACAGATTCACCACACTCCTGCCAGCTACCTTGTCTGCATAGCTGTCTGTCGCCTGCCAGTTGTTCCTCCCGCTGAGCGCACTGTCCCGTGGGGAAGGAGGCCTGCAGGGGCTCATTACAGCTGGGGCTGTTGCTTTCCTGGGTAAAACATCGGACTGGGTTTGCCGTGGCGGAGCTTTGTGGATGCTGCATATTTGATACCCAGGACAAAGGTGTGTGCTCAGATTAAAGAAACGACAAAGCCAATAACTTTTCTGCTTACCAAAGTCTCCCTGGAATTTCCTGTCTTTTTCCTTATTTTGTTTAAACTCTGAGTGGGGGGCCGTGAGGGTCATGAATATTCTGGGTACAGTTCAGTGCCTCCACGTGACTCATGCTTTATTACCAATGGGGTAAATGTCAACAAAGCTAAGAGGCAAATGATGTTTTAGGATTATTAGGAGAACCGTCTTGACTTAAGGGGAAAGATCTTGAGAAGCCCTGACAAACAGTAGAGTTGGAGAGGTTCCGGACTACAGGATCTCAGAAAAGGGTGGGAGCCAGTCATCCCGGGGTAAAGACGGAGGTCTAGTGGAAACTTTCCAGGTAAAACAAGATGGCCAGGAAGAGCCGCATGCCCGAAAGTGTGAGGAATGCTGCTAGAACATCTGAGAGTGTCAGTGGAGATGACACCCTCAGCTTTGGCTGTGGGAGCAGCTCAGTCCCTGTGGAGGGACAGTGACCATGCATTTTTAATTCTAAGGATGTCTCCATTTCCCTGATATACTGAGACATCATTTATGCATTTAGCTGTCAAAAACTCTAAACAAACACAAAACCAAACCTCTTCCCAAATAGAAAATCTGTCTTCAAACAGAGGTGAACCCAAGCACTGTGGAACCAGGGAGCCAAGGCACTTGAATCTCTGGTTTGAGACCATGTGTCACACTGATGGTGCAGTGTCCCCCTCTCCTGAACCCCTTTTTAAGCACTGGGGCTGCTGCCATGGCTAGGAAAAGCAGGGAAGGCGCTGTCTGGAACCAGGGGGAGACTTCAGAGAGTTTGTCACTAAGGCAGGAAGCCCAGGTGTGTGTGTTTATGTTACTCCAATGTCACCTCCCAAACAGGTGTTTTAGGAATTAAAAAGGAATGACCTTGTTGCACAATGATCTGTACTGTTAAACACAGAATTATAGAAAATATAAAGCAAAGGGGACATGCAGGTACATGCTCCTTGAGACACTGGCTTTGTAGCAAGTTGCATGGCTGCATACATCTCGTTTGAATCCTAAGCTATGAGTCAGGGGCACAGATGTGGATGAGACACAGTTCTGATCACCTCTGAGATTTGCCGAGGAAAGGACTTCTTTCCAGAGTGCCGCATCTTGTCCTCCCTCACTGGAAGTGGTGGGCGATGAATGGTAAAACCGAGTGTGGTCTCACTCTTCCAGGTGGAGGTGAAGCCTCTGTTTTAGCACCAGGCCGCCGATAATTGACAGGGACGCTTTCAGAAAATTTGCTGTTAAATTAATGGGCTAAATCCATAATATGCTCCACACCAGGTCCTTCTGAAGTTTAAATTTTAATCCATTCTTTCTCCCTCATGGCATCTGACCAAAGTCAGCTTTTTACAGGCAGCATTTGCTTATTTTTCCCATGGAATTGAAATGGCATTTTCATTCTTTTAAGGGGCAGACAGAGGCAATTTCTATGGCTCAGTCATTAACTCAAAAGAGAAAGTACACAGGTTTTATACTCCTGATTAAGTGTGTGTGTGCGTGTGTGTGCGTGTGCATATACAAGCATGCACACAAGATGGAAGCCAGGGCCTCACACATGCCAGGCGAGAGCTCTAGCACTGCACCACATCCCCAAGCCCTCCTGAGGCTATTTCAGCTACCCTTCCTCCTCCTCTTCCTTTTCTATTTTTATTTAGGTCTTTCCCCTGTTCTTCCTATACTGACACAGCAAGAGTACACATTAATGATAAAACCATACAGAAAATTCAATTTCTTGTGTTCAACTTCCTCGAGACTGGAAACTCAAGGAAACAATAGTCTCGAACTCCCAACCCCACCCAAGGCAGGATATGTGATACCCCCAGAAAGCCTTTCTCACCCAAAACGTGAAGTCAACATCTATCAGGGCCGGCGTGGATGACCAGAAACCGCAACTGACTCTACAGTTGTAGCTGACATTGGCCGTAACTACACAGTGGCTACGTTTCCACTTGGACATTTAATGAGATGGCAAACGTGCCTGGGCAGGTAGGATGAGTAATAGCTAAGGTTCAAGGGTGTTCTAGGTGCCAGGTCCTAAGTCTCTGATATGTCCTGTTTGTTCTCACAGGAAATGGAAGAAGCTGAAGGGGAAATGGGTTGGAAGAGATCTGACACTGTCCCCGAGGTGGGCATTCAGTCAGAGATGATTGCAGAGGGCTCCTGAGAGAGTCTGGCACCTGGAGTGATAGTCTTAATACTCAGCCATATCACCAATGGCAGAAATTAAAAAAAAAGCTGCTCTATCCACCAATGGAATGAGAGCTTCCTAAGCAGTGTGGACTGGAAGCAGCTATGGGTTTTATCACAGGATGGAGCTGAATCTCTGATGCAACCTGTAACTTTGTGCATGTGGGTATTACACAAATTCAACAATGCCACTGCCCGCCTGGCAAGATGATCTGACCGCATATACCATGTGGAATTATTTCTCTCCACATGGTACAGATGACAGTTAGATGGGGGAAGCTGGGAGAAGCCAGCAACATACGGGTGACTACTTAATGCACTGAAGAGGGTGTGACCTCAGGACTGTCTTGGTGCACTGGATCAGTGAAACAGTGATCCTTCAGCGGTGGCTCTCAGCCCACAGGGAGCCATTGGCAGCTCTGAGGATGGCGGGATGTGTGCAAACCCACAGGCTTCCACGCACATGCCATTAGCGTTGGTGTTCTTCCTCTCAAGGGCTATTAGTTTGTGCCCTAATGAGAGTTATGGAATACATTTCTCAGGGTGACTAAAATTCCTAAATGAGTTTATAAAGAGGGGTCTAGTTATATAGCCAGCTAGCAAGTCTGCATGCTACCGCAGATCCCTCCATACTATGACCCTTTGGGGAGCACACAGCGCCTCTCAGAGATTATAACCACCACCAACATGCACAAGACTTTCCTAGATACAGATGGTATCCCAGAGCCTTTCAGCCTGCCAGCCCCACCTGTGACCATAGACTAACGGTGGCAGTCCCTGGAAGCCAGGCAGACTAATTCAGAACCTGAGCTTCTACAACATCCTCCAAGAATCCAAATCCAGTTTAACTTTGGGAATAGCAGATTGGAAGATGCCTGTTGGAGACTTAGTTGTCTCCTGAATCATTGAATAAATTAATTTATAGATTTGTGGTACTGGTGACTACTGGTCTTTTGGTGTTAGTGTTTTCCAATTCTTTGTGTTAATTAATAGATCTTGCATTTTGGTAATTATTCCTGTTGATTGCTTTGTTCTTGCAGTTGCATTTGTTTTACTCTGATTATCTTGTTCTTTGCAAATTCTTTGTTCTTGCTGCGTTCCTTCCCACTAGAAAGAGTGGGTGTGAGTAGGATTTTGGGGCCCAAGGATGAGTGTGTGAAGAGACTCAGGTTGCACCTGTGTCTCACTTCCAGGGTAGGGGGTGACCAAGAAAGCATCAAGCTTCAGAACCCCTCCCACCCTTTATTTTATGTAGGGACAGGAGGGTGGACATGTCCTGTGGCAGTCCAGGTAGGGAGGCCCCAGGCAGCCACCTTGCATGTCTCATAGCTAGAGTGTCAAGAGTGACCAAGTCCTCTCTGCGTTCTATGAGGAGGACAGATGTGGGCAGAGAGAATGCAAGACCCAAGCAGACCACGTAGCCAGGATGAAGAAGGAAGAACCACCTCGTGGCCTGTCATAGGGAGCAGGTGGCTCAGGAGGGAGGGATGCAGGTGGCTGAGCAGTGGCAGCTGGAGACACAGAGGCAGGTGCTTGGCTGAGCTTGTAGGAGGCTCCTGCCTTGCTCCCCTTGCAAGGTTAACCACTGCCCAGCCCCCAAAGCTCAATTCTTGACCAGATATAAGGGTTCTAAACATGGGTAAAATGAGAGTTTTCAAGTCAGTAGATGAAAGTTTTACTGTAGATATTTTTTGTCACAAAAACTATAGGACAGTACTGCTTTTGGATTGGTATGGTCCATGAAGTCTGTACCTCTGTGTCGCACTACAGCTCACAAGGATGTGATCTAAATGGGGAGAATCCCTCCCAAATGGACCTGGTTCCTCTATCTTCTTCCAAACAGAGACCCCCCACCTTGACATCACTTAGACTGTACATGGAGTCACTGTTGGTCATCAAGAATCATGAGTTCTTGGCAAAAGCATCGCTTACTTTGCTGTTCTTGATAAAGAAAAGCTCTTGAGTTGTCAGAGACCAGTGATGATTCATAGCTTGTGGAACAACTACTGACCCAGGACCTCTGCTTTGCTACCCAGCCACTGGGCCACAGCCCTTGTCCACCCACAGGTTGGGTGTTCAGGGTGAGAAAACTGTCTCACAACAAGAGGACGCTCACCGACATAATCAGATTTCAGCAAGTGTTTCCCTTGCTTGTGTTTGGGAGGGAAAAATGTGGGGTTCAGGCCCGAACCCATGGGATACCTTAATGTACCTAAGAGACGTCCCTGTAGCATCTGCCTACAGGTATTGACATTAGGGGTGCCGATTCTGCAGTGCTACAACGCGAGCTCAGAGGAGAGGCACGCCCACACAGGGACAGCAGCAGCTGTGTCTGGGAGTAGAAAAGGGGGCTATAGCTCTGGGCTCTGTGATTTTTAGAATTTAAATGTTCCTCCACCCAGAGAGGGAGCCCGGAGACCTGGGAACAGGAGGAATGCATCTACACCCTAGTCAACATCCAACTGTTCCTCTCTTAGACCTGTAGGCTATACACAGTCTTTCCAACATCAAATGCTACTTTGGGGACCACTTTAAACATAAAACCTATCTGGGTTTGACTGGGGATTGAACTCATGACCTCATACTTGCCAGGCAGGTGCTTGTGCCACTGAGTTAAATCGCTAGCCCATAAATAAAGAATTTAAACTGCATTTTTTCAGTGTCCAAGCCTGGGAGTTGCAATTGCATGGGTCACTTCCTGCCCTGTATTGAATTCTGAGCCTCCCCTGACATCTACCTTGCCTTGATGGGCCCGTATCTCCTTGGGTGAGCTGGGCAGAGGTAGGGTATGGGGGTGGGTGCTGTGTGAGCCAGATAGGAACACGGTGGCCTCCTGCAGCCCCTCCATTTACTCTTTGGAAGCCAGCCTGGGTTTCACTAAGTTCTCAGCAGACAGGATTGGTACTCTTGGCCGTTTCCTGGAAATGGAACATGAGGCAGATTGGGCATCCAGGGCTCTGCCTGAAAGGACAAGGAGACACAGCTTTGTTCCATCTGGGGAGCAATTTAGGGTAGTTGCTGAGGAAAACAGAGATCAGCAAAACTGTCCCCTGCAATTGACTGTGCCCCAGTCTCCACTGTTCCATCTGTGAGACGTGTTTGCTTTCTGTTCCTGCATCCATCTCGATTCTATCTTGAATAGACACAAATTTCCACATGGTTATTTACCCAAATCAGGTCAGTTTTCTTATGTTGCAGCCCAGTGATCTGGGTGAAATATCACTGTTGGCATAAATTACTCTCCTGTGGGAGGGAAATGGCTTTTCCTAAAGGTAGATGGGTGTAGAGAAACAGTCACACTCGGGGTTTGGAGAATAAAGTACATGTTACTTGGAGCCCAAGGAGGCAACCCCTCATCCTAAATAAGTCTGAACATCTTGCATAAGTCCATTCAAGGAACCTCAAATGGCACAGAATCCCTGAAGACCGGCCCCTGGACATAATTTTTAAAAAACAGAAAACTCTCAGATATACGTTCATTTCTTGACACAAACCATTGGCCCATAAGAGACTCTGAACCCTGGCAAGATGTCAGCCCTCAATAGCTTCTAGATACAGGCAGACGAACGTGTGAAGATGAGTGTTTCGGGTTACAAGACTGCAATTAAAAAGAGCAGGAAAGCTTCTTCACACGGTGAGTGAGACTCTAGAGAGCTGGGTCCCCAGGAGCCCCTCGGCAAGCTGTGCAGCCAGCAGGAAGAGGCCACACTGCAAGAGGATTGTTTTGGCTCCGATGGAGCGCAGGAGGATCCCTGCTCTTGCTGAGACTCCGAGCATGGTATGAAGTACAGTAATCGGGAGGGAAGTCCTTCCCTCAGACCCAGGGGTCCTTCTCTTCAGGAGAGAATTTGGGGACTAATACAGGTTATGTAGGAAGGTGGTGAGCAAGAAAACCACAGGCTCTTCCAGGAGGTGAGTGAGTGCACACATGTGTGCATACAGGCGGGCATGAAGCCAGGAAACTCATCTTTTTCTTATAATCAGTCTTTGTGTGTGTGTGTGTGTGTGTGTGTGTGTGTGTGTGTGTGTGTGTGTGTGTACATGCACGCTGGAAGTCAAACCAGGGCAAAGAGCTTATTACCCAAATGAGGTCAAAACTATTAAGCCATACACAGTGGAGCATATAGATACTTAGGCTAAGGCAGAAGGATTGCAAGCTCAAGGCTAGTCTGAGCAACTTAGCAAGACCTTGTCTTACAATCACAAGGGCTGGAGAAGGAGCAGCCTCTATGACTGCGTAGTTCTGGAGCAGACTTCAGATTTGTCCTTGCCACGGAGGCCCAAACTTCCTAGGTGTTACGTCCTCAGCTGCTACTTGGTCCGGAGATTCCTGGAGGACGGGCTGGCAGCTGGGGGGGAAGAGAAGAGAGCACCAAGTCCACCTGTCTAGGAAAGGCGGAGGGAACCGCTTGGCATTTTGACAGGTGTGTGTGGCTAACAGCAGCCCTGCACCGGTCCCATCCGTGGCTCTGTCACCCTCAGGCCCAGACTTCCAGCCTGGTTTTGGAAGCAGAGCCTGTCTCAAGCTACATCCACTGTTGTTGCACATGAAGATCTCTTCATTTTCCCATCAGAAATAAATCCCTGGAGCACATTAAACTGGCTTCCCAAGTGACGAGGAAGCAGCTACGGGTTTTGATCTACCCTTCAGAAAGTGCATTCACAGAGTAGGAAGCCGCAGGTAGCTCGGGAAGCAGGCAAGAGCTCAAACACGAGAAAGGGATCTGAATTATCCATACAGAGCAGGAGACTGCAGTGCAACAGCGACTTTCAAACGGTCTCAGGTAGCATCCAAAACCATCCTCTCTGAGCTCCTGAGGGATCCTCAGGATAGAGCAGAAGTTTTTCTCTCATTCTGTTTATATAGTGGTCCTAATTTGTTAACAATCAGTTATATGACATCCTGAGTGGTTATTATATGTCAGGCATTTTTCCAAAGATATTATGAAGCATTAACTTGTAAGGTAAATATTATTTTTCATTAAAAAATTTTAAAAATCAATACATAAAAACATAAAAATTATATTAATGGGGTATCTTGTGATGTTTCAACACATGTTATGCATGTGTGTTAAAACCTGGTTAGATGTGTCTGTTTCTGGGACATGTATCATGCTTATGGTAAAGACTTTCAAAATCCTTCTAGTTTTTTTGAAATGTATAGTATGCTATCATTACTGATAGTTTGTAAGATAAGTATTGTTGCCCCATTTTACAGATAAGAAGAATAAGGCTCAGGAGAGTTAACTACTTCACTTGGGGTCATGGAGTTAATAGAGTATGTTTTCCCTAGTGCTTGAACCATTAATCACTAATTTGCATTCCACCATCATCTTCATAACTTTCTTTCCCTGAGTATCAAATCTAATGGAAGCACCACAAGGTCAGGGGACATTTCCATCTCATTCATTTCTATCTCCCTTAGGGTCTGATAGGGTTCAACATCCCCCCTGCCAACTCCTCTTTTGTTTTACATTTGTGGAGATTGGACCCAGGGCCTCACATATGGTAGGCAAGTATTCTATCACTGAGTTATATCTCCAGCCCCCAATTTTTAATCACATAAAAGAGAAAATTGAATGACATGGATTTTAGAATAACTCAATTTCCCCTAATGATTTAAATATACTTATCAAAAAAAGACAATCATTCTAATAGCCAATAGTTAAAAAGAAAAAGCTGCTGTTCAATTATTGTGGTTATTGACAACCTCAAAAATGGGTCACAGATAGGTATTCAGAGGAAAGAATACTCTTAAATCCTTGAGGTCCCCTGTCTTCATCTATTGAACATGTTTAGGCTCACTTTCTAAATCATGCTGTGAAGTCAGAGCCGGCTTCAGGACCACGGAGCCGGCATTGGGAGGAGTAATCCATCTTTATGATTCAAGGGTGGCGCCATAAGTCATCTCACACTTGAAGTTATTGATGGACTCGAGTGGGCAGATCAATTTAGCAGAGAATTGCTTTCAGGTCCTTCCTGGCTTTTAATGCAAATAGAATTTCAAACTGTTTCCCAAAAGCCAACTCCAGAGGTGAATGCAGAGATCTGGGCTCAAGTCAAGCCCTGTCTTTCCCTCTAAGTGTTAAACATATAAAATGAAACCTAGGCCTCCATTTCAGAGGTAAGAAATTTTAAGCCTAGATGAAGGGTGATGCCACAATCCTCAGGGATCTTTCTGGTTGGCACTGTTCACCAGGCAGTGACTCTGTAGTGACTGAGATCCAGGTTGCCCAGGAGAGAGTCCATGTCCTGGTCCAGCCTTGTGGGCACTCAGGGGTAGGATTTTCAGCTGATATCAACATATTTCAGCAGTCTGAACAAGGATTAGCACTGCAAATGAATGTAAGTGTTGATATTACAAAATCATCATGAGGATTTAAAGTGGGGAGAAATAGGCCAACCTAATGGTGCTGATAATGTAGGTCTAAGTTCTGACCAAAGATCTATTCATGCACCTAGTTCCTTTTATGCTCCACAAACCTTTCTACATGCTGAATCCAGGTGATAGCTGGTCACACTGCAGATGGAAGGTGACTTAGATAAAGGGGCAGATGTGACTTGTGTGGCATATTAAAAATCACATCCTGGCAAACCTGGTTATAACATCAAGCATGCACTTCATTGTTTTGGTGCATGACCAAGGAGTTGCTTGCACCGTGTCGCCTTCAGAGATGAAGAGGTGGAGTTAACAGGGCAGGCACAGGAAGTCTGTACCTGTTCATGGCAAAAATTACAGTGGAGGGTTAAGAACTCTTAATCATAAAGAGAACTGACCATCTCTGCATCTCCTCTCAAGTTTCTTTGGACACACTCAGGAACGGGAAAAGCTGGTACAGGTACAGTGGAGCTGCTGATAACAGTGGTTTAGCCAATCTGTGCAGGAAGAGTCTGGATGTCAAAGAAACCAAGCAGTGGATTTCAAGTCTTCTGATCATATGTTACCTCAGCCAAAGCACCTTCGGACCCCTGAAGACTTTACATGTGCCCCTGTAATCCCCCAGGAAGAACTAAATCATTGCATGGGGTTTAGGGGTTAAAAGGAGGAAAGCTGGATTAACCAGAGCTGTCATTTTATAATCTACAAATATAAAAAAAATGTATGTATAATGTTGCATGTTTTAGGTGAAAGGTTTAGGAGGCCAAAGTGGCCACTGGGGCCAAGGTACCAACATGGCGTCCTGGCCAAGTGGACTTGGACTGTCCTGCCATGGGACTCCCAGGTTGAAGCACACACATGGCAAGGAGGACAGGGTGTGGGGACTGTCTCAAGGGTGGTGATGGCAAACAGGACTCTCCAGCTGATAACAGGGAGAGGCGTGGTTTGCTTTAATAGAATTCCATGGACCAGAACTTGGGCTGCAGGTGCTGGTCAGCTGTAGGGCTCCGGGGTATATGGGGCTGCAGCTGTGACAGATGCAGAGCAGGCAAGGAGCTTGTTTGTGCCTGGTAGCTCTGGACCCTTTTACTGTGGGAGGAGCCTGAGTCACAGTGACACGGTGCTGGCGCCCCATGAGTCACACAGGTGAGTGTCACCCTGAGCATCTGGTGACCACACTGCAGGGCTGGCTTCTCTGATGCCTCCTGGACTCTGAAGAGATCGTCACTGCAGCTTATTTGGTAGTGTTCATGCATTACGGGTTTTGAAAAAGTATTATGAGACCACTGAAGACATTTGTCTTCTGTAAAAACAACCCGATTTCTCAACCTTCCTTCATCTTGTTTTTTCTGAGGGTGGTGGTGGTGAGGATAGCTTTTGTTTTATTTTTAGAAGTGTTATTAGTACATGCTTGCAATACATAATGGAGTTAGCACGTGTACGTCTCACAGTTCAGTCCTTCCTCTTTTCTTCTCCCCACTCTCTCCTTTCTCTATGCCTGGCCCTCCTCCCAGTCCTACTGGAATCAGTTTCCATGCCACAAGGTCAGCACTGGATTAGTGCTGTCTCACAGTGTTGATTTCTTGGTCATTATGTATTAGTTTTGCTTTCTTATTATTAGTTCACTAATAGGGACTGAGTCCTAATTTACTTTTATCTAGACACACACACACCTTAGAACCCTGTTGAACTCCTGGACTTTGTGTTTATACCTAATGCTCACATGAAATGCTTAATAAAGTGTATATTTAAAACTACAAATTGACCATTGTGTTTCCTTCTTTTCAGAGACGGTGTCAAAAACTTTGTGTCCAACACAGTTGCTCTAAGATCTTACACAAATGTCCCCGACCACACTTTGAGAAATATTGCTCTAAGCGTGCTGGGCTTTGGGTCTGGCATAGTCTGCTGGGAATGTAGAGATCACCTGAGAGACAAGTTAAGCATTGATGGCAAAGTTGCAGACAGACACAGAGGTCCTAACTTGAGTGGGTCTGGGATGGGCCGAATCCGTGCAGTGACACAATGCCGATGACCTCGCCTGGTGGTTGAGAGCCTGAAGCACGAACTGCACTAAGTGCCTGGCATCTAGAACCTTACAAACAGGTAGAATCCATGGTAAATACCACACACATCCCTTCTTTCTACTGGCAAATAAGGATACAAAATTCCCCCACAAATGCAATGTCTTTTCACAATGACACATTTCTAGGAACAGGTAGCAGACAAATATGACTGAAGTTTAAATGTCGCGTGGTCTCTCTTATATGACAAACATAATATAAATAAAGAGCAGAATAAAGGGGAGATGATAAAAAGTGGAGAGGCAGACTTTTTGGAGACTCGAAGGGGAAGTGGAGGAGAAGCTGAGAGGAGAAGCTGAGGGGGGAAGCGGAGCAGAAGTGATCAAGACTCAATGCGTACGTGTTCCAATCCGCAAGGTGAAAGTGATGATTCTATACTGCAAACAGGTACTAATTAAAATAAATAAAAAGTAAATATGCATGAATGTAGAACTTGGTATAACCATCTTATTCGTAAAGCTCTCATAAATTGCTAAAATTATAAAACAAAAACAAATGTTCGAATTAGAGACACCTTACAAAATCAGTGCAGCACAGGCTCCTGTCACAGGACCGAGTGTGGCCACCACTGCCACCCAGGATTTCCCTCCTTTTTGTGCATGAAAACACGAGCTACTAAGCAGCCTTTATTCTCCCCACCTACTTTTGTAGATTAAGCTCCCCATGGTTAGTTTCTCCTCAAATAAAAACAGATCTGCCCCTTCCTGCCTTGTGTGGTGGGTTACCTGGCTTCACCCTGCCCCATTGTTCTCTGCACAATAGAGATTAATGTTTGGGGAGCTCAAATCAATAAAGTTAAAACTCTTTACAATGATGTCTGGCCCATGGTAAATGCTCAGTTATTGTTATTATAATTATACATACAATTACAAAGAAAAACAGTAACAGAAAGACAACTTCAGTTTTCAAGTGGTTCTGAGGTGATTGTACTAGCTGTCTAAAATCTAATCTTATGGCATGTACAAGAAAATAAGATTAGCCAAGTGTGGTAGTTCACGCCTGTAATCCCAGCACACAGGAGGCTGAGGCAGGAGGATCCTTGCGAGTTTGAGACCAGATTAGGCTACAAAGTGAGCACAAGGCCAGTCTGAACTGCATAGAAAGATCCTGTCTCAAAAAAAAAAAAAAAGACAAACAAAAAAAAAAGAAAGAAAATAGATTGTTTTATATTATACGTATGTTTAAACTCTATGGAAGTTAATAAAAATTTTTATAAAGAGCTCTTAAAAGACATGAACAGTTAAAATAATTTAAAATGCTTAGTTCAAAAGTGGGCCAGAAACAAACAACAAACAAACAAAACACGTGGAACAGAAATGATGAAAAATGTAGAAGACTTCAATTAAACTACAAATAATCATAATAAATTAACTGAGCTAAGCAAATGAATTAGACAAGTTACCAAATTGTTAAAAAGCAACACTCTGCAGGCTGGGGATTTAGCTCAGCAGCATAAGCGCCTGCCTTGCAAGCACGCGGTCATGAGTTCGATACCCGGTACCGATTAAAAAAAAAAAAGTTAAAAAAAGCAGCATTCAACTATATACTCTCTACATGAAATAGATTTTAAATATAAAGCCCATGTAGGTTCAAAGTCAAAGAACTGGGAGGACTTAACATGCAAATTAATCAAAAACAGATTGAGAAACTACTTTTAAGTTTTATTCTAGAAATGCTACCTAATATTTTAAAATATGCAATCACGTCATCTATATCTAAATATCTTTAGCTCTATCTCTCTATTAAAGATATCATAGCTGCCTGAGAAAAAAATTAGGGAATAAAATAAAGTTAAAATAACTTTGTACCTTGCCTCCTATATGCTTTAGTTGCCAAATCAAACCCATAGCATTTTAATTTTATTTGAAGGTATATGTTATGACTTTTTATTTCTTAGAAGATGTTTAGAAGAAAATAAAGGAAGTATAATTAATCTGTATAGCCAATTTTTTCAAAAGAGTAAGGCTATAAAAAGTGATTGGGAACATTAGACTTGAAAACTGTGTGGTCCTAGTTAGGCAAAAAGAAGTTTGGATTCTTGTCTCTAATCAGAGACATATTTTACTCTTAAATGACCACAGACTAAAGATATTCATTTAGTGAGAAGAAACTAAAATGGGATCCTGGTTTTCAGAATTTACCAGCAAATGCTAGGCATTAATTAAGAAGCAAACACAAGAAGAAGAAGAAAAAAAGAAAAGCTAAGAAAGGCTATTCAACAAGAGCAACTGAAGGGATGCCAAGGATCTGTTGGTATTTTTCAAAAAACAGAAAGGCAAAAAGCCAAAATCAACAAAAATATCTGTGTGGGAAAGCTGAAACATCTTGTCCCACCATGAAAATCTGGGCCACGTTTCTTTCCTGTAGGAGGAAATGAGAATTCCAACACTAGTGTTAAAACAAAGTAGGTGTAGATGAAGGGAAATGTTTATCAACATGGAGTTCACACCATTGGTTTTAACACAGAGAGAGAAGTCATTTCCACGAGGACAGATGAAGCATGCTTGACAGCACAGAAAATAATGGATCCCATCATTGAAGCTGTCTCTTACTGCTCTGGGCCTTGGTGTCTGCCTCTATGAAATGGGGACAGACCCTAGGATGCTGCTAGGACTGCAGAGACACACAGAGGTGGCCCTGCAGAAAGCTGTATCTATGTTTGGGAACCCTGTAACTTTGGCTTGAGGCCAATGATCTAGGGTCCACAATTCTACCTCCAAGACCTTTTTTGGCATTTGACATTTTATAACCAATTTGACACATTCAGTTAATCATTCACCACATACTGACCACCACATACCCAGTAAAATCACTAATCTGTGGAACAAGACTGGAAGGTGGTATGTCTTAGTTATTTTATTTCATTGCTGAGACAAAATATGCAACACCCAAAGTTAAAAGGAGAAATTTTTTTTTTTTTAGCTTACAATTTGCAGAGGTTTTGGTACATAATGGGTTGGCTCCAAGGCAGGGTGGCACATGGCAGAGGGGCCACATTTCATGGTTGCAGAAGACAGAAAAAGCAACAAGAGCAAAAAGAGGAGACAAGCCTCTTTCTGCCCCGTTATCTTATCCAGGCTGCTGGGATTAGGGAGGTACCGATCCAATCAGTGGACTGATCAGTTGATCACCCATGCTTAATCCCAGCACTCTTAATCCCAGCATTGCACACTCTAGATTCAGCCACCTCTGAAAAGGTCCTGTGACTCCATGGGGCTTTGGGGGACTATCTAGACACAAGCCATAACAATGTCCTCTTAGGTCCTCTTCAGTGTAAGAGCATTAACAAGAAAGTGATTGTCGAAAAAGATGTCTTAAATTAACCTTATCTCTTGTAACTCCAGAGACTTTGAGCTCCTCTAGGCCACATGATTATTTGTTCTGGAGGAAGTCTGGTTAAAGCATAGTGCAAACAGAAATGAAAGCAGGACCTTAGTCCCAGTGGAATGCTGCTAGGAGAGCACGAGATCCTTTGCTAAGATATATCTAAAGGAACGGTAACATCAAGGCCCGACATAGCCAAAGATGGTTCCTGGGACAGTTAAACAATTAAGTTCTCACTCATCTGTACTTTACCCTTCCCATGTCTCACTTCTGCATTTTTGTAAAAAGAAGACTCTAATAAATAGCCAGAAAAAATTGTAATGGAAGCTTTAGTCCTAGAGACTGTGACCCCCTGATCCCATAACTTTGTCTCTTGCTTGTTTTCTTTTCATCTGCCCTACCTCATTTTCAGGACCTGTTTCCTCACTGAAACCAACATTTTGGTGCCTGCACAGGGACCTGAAAACGGAAGTAGTCTTGGAGACCTCAGAAAAGGATTCTAATGCCTAGTGGACCAGAGAAGAGTTGGGCAGGTAAGTAAGACCGGTCTCCGGGGTTTTTGCATCAGGGTAACAATGGGAAATTCTCCATCTCAACGAAAATATGTTCATGTTTTAAAAATGTTGTTGAAGAGTTCGGGGGTTAAAGAGAAACCACAATCTTTCACCAAATTGTTTGCCTTAATAAGAAAACATTGCTATTGGTTTGAATCCAAGGAACATGATGTTTTAAACTTAAAACAATGGAGATTGGTTATGAAAGCTTCGAAACATGCTTATCAACAAAGCAGTTCTGTTCCTTTACATGTTTGGTCTTTGTGTAATTTGATAACTTTGGCTTTAGAACCCAGCAGTCTGAATCAGAGCAAGAGATTTTGCCAGACAGGAGAAATGCTAAGGGCAAAGACAATTCCGATTCTCAATCAGTTGACAGTTTACCTGAGGAGACTTTAATGCTTTGGGGTTGGGGACTGATGACAGATGAAGGGAATTATGGACCTTTTGGAAATCTTTCCAGTGATGGGAAGAGTATCTGGGTAAAGAGAGCTCCTTCAGCTTAGGGACACAAAGGCCCAACCACTCAGTAAATGAAGGGATACACATTCCAGGTAGAAACAGAAAGGGGTGCAGTTTGTGCTGAGGCCTGGCAGAAAGGCGAATGTGCTCAGAGAGATCAAACAGATCAAGCCACATGGCCATTAGCGGGCACAGGAACATGTCTGGGTTAAAGTGCAACAGAGAGCCGGAGGAGGTTTGAGGCAGAGAGGACTATGAGTGACCTGATTTGCATTTTCAAAAGAGCGCTTAGGCCAGTGGAGGTGAACCGATGGTACGCGTGCCAAGGTGGCCTATTTGCATCATTGAGAGCTCTGAAAGGTTCACCATCCCTCATCTGACTGTTGAGGTAGGATTATGGGAGAGACCATGCAAACTAGGGGTGCTGGGTAGCAAGTCCTGGAGAGGGTGATGGGACCAAGTCTATGGTGCAGCGGTGAGAAGGAACCAGCAAGTGAATGAACAGATGCTGGTGTAAGAAGTGCAGAGAAGAAAACAGGCCAGAAGACCATGTTCGTGGTTGGGGTGACTGTTTAGTAGTGTGATTTTTCAAACAAAGGAGACAGCAAGAAAAACAGATTTTGTAGGGAAAAGCCCAGAGTTCTGTTTGGGCCAGATTAAGTATTAATGTTGTTATCAGGCATCAAGTGATGTGCTGGGTCTCAGCACCAGTGGATAGCAGAGCTGAGTCACATTCACGGTGATGCCCAAGGACTTGCAAACCCTGCTACCCGGGGAACAGCAGGGCCCTTCCTATTTCTTCCCTCTGTGGGCTCACTGTTTAGATTTTGCTGTGATTGCGTAAAATACTGTACTCCAAAGTTCTTTCAATAAACTGTCCTTTTTGTGTAATCTAGCTTTTCCACCTGTATTGTTTATCACTTAAAAGACCTTAAATAAATTCTTCTGTTGAACAGTATCATTTCTAAGGTTGTTTCCTGCTTTACTATTATATGAAACTAAGAAGCTATTTTTATCCTGGCACATGGCAGGAACGGCAGCCTGGGGCCCTAGTGACAAGTGTGGCAGACGCTAGTCATGCTGGGGACAATAGCTGCGCTTTGGGGAGCTTGGCTGGGTACAGGCGCCGGGGGCTTCTGCACATGTCACTTTGTCTGCTCCCGACACTAGTTCTGGGTGGAGACAGATGAGAAGATTGAGCCTCAGGCCCTGTGTGACTGTGTGAGGTCACAGAAAGAGTAGATACTAAAATGGAACTTCAAACACCAGTGGCTCAGTAGACTACTGCGTAGCACTGTCGCGAGCTGGCATGTCCTGACATGACAGGGGTTCCCAGGGAATCTAGGCAGGTGGGGGTGGAACAGGAATTGCAGCTACCCACTCTTAGAGTCACCACATGCTGGCCAGGACATGACTGGTCAAGCAGAGCTGTGTGTGAAATGCACAGCATTTGAAACTCTCTATCTGTTCCAACTCGGGCCTGTGCTCCTTAGGAGCTCCCAGCAGAGCAGAGACAGTAAGGTGCATGCTCAGCCCAGCCTTGGGTGGGAAGCAGTTGTTGTAGTCCTGTGATTAGGAGGACCTGACAGACCCCAGGCAGTGTGACATTTTATAAATAAGAATCTAGGACCTTCTAAGATGACATGCCTGATGAGTAGAATTAACATCTAAAGGCCTGGGTTCCTGCATCCACATCAAAACCAACAACTTCCAATCTCAATATGGTGCTACTTCCGGTCTCACTTACACTCAAGTCTTGGACCGTTGCTAGTGGGATGTATCACTAACTCCCTGTTATTAATTTTTGTCCTTCTTAATTTTCTTTTATTGAGGTAGAATTCACATACGTAAAACACACAACTCACTGATTTTTGATATCACAATGTGACCAGGAGCAGTGTGACCATTGCCCACCCACTCCACACAGGAAACATCCTCTAAACCTCTGAGGTCTCTTCCCAGTCTCTTCCCACCTACCTCCCCCAAAGCCTGTGGGATCACTATTCTGACTTTTATCACCAAAGACCTGTTTTGTCTATTCCCAAACTTTGTGTAAGTAGAAAATAAAGGTTGTAAAACCCTGTCTTCTCTTCCTCTATCTTCTAAGCGTGACAGTGTTACATGGTGTGATGGACCCAAACTCACTTGCCCATTGTTCTCTTGGTAGGAACAATGGAAGATTTTCCACTTTGATGCCATTATGAGTAGGTCATCTTCTGGTGGGAGAATGGGCTCATTTATGTTGAGAATAGACATGTACTGAGTTCTGGAAGGCTCCAGGCACGGCTCTCCACGTTGTTTGTAATAACTTCATCAGAATCCCAGTTGTTCCACATTCTTGCCAACCCTTGGCACCAGGGGCCTCTTTGCCTTTAGCCACCCTGTGGGCTGTGTAATGGTATCTCAGTGTGGTTGTCTGCATTTCTCTGATAACTGCTTTTGCCATTTTGATGTTGTCTTTTTGTGAAATGTCTGTTCAAGTGTTTGGCTTGTTTTAATGGGCTGTTTGCTATTACTTATGTTTATGATTTCTTCATACATCCTGGAAATGCATACTTTGTTAGACTTGTATATAGTGAAGATATCCTTCCAGCCTGAGGCCTTCTTTTTTGTTTCAAGTGGCACCTTTTGATGAACAGAATTCTTAATAATTAATAAGATCCAATTTATTGTCGTTATTTCTGCGTCTTGGTTAGGAAAACGTTCCCTCATTCAAATTTTGCCTCTTTAAACTCAGGAAGCTCAGAGCCATTGAGAAGTTGTCTGTTGTGTAGCGGGTTGGAAAGAGGCTGATAATGAAGGGTTTTCAGATATGGGACAGAAAAGAGGTTGAGAAGTCAGACAAGCAACCACTAAACACATCAGGCTTTATCAAGCCCGGTGTGGATACTGTCCCCACACCCTTAGGGACATCAGCAGCATTTCCTTTCCAGGTTTGGCATAGGGGCCCCCGCACAGCGATACACAGTTGTAAAGTGTGTAAATAATCTGTGTCTTCCTCAGAGTGGAGTGGACTGCAAATGAAGCCAGCAGAACCAGAGTTTGTGCTGGTTGTGTACATCTAGGGCACCACTACACAGTTGCTAGTCCCCACTGGTCCCTAGTCCCATCACTGTGGTAAGGTCCTTGTCTGACTTCTCTGCAGCCAGAGACATCCCAAGAAGTCCCTCGGTATTTATGCATGCATGGCCTCAAAGGGCGAGCATAGTCGGCAGCCTTGATCATTGGTGGCCGGGAGGTCAGTGAATAGCTTGTCCCCCGTTTTCCCTGACCAGAGGTTCTATACTGCACCCCTATAGCTCCTCAGGGCACCTGTCGAGTCCACAGCTAGCTCTGCAGTGAGATCTGCTCCATTTCCTGTTCTCTGTGGTATCTCCTGCTTCCCAGTGTCCCTGAACATCGTCCCATTCCTCCTTCCTGGTTTCCAACACCAGGTGCCACCCACACTTCCGCTTTTGTCTCAGGCTGACAAGAGTGAGATTCTGCTTGCTTGATTTGGCTTCATCAGATTTCAACTGTCAGTCAATTTTACGCTTTTACAACTTCAGAAGGAAACTCTGACCTTTTACTGGGAAAGTATTATTATGAATTAAATTCAACCAATCAGCTACACACATTGCTTGTGGGGGTAATTTATTCCAGAATCAATGTGAGTCTGTTAGCCACAGTGCTCAAATAGATTTCTCCATAGACAGCTGCTGGAGAGGGGCCAAGACCAGGATCAACATCTGTGTGGGTTCTGGAGATAATCGAAGCACTAAAGTGACTTAAACCAATTTAGTACCTGAGGCACTTCAGAGAAGTGGACCCTCCTGAAATGTAGACACTACCTCACGGCCACGTATCGCCTGCTTTCACCTGGAAGCTTGGGTCATGATCCCGGGTCTGGATGCCTGGCCCAGGCCGTGAAACTGAGGTCTGGAGGGAACCCGGAGGGCACTTCCAGAAGCAGTGAAAGTCTGTCCTAAGAGGTGGTAGGGCCTGTTTGCAAGTCCAAAGAGCAAAACCATGGAGTTTATCAACAGCGTGTTCCACTGAGATTGTCTTCTCTCTGCCTGCATGGAGCGCTGTTCCCAGGAACCCCAGCCCATGTCAGTGGTGGAGAAATAGGGGACACATGCACAGTTCTTAAACACTGGCCTTCCTCAATGTCCCCAAGTCCCTGCAGGCCCTGCAGGGAGCTGCACTGCTCTGCTCCAGCATTATCATCTCGAGCACCTCAGATCTTCTGAAGGCTACGAGACAGTGTAGAAAAGGGCAGGGAGAGGTGAGAGCCAGCACAGGAGGAGGGTAACATTTACTCAGTGTTTGGAGAGCTGGCTCTCCATGCACAGGGCCTCTTGATCCTGCTGTATTTTGGTGGCTCTCACATTTTCCAACTCTGGTGGACATGAGTCTTCTCACTAGAGTATGAACTCTGTTTCTGAATTCTAAGGCCTTCAGCCTGAGGCTCGCTTGCTATGGGAATTCAGGTAGTGAATCTGGAAGGCTTCAGTCTTTGCCCAAATGCCATGTTCTCCATAAACTCCACCATGGCCACTGCACTGAAAATTCTGCCTTGCATCCCTCCTCCTAATCCCTGGTCCTGTCCTACTTTTTCTTTTTCTTTTTAGCACACATATCACTTGGAACATTTAATTTCATCATTTTGCTTATGCTTTTCTCCTCCCACTGGATGTTCCATGGAAAGCATTTCTGGTTGTTTTCTGTGCTGATGTCCCTGGTATCTAGGGCAGGACTTGGAACACAGGGGACACTCAGTACTGACTGGAAAAAGGCTTCCGCCTCCATATCTACTCAGAGGTGGCCTGTGCCCACCTTGGGGTTCCAAATCCCCATTTATAGGAGTACTTCTTTATTTACTTATTAATTATTTTGCACTCTGTTGAGTGCTGAGGAATAATCACAGAGAAGACGGTGTCCCCACCTTTGCAGAGCTCAGTGTTAGCAAAGGAGCTATGAACACAGGTGACTGTGACACTGGGAGGGGAGTAAAACATGAGTGACAAATACAGATGGCACAGAAGAGACTACATGCACCCCAATCTCAGCCACAACTTGGGTGGAGATCAGAGCAGGAAGAGCCGAGGCATCAGGGCTGGATGGACACTGGCAGAGGCACGCGTGTGTGCATGTGTGTGTAATCACAGTGGCGTGGAGATACCAGGGTTCCTAGGGGTGTTCCCTGGTGCCCTTCACCTATGGAATTGAGTGTGTTCCCTGTGCTCTTCCGCTGCACCCACCGGGGGCTTAAAAATAAACAGAACAGGCGGGCTTTTGCTTCCCTGGAACTTGCCTTCCAGCAAAGGGAAGCATAATGAAATCAGGAGGGAACAGGACACTAGAAATAAACAAAGGCTTCAGGTGCAAACAGAAAGGGAGGAGGGGCCACAGGCGCCACAGGGCCAGGCTCGGGGCCATCTCCTAACACCCCTTAGGGAGGAAAATCTCCTAGCCCAGGCTTTCCAGGCTGTGTAAAGCCAGCAGGAGGGAGAAGAGAAACCTTCTTGCATTGCAGTGGTTGCAGCATTAATTACACTTTCAGTTAACTCCTGTGAAAGCCCCCAGCACACAAAGAAAAGACCCTCAGCAATGAGCATGAGACCCAGATGCTGTGACCAGGTACAGGCTCAGAGCCAGGCCCCCGGCTTTGGGTGCCCACTGGCGCTACCTAGTTGGCTGCATGGGCACAGAGCTCCCGTCCCAACTGTGGGGCAGGGGTGGTGATAACAGTTCTTGCTCTACAGGGAAGTGTGGAGATGCCTTGGGAGTATACAGAAAGAACCTGTTCACACAGGCAGGACAGGGAGCAAACTAGCCAGGCGTGGGGACATGCCTAGAAGCCTAGTACCCTCAGAGACTGAGGCAGAATTACTGCCAGCCCAGCCTGCAACTTACTTATCGAGACTCTGCCCTCAAAATAAAAAATAAAAAAGGAGTGGGGATATAGCTCAGAGGAGGACACATAGGACCACGAGAAACACCCAAGCAGGTTGGGAGGAGGGAACTGGCAGTGTTGTCACATGAACCAGCAAGCTGGACATATGTCACATTTCATCTGGACAAGATCTGGGAGAAGGGTGAAGGCCAAATTTCTGTCTTTAAAGAGCAGAAGCATTTTTAGGCAAAGAAACATCAGACTTGATCTGTCTCCTTACAGAGCGTAGTATTATTAGGATGAGTGGTGTTGAAGTTATGGGCTTTTAGGGGGGAAAAAATGGAATGATCATGAAAATAATGTCAACAAGAGAGAGGGCCCTGTCTCCGGAGCAATCAGTCCCAGGGTAGGCTAGAAGGCTGGAGGGGAGATGGCTAGAGCAAGTCAGAGGCCCCTCATGGTCTCCAAAGCTCTTTCCAACTCTGAAAGCCTCAAGGGTAGGCACAAGGTCACAGGAAGCTGGGAGGCTCCAAAACTATGAACAACTTAACACTGATCGGGGGAAGCCTGCTGGGCATCAGTCGTCTTGAGAACTGAGCTCAGGAGGTGCTGAAGATGTCACGAAGACTGCCCGAGGCAGGCTGCTTCCTCCCAGGCTGTCGGCAGGCGGTCGGTGTTGCCCTCACTGTTGTTCACAGCTGGGCAGAGGGAGGCTGGGCAGCTCGGGCCTTGCCATCATCCTGCTACCACGCACAGACCTGGAATCAGAACCTTTGGACCTCTAGCTCAGCATGTTTTCCTGTTTGCCCTGCACAATTTCCATGTAGGATTAAGACAAAGGGATAAAAGTCGAGATGTGGTTTTTTGAAGAATTGTAGCAGCCTCTAGACTCACTTCCTTTCTCCTGCCGGGGCTCCTGGGGCACCATCGTCTTCCTAAGTGATAAATGATGGCTCTTAGCACCCAAGGATGGCCCCAGTTCACAGAAAATTCATTGCAAAGGATTGGACTGGACTCAAGGTCATGCGCAGCCTGATCTCCTTCCTCTGCAGCCTCGCCACGCCCTGATTTGTGTGGGCAGGCCGGGCATGGACAGGCGGGGTGGCAGGACTGGAGGGTGCTTTGTTGGAAAGGGCAGGTCCAGCTGGGGCTCTGCAAAGAGTAATACTGGCTCTATCTATCTTTCAAGAGAAGCTGGATGTAGATTTTAAAGTAAAAATTTGCCTAACGTTTGTTTACAGGCTAGCAAGAAATTCAATTTATTAAAGTAATGCTGTACAGTCAAGTAAAACCCACCGATGGGTCAGCTCGCCGGCAGCCATTTTGAAACTTCTGGTCCAAAATATTCCTTTCAGAGGAGGCTGCCACCAGGCGTGACACATGCTTGTCATTCCAGCACTTGAGGCAAGAAAAGTTTGAGCCCAGTCACAAGTTTGGGCAGATTAGTGACTTAGTGTGATCTTGTCTCAGAATGAAAAATAAAAAGACACTAGGGATGTAGCTCAGACTGAAGTTTCTGGGTTCAATCCTTGGTAAGGAAAAAAAGAAGAGAAAGAAAGAAAAGAAAAGGAAAAAAAAGAAAGAAAAGAAAAGAAAAAGGAAACGCAGGGCCCCATGTTACCCACTGTGCACCTTCTTCATGGTGCATACCGTATACTCCTCAACTCTCTTAGACCATGCAACATTGAGGCAGAGGTTCCCCCTCTTGGCGGGGGGCGGGGGCGGGGGCAAGTGCACCACTCACTAGATTCTTACGAATTTTGACTTAGAACACAAAACCAGAAGAGGTTTGGTTCTGCTTCAGTGCAGGGACTCGGGGATAAAGATGGCAGTGACAGTAACAGCCTGTAATAATCATGCAGGTGGATCAAGCCAGAGGTCTAGGCAGAGCTCAGAGAGTCAGCGCGCATCAAACAGATGTTTCAAGCTGACAGCTCCAAGTACCCTTTCTGTGTGACTCCCACGCCCCAGAGAGAATCCTGAGCCTGGACACAACAGGGAGTCATGGTTCTGTGCTTGGATTTTTCCAACATAAACTGGAAAGTAGGGCTGGAGGAGAAGCATGTCCCATCCTCTCTCCACACCCCATGGAGGATCTTGCTTCCTAATATTTACAAAAAAAGAATAAAGACTCCCTTATATTTTCTCCACAGAATTCTCTGAGTTAACCTAACCCCAGATGACTACTGGCTTATCCCTCCTGGCAAATAAATGACTGCTTTGAGTAGGGTTTTGATTTTTGGCAGTGATGCCCCAAGAGCAGCAGCAGATAACAGCACTGGTGATGGCACAAGAGAATTTGTCTAGGAATTATCATTTTCTGAAGCCTGGAATGACTTGGTGGATTTGATATTGTTTCTTTACAAACTGAATGATGCCTGAGGTGGGAATGTTGCTCAGAGGCTGTGTAGATTTCAGAAAAACGCCATCATGCTATGGATGACACTAACTTTGAATCCTTAATATACGAGAACTACTCTGTCTTCAGCAGAGCTAAATGCCATTAACAGATCAGTAAAATTTAAGAGCTGAATGTTTAGGACTGAAAGGAGCCATTGTGCTCTGTGCTTTGAGTGCATTTTTATTCCAGTTATGACACTGTAAAGAGTAGGATTCATGTATTCACTTTACAGAGAAAATCGTGACTTGGGTATAGAACATTTCCCAGGACTGCAAAGCTAGTACCTCCTAGGGCTAGGGTCCACCTGGGCTGGCCCAGCTCTACCCTGTCCCCTGGTGGGACTGCCCACTGGTCATCTAGACAGCTTTCAGAGCACTGGGCCACCAGCAACTCAACTGCTTGCCCCAAGTGAGCGGCCTGAAGACCACTCCCAGTGCTCTGTCTCCTGGTTCGGTTCTCCCATCTCCCAGGGCCCCCAGCAGGGTCACAGCTCTAGTCTTTCATGAAGATTGGTTAAGGTTGATGGTGATTTAATCCCCGCAGGACCAGAAAGCTGCTGGTTTCTACATAATCCAAACCCTGTGCCATGGTTCAAAGGGTCTGAATGATACTTAGGATTGGTAAGAAAAGGTCTCATTGTCCATTAATAAAAACCAATCTGCAAACAGCAGAACTCCCCAAGGGGCAATGGGTACAAAAAGTGGGATGCCCAGTAGGCACGGAGGGACAGTGAGTCTTGGAAGTGGGATTGGAGGCAGCTTTCGGGATTCTCATCCCATCAGCCAGCCCAGAGGGAAATAGACTGCAGGGTACCTGCTTCCTACCATGCCTTCTAAACTCCTGACCAAAGGGTACCACCTGCATGAAATCCTGCCCAGTGTGTCCTCCAGTTGTGTGGCCAAGGATGCAGAATTCCCTCTGGACTGCCATTAGCATTGTGAATCCTGGAACTCAACTTGTCATCCATTCAAAGGATATATTTGTCACCTGCCATAGAGTTGTCCCTCATCACCTCTGAGTATTCACCTTTCTCTTTTATGATTTTTATCAAAGGCCCCAGGAACAAGGTGATATTCTCTGCCTCTGCAGATGGGTCCATTGCCCACATCTTGTCTGGAAAAATCTGGAGGGAAGTGACAGGTGGGACGTGTGGGGCTGGCCCTTCTAGAGGGACTCATCTGTCCTCCACCTGCTGCCTCGTGTGACCCCTGCTCTGCACCTGCTCCATGCTGGAGCTTCTCAGAGAGCACAGTCTCAGGAATGACACTGCCACTTCCTGTGAGTGTGCGGATTTGCTCTTGGGAGGAGCTGGGAGCACCCTAGATCAAACATTTGTTATGGCTGAATTTCTCCATGTCATCAGCAGTGTGAGGGGCCTCAGAGGGACAGTTGGGCAGGGGACGTCTATCTGTGGTCACAAGTCTGTCTGCCTGCCATGGGAATGGTTCAGAGTCCTGGTCCTAGAAGAGGATCAGCATGTGCATGTGTGTGTCCAGTGGAACACGCTGCCCAGGTGTCTCACTGAGGCACCCTGAACACTGCTGCCCCTGAAACTCTGTTGGATGAGACCTGATCACATTCCATGGCTGTTTTTCTACTTCAGCATCTCTCTCTAAAGAGAACAGACAAAGGAAATGGGAGAAGGTAGGCGTCATAACTGCCAAGCCTCATCCTATCAGACTGGGACACTGCTGCCACTTGCTCTCCGCGCTGGTGGCAGCCACAGTTCACAAAGCCACCACCAAGGACCTCAGTCAGACATAGCAGGCAGACTACTCTGCTGGAAATGCCTCCCAGTCCCACCGGGTGGGAGCAGAGGGCCTGTCCCCTTCCTACTATGATCCAACTCTTTATATCCATGCCCACATGAAACCTACTTCCCCAGTGTCCCCTCTCTGGCTTTTCTGAACAGGTGAGGATTCCTCCTTTCCTAGACACTCTCTCTCATCCTGTGTCTCCTTTGCCCACTGAATGTCTACAGAAACCACAGAGCCACAGCTCTGGAATTATTCCGTTAGGGAGCGCTCCCTTCTTGCCTCACCCGAGACTCCTCCTTGCAGGGGTCCGTGAGCCCTGGGCTTCCTCACACCACGTGACATTTTCTAACCATTCTTCCACCAGCCTAGGGACCCCTTACCCAGAGCAGGAGCTGCACTGCTCACTCCACTGTATCTCTGGGGTCACTGCCTGTTGTACACCACATGGTCTTGGGTACCTGTAAATGCTAACGCCTCACATACAGGCACTGTTAACAGCAGCTCCACTTACTAATCACCAGCATCCCAAGAACCCTTCACTGAAGTTGCATTTTCTCTTAACACACAGGCAAGTCATAAGTAAGAGGAATGTTGTCTCCTGGTCTCCAGAGACCAAGCTGTTTTCCACCATACCATAATGACAAATTGCAATTAAGAAGTTAAAACAAACAAATGTGACTCTATTGATCTGGGACATGATTTGGGAACTCTTTTATCCAGGGAAGAAGAGAACTTTCTAATGGCAATGGAGAGAAGTCACCAGGAAGTGGTAAAGTGGTAAAAGCCTTCTTATACTACACAGATGTTCATCGTTGATACTAACATGTGGAGTTATTTAAATATAGAGTGTTATTTTGCTGAGCACAATAAATTCAATACCCCCTACAAAGTGAGATATAAAATAGACACCACTTCCCTTCATCGATAATTCATGTGCATGCATTGCTTATTCATTCAGCCAATGAGTAGGGCTCTAGGTTTAATCTTTCTTTTGAAGCATCTCAGCATTGTTTACTAGTGTTATAATACAAGTTGATGAACATTCAAAGAGAGGTATGCATGGCAGAATATAGAATTTTTTAGGACAAGGTGGGTGGTAAGGGAAAGAGAAATTGCACTCAGTTTGGGTAATTATTCTTTAGCTGCCTCCACTGTTTTAAAGTAGAAGTGGGAACTGAAGGTCAATAGTGAAAGTATTTCAATGATGCCTTAGTCTATCTTGATTCCATCTAAAATTCGTGCTCAGAGAAAGGTGCTCAGACCTTCTTGGAAGGTTCCAAACTTGGCCTCTCTTTCCCATATGGGTGTTTTGCCTTGAAATCACACCACTCCCTGGATTGGTAGGAAAGCTGACCTTGATCTGAGGTTTTCAGCCAGCCCTGTCTTTCTAGGGCAGTGATGGTGAACCTTTTAGAGACCCACTTATTTATCACAAAGTACCAACAGTGCAATTAAACATGAATATTGAGATTTTAGTTTAGATAAAAACAACTCATGCTACTTGCGATGTCGTGGCAGGTGAGCCTCTGTGTCGGTGCAATGACACGTATCACATAGGTTCACCGTCAGGGCTCTAGGAACTGAACTGGAGCTTAAGGCTCATGGGTTAACACACGCTTTCTCCATGTTACTGCCTAATGGCCGATTGGGGAACAGTGTGGACAGAGAAAAGTCCCTGCCCTCCTGAAGCTGGCATTCTACTTGGCAGATGGACAGCAGACCGCAACAGAAAATGTACCATCCTGTAGCTGCTGGGGGACAGGGCTGGGTCAGCACAGAGGTTGCTTGGGTGGGCAGGGAGAAAGTGGTCTGAGCCCGAGAGGAAGATAGCAATGTGAGCAGAGGAGATCAGCAAGGGTTGGGTAAAGTCTGATGAACTCTGAAGACCATGGAAAGGACTGGGTTTTATTCTCATGGGGTGGGAGCCACCACGTGTCTGGTTCCAACTCTCCACCAATGGGTACCTCTCCTGGACCTCCTCTTCTCATGCTGCACTGAGCCTGCAAAATATGGATGCTCCCCACCCACCAAGATCCTCCCATTCTGCTGCCTTCTGCACAGCAGGGTGGGGCTGTAAGCAGAGCTGTGGTTCCTTTCTGTTGAGTCTAGGGCTCCTCTCTCCACCCTCTGTGACCGAGAGCATCCTGAGGTCAAGGCACTGCTGCCCCTGGTAGAAGAACAGGTGACCGCTGTAGCAGGAAGTCTGCTCCAATGAGGAACATGAAGGAAAAAGCCAAACTCCACGTAAGACATTCACATTCCTCAATGGTGACACGACGACAATGATAGATGACATCATTGCGCTCCATATTCTGGGTGGGATAGCAGGTTTTAAGTAGTACTCACGTGCACTTAAACTTTTCTGCCAACCTTGGAGGCTGGCATGGTTCCATTCATGATGTTTCAGTTGGGGAAACTGAGGCACAGGGAAGTCAGGCTCTTTGCTTAATGTCACACCATCTGATAAGTGGCCTGGTAGTGACCTTGTGCCAGGATGTCTGACCCCAGAGCCTGGGCTCACTTCCATCTCACATGCCCCATGTCAGCAGAGGAGCCCTGCAGATGTAAATAGCGCTGTCCTTTGTGGGAAATGGATCCCACTGGAGTAAAGGCCAGCACCGCACCAGCTTTTCACCAACACACTCTTCATCTCTCCAGGACCTTAGGCCTTGACCATGGAAGGCACTAATACATATTTGATGAATGAATGAACGAATGAATGGATGGATAAATAAAAGTGCTTTGTGTAGGGTCCAGCAAATAGCAATTGATTGCTGCTATTATTAAGTTTGTTCATTGCTTATGCATCCTGTTCTAGGAAAGGTGGCCTGAGATGACTTTCTTGGTCAATACTGAAAGATACAGGGACGTCACCGAAGAGGAAATCGATCCTCTTAGCTGCACTATGGGTACCAACAAGGATAGTACGTTAGGAGATCTTGCTTTGTGTCCAACTTTCCCCCTTCTGAGTTTTTCAATCTTGTTTACCTTGCAGATTTCCTGGGGAAAAGCAGAGTTCTGTACATTTGGACAGCAACATCCAAAGCAAAATATCATTCATCATGTTTTTCTGTCGCTGTATTGCAATCTTCCCAGTCCACCCCCCACAGAGCCGCTTGGAGTTGCTGGGAGACACAAACAGGGACAGGGACAGAAGCTGTCCAGCCAGGTGTGATGGGCTTCTGCTGAGCCCTAGCGGGCCTTCCTGCGTCCAGACACCACAACTAGATTTGGAAAGAGATTCTAAGACAGAACCCGAAACAGGGCCTCTGCCCACCATCATCACAATGACCTTTTGAGAACCATGAAAATGATCTCAATTACTGACTTGCAGAAAAGTAGCAGCACGTAAGAAACATAAGACTACAGCAGATCTTGGATTATAAACTAAATATTAGAAATGAATGTAATGCCTTTACTCCAAGGTTCACCTTCCAAAATTTAATTAATGACTTATTGATTAAGCCCTAGGGGTATTTCAGTAGTAAAAAGAACAGTTTAAGTCCCATTTTTCCAATGAATAGCTATGTGATCTTGTATAAAAAAGCCTAACTTCTCTGAATATCAGGAACTTGTTTTCAATGAGAAGATAAAGAAATGTCTCAGGTTATTTAGAGTATTGCATGGTCTACTTTGTGTGTGCCACATGCCTGGTACCTAAAGTGTTTGTGAATGAGAAGGTCCGGCTAGAAACCTTCTTTGATCCTCTGGCATGGTTAACAATATGCAGAGGTTAGCAGGGAGTGCTGGTACATGCCTATAGTCTCAGCACTCAGGAGGCTGAGGCAGGAGGATCAGAAGTTCAAGACCAGCCTTGGCTACAGAGGAAGTTCAAAGCCAGCTTGGACTAGGTCTCAAAAAGCCGGACAAACAACCAAACAAAAACCATATGGTCCCTAACAACTGATTAGATAGGTCAGTGCAGAACCATGAGAACATTTACAAAAAAACATGGTTAAAAAGATAAAAAACATACAGTGTGATCCACATACGTAAGTATACATTTGCATGTCATCCAAACACACATGCATACATATTGTTATGAAAGTCCATATATTGAATATTCTCTAGGGAAAGTCTAACTTGGTAGCTATTTTAATTCTCTAATGATGTTAAACTCTTCATTCTAGATGGGGCATGGACAAGGCATAACTTTGGACCTGCCTGAAATCCCCATTTGAAATTATCACTCAGAGCAGATGATGGAGTCAGCTTTTTTTTAGAGCTGAGAAGGGACACAGTCCCTCAGCATAAAGACATGTGTCCCTTTTCATAAAGAAATGTCAGGCCAGGTGTGGCTTAGCAAGTTTATGACTCCCTAGGAGAACTGGGCTACTCACTGAAATGCCTATTAAGTTTACAGCCTACACACAAAGGATAATGAATGTTTCAGGTGTCATTTTTCTTTTTATGTGTCAATTTGAAGCCTCATCAGTAAATACAAAGACAGGCCATTATCCATTCCTGATAGTTGTACTCCAACAGAATCGCTAGGAAACCGCTGGCACTTTCTGAGTTTCACATGAAAATCTATTTCTTTTGGAAACCAATTTTAATGAAGATGCCATGCTTTGTTTTTTAATAAAGCTGGTATTTAGGAGGGGTAGGAACCATCAGTGGCTAAATGGCTCTTTTCCACTGAACACTGTCATTAGGTGAATCTGGTCTGCCTTGTCTTTCCTTGCCTGACAGGTGGCTGGGAAATCCACCTGATTACGCCCTCTGGGAGCACCTGTCAGCAGCCTAAAATCATTTCTTCCTGCTCTGTGAAAGACATTTGCACCTTTCTTCAGAGATGATAAAATGCTTAGCATTTGCACGCTTGAGAATGTTATGTTTCTTGAAGTATTTTTAGGTTAATTATTAGTAACTCTATGTTTCATGTTAAATCATTTATTTTCAAGCTGGCCTCAATTCTGACCCATGATATTGTGGAAGAAAGAATAAGTTTTTGTTTGGTAGTGGGTCAGAATCTAGTGTACATGACCCTGCCTACTCCCTTCTGGTTTCTAAAAAGTAACCAGATGGGTTACAAGTTATTATTTAACACTAAATTGAATAGGAAGTGGGACATTTGGTCAATTTAACATTTTGGTTACTGGAAGTTGCCTTGCATAAATCCAGTGTTTTTCATTTCTGTATATCGAGTCCTCTGCAGCACAAATGCAGGTAAGTTACTTTGTGGATGCAAAGTTTGAAGATCCTATCAACAGGCCAGAAGTCTCAGTGCCATGAGGTTCCCAGACCACCACCCACCACTGGCAGAACCTTCAAACCAGGGCGCAAAGTTCAGCCAGCTCTCCCGATGCATACCCACTGGCTTCTCTTCCCCAAAGCATCCCAGACCCGGCGCCCACACACTCTCTGGTCATCTGCTCTCCGCATCCTTTTCCCTTGCCACTCTTACCAAACTGCACAAACAGTCTGAAGTTTCCATTGATTCAAATGACACAGAGGTGGCTTTATACCCACAATGTGTGGGTCTTTTTTTAAAACTCACACAACAGCATGACACAGATACACTGTGAGTCAGTTCCTGTGTGGTTGTGTATAAAGAGACACAAAATACACAAAATGTTATTTCTCTCAGCATAATTATGGGATGTCCATAAAGGTTAAGAGATCTTCCCAAGGTTACCTGGACTGGGAGGATGTTAGAAAATGCTCAAAGGAAGAGGACAGAATGTAGGAATCATGAGAGGCCTTAAAGCCTTGACATTTGTGACAGCATGGGTGAGCTTCAAGGACATTCTATTAAGTAAAGTAAGCCAGGCACAGAAGGACAAATACCACATGATCTCACTCACATGTGGAATTTAAGAAAGTTGATCCCATGATGTTAAGAGTGGATTAATGGTTCCTGAGGCTGAGGAGGAAGGACACAAAAAGAAGGGCCAACAGGTCTCATCCTCCTGTCACCTACAGGAGTAGGATCTAACACCCTCTGTACAGATGGGCGATTATCTCGCTTTGCGTATTTCCAAACAGCTGGAGACTTCAGATGCTTATCACAAAGAAATGGTAAGTGTTATTAGCTATGCCAGTCACCCCAATTTGAGCATTACACCAGGCAAATATGAATCAAAACCTCACATGGTACCCTGTCTAGTATATAATCACATGCCAATCAAAAATAAAAACACAGGGGTACCTTAGTTCATACACTTAATTCTTTCCACAATTCTGTGAGGTACTACAATAGATCAAGAGGAAAACCTTTCAGAAAAAGAAATGCCTGAGCTATAGCAACCCCAAAATTCCAAGCATATAAAAATTATTATGTTGAAAACAAACTTCTGTTCATATTTTTTCCTCTGTCATATCATCCAACAGTCTAAATTGTAGCATGTAGTTATTAGGTTAAGTATGATTTTCTGAAAACAAATTATAGCCTTTGTCAGTAATGGCCTCTGCCGGTCCCCAAGTGTAGGTATGAGAGGAACAGGCTTACAGGGCGGCTAGGTTTAGGGAACACCTTGGGTATGATGGGGTCTCTCCAACTGCCACTCCCTCTCTGATCTATCTATGGTCCTGTCATGCATTCAGATCTCTCAATGACATTAGAACAATGTCTTTTAGAAAACTGTCCCTTCCCCTGGGATGGTCACTCAGTTCACACCATGCTCCAGCTTTCTGTACAGCTGTGGTCACCCCCTGACATTCCTGGGGACATTCCTTGATGGCTACTGTCTGCTCCTGAGAGTAGGGGCTCTCCTTGGAGCAGCACTTCACCTGGGAGGCAGGAAGTGCTCCACACAGTGACTGGCTGGATGTACCAGTGGGTTCTGTGCTTCCGGTGGGATGTGCCATGCTTCCTGTCTGTTTTCATGAGCAAATGGCACTCTGTGGGTCCCAAACATGGCAGCCCGTAAAGCTGAGGCTGTGCGCCAGGTCATACACCAGGAGACTTCTAGCCCAGATCAGGTACCCACCCTTTCTCAGAAAGGGAAGTCACCCCTGCAGAGAAGGAGCAGCTTTAGATTCATATGGCCCCTGGACAAGAAAAGGGAGGAGACACTGCTTGACCACCTGCTGTGAGCTCAGAACAGGTAGAGGGGCCAAGGCTAGTGTGAGTTGCTCAGAAAGCATGGGGGGAGAGTCTCAGCACAGCTCAGGAACCAAAACTGCACGCATCAGGCTTAGTTTGGCAGATGTGGATCAAAAGATTTCAACAGCAGAGCTACTCCAGCCATTCCTGGTTGACCATGCCTGTACCCACCTGTGACAAGGAGAGACAGCCAGCTTTGTACAGTGAGCTCTGCCTGAACCCCATTCAGACCAGCTGTGTTGGAAGTGCTGGGCATGGGGCCTGGGCACCATCAATATGTTTAAGAGCTCTCCAGGGTATAGCAAGGTGCAAGCCAGTTTATGAACCACTGGAATCAAGTACAATGTAAATTTCATTACCCATATTTGGATTCCTTTCATGTTTCCAAGGCAAGAAGACTATTTTCAGAAACCTGAGAAGGAAGTGGAAGGAGACCAACCCTGTATGTGTCACACACAGACACCAAGCCCTACTCTCATCAGATACCATTTCCTTTCTGTTAAGGGCTTCAGACTTCTGGATTTTTCTGAGAACTCTTGTACAAAATAGACAGCAAGTTCACAATGCCATCGATGGAATTTCCAAAGAAAGACGAACATGACAGAACTCGTCTGCCTGATTTCCTCTTTAGTACTATGGCTCTGGCAACCTTCCATAAAGTTTAGCAAATAGGAGTCTGAAGGCCCCTATTTCGGCAGGCAAAAACAACTGTCAGGAGACTTGCTAGGTCACCAGGAAGATGAGGACTGGTATCTGCCTCTGCCTGCTTTCAATACCTGGCCATGCTTGTGACTAGTGGCAACTGATGGCTGCTTCCTGGGGTGGCTCTTTTCCTGGGGGGCTCCAAGTAGATAGTGGGGGCTGAGATTAAGCCAGAAAAGCAGACAGATGACCCTATCACATGCCTCCCATTTCACTGACTTCAAATATCAAAGACTTTGAAGAAAGATTCTCATCTGTGAGCAGGAAACTTAGCTGCAGTTCCGATGTTCCAATAAACTAGTGAAAGCCAAGTGCTACCTTCAGAGCACATCTAAAAAGACACCAGTGCTGATGCTGGAGATCACTGACTTTACCAAGTACTGAATATGAGTTGGACTTTGCATTCATTGTTTTAAATGCATGCATTTCTTATGCCTCTTGCTAAACCAGTAAAGTAGGTATTATTATTATTCCTACCTTACAGATGAGAAAACTAAGGCACAGAGGCAAGATAACTTGCCCACAATGATTCAGAGCTATCAGCAAATATACATGTATACACATAACCCATTTGAGTCTTTCCAGAAAACTCCTCTATTTCTAAAGAACATTAGCTGCTATCGTATCAGACCCCAAGCATCTCCTTCCTCACTGACCCATTTCTCCTGGAGGATAAATGAAGTGACTCAGTCCCTTGCAGACAGTACGCCTTCTGTTTTGCTTTATAAAATCTACCCTCTTCAAGTTCAAATACCAGTTTTCCATGAAGTCATCCCAAGTACTCAAATACAACAAGCTTTAACAACTCCATGTCCCTTTAATTCCACCAAATGTTCTGTCATTAAGAAATATCAGCCAAGCGGTTGTTTTAAGTATGTGTCATACAAAAGTATTTTAAAGTCCTTCCTGCAGAAACAATGCCTGGTCCATTGAGGTCTCTAATAAACAGCTCTTTACTATTGTGCCTTGAGCTACAAAGAGTTGTGAACATCTTGTGATGTTTTTTGGAGGAGGCCTAAGCAGAGGAGAACAGTGGAGTCTGGGAGAAAGCTGTGAAGTTTTACTCTCTGTATTGAAGTTTCTGGAAATGTCTCTTCCCCAGTCACCACACAGAACTTGAGGTCAGCTTTATATCAGGCGATTTGTTGACTGTCATCCCTGATGGAGCACAGTCTCTGATTACACATATCAGCTCTGGATACCAACTCAGGCAGTTCCAGGTCTCTCTAATCTGATTTTTTGAACCTTTGTGTGCCATGACAGGTGGTAGACTCTTCCACTGCGCTGGCCTAAGAACTGGTAAATACAGAGACATGTTTAAAATATGTAGGGACCACAAACCGGATGGTCAAATCCATTTTGAAAGATGGCTCAGAACTGCAATTGTGGACAATGCAGTCATGGATTGGGCTTATAATACATAACCACACCTGGGGGGCTGCAGTGTGACCCTGTGCCCCAGACAATGAAGAAGTCAGGGGTGTCCTTAAGCAAGACTAAGGTATGTATGGATGATAAATGGTTATGCAACCTGATTTGTGTTTCCTTCCTCTCACATGACAAACAGCTGTCCTTTTGTGTGCATGCATGTGTGTGTGTGCATGTGCATATAGGTGCGTGCATGCATGGACTATTTAGATAAGCTTCAGCTCATTCTTTTACTCATTGTGAGAAAATAAAAATTCTTATTTTATGGACATGGAATTTTTTTTTTTTTGCCATAATAGACAACCAAGTGAAAAACAAACAAAAAACAAGGTTGCACATCACCAGGCGACAGGAATGACAAAAAAACCACTGCAGACCCTCAGGGAAGACAAGTCAGTGGGATGCTAAGCCTCAGGATGCAAAATTCATTCTCGCCTGAACTTTCCTGATAGAGCGCAGTGCAAGAAAAAATGAGCTGCGTTTTCACCTGACAAAGAAAACGCAGGCAGCTGCTCTCCAACTTCGGTTCCCAGAGGGCTGAAGACAGAATCTGCCATCTGCAGAGCAGCTTTTGTTCCTTGAGAAGCCCGTAACCCAGGATGTTTAAGTGACACACCACAAAGGGAGACTGTCCCCTAGGGAAGGCATCCTGATCGCAGTGGTTAATCTGTACATATTTCTTGGTTAATCATTAACTCCAAACCCCCTAGACGCGAAGGACTGGCAAATCCTCTTTGCTGACAAAGGTACATTCAATAGATCATGAGAATGACTGTACTGGGAAAGAGATGACCAAGAGGGTCACATAGCAGAAAAAACCAGGGAAAACAGGCAGTGTTGATCTCATCTTCAAAAGCAGCAGCTGGCCCCTAACTTATTCTAATTAATACAGCCTTCACCACATGCATTTCTGGTGCTGCCTCTGAGCGGAAAACTATTAACCAAAGTCTTATATCCTTATACATAAAGCCAGGCAGGTCCAGCAACAGCGACCATGAACAGTGAGACCGCATGCAGGTGCGTACCTTCACCTCCTGGTTGGTAAAGACCTCCACGTCCACCACACAGGCGACCAGCGTGGAGACATCACAGTCCATGCTAGGGGCTGGCATCGCCTGCGGAGTTCGCAGTGAAGATCCAGACACCCTGCCCTGGGCGTGGAAGGCAGAGGCTCTGGCGGGCAGGTGGGTGGTGCGGGGCTGGCCCAGAGGCTGCCCTGCTCTGGAGCGTGGGCACCTAGTGCCCACTCCCGCTGCACACAGCCCTCCGTGACTGAGGCGCACAGGGGAGGACCGAGCGGTCCGGCTCGCTCATGGCAATGACATCACCGCTGAGACTGACACAAGCTGAAGCTGGCTTTTTTTTTTTTCTCCTCCCTGCAAGTCTTTTATCTCCAGGCAGCGCGGTGGAGCAAATTGAACATGATTATGTGCTAAATCTGAACTCCAACTAAATCAATGCAGGCAGCGTTAGCGAGGGACTGAGTCATAGCTGTTGTTTCAGCTGGGTGCTTGTGTTTGCAAAAAAAACCAGGGGTTGGTTGGATGTGTCTGACCCCCGAGGGGCTGTTCTGGCAGGACGGGTGAGCACAGTTCTGAAAGGAGCCTCCTGGGGCTCAGGTTTGACAATTTTCTGCCTGGGAGATAGGCAGGAAGTTGGAGTGCTTTGCAAATGACTTGCCTCCTGTTAATTGCTCCGTGCCGCTTGGAGCAGCAGTGCACGTTCTGGGCATCCTAATGCATCCCAGGCACGGGCTGAACAGAAATCCATTCTTGGGGTGACTAAAGAGCTGGTCAACTGTTATTTCAGCAGGCTGGTAAGAGATGATTAGTGCTTGGTAGAAATTCTACTTGAAGCACACAAGTGCAGACCTGGAACTTATAAAAGCATCCTTATAAACACAGGATTTCAGACTGTCTCCAAGGTCATTCAAACCAAAGGCAGTCAGTGGAAAGGAGTTAATGCAAATGCCTTGCCTGGGGACAGATGGCAGAGTCCCTGATGTGGGTCACTGTTAGAGCCTTGAGTGCTTTTTCACCTGAGATGCTGGACATAGTTCTTTGCTTTCTCAGCCTCTTTTTCTTGATTACAAAGCCTTGAAGGGCAGGGCTGTGACTAATTCACCTTATATTTTGAGCTCCTAGCAGAGAGAGACAGGCATGAGAAGATGATATATGTGTAATGACTCAATCAAACAGGAGTAAACTTCTTTCCCAGTGAGAGTGAGCAAGAGGGGAATATCAGATTGATTTTAATTTTGCCCTTGCTTATGCAAGTCCCAGTAGATCTTACTGACATCCTAGCAGGAGCTGTCCCCAGTGGGAACACAGCTGCCTCTCTAGTAGCCACAGGAACATTACGACTTTTTTTTTTTTTTTTTTTTTTTTTGAAGCAGGGTCTTGCTATGCAGCCCAGGCTAGCCTTGAACTCATGGCAATTCTCCTGCCTCAGCTTCCGGAGTGCTGGAATTACAGGTGTGCACCACCACACCCAGCAGGAACGTTATGATTTACAACAGATTAGTACTTCTCCAGCACACCATTGTTAAAGCACTCTAACATTACATGCAAATGCAAAAGGTAGTATTTCAGCTGGAGTGTCGAAGATTGGTCAATGGATCACAGCTGAGCACAGCATTCCATTCAACCAGGCATTTTCCACGCTAAAAAGGATTTGTCCCCAGACAAACCCTTAGACTAATGTCATGGCTCTTCCGTGTTTTCAAGTACTGTGGGAAACAAAGTCCTGTGTGCATATAACTCAGTAACACTTCCTGAGGGGTGACTGTGTGCCAAAGATAAAATGACAAAAAAGCAAATTTCATCATCTTCATCTTCTGTATAAAATGCAGGGAAAAGAGAAGATGAGAAGACAGCACTTACCCAGTGACAAATCAGTGGTGACAGAGGAGGAGGAGGAGGAGGAGGAGGAGCGGGCAGTGTTCGGAGGAGGCACTGAAGGGTGTTGTGGCTGGGGAGCATTGGATGCCACATTACAAAGGCAGGTGGACAACGAGGAGGGCCTGACCTCTGCTCTGACCTTGAAACATGGCTACAACTTGGGCAGGCAGAAGAGGAAGCCAAACCCTCTAGCCAGGGAAGAAGGAATGGAAACGCTCTAGGGGTGAAGGGAGAATAAGATCTCTGAGCCAAGGCACATTCAGGGTTAAGATTGAAGCCTGAAATATACAAAGGAAGCAAAAGCCAGGTGATGTCAACCTTGTGGGGCCTGCCGTGCCCACCTGGCTGACCGTGAAGGTCCAGGCAGAGTTGCTGAGTAGGTATGTGGGGTTTGCATAATTACAGCCAAAATGGAAAGTATCCACAAATCTAAGCATGTTTCTCAGTACTGTTGGCATCTGTTCAGGAGGTCAAACTGAAATTGACATTTTTCCATATCCTGAAATTTATTTAAGGTTCCCTAGTACAGGCATAGTGAAAAATATCCCAGCAATCCACTGTCTGCAGTGATCATTCTGATTTGTAGTGTTTTCAGATCTCTGTGGTATATTTCCAGGGGCCAGAAAAATGTCTGACACTTGGGAGGTCCTCTGATAAACACAGGAAATACATATGGATAAATACTGTAAATGACTGAATCTGAAAAAGCATATACGGAGACAGAAATCAATGGAGATGTCGCCTGACCTCTAGGGACAGGGTGGCCCTTGCAGCGGACGTGTGTGTGTCTGGAGATCATGCCATTGATCTGACAGTGGAGCCCTGATGCAGACAGCCTCACTCAACTCATCTGATCAGAGTGTCCCAGCGCTGGCCCAAACCCACTGCCCTTCCATTTTCTGACTTCAGAAAGGGAAGGGACAAGATGTGACACAGATGCCTTCCCAGAGTCACCTTTCCTCATCCTGGGCTGGCCATTCTCAGAGGCTTGACAGCTGAACTGGTGCTGTCCCCTCCACTTGGTCAGGAGGACCTGTCACCTTCCATCCTCCCCGAGGTGAGGATGTTAGCTGTGGCCACATGGTCTTTATTAACGAACACAGAAGTCTCTGTTATGCTCTGGGTTGTCTGAGGCTTGGCTCGTTCTATACCCTAGCACAGATCACTTAGGGCTGTTTTTGTACCAGAGAATTTCAACATACTCATAAGTAGCATACAATGATCCTTCAGGAACCCACGCCCGGGTGCAGAAATAACAAACATGGGGGGCCTGTTGGTCTCCTGTGCCTGTGTCCTGAGCGTTGGCCCCTGAATGATGCCCCTGCATCACCCAGGAGCCTGGAAGGCAGGTTTTAGCCCCACCCACTTCCATGCTCAGATTCTTTTGAAGCAGATGTCTGATGTTATTTCATGTGCAAATATTTAAGAAGATATCACTAAAAGGATTCTTTGCAATCAAAACACTTACCATCGCAAGCTCCAAAAAGCAAGAATAACTCTTAGCACCCCCAACACTCTGCTGGCAGGCACCGATTTCTTTAGCTGCATTGGCACACCATACCTGCTTGGCCCAGGCCCTCTCTCCTCCTCTCCACCTATCCTTTCTCTCCTCTCTAACAGTGAGTTTGCTTATGGAAAGTGGGGCCTGGACTCCTGTATCTCTTGTGTCCATTTGAGGCCACTGTGCTTTCTTCCACCTCCTAATTTTTTTGCCCCAAGCTTTGTGGTTGATGGCAAGGAATACATGCTTGGTGTCAATTACAGTTTCTAGGTGAACTGCACATAACGTCATTCAACTGGCTTCTCTACCACCCTCAGGCTAGAAGCAGAGGCTGGGATTCAGGTGTGGCACAGTCCCTGCAAGGACAGTGTGGTATCCAGCCCTCAGTGGGTTCATGATGCCCACTGCCCCTCTAATGTGGCATGAATAATCTTTTGTGTTCACTGCCTGCACCTTCTTATTTGCCAGTGTTGTATTTCAACATTTATTCTTGCTTCCCTGCTATCCTCCAAAGGTAATGGAAGTTTTTCTTCTCTTTTGAAAGTATCATTATAAACTGTTGGGTCAGACATATTCGATGGGTTTCAATACATTGTGGTTTTATCTCACTGAAGTTCACATTGCCTATCTTGGCTGGAGGGAGTGTAATAAGGTTGGTTCCCAAGTCCTTCCCCCAGATCCCAGCAGTCTTTGCCTTCTGGTATGACAAGACGTTCCAATCTCATCTTGTTCATTTCCTGCCCCAGATAAGGAAGGAGCCAGGCATTTCTCCAAGGAGCCTCAGTTCCATTTAGTAAGTATTTCAGCCTATTTTAAGATCACAATCTATATATTTAGAGACACTCTTTGTACTGGGCTGGGTATTGTTTACAAGTCTGTTCCATGGACAGAGCTAGGGGAGATATAAATACATTTAAAGATAATATGCATCTTGAGTTCAGACTGATAATTTCAATTCGAAGCAGGGCCACAAGCCTTCAGCTCCCCCTTATGTGTCTGACTTCTGTACCCCTTCCTTCCACTCCTTCCACCTTGCTTGGTTCTTACCAGCAACATTTACCTCATCCTGTACTAGATGAACAGCGGCCACAGAACCATGGGATAAACGCTAATAGGAAGAGCTTAAGGAATTTTTCTAGTTCTTTGGGGCCTTGGTGTATACTTCATTTAAAACATACATATTAATTTGTTTTATAGTTGTTGGGACTAATTCCTTTATTCTACTAAGTAGATATCCAGTTAGGCTCATCTGTTTCATTTTACTATTTCTAATTCCTAAGGATTGCTTTTGCCTTGAGATGTAGTTTTGCTGTATAATTATATAAAGTCTTTCCCTGGTTCAGGAGTCAAAATTGCAAATCTACAAAAAAAAAAAAATCTAGGTTTTACTCCTGGTCTCTTTCACTACATCTCCCTCCTGCATACTTTACAAATATGTCTTGTTTTTCATATATTAAAATAACAGACAGGTGCGTGTACACACACACACACACACACACACTCACTCACACATGGTGGGCTGTAGGCCACTGGCATGCAGCTGTCTTACTGACAACAAGCAGAACATAAATGAAAACAAAGCGCCTCAGGGAATTGAAGAAAGAAACGTAAATGAGCTGAATCCCATAAACCCACAGAGCGTTTCCCACAGGAGAAGAGGTGCAGCCGTGGGAGAAAGAAGCCGCCTCCACGGATGAATGCAGAGACCTGGATGAGCTCGCGGCCACCTTTTATGGTGGAAGCATGTGTTGCAAGGGTGGGTTAGAATCCCAAAGAGCTCTGTGCAGAGAGCAAGCTTACTGTATCCAGACCCGACCTAAAACAAAGAAAAAGGGAATGGGAATCCATGAAGAATTCTAACCACATATAATTAGCAACCCCAAGTAAGAAAATGGTGAAGGATGTGAAGAGCTAATGGCACAGGTCTCCTCCAAATTGATGCATAAATCTAAGAAACCTGTTAAACTCTGTGATAGCCATGCTTAGATGCCATATCAACTCTTACTGTTTAGAGAGGAAACAGTAAAATAAAAGGAAAAAGACATTAGGTAGAGGGGAGCAATAATAAGAATTATGTCTGACTTTTTTTCAGAAACAATAGTGGCCAGGATATACCACTATGCATAGAATAATAGATTTGAAGTCAAGAAAGGAAAAAATATAAGTTATCAATCCAGCTTTCTCCATGCAGAAATAAAAAAGCCTTTCATGTACAAAGCAAACCCTTATGTGCTACATGAAAAGAAGTCGAGGGCCACATATTGCATAATTCATTTACTTGAAATGTCTCTCAAAGTGGATTCACAGGTGTTTGGACTGTGGACATAAAAAAGAATATTCTGTTAAAAGACACAAGGGACCATGTGGGACATGCAATTATTCTAGAACAGGACAGTGACAAGAGTTGTTTAAAAAACCACATGTTTATTAATCATTGCATGATACACTTGAATTTGTGCCTTGATGCAATTATTAAATAATGTAAAGACTAAAACATTTTAACGGGAAAAACAGCAGAACTGACTCACCTACTTTCCCTCTAAACTACTAAAAATGATTAAAAGTTTCCTCAGACTGAAGGTAAGGATTAAAAGACTGGAGTGAGAGCAGCAGAAGGCGTGAATTTGGGGGTAAACAGAAAAGCTTTTAAGGGAAAATATCAATAATGAATTGTGGCATTTCAGGATATGTATGCAGGAATAAAATATTTAACAATAAGAGCACAGACATCAGAGGTGTGTGAATAGAATCCTACTATTGCAGTAGCCTTATTTTGTGAAGCTATATAGTATTAGATAAAGGTAAACTGTGATAGGTTAAAGATGACTCATGTTTTCTTTAGACCAGAGCAGCAATTGAAAAATAATAATAGAATTAACTAAAATGTCCACGGGAAGATCAAACAGGATAATAAAACAAGAAATAATTTAAAGAGAAGGCAGAAAAGGAGGAACAAGGATATAGATCAGGTGGAACAAACAGAAAATAAATGCCAAGATGATAGATTTGACCCAACCCTACTGATAATTACTTGAAATGCAAATGGGCTATTGATGTTTAATTAAAAGAAATTATCAGGCTGGGTACTATAACTCAGTGCTACAGTGCTTGCTTTGCATACATGAGGCCCTGGGTTCCATGCCCAGCACAACAAACAAACAAGAAAACAAACAAAAATAATCACACTAAGATAAAAGAAGAAAAGTCTCTCTTTTCCCTTCTCTTCTCCTTGACCCACAAAGGTATTATTCTAAAGCTGAAGACTGAGACTGGTTGAAAGTAAAAGGTTAAACGTATAAACCATGCAAACAATAAACATAAGAAACTGGGACTGCCTGCCCAGAAGAAGGAGACTTTTAAAGTGGAGAGAATTACCAGAGATAAGGACACTAAGACAGGCACTTTATAAAGTCAAGAAAATATAACAATCCTAGAAGTGAGTGCATAAGTAACAAAAATTCAAAACCACAAAGAGGAATTTGACAGAACTGCAGGGAGAAATACAGATCTACAATCACAGTTGGTTATTTTAACACCTCTCCCTCAGAAACTGGTAGGGAAAAAAAACCCAATCAAGATAAGGGATTTAAATAACTCTACAAACCAACTTGACCTAATTGGTATTTTTAGAACTCTGTGCCCAATGATGGCAGAACATGCATTCTTTTCAAGTGCACGCATAGCTCTCACCATGATAGACCATTGCTGGACAATAAAACAAAGATTGATAAAGCGACAAGGACCAAAATCACTATCATTCACTCACCCCCAAAACTTGGCTTCAGAAACCCAGAGCAGCCTTAAGGAGCACCACAAGGTCAAAACTATTTCCAAAATTTTGAGGTGTTTCCTTGCCTTTCTAAATCCTATTCTTGCATTAGTGTAAGTGGAGCTTTACAGAGGCCAAGTAACATGTGTTATCATCAAGGCTGAATGAAAGAAAAAAATGGGAAAAATTTGTTTTCAAATTAAGCCAGGCATTAAAGAGGTTTGCAAAAAAACCCAAAACAAAAACAAAAACTCATAAACTCAATGTCATTCCTTTCACTGTTTTTTGTTTTGGAAAATACAGTTGTTTTTCCATAAAAATGCTATGGTTAACAAATAGTTTGTTAAGTAAATGTTTTTAAAACCTCAGTTTTAATTTCTAGTCTGATAAATACAAATACATATAATCCATATAAGCTGAAGCTATTTGGGGTGTTTAATAATTATTAATTATGTAAAAGTAGGGAGACCATTTTGGTAATCACTGATCTAAAGGGTATTCTTGAAAATATGAAATTAAACTAGAAATCAATAAAAATATAACATCTAGAAATGTCAGGTATCTGAAATAAAATTGTATTTAGAATTCTGAGTAACTCTTCAATCAGAGAAGGAATCTTACAAAGAAATTTTTAAAAATATTTTAAACTAAATGATAATGAAAATATCAAAATTGTCAGAGAGCTAGAGTAGCATTGAGAGCAGCTTTGGATATTGTTATGGCTTCAATGTGAAGCATCTCCCCAAAATGAATTTACTGAGGGCTTGATTCCTAACCCATCAATGTCTAAAAGCAGAGGCTGGAGGGAGGGGTGATTGGATCATGCAGGCACTGTCCTCATCAATGCATTGATGAGTTCATTGACTGAATAGGCTATTAGGAGGTGGGACCTCGTAGGAATAAGTAGGTCACTAGAGGTGCCTTTAAAGGGTTAATCTTGCCCCCATCCTCCTGTCTCTCATTCTTTCCCTTTCTCTCTGCTTTCTGTCTACCATGAAGTGAGCAGCTTTCCTATCAGTCCCTTCTACCGTGAGCTTTCTTCCTTGGAGCCAGAGGACCATGGACTGAAACTTCTGAAACCATAAACCAAAATAAGCCTTTCCTCCTTTGAGTTGTTAGTGTCAAATATTTTACCGCACCAATGAAGAGTCGACCCAGATGTCTGTGTCAATAAGGAAAGTGTAAAGTAATCATGCATCGACCTTAAACAAGCTTATTGAGAAAACAAAGAAGAAACATAATGCTGATGCCCAAATTTGATAAATACATTAAGATAAATATGTATAATCTTTCACTGGTATTCTATCACCATTCTATTTAGAGATATCTCTAAATAAATCAATGGCAATGTAGATAAATACTTATGTGCAGCAATTATAATAGTAAAAAATGCGAGTGCATATGTGTCCAAACATTAGGGATTAGTAAAATGTTATAAGTCCTATGTAATGTCCATATAACATTAGTTAAAATGTTATATGTAACTCATAAACATATAAACATATAAAAATCCTAAAAAGATTGATACTAAAATATCAGTAGGGCTGAATTCTGGATTGGAGGAATTGGTGCTAACTTTTCAAAAAATTTTTTCTATATTTCCCAAGTTATCTGCCATGTAATCATTTTACCTTAATAATAGTTGGGGGAAAATGCATCTAGTTTTTTAAGGAACATTTGGAAATTATAACCCTGTAGCTCACATAAGGATAATTCTCTGAAGACCCTTTGGAAAGAATCAGTGCTATACCTGTACTTTATAGGTGGAAGATTGAATTTCCATGCTGCACAGACACAATGACATATACCAGGCCATCCATCCGGCTCTTGGTGGAACCAAGTCTACCCTGGCATCAAGGCTGTCTCTCATCATATGCCCCTTGCATCATGTCATTAAGTCTGAGAGTGGCAAATGGCACTGGCATTCACACATGAAATTCTTCACATTTAATCACTGCTGTTAGTCCAAAGAGCCCAGAAGATTTATTCCGGTTTAGGCCAAAAGTTCAAATGTCTTTAAAATTATACTTACATGTATACTATTAAAAATCTCACTAAAAAAACATGAAGTATCTCCTACATTATTTTCTGTTCTGTAGAATATTCCAATTCACTAAAATCTCAAAATGAAGACAACCTATTAAAATTAGAATTACCAATTGCACTATAAAGCTTAATGATCTGTCAAAAAAATTCTGGCAGAAAGAAAGAAAGAAAGAAAGAAAGAAAGAAAGAAAGAAAGAAAGAAAGAAAGAAAAGAAAAGAAAAGAAAAGAAAAGAAAAGAAAAGAAAAGAAAGAAAAGGAGGAAGAAGAGGAGGAGGAGGAAGGAGAGGAGGAGGAGAAGAGGAGGAGGAAGAGGAGGAGGGAGAGCAGGAGGGAGAGCAGGAGGAGGAGGAGGAGAGGAGTCCTTGTTTAAAATGCCCAGGCTTCCCAGAGAAAAGTCCCACACATGGGGGTGGCTGTCACACCCAGCATCTGAGCTGGCTCCTGAAGGGACATCTGTTTGACAGAAGCTTTTTCGGAAAACAAAAGCCGTATTTCTTTCTTGGCATCATAATGAGTCAATCAAACTTAAGTGAGCAGGAATTAGCAGAAGCTCTCACTGCTCCGAGTCTGGCGGAGACGGTGGGCAGATGCAGGCCCGGAGCAGAGGATTCCGCCTGGGCTTCACGGCGGGGCCCTTGCTGTATCGGTGAAGTTCAGCTCCCAGCAAGGGCGCGTCTAAGGAAACAGCCATGACACTCATGCTGCTTTTTGTGCGAGTGAAAGCAAATGACCATTCTGTGGTGTATGCAATGTGACTAAACTCAGGTTCTGAGGCAATGACAGAAAGTTTTCTAGTTCTTCAAGTATCTAATAAAAAAAAAAAAGGAAAAAACATCCGTATTCAGTGTCGGGATTGGTGTGTGAGCCAAAGGATGACACCTGTCTGAACGCGGAGTCCCGGGCAGCAGCCAACCTTTGCTCTACAGTTTAGGAAGCACCCACGCCCACAGTGAGGGGCCCCCCCGGGCCACCCCACCTGCTGCGAGCTCTGCCATGCCACCCTTTACACACCCCTAGTGCTGCTTTCTGTCACGTCTGCCAGGTCCCTTCTCATTCAGTCATGGGGCCAGGGGTCAGGGCCAGTTCTGGCTTTTGCCCCCAACTGCTTGGCAAAGTTGGTAACTGGCAAAAGTCAATCGCTATCTCTGGGCTCCTGTTTCCTCCACAGTTAGATGAGGGGATTGGCTCGTCCAGGGGTGACCCTTGGAGTTAGACCTGAGGCTACCTCCAGAGTCCCCAGGAAAGATCAGTGCACAGAATCTGCTGCTGCCATGGGGCAGGTTGGTGACAACATGCCTAGAGTGTGCAGTGCACGATGTAAACGACACTCTGGTAAGAGATTTCCCCCAAGTCACCAGCCCTTTCCATTCTCCATCACTGCGGGTTACTGAGGCCCTGGGTCCTCGCCACCCAGCCCTGATTACAGATACAACACTTAAGCTACCAAAGCAATCCTAGGAATCCTATTTCCCAACAGGAAAAGGAAGTCAGAAAGTAAGAATGAAAATGAAAATGAAGTCAGAAATCCATTTCTCCCAAGAATACAGCAAATCCAGGACAAACGTTAACATTTAGGGACACTTACTAATAATCACACTTGTGGAGTTCTGTGACAATCACCAATACAGGGAGGCGGCAGCAAGAATTCCTGATCGCAAAAGAAGTTGAAGGAAAGAAGGACATTCCCAGGAACCCATGCACTTAACCATGCACCATGCTACTCTTGGAAGAACACCATGAACTTGACCTTGAGAAGTCATCCTGTCTCTGCCTCCATTTCCTGTGGACACTGACGGTATTACTTTTTAGGTTGTCACAGCAGGTGCAGGGTGGTGGTCAACACATAAAATGACGACACAGTCAACATCCTGGCTACTATCATTTTATCTCAGGATCATTACTTGGCAGTGAAATTTCTAGATACAACTTAGAGGTCAAGTCACTGTCCCAGAGTCATCTAGCTGGCAATGGGACCGGCCTTTCAGTCCAGCTATGTGTCATCGACACCCCCCACACACACTCCTGTCCACTCTTTCCAAGGGAGAATCTGCCGATGCTTTCCGTTCCATTTGGAGCATTTCTTTGTGACATCAAGTTTTATTTCTGCATGTGAACCTCTTAATGACCCAGCATTCTGGCAGAAATGCTGCAAGCCTGGGACTCGCCTCAGAATGGTGTCTGCTGAGTTCTCTAAGGGTAAAGCTGTGGTTCATTTTGATTCTAATCCAGGTTCCTCAGCGAGGTTTGAAGGAAGCCACGTCCTTGAGAATCTCTTGCATATCAATGCTGCATGCTCTGGAGGCTTTATCTTCTAGCTGCAGTGCTCACCAGATCCGCAGGTGAAAATATTTAATAGCTCCTGGAGTAAATACCACATGTTGTCACACTGGCAAAAGAGGCCAGCTCACGTACAGACAAGCAAGCATGTCTCTCAGACCCAGATGATAAAGACCACTGGTGGTGGTGGACAAACAGAACAGCCTGTCCCTGTGTGCAGTCCTAGATGATCTGGGGAGCTGGTGGGGGGTGGATTGTTTTTTTATTTTTATTTTTATTTTTGGTACTGGGGATCGAACTCACAACCTCGCGCTTGCCAGGCAGGCACTTAAGCCACAGAGCTAAATCCCTAGCCCTGGATTGTTTTTATTTTTATATTCATATTGAGTTTTTGGAGAGTCAAGAAACCATAGGGAGGGTGAAATTTTTCTGTGGTTCTCTTCTCATATTCTCAAGAATTCTTCATATAAAGTACCCTCTCTACTCACCTCTTCTGCATCAAGATTTGCTTCTAGGAAGATTTGGCCCTCTTGTGCGGCAGTAAATGAATGATTCTTCCCTTTGAAATAACATTATCTTCCTCAGAATAGAGTTGGGTCTCAGCAGACCCCTACCAACCATACAGTTGGAACATAAAATATTCAGGTGGATCAGTAAGGCAACCCTGGTAGGCAGGGATATTCCAGGGCAGCCCTTCCTGGGATGCAGGAAGTCACATGAACTAGCCAGTCACCTTCTCTCTTTGGGGAATGCCCTGAGTAGGGGGACATTCAGGACACAGAGGTCTTAATCCAGCTAATCTATAATAATCAATGGGTTCAAATGACTTGGCTCAAGGTACTAAAGGTCCACAGTTAATTAAGTAAAAAGTGCTGGATCAATTGATTGAGGACAGAGGAAGACATGATTACTAGTATCGAAATCTCTGAGGATGCCCTAGCCTCCACCCCAGCCCCCTTCCCCTCCTGACCTGATTTTAGGGTCTGAGACCAGCACAGGAGAGTGACATAACCAAGATCAAGAGGCTTCACCACCCTCTCTCCCTTGGCTGAGGGTCACTCTGACCTCTTCATTGATTAATACCTGGAGGTGGCATGTCACATCTGAACCTCTCCCCAAATATTAAGTAGAAAGAACCTAATCAGAAATCTGACTCAAACACTTATTTTGCTCTGTGACACACACTACAGAACCCATCCAAATAAGTCTCCTGAGAGAATCAGGCATGGGGCCAGGAAAACAGAAAGTTGTCAGGGTAACACGGGGACCTGTAGTACCTAGACATCAGAGAAAAAGGCGGTTCCATTACTGCCACAGAAAGGGAGTCCAGGGCGGGTGCTGAAAACAAGCTGCCCCTTCCCCAGCTGGAGCCTTCTGAGAGGCCCCAAGGCATCAGTCTGTGGGGACAGGAGAGCTGCTTGCTCTGTGAGTGCTTACGGCATCTGACAGGCCCTCTCTGACAGTGCTTGATAAATATAATAAATCCAAAAAGACTAAGGCAAGGTTTCACCAACGTCTTGAAAGCTGCCTCCTGAAGAAGGGGAAGTCTCCTGTTTGTAGAGGGTAAAGGCAGGCACTTTTCAGCATCCTGGCCCTCGGTGGTCTCGGAACTGCTGCTGAGTAGAAATGTCCCTATTTAACCTCACTGTGAGTTAGTGGAAAGGAGATGCCAGGATGAGATGTGAGCTTCATCCATCACTCCCACTGCTTCACTGATTAATACCTATCTCAACTCTCTTTTAAAGAAAGAAAGAAAGCAGGAAGCTTGCCCAGGACAGTCTTCAATTCCCCAGGCAGTGTAGAAGGAAACACTGATTTATTTACAGAGAAGCACAATTGCTGACATGCACTTGCAACATCATAAATAGGAATTTGATAGATATATAATTATGTGCACAAGAAAACTTAAATTGTGTGCATAAATGACATTTTCAAAACCCATGGAATTTTCTTCTCATTACCCATATAAACCCTAACTCACAGTCATAAGCCTTAATTTACTTTCTCAGGTCTGACAGGCATCTCTTATTTGACATAGGATCTAAACCAGGATGCATTTTGTACTAATGCAAAGTGCAGTTTTCTAGCAGTTAACCTTACCATCTATTACTAAGCATTTCAAGTTTTTCTGCCATGTGTATGTGTGTCCACTTGTAGAAGTTGTGTATGTATATTGTGTATTGTCATGTGTGTGTGTGTGTGTGTGTGTGTGTGTGTGTGTGGTGTTTTACAGACTTAACTGACTCACAGGTAAAGGGATTGCTAGATATTAGCTCTGTCAGCAGAGGGCTTCAGTCCTGGCTATTTAGTAGAATTACCTGGGCAGCTTTAAAAAGTCCTTAAGCTCAAACTGGTAAAATCTAAATACATTCTGTGGTCTTCTAGCTCGCATTATTATTCTATTGTCACGTACCTTGTTCTAATGCTCAGTTCGTTATGTGAGCTGTTATGGCGGGGGAAGCTGGCAGACAACCCAATGCACCTCTCTGTTTTGTCTTTGCAACTTCCTGCAAATCTATATCGTTCCCAAATAAAAAGAAAATTTTTAAGTGCTGATGCACAGGCCAAACTTTGCACTAGGTAAACCAGAGTCGATATGGGTGGGAATCCAGACCCAGTCTTGTTAAGACTCTCAGACAACACCAAAGTTAGACCAAGGTAGACAGAGAATCCCTGGCTTTTTCTAATGGGCTCCCAATGTTGAAATATTTTACAGTCTTTTCATAAGCAGTTTACTACATCAATAGTAATAAAGCATATTTCAGTTACTGAAAAAAGTATTTATTATGAGCTTTTAAATATCTGGAAAACCCATAGAGATGTGCCAGGGTAAAATTTATATATGCACCAGCCAAAATGCTAACTTGGTAAATAATTCTGAGATTGTATTTGAATAGGAAATTACCTAACCCTAAGAACTTCCTATCAATTTTTTTTAGTGGCAGAAATATGACACAGGAAGACTTGGATAATTACTTTTGTAAATAAAAATATAAACACATTAAAAATAATTAAGTTAGTCATTAAAGAAAAGCAAGTTCTATTTAATATGTTTGAATTTCAAAACTTTTGCAATATGCAACCAGAGTTCAACTTCCCAAATACCTATAACAAAGGCCAGAAACCCTTTTTCTTTCCTTTCCTTTCCTTTCCTTTCCTTTCCTTTCCTTTCCTTTCCTTTCCTTTCCTTTCCTTCCTATCTGCCTGCCTGCTGCCTGCCTACCTTCCTTTGCTTCTTGACGCTTCATTCCTTGGTTTCCAGGTCTTTCTGTATGCCAGGCAAGCACCCTACCACTGAATTACACCCATAGTCCTTCTTGATTTATTTTAATGAAGAAGTCATGGGTTGTTGTTTTCCTTATGTTTGGAGAGGATGACAAATGGATTCGTCCTTTGTAATAATAAAGAACCAAACACTGATGTAGCGCTCATGGCCTGCCAGGCACCAGGCACTGTAACAGCCGTATTTATCCATCTAATCTTCTCAGAGAGCCCTGTGTCAGAGGACACAGTGTCCTTCCTGCCTAGAGACATGGAAGCAGGTGCCCAGGGAGGTGGACATGTTCAAGGCCACACAACTAGTAAGTGCGGATGCTGATATGATACTAGTTGTCCATAGGAACATCCTAATGGGGGTACTAAAAGCCTGGCAGGAGCAACAGGAGATGCCAATGGCCCAGAAAGGCAGACAACAGAAGAGGGGAGGGCAGGACAATGTGTATGCACAGTGCTCAGCTCTTACCTTATCAGGGGCAGGAAAGGCTCAGGAGTATGTTGGTGTCTCTTCTAGTTCCCAGGTGTGAGCATCATCTTTCCCTCAACTGAGGCCATTCTGGCTTCACGTGAACTGGAAAAACCTATCTGATCACCTTTAACTCTTGTATAAAATCTTTATTTATTTTTACAACATGCAAATTAGAAGTACCAATGGAAAAATTCAATAATGTTATAATCCTGGTGATGCCCAAGGCCTAGGATGACATTTATCTAGGCAAAAACACCTTTGTGGTCCTTGATATGATGACTGTGGCATTTTAAAGCTGCTTTCAGCTCAGCTTCAGAATCGCTATGTAAATTCTATAGGGTGAAGCAGAATTTATCAATTCAATAAAAAAAGTCCTCTGATCCTGGTCATACTGTGTTTGGAGCCTGCCTCCTGCTGTCCAGAGCACAGCCCAGAACAGATGGCACACTTGGGTGGCAGCTTGTTTCGGTAGGGATGTTGCCAAGGAAAAAGAGACATCCCAAGGTAATGAGAGGCTCTGAAGGCCAGGAGAAAGGCCTGGAATTCTGCTACCACAAATGTTCATCTCTAGGTGTCATGGAGATGTCCCCAGGTCCTGTGGGAATGTCAGTAGGACTGAGACCTGGATGGGGACTGGAGAGGAATCTTTCAGTTTTCTCACCTGGAAAGCCAGGGTGTTAAACTCAGCAGGTGCCTCTCGACCTTTCTGTGCTTCAGGAAACAGCCCCCTGTCTATGTGCCGTGTCTACGTCTAGGCTCATGAGATCTAGTTTGGTTTCAGGGTGTTCCAAGTTGGTCTAAGTGCAGGTGCTGTTAGAGGTCCTATGTGACTGGAAGTGCTACACTTTAAAACCACAAGAGAAATGGGAAGATGTCAATCCCCCAGCTGTACCCCAGGTTGCAGAGTATTTGGCTAATCCTAATCTGCAGGATGAGACCTAAGCATCAGTATTTTCAAAAGCTTCCAGGTGATTTAATCTGCAGCTAGGTTGAAGGACCATCAAACCAGGTGACATCCAAGGAACAATGACAGCCAAAAAACCCTGCTGTGTTTGGCATCCTGCAGTGTCTTTCACTCTGCATCATCTGGAGGACTTGCTAAACCCTAAACTTGTGGTCCCACTGCCAGGAATCCCAATGCAGCAGGGCTGGGGTAAGCATGGGAATGTGTATTGGTAACAGGTTCCCAGATGCTGTCGTCCTGGCCTAGAAATCACATCTGGAAACCACTGCTGGAGGGCAGAATGGATATTGGACCATGTGAAGGAGAGACAAGAATCCAGAACAAGTTACTATTGCTGGAAAGGAACAATTAGATAGAGAAGAACAAACAGCATAATGCCAGCAGGATCTGCTCACAGGCAGCTTTGGGACCATGACGGGGTGGTCTGGGACAGAGAGTAGAGTCTGAAGTACAAGGATGACAAGGGTCTGAGAAGTGGGAAGGGATGAAGATGACCATCTATGTCAGCACTCGACTCAGAGCACAGAGCTGGGGGCAGTGGGATGCGAAGACAGAAAGACAGGAACATGTTTCTATCACTGTTCTCTTGTATATTTGGTCAAAAAATTTTAGCTGCAGAGGTAACATAGTTCACAAACTTAATTTGTTCCACAGTTTAGGCAAAGCTGGCCACGTCCGTGTTTATGTGGGAAAGACAGATGCAGCTATGTTTTATCACACAAGGCAGCGTTTCCAAAAAAAAAAAAAAGCAAAATTTTGCCAAACATTCCTGTTTATGAACCAGATTGTTTGCAAACAAAAGCATTCATGAACCAAGGTACCACTATATTTCGATTGCATGAGTTGGGTTATTTATGATTCTATTTTTCTGGACATCTGTATCCAGATATATTCAAACCATGTTTGTATATGGTAGTGGATGGGTCAGAAAACTAACATCAGCTGTGGGCAAGGATATCCTGCTTGTCTGATGACATCCTGTGTTGAATTCTCAGCAATAAATGGTTACAATGTCCAGTTACTAGAGCCAAATCATTTGCCTCAGTTTCCAGAGTTAGAAGAAACAGACTCAAGCGCTGAGCTCAGATGTCTCTGACTCCACAACACAATACTGTCACAGCAGTGTGTTTTGTGTTCTTCGTGTGGCACAAGTCTTATCCTTTTGTTTCATTGATTAATAGCACTGGAAAACTGCTGTCCTTCTGGACTGCATGTTTCTCTAAATCGAATGTGGCAAGGTTCCCCAGGAGATAGTGCTAAAGTGAAAACTCTAGGGAGAGGCCTGTGATTTGGCATTTCCGGCTCCCAATAGAACAGAGACAGCTGTCCATGACCTACACTTTGTATACTATGGTCTTCAGAGACCTGGCTTTAAAGAAGCTGATGTGAATAAGAGAGGGTGACAAAAACTCCCCAAGAAACTACTTTGACGAAGATCTCACCAGTCTAAGAAAATGAGGGTCAAAGAGAACAGAGGCTAGGGTTCCACTGGTTGTATTTTGCCATAAATAGTCAATCAACCATCTGCCTGGTACCAAATAGCCACATAGACTAAAATCTGTGCTGATTTAATCTAATGAGTTTCACTTTGGCACAGAAGGAAAGAATTCAGGTAGATGGCTTATCCACATTGTCCTAATGTGTTTTTAAGCGGTCATGAATTTGCGCAAGGGTGATTGAACAAGGTGGCATGCTAACAGCCCTGCCTATTTTCCCCAGGTAAATGTAAAACAACAGGACTTGGACTTCAGAAAACAGCCCTGCACTCAGTGGTGGTGTCTTACATCAAAACATCAGCATGCAACTTTAGGTTGGATCTTGGTCCAAACCGGTGCTAAACACCTGCGTTCTCCCAGAATTTCTGTATGGAGCACAGCCCTGACATGAGAAAGTGAAGATAAGTCCATCTACCCAGCAGGGACAGAGGATGAGAAGTTATGTGAAGTTTATCCTGGAGGAAGGAGGAGAAGAAATAACTGTGTGTAATGCAACTGGAAATCAAAGTGAATTTGCTGAAATCTCTGTGGGCAAGAAGCCAAGGGAGGAGGAGCTAGAGGCCCACAGGAGCTGGAGGCGTGTAGCGGTGTGGGAGGGCTCTGAGCAGGGCTGGTCTCTACTCCCAAGTGAAATAAACCAGACCCACATGTGTAAACACCGAATCAATCGTCTCCTAGTGCAAGAAACTGAAAAAATAAGACTCAAATTCTGCAATAGATACTGTGAAAGGGAAAGAAATTGCTCAAAAGAACAACTGGGATGGATGAAAGGACACAAGAAGGAAGAGAAAAGGGGAAAAATATATGTGTATATAAAAGATCACAGATAATTCTACTACTAATTTCTTTTAATTCCTTGAAGAGAGCAGTTTGTGCTTATATTGTTTGATCCATTATGCATGCCTAAATCTTGTAATATGAGTAACTACTTTACAGATAACTACATGCAATATATTAACCACTGTCAGTTTCCTATTATCTTGTTTTTGAGGTTCTGTACCTTTGTTTTTATTGGGTTTTTTTCCTCTTTAAAGTTAAAAACAAAAAGAAAGAAAAAAGAAATGGATCGCAGAGCCAGGTGTGGTGGCCCGCACCTGGAATTCCAGCATGCGGGAGGCTGACGCAGGAAGATTACTGCAAGTTCAAAGCCAGCCTAAACTGCATAGCGAAACCCTGTCTTGAAAAGACAAAAAAAAAAAAAAGTTCCTTTAATGCCACAGCAACAGATAAAGGTCCAATCCACCAACAGCAGTTTTCATGTTTTGATTTGTTTTCAGAAAAAAAAAAGTTTATTGTTGCTACTATCTGACAGACAAGTTAGACAAGTTCTTGACAAGTTATGTTGGTACCACTGGGGACTCTTGACTTTACCACGGGAGCCTGAAAATACATCTAGATTGGAATTCAAGAGAACTGCATGTCTACTCAGTAAAAGGAAATGTTCTTTTTTGAGATTTCCAGATAAATACTTTTTCTAAGATGCTTCAGTTAAGAATTAGGTACCTCTCTAGCCTATCTAACCCTATTGTCTGTCTGTCTGTCTGTCTATGTTTTATTTGAGTGTAATGACACCCAGATTTGTTGACATTTGGGTTAGTTTGAACTTCTTTGGCAGGAGGGGTGCTGGGAGGGCCTTTGTTATTATCAGTCTGTACTGGTCAAGATTTTATTACTGAGATTAAGAAGCTTTGAGGTATTGTTGTTACCTAAGAGGGGTTTATGCCTAATCCTGTGGTTTTGTATATATATATATATGAATGATACTGAGAATTTATATATTTTTATCTAAACTTTTCAAACACCTATCATCACATCATGGTTTAGAAGATTTCAGTACAGATCAAATTTTAACAGGCAGAGGAAAAGCATACAGGATCTGGAACAGAAATCTTCATCCGTCTGCCTCTCATGACCTCACACAGACTGGTGTGCTCAGGATCCTGAGGTCTAGCACCAAGCAGCACCACGGCTGAGAAGCATTGTTTGCCATGGACCCATCACAGGGTAGGGACAATGTGTGTGCTACAGATGTGTCCCCTATTTCAGGAATCTAAGTTGGCTAAGATCTTCATACTTCATTAGCAAAAAATTATCATCTTTCTGTCTTCCTACTCAAAAGGAGTGAATCCAAACAGATTTATTTGGGGCACACAAGTGGGCCAGTCAGGACTTTTAGGATGTCATCAATACCGTGGGAGCTCCCCTTGCATTACAAGGTGAACCATGCAGGGGCCTTAGGGAAATGCTGACCAGCAGCTCACAATCCAAGAACATAATCAAAGAGCCAGCGCCTTCCACCCTCATCAGCTCCTTTTTCAGGAGGCCGGCCCATCCTGTGTCACAGCTGTGTCACAGCTGGCTACCACACCCATCATGGGCCTGTACTTTCAGTTTGTATCTGTTCCTCTCTAACTGTGACCTGGCTTCCAGGAAGTCCAAATAACCAAGGGAAGGCAGGATGACCATACGTGGGACCAGTGGGTATTTCCTTAAAGATGGCAGAGAGAGAGAGAGAGAGAGAGAGAGAGAGAGAGAGAGAGAATGAGCAGTTACACTGCAGTAATATCTCGCGTATGCATTTTTGTTGCTAATGGAAGAAATACACTAATACACTTTTCACTCCAAAACGTACATCCTCTCTTGTGTGAACACTGAAGATACACACAGACATCGAACCATCAGGTATTATACTCTATAATTTCATGATGCAGAAATTATTCAGACTTTCAAAGCAGATACTCCTTCAAAAATTGGATGGCGTGTGGTGAGAATTAAGCTTTTTAATACAATAGGCCAATTCGCTAAGACAAATCCAATAGCACAAAGAGAAGGAGTTGGAAGTTCAAACTGCTGAGCCCCGTCTCTCCCATTGGAGGAGCAAAGGACCCACTGACTATTTTCGAAGAGTGTTGAAGAACCCTGCAGCATGCAGCCGTTCTGTTGCACCTTCAGTCCTGGTGAATCTGAGGTACCAGTCTAGATTCTGTTGCATGTGTGTCCTATAACTGAGCTGAGCATAAGACTTGTGTAACATGAGACGCTGGGGCCATCTGGTGTCTTTAGGAATTTGGGAGAGAAGCAAATCATCTCTAACCTTCAAACTTTCAAATGAAATGAATTTCAATTTAGGAACATATTTTTCTTACCTAAAACATGGCAGGAGCTAGACCATGCTCATCCCAAGAAACTAGGGTAGTAAATAAAAAGCAGCGAGATGCAGGAAGAAAATTCTAAAGACATACAAATAGGAATTTAGCTGAAAGGCCAGATATTGCTTACAATTTATTATTTATGTCCTCTTTCTAGTTATGAAAGCCTCTGGAGAGCCACTCCCTGAAAACACAGAAGCGATCAGTTTAGTGCAGCAGGAAAATGACTATTTAATCTACATTTGTTGGTGTCTTTGGTAATTATGAAGTTCAGTAGAACGATTACTTTAAAAAAAAAAGCCAAATGCTTCCTGTGCATACAATTATAAAATGTATAAAATAAAAAAAACTTTATTTAGTTCGTTCATTAACAAGGGAATCAGTGAGATGTTAAAAGCAGTTTAAAGGAGACCCCAAGAGCAGGCACATCCGTATGGTATGCGTACATTAGGAAAGCAGAAATGGGTTTGCTTATCACAGGGGCAACTGGCTTCTTCTGCAGTAGGACAGAAAAACAAGGCCAAAAGCAATTCTGCATCAGAAAAAAATCACTGAGTCTGAGGAAGCTCAAGGAGAGTGAAAGCCCCAGAGACCCACGGAATCGGCTCATCTCCTGCCAGACCACCCCAGGCTCCGCTGCCGATTGGTTCCAGTCAAGCTTTCTGCTCTTTTCAAAGACCTTCCCAACATCTCTCCACCATTATGGACGCATTGTGGAAATCCCTCCCCTTAGGTGGGTTGACCTTTCCAGATTACTGAGTACAGCCTGGAGGTCATATGACATGGAAGCAGGTCACACTGGCATCGTGAATTTCCTCCCGGCTGTCAAATTGGAATTCACAGCTGACAGGGCACTGTCATGTCACTCCCTAAAGTGTACAGATAAGATAGGGGGAAAGGCTTAGAAAGGCAAATTGGTCTTTTAAATTTAAGGGACAGACAGATCCTGCTCACCATGGTTCACTTTATGCTGCTGCAAAAGCAACGCATGCTTAGTAGAAACCATATTTTGAATTTTGAATTTTAATCTTTTCCCTGGCTGGCCATATGCAGCATGATAGTCTATGACACCAAAGAGCAGCAGCCAACCACAGCTCCTAACACCCCACAGTCACAGGAGATACCCCAGAGTCTATGGTGTGCCGAGTATGTGGTTGGTAGCTGGGGCACAGTGTATGTACTTTTGACCAATTTATAATGGGCTGAGGGGGACGTAACTCAGGGAGCATCAGTGTAGGTTCAATAATAAAGTACAATCTGCTACATCTCCAGGCACGGATGCCTCCAGGGACTCCCACTTCTATGAGTTTATGCCACGTGTGAGCCTTCTGCTCTGTGTACCTCTGTCTCGCCCCAGATGCTACTATTGGCTCAGCCTCCTCCACCATCTCCGAGGCTCTGTGTGTGCTGTGTGCTTTTCTATGTCCCTGGTCCACCAGGAGGAAGGAACCCCAATGCTGGTGGCTGCACTGAAATTTCCAGTGCCCCTGCCAATAATTTAGGCAGCAAGGACCTCAGTTTAGCCCATCTCCCTCTCCTCTGCCACTCAGATACTTCCTAGCCCCCTGCTAGGCTGATTTTTCTTCCTGGTGTTTATCATAGTCCAAGAGAACATGTATTTATCTCCTTTCTTGCTCAGTGTCCCTGGTTACCTTTGAATTACACAAAGGCTGCAGCCATGTCTGGTTCACTGCTGTGCACCTGGTACTGAGCTTAGCCTAGCCCGAAAGTCCTTCTCTCAGCACTGTGTGTGCATGTGTGTGCATATGTGTGTGCATGTGTGTGTGCATGCATGTGCTTGCTAGAACATTTTCCTGTATAAACAGGTTCCTCGGTGTCTGTCCACAGATTCCTCCAAGAGTTGGGAGCCAAGTCACTGGGCCTGGGCTGGCAGGTTATCACCTCAGCAGGCCAGTGAGTGGGACATACTTTCCTTCTCCTCCCACCAGGGCCCTTCCTCCAGCTCCCCAGAGCAGTCTTGATAGTTTGTCTACAGAATCTTGAGCATTCCTTTCATTTTTACTTTCAGTACCTAACAAAGTGCTGATGACTCTGAGTGAGAAGATGTCAATTTCTTCCAGTGGCCTCTCCACTTCTTTATCTAAGGATAGAAGACCTCTACTGGCTCAAACTCTCTGCACACCACACATTTGATCATTCTCCATTTCCTTTCTGTAACCGTGACTCATGAGGTAGATCTCATTTGCTTAGCTGTCTGATGAGCAATAGTGAGTTGACTCCCAGAGGGCTGGCTGCACGTAAGCATGTGTTAGGTGATAACATCCAGTGTCAGCAAGACTCTCTCTGCATCTGGCAGTGTGCTAGCTGGACACTGCATTATTTGACCTAACTTTCAGAAAGATCCCTAGGTAGGAACTATTGTGGTCCCCAGCTTATGGATTAAGAAATGAGATGCAGAGAGGCCTAGGGAAATTTCTCAGGAATATATATAAGCATTGTGTCAGACCAGAATATGAACTTGGGTCACTTGATTTGAGGATCTTGGATTCTAGCTAATATTCACCAGGCCCAAAAGCAATTATTCAGTGTCAATGCAGCATAGTTGCTTTTTGATTGCTGCCTCAAGAAGACCAGCTTCCCTTCAAATACATCCCACTACTACCCATTTCGAATTTTGAGAAATTCAGGACCTTCCTAAGAGGTATCCAGGGCAAAAACCTTGAAGCTCAGGCCTCAGCCACCTTCCTGAAACCCTTAGAAAAAGTCCTCTCTGCTCCCCTTCAAGCAAAAATCTGAGCCACCCTTAATTTTCTCTCACTCTCACTTTTCCATTCAATTCCTTATTTCCAGGGAAAAATACTTTATTTCTTGGCCAAACTCTGCTCAGAATTCCCTGAACTTGTCAATGAAACCATGATTTTTGGACATCCATGTTCATCTCTGCATTGTCTTGTTTCAGCAAGAACCCAGCTAAGCTGGTTTAGCTAAAATCCCATTCTGTTATTGACCATTCTGGATGCTGATCAGGCTTCTCTTCCTCCATGCCTGGTGACCTCTCATCATCCTGCCCTGCCTTCTGAAAGAAGCCACCAGATCCCTTTAGCTGGGATACCTTCATCTCTGATGTTCTGTCCACTGACTCCCACCCTCTTTCTTTGCTACAGACTCCTACTTGCTATATGGAGAATTCAGGGAGTACCAGTCTCTCTCCCTCACTGCCATGGTTCCTGCACTTATACAATCCTCTGTTTGAACAAAATCATTCTATATTTAACATTCTATATTTAGTAAGTATCATGAATTCATCCATCCATCCACTCACCCATCTATCCACCCATCCATCCATCCATCCATCCCTCCAGTCATCCATCCATCCCTCCATTCATCCATCCATCTTGATGGTCCAGCCATTACAGAAGTACATACAAACTGAAATGTAACACATCGAGGGATTCTGTAGGGGAATCCAAATAGGAGGGAAGCCACTGTAACCAACATGTTGTCATGTTTTTTTTTTTAATTTTTTGTATGGAGCCATGGATCAAACCCAGGAACTCAGAGACTCACCCTCATGTTAGGCAAATGTTCCATTAATAAACTACAGCCCTAGTCCACTATCATGATGTTTTAAGTATGGTTTAAGAAAGGGCAAATTTTCAACTGAATGTAATACCAAGAGCACATTTTACTGGGTTATTTTTCTTAGCAAGCCATTGATAATTCTAAGCTTTAGAAGTCACACCATTGAGTGGGATTACTGTTTGTTTTTTGTTTTTATTTTTCAAAGGAGACGGTTTAAAAGAACACCTGCTCTTCCCAACCAACATCCTAAGCATCCAAGGACAACCTGAAGATCACACAAGATCCTGGCCTTGTTTGAGAGCTCCGGAAAACCCCAGCATTAACATTATGCCTCTGTGCAGCTTCAAAGGCCTGGCTGGGTAAGATGAATTTGAAATGTCAGTGCAGGATCAAGTTGGATAGTTAATGATGCTGATCTGTTATTTTGGTCAAGAAGGAGAGTCATTCTTTCATTTTCTTTTTCATATTGCTGGATTTCTTATCAACAGCACAGTTATCTATTCTACATATCACCTTTTAAATTAAGGATAGGATTGTTCTTGCTAGTTTAGCCTTTCTTATTCTTTGAATACATACAATCTCAGAGTATAAGATCATAAAAATAAATTACATCTGTTAATGTTTTTCTTTCCCAATATCCTGTGTAGACCATAGTTAATTTCCAAATTTGATTTGCATAGATGCCAAATAATTCTGGTGAGGCTGTATAATTTCCTTAAGGAAATTATAGTTCAAAACTATTGTAGTATTTGGCTCGCATTCTCCCAGATTCAAGTAGTTCCAGGCAACTTTTCTGTACTCTGGGCTGTAAATTGCATATAATAGACATTAGCTGTTTCTGTCTAGACCAGAGTTAGCCAATGTTTTTTTTCCATAAAGAGCCATTTTAGAACATGTGGAATGTTTTATCTTTGTAGCAGCTACTCACATTTGCCATTTAGGGTGGAGACAGCCACACAAACTATCCAGTGAATGGGTAAGTCTGTGTTCCAATAAAACTTTATGGACAAAAACAGGAAGTGGTCAGGGAATTACTTCTCAGATAGATTTTTGGCAAAGTAGTTTAGAGTAATAACAGCTCAGTGAACTTCAGTGAGCCATGTGCACTTTACTACCTTTCTAGTATCTTATATTCAAGAAACTCAACTCTGGGTTCTCAGCCTTACGCCGCCTGACTAAACTCTGCTAGGATGAGCTGCAAGACACCTCAACTTCCAGCACTGATCACATGAGTCTTGTGCATCTGCTAGTGTAGGAGATCTGAAATTTTGCTTATTTATATTGGGCTTAGAGCAAAAGCGGCTCTAAGGGTAACAGTGAATCAAATGCACTGAAAATAAGTCACTAAAATGAAACCCATCTCTTAAGAGTTTTACATCATTCACCCTATGCAGACTGGCAAGAACGATTGTGTTTCCAATGGTCTTTCCTTCCACCTCCTCTGGCTGCTGTCTTTGCAAACCAACAAAAAGGAGTAAGCAAGGCCTGGGACACTGAGAAAAGTGAGGCGTTCCAAGGTCTCACAGCAAACAGGTAGGAGCCTCCTTGTGGAACCTACAACTACGTTGGACAGGTCGTCTCAGGCCTGCTGCTCACAGCCGTCAGCTGGCTGGTATGGGCCCCGGTTTCTGCCCAGCTACTCAGGAACTTGGAGAACTCTTTCCTGGAGTCCTAGCTTAAAATCCTTTCCTGTGAGGGCTTTGCTCTTCCACAGTCAGATGACTTCCCGGCCGCCCTTGGCTTCCATACATATTTCAGTCTGCACACCTTGGCTATCCTCCCAGGGCCGTCAGTCTCCTCTGTTGATGGACACCACTACAAAGTGGCTGGAGCAGGATTTAAAATTAACTAATTTGTTTTCTATGTCTATCTGTGAGTCTGTCCTAGGCTTAGGGTCCTTGTCTGAAGATGTTCAGCAGATTCATAATAAATGAACCTCTATGAATCACTGGTCCTGGCTGAGACTTGTAGCAGCCTGTGATGCTAGAAATGCCTCAAAGAGCAAGATAAGGCCACAGCTGAGGACACTTGGCTCCAACCCCAAGTGACTAGATAGAGATTGTAGCTGCAGGCATCTCACTCCTGCTGTCTCATTCCCACCATAAATGTCATCATGAGCTGGGTGCGGTAACTCACATCTGTAATCCCAGCTCTCGGGAGGCAGAGGCAGGAGGATTGTTGCAAGTTCAAGACCAGCCTGGGCTACAAAGTGAGCTCAAGGCCAGCCTGAACTGCATAGCGAGACTCTGTCTCAAAAAGACAAAAAAAAAAAAAATGTCATCATGGAGATAAGACAGTTCTCCTAAATTGGCAAAATTTTACTACTTGGATAAGTCTTTGAACTAACTCCAAAGGTCCTGCTCAGTTTCCACCCTTTCCTCAGTATCCCTTCTTTTTGTTTGAAAACCTAATAAATATGGGCTCCCCAGAGAAGCCCTGTCTTAGTCCCCAGAGTCTTGAACTCTGCTAGAAGGTTTTGATCCTCCTGGAGCTCTAAAATCATACCACTTATCTCATTTACTTAAGCCTTTGCTGTACAATCATTTGGAAGGCTGGGTATCTTGGCCAGGTCCCTGATACCTTGTCTCCCTCAGACTCAGAAATCAAACCTTGCTCATTTCTTTAGCTCTGCCTGACACCCCAGGCTTGTTACTCTGTCCTCTTATGCAGGTTTTTTACCTAGCTCTGTGCCCCAGGAAGGGGCCTCTGTGAAATGTACCCTGCCTTTTTAGCCAGCTCCTTGGGCTTCTGCCATGGATTCCATGGATGGGAGGGACCAGCAGGAGGCCAGTGGGCAGGGACAGGAGGAGTCAGGGTTGTTGAGTGTACCTGGGTGACTGCAGCTTCTTCTTCTCTCTCCTTGGCCCTAAGTGTAACACTGCCATCATGTCTTCTGCTGGGTGCCACCACGTCTTCCGCTGGGTGCCACCACACCCTGGCTTGTCAGCTCAGCCCTGCCTGCATCTCCATGGCTTCATCCAAGCCTTTTTGAACCTTCTGCACTATTGTGTTTCCTGCTAGAATTTTGACCTTTTAACCTTGTGACATCCCCAGATCCTCACTGCCTGCGGCACCACTGGACAGCTCCCTCGGCAACACACTCCTGTCCTTTGCAGGCTTTTTACTCCTTCCCTCTGTGCTCCAAAGGCTACTGTGGGGGGTCTTAGCCCAAGGGACAGGGGCCCATGCAGTGATAGGAGGAGGGCAGTGAATGCCCCCACACCAAATAGCTTATCTGTGCATATTTCTGGGAACAAGGCCCATAGCATTCATCACCCTCTCATGTCTGATTATCTAAATAGCTAAGAACTCATTTTAACTGAGATGGAAGGTAAGACATGCAATATGGTAGCAATTTTACCATGTTGATTAGTGATGCATGGTTCCTACAGTGTTTGCACCCTAGGCCATGAATTCTGACAATTCCCCAGCTGTAAGAGAATTGATTGTGTTGGCTGTCCAAAAAATAGTCTTAGTCCTACACAGTTTTGGGAACAAGCAAGTAGAGACAGGGACCAAAATGTCACTATTTTTAATCACAGAGGCAAACTCAGAGTGGCACCAAATGAAGAGAGGGGCTGTGAATCATGAGACTCACCCTGTTACAGCGGGGCGAGGGTAGACCTTACCGTGTGGCTTTTTTGGATGAGACACACACTGTGGGGTCACAGAGAATTCCTGTTTCCCACAGGAACAAGCTCAGTCCCAAGAGGGAGAAGAAAGTGATGAGCTAAACTTCATTCACCCAGTTTCTTTCTCCATCTGTTGTGTCACTCCCGATCCCCAAGAGGAAGTAGGGAGAGATCACTACTGATCACTGACCAGTGCCCATTCTCTCTGTTCCTTGTCCTGAGGGTGTGAAGAGTTTAAGTTGCTGTCATCTAAGGACACTTTGGAAGTGGAAGCACAGGTCTGCTGCCCAGGGCTACAATGCCCCAGGAGGCAGCACTGACCACTCCCTTTTGGGTATCCTGAGCAGGCTCCATGTCACAGCTGTGTCCCATCTGAAGCTGAGGGCTAGGAGTGACAGCAACAGAGATGTGAAGTTAAAAGCTCCAAAACATTTATAAATAGAAGCAATGCAGGCCAGGGAGGGGTATTGGGGTGTATTTGGCTGCAAATAACAGAAAACCCAATTGAAACTACAGACAACATGTAGATCATAGAGTGACCTAACTGGAAGCCCAGATGTCCACAGTCAGCTGATGTTTGACAAGCTGGGGAGGGTTTTCTTGGACCAAGTAGGTCAAGTTGGAGATAGAAATGGGGCCAGCTTCCCTGAGGCACATGGAATGAATGCAGAAGTGGTGATACCCTGAAAAATAAATGGGGTTCTCCTGGGAAGAAGAGGAGAGTAGGGGCTGGGCAACCAACAATATCCAATAGAGTTAGTATGGTTCCTCTATTTATCACCCTGCATAAACCACTGTTTGTTCTATCACTGGATCTGGTCTTGACTGTTTAATCTCATAAACAGAGAACAAATCACAGCTGTTCGCAAACATGTGCTGAATAAAAACCAAATATACTGCACCATGTTGTGCATGGCCCAGAGTCCCCCTTCCTATTTCAAGTCAACTTGTAGGAGTAGGGTGGGAATCACGTACAACCAAGGGAAGATCTTACAGGAAAACCTCCCAATGCTCTTATTATTACCCTGAAGAAAGGTCACCCTGGAAGCCAGCACTACTGCAGTAGTCGTCTCTTCTAGCCATCAACTGAGGCACAGGACAGATGGGATAGAATAAGGTGGTCACTGCCACAATAGTAGACACAACTATTATTTGTTGAGTACTTTCTTTACACCACACTCTGGGCTACACTTTGAAACACATTCTATTATTTAATGTAAGGACTGAACCAACTCCATAAGGTCGATATTCTCTAGTTTACAGTAAGATATTGAAGCTTAGAAGGAAACCATGTGGCCCAAGATTAGCTGGAACCCCAAGTGCTCCACTTGGCAAAGCCTTGGTCCTAACTATAACCCTGTCATGGCCCAGGCCTCGAGCTGTATCTATAAACCAAGATCAGCTCCAGGACTCCTCTTCCATGCATCTCCAGTCATTCTGCCACTCAAAGACAGAAATTCCAAAGGACTCTTCTTCTGCAGAAGAAACTCCAGGCTCTGTGTGTTATATAACTTGCTAAATACCTGGAATTCTTTGCAGTAGGACAGCCCAGAAGGTGCCCCTGTCAATTCACCTTGCACATTGGCATGTGCAAAAACAGACACCCACAAGTGCAATGCTGATTTTGGGGCAAAATCTGACTTTCTCAGGCATTTGCCAGCCAGGGGAACTCCCAAAGTCCTACTAATCATTGGCCATCAAAAGAAGACTTATGCTGAGGTCTTACCAGATCTGGAAATATCATAAGTCCTGGTTGTTCTGTGTGTGAAATAAGGAAAATAACATTTGCCCCAGGATAAGTGTTGAAAAGCAATAGAAAAATAAAAATAAAACTATATGTCACCCTGAGCGGGATTAGAGACCATGGAGTCAAAGGAAGATAGTCTCAGAGACAGGCGCTCCTGACTTTCTCACATTCCCGTGTGCAGAGGACCAGTGTCTACTCTGCCTGTCGTCAGGCTCAGGAGCACAGCTCAGCCTTGACTCACCTTGAGGCAGTCACTCCACCTGCCTCAAACCTCACCAGGCTTTTCCATCACAAAGACAGAGCTCAGCCTGGACCAGTCTGCAAGGTCAAGGTCGGGAGGGAAAAGGTTACTAGCGCACGGCACAACATTTTTTGAGTCGGAAAGACCCAGGTTTAACCCCACATGCCATCACTCATTAAACCATGTCACTGGAGGCTGCACAATCTACTCTGTGCCTCAGTTTATCTACAAAATAAGGACTGTGACATCAACTTCACAATCTGCTGTTGGATGATAAAATCATTCTGCGTCAAGGCAGGAGTCCCGGAAGTGCCAGCTGCCCTGCTAATGATTTGTGTTCCCTGACCACTGTCCCAGCAGCCGCACACAGAGGCACTGACTAGATGTTCACTGACTGACTAGCTGATTTCCTGCAGTTAGGCTGATGGCTGTTTACTTGTTAATCATGGTCTCAGTCCAGAGAGGCTGTGATTTGCCTCTAAAAGGTGGTGGGTTCCAGGATTTGTTGACAAATAGTCAGAGCTTGTCCCTTATAAGTGTCTTCTCCAGAGAGAGTAAACAGGAGAGGGCCTGGCGCATGACTGAAGATAGAGCAGCGTATTTAACTCGGTACCCACACCTTGGGCTGGAAGCAGCTCAGGGAGCTAATGAGCACCTAAACTGGCGCCTGGGCCACTCCTAACACACTGGGGCTGTCATTACCATCACTCGGCATCCTGTCAGCTAGGTCTGGTATGGGGACCTGGTGAGACAGAAGTGCAGGTTTACCAGAGTAGGAAGGTAAATCACACGCATCACGGGAGAGAGGAAGCTGACGATGGCTCAGTAGTGCTGGAATTCTGGGAGATTTGTTCAGGATGTATGCGACACTAGACAGAACTGCCGCACTCAGTTGTGCACCATACGCGTCTCAGCAGAGCTGGCTTCGTGCACCAGAATTCTCCCCAAGATGGCACTTGACATTGCGGCAGCTTTGCTCAGCTTGGGGAATGTGTGTCCTTCCTCGCCAGGGACACCCTGCCCAGACAGAAGTTTCCTAGGAATGGTGTAGATGTAAATCTGGGGGAATATTCAGAAAAACTAGTAAGTGATTTATTATTTTTGGAAAATCACACAGATCATACAAAAGTATGGTTGTGAATCTAACATGCACATTGAATCAAAGTTTGAATAGAATAATGGCCCATTCTGCAAAGCAGATCTCCACAGTATTGTAGTCAAATGGGCCACAGGAAGCTTTTGTACATTTTTAATTAATTAATTGGACCGGATTGAGCCAGGGTCCTTGTGCTCAGCTACTACTTCCAGTCCCCGCCCCCTCTGCCTTTTTTAGACAGGTTCTCAATAAATTGCTAAGTCGCCCGGGCTGAACTTGAACCTTTGATCCTCCCGCCTCAGCCTCTCCGAGTGCTGAGATTACAGGTATGCACCACCACATACGGCTGAGAAGCTTTTTCAGTACAATGTGTCCCTGCTGGAGGAGCATGCAGGGATCTAGAAGACAGAAGGAGGGAGAGTTACAGAGCCATGGAAACAGGTCTTAAGAGAGGGGTAGAGATGTTGATCCTGAGGTACCGGCTAGCAGGGACCACAAACATGGGCACAAAGAAGCTCCCTGCTGCTGGGAACGGAGGCTACTTCTTGTAGCTCTGCACAGAGACACCAATCTGCAAGCAGTCACCTGTCCCAGGGTGCTAGGGGACCACACAGGAGGGGGCTGGGGTGACTGTAAGGTGCCACGCACTCAGCAACTCAAGGAACAAAATACAAGCTGCTGAACTCCAGGTAATGAATTGGGAAAGTTTAAAAAAATGTGTTCTCTGTGTACCTCATTCTAGCTCATCAGAATGTAATCCAGTTACAATATGTGTTTCCTGATGAATATGCGTTTGATGGTTTCGTAATGGCTCTAAGAAGCATGCTCGTCTAAATGAAAGGATGTTCGGGAGATTTGAACAACTGTCTCCTGACTGAAGTCTTACACATTATTGAGTAAAAACACTGAGCACTCTCCTTGCTCCTTATGCCACGCTGTGGATTTAATGGCATTTCTTTGCCAAGTAGACAATCAAAGCTTTCCGGGTGGTGGTCAGGAGCGTGAAGGGCGTTTTGGAGGCGTCCCTCCTAACCGCGACTAAGCTTCAGGAAATGACCATTTCAGATCTATCCCGCACTGCACCTGTGGTGCTGGGCAGAGATCGTCAGGGGTGCGTTTTCCTGCCTTTCGTAATGCAGCAGAGTCGCTGCAGCCCAAGACAGATGTTTCTGAAGATTCTTCCAAAAAGATTGCTCAGGGGCGCATAGGGAATTTGAGCCTGAGAGAGTCCGTGACTATCAAAAACTGGCATGTTTTGCAGAATCAGAAAGCCAAGAACACGGTTCCTTCATCAGGGAAAACTGGCTGTGCTACTTTACAGTCCCCTCCTCTGAAATTCGCAGCAAGAGATGTGTTCAGACTCAGAGTTGCTCGGAATCTAAAGGGGAACGCGATGCATCTGGATGGAACCCTCTACCTCTCCCGGCAGACCCGGCAGGCACCCTGCTGCGCCTCAACACTGCAGCCTGCAGGAGCAGTCACGCTGCCAGCACAAAGCCAGACTATAAACAGCCTCACCTCGGCTCAGGTCAGGCTTTGCTGCCAAGCGAGGTTGTACCAGCCTTCGTGGGAGAAACTTGTTTTCAGGGCACTTCGGACTGCAGCACTGCAGCTGAAGGATTGATTACCTGGCAAATGTTCAGCGAGTCCGTGGTGAGCTGTAGGCCAGCAGCTGTATCAACACCACCCAGAGCGAGCTCTGGAGCCCTGGCCAGACTTCCCAGTCAGAAATTCAGGGCTGGTGCACCAAAACCTGCACTTAACAGCCCTCCATGAGGTTCAGAGACTCCTGAGGACCAGCATGGAGGTGGTTACACAGAAACGCCAACTGGCATAGAGATTGAGCTTTGGTTAACTAGGTCTAATTTCCAAGGACTTGACTTTTAGGCTGCAAAATGGGAATTGGTTATTCCTCCCCTTCCTGCTTAGTCGGATTGCTATGCAGATGTAAAGAGATAATGCATGCACAAAGCTTTATCAGTAAGGTAATTATGTGTCCATATGCTGCATATATAATGCACCTATTAATTTTGTGTGTATATATATTATAGCCATGAATATATTTAGTGTATATATTTTATACAAGGATAAAATAATGGCATTCTTAAATGGAACAAAAACTAATTAGCTAATCAATGCTATAGAACTAGAGAGAATAAATATACTGAAAATTCAGAATGGTACCACTGAGCCTGGAAAAGGGCTACAAGCAAAATAAGCGCCTAAGTGGTAAGCAGTTGGGTTTCCCATCTCAGGCAGACTGAGCGATGGGTTCTCAATGAGCTCACATTAAAACATGACAAATACAATTAGGACCGACACAGGCAGGCAGTGCGCGGGAGACCAGGCTTCTGCACGCCCTGCCCATCTTGTCCCAGAGAGGATTTAAGATGACGTGGAAAGTAGGTGACATGTTCTGCTTGTGAATTTCTGTGCTCCTGACAGATGAGAGGCCACTCCCGAGAGGCCAAGGGGACTGTAGGGACACAGAGTGGTGACCGCTGAATCCTCAACCCAGTGCCATGTGGATTCACCCAGCGCTTCCAGCGAGCAGTGTTGGCCTGTGGACTTCAGCCTGCAGCTGAAATCATTGTCATCTTCCAAGAATTGATGTTAGCAGTTAGATTCTCTAAACTAAGGGCCTGTGTGACGATGCTGGGGTGGGGGTGGGGGTGGGGGTGGGGGTGAGGGGCGGGAGAACCTGACATGAGCTGTCTTCTTTTACACCCTCAGGCAGGGAATAAAAATACGACCCAAGTCGTGTCTGGGGTGCGCAGTCTCACGGTCATCCTGTGAGACATTCTGGATAACCAGGCAAACAAAACCTCAGTTTCCTATCGTTATTATTAATGTTATTATTTTAAAAGTTTCCCAGGGATGGTCGCAGATTCTCACTCTAGCCCCAGCCACAGTAAGTCCCAGCTGAGGCCACTACTTCTTGTTCCTGCCTGGTCATCTTGGGTCACGGTGACAGCACCCAGCTGTCTTCCCCAGACCCTCTGGGCACTTTATGTCCTATCTGGCAAGGATAAGTCATCCAGGGCTTTCTGGCTGGAGCCACTGTCACAGGGTCACCACCGGCTGGTTCTTACACAGGTCATGGTTCCCATTACATCCATGGACCAAAGCTCCTGAGAATCTCAAACCTTCCTTTCCCTTCACGGGTCCTAATTTCCACACACTAATGCAGTAAAGGCCAGGGAGGCAGCTAAGGATAGGGGCAGCTGGGCATCAGATTGTCAGGTGAGGTGATTTAGAATAGCATTTTGGATAATCCATCTAACTTCTGTAGACTGCAAGGTGCACATCTGCGCAACGCAATCAACATCTGCTTTCCCACAGTAACATGAGTATCAAGTGATTTTTGCAAGCACCTAGAAACTACTTAAATCAGTACCTTGCTCCCAGAGCTCCCAGTAGAAAATTCTGGTCACTTTCCAGCTATTCTCTAGCGTAAGTAATGGAAATTACATTTTGCTGTGTCCTAGGGTCCTCAGGAGGTCATGTGGGGACAGAAATGTTCCTCTTAACAGTACAAAAATTACAATTCCAGGTAGATGGAAGACAATATTCTGATCTGTATTCCACTAGATTCAGGCACGGATAATGGCCCATGTGAAACCGAATACATAGAGTAAACAGATAACATTCCTACTGTCCCCAAGGGTCGTTCTCCCAGCCCTGCTCCATGCTGTGTGGCTCAGGTACCCGCCTATACCTGTCCACATGTTTATAGCATCAACCGAGGGGGACCACAGCTGGAGGCTACAGGCTCTTGGCTCCTAATGGTGCCTGCTGCGGACAGTGCCAGCTGGTGATGGCTCAGATAGCCTTGAGGGCTGTCCCTGTCCTGCCCTGGATGACAGTGACTAATTAGCTGAGCACTCTCTTGGCACCTTGCTCTGTGGCACAGGAAGAGATGGCTGGTGGTGATGCCCCTCCCAGACAGACAGTTCCACACATTCCTGCTAGGAGCACAGTGCGTGCCATTAGGATATTGCCTGCACTGTTCTTGATTTCCAGTAATGAAGAAAGACTGAGGCTGGACACTGCTGCAGGGTCTCTTGGTGTGGTGATGGAGGTCAGTGTGTAATTTCTCCCCCAAAACCGAGCAAGGTCCCCAGCCCCTGTGGAGACAGAATCCAACTCTTTAGGCCTACTGGAGTCACTAACCATGCAGATAAACCAGACAGCAAGGAATACATGGAGGATCAATTAGAGCCTTGGCCAGAAAGTTAAAATCTCTACCTGTTACGCTGGTTTTTTTTCCTCCCTCTGGAGATAGTTTGGCCAAGCAAAATGTCCACCTCCCAAAGAGCCTGAGGCTGTGTTCCCCACCCACAACTCTTGTCTGTCAGAGAGTTGCAGAGTAGCCAAGGCAGGCCAAGCATTTAATAAATTCGTGGGTCCTGGGAGATATTCCAGGGTCTACAAACTTCACAGAGATACATCAAGCTGCAAAAACCCAAACCAAGATCATTTGTTACCATCTAAAGGGTCTGTTTAAACGATACTCATGAAATAGATTCCCTCTATGCTGATTTATAGGAAAAGGAAAGCTGCCTTCCCTGGGGGTCTCTTTAGGAGCAGAGTATATAAATTTTAATAATTCCACACAGGAAAAGATAATGGTAAAGTGATTTCTCAAAGTCTTCTTCCAACCCCAGAGTCTCGCTGATTAACTTTCTTTCACACACAAGCATATATGAATTCCATAACTAAAACTAATCACACTGAGTAAGCACAGGAGGGTTATAAAAAGCAGACAACACCGAGTTTACCCTTTTGTGATCACCCTTTCAGAGGTTTAATCATTTATTTCTTCGTGAGCTTTGGCACCATTCACCCAACAGTAGCAGCAGTTAGAGTCAGGCACCATGTCATGGATTCTGTGGCCTTAGAGCTCTCATGCACACTCAGACGGGGACACCCAGGCTCCCCAGACACTGAGCAAGGGGGACCCGGGTTGCAGCCCCTTTCCAAGATCACTGCCTCTGTAACGGGCTCCTGAAGAAACCCTTCGCCCTCCACTGTGTTTTAGTATTTTCTCTCTCCTACCACTCTTTTTAATGAAATTCATAGAATATTTTTGACCAGAGTTCTTAGAGTCGAGTTCACGTGCACGGGAGGTGAGGGGTGTTCGGGTGTGGACCTAACTGGATTTAGGTGGAAACAGAGACTGGAAAGGCACCATCATCCTACACGTCAGTGACGGTGTGTCTGGAAGAGTGGCCTGTCAATCCGCAGGCTGAGTCAGGAAGATCGCCTTTTCTGCTTTTGCCCAGTGTGGGTGGCGGCATCTGATGGACTGGGGTCTAGGTAGCAGAGGAAAGTGGGGAGCTCTCTTCCTCCCTAGGGCTAACAGGTCCCCTCTCGGGACCTACCTACCTCCTGCTGCTCCCCTCGCAGGAGAATCCGGAACAAGGCAGATCAGCGTTAGACCCCACGCACACCCCACCCTCTGCCCCAGGCTCTGCTTTAGTGACTAAACAGGGTCTGAAGACAGCTCAGAGGAAGAGGCCGCCTCGGCGGTATTCGCGGTGCTACACCGCCACCTGGTGGCCAGAAGGCGTAAGACAGGGCTGAGACAAGGTCACCGCTTACACCTTGGCTGTGGGAGGCCGCGGCTGGGAGTCAGACATTTGCAGAAAGCTGCTGGGGGCTGACGCTGCAGGCAAGAAACTGACCCACAGGAAAAGCCTGGAGGAAAAGTGATATATTTTTTTTTTACTTTGTGAAAAACTATCTTAGAGCAGCAACTATTCTTCAAACAATCAAAAGCACATAAAGATTAAAGAGATACTCAGTGTAATCAAGGATAAGATCTTAAGCTGGTTAGCAACCCATGTTGTTTTGTTTTTGGGGTTTTTTTTTTTTTTTGTCTTTTTGAGACAGAGTCTCCCTATGCAGTTCAGGCTGGACTTGGGCTCACATTGTAGCCCAGGCAGGTCTCAAACTCACAACAACTCTCCTGCCTCAGCCTCCCAAGTGCTGGGATTACAGGCGTGAACCACCACACCTGGCTGCAACCCATGTTTTTACACCCACCATGCAAAAGTTCTTTGCTCCCCTGGGTTTTGGTTGTGCACACGACAAGCTGAAAGTAATCAAGGTCTTGCCAGCAGCAGCGTGCAGCTGGGAATGGCAGGCCTTGGGGGAGGCATTGCTAAAGATGCCATTGGATACTCTTTCTCCTGTCCTTGTGGCCTTCAACAAACACCTTAATCTTGGGGCCCTCACTACCTCTAATATTAAAGTGAGAGAAGATCTGGGATTTAGGGAGGATCACACAGCATAGCCTACTTTAAAGTACACAGAATCCTGGGCATAGTGGCACAAGCCTGAAATCCCCTTACTCTGGCAGGCTGAGGCAGGAGGGTGCCAAATTTAAATTCTTCGTGGGAAACTTAGCATATCACTGAGACTCTCTCAAAATCAAAGATAAAAAAAGAGTAAGGATATAGCTCAGTGCAAAGGCCCTGCGTTTAATCCTCAGAAATGATGGGGGAGATACATAGAGTCTGTTATTAGAATGATGTGCAGTATGTTGTATATATCCATAGTGAACTATCATTCAGCCCTTAAAATTCTGACAGAGCCTCGAACATGGATGTGTCTTCGAAGCATTATGCTGAGGGATATAAGCCAGACACATCCTATAGGACCCCACTAATACCAGGGACCTACAACAGAGACGGGGACCAGCATGGGACTAGCCCAGGTCCAGGGTGGGAGGGGATGCGGAATTGCTATATTGCAGGGATAAAGTTTCAGTTTGGGACAATGAAAACATTCTGGAAATGGTTTAAATGGTAAATGTCGCATGTGTTTTACCATAAGGAGAACAGGAATCTGGAAGCTACAGCAGTGCTCACCTCTCCCACATCAAGGCCTCGCCCGTTCACCCCACAAGGAGACAAGGGCAGGCTTCTTCGGGACAGGTCTGGGGCGACCACCCCGGCAAAGTGTCAGCAGGGCCTTTCCCTGGGACCACCTGTGCTTTCTGCTGGAGATTTTAATGTTTACAAAGAGCTCAGCAGCCTGTGCCCCAGCGTGCCATGCGATGCCTACATTCCGAGTTGTGCAGAGTCAGAAGACACAGGCATCCCACGTGCTGTGGCTGGAATCAGCTGAGATGCAGCAGACTCTCCCTGCACCAAGCGCTGGGCCCTGCACTGAGGCTCCGGGTCCCACCTGAGCCAGGACGCCATCCTCTTATCCGGCAGGCTCCCCTCAGCCACACAGAAACCCAAGGTTTCAAGGGGCGGAGGTACAGCTGGGTCTGGGACAGGGCCTAAACCCCAGCACAGAGCTGGACAGACGACCCTTAGCTGTGAGTTAGGAGTAGGAGATTTAATCCCCTTCCACTGGAAGACTCAAGGCCAGGTTTTGCGGGAGACCCAGGCCCTGGAGGAGGTGGTGAGTGCTATACTTGGTGTGTGAGGAGACACAGCTGCTGCGACTTGGAAAGGGTTCGAGGATGTCTCCCGGAGGTTCCTGGGTCAGGAGCTTGATGTCCAGTGACTTGAGGAGCTAGTAGAACCCTTCAGGGGTGAGGCCTCGCGTGGTTGATGAGCTCATGGGACGAACTAATGCGGTTCCCCGGGGGCTCATTCTGAGAGGTTGTTACAAGAACAAGGCTGCTTCTTGCCTTCTCTTTGGCTCCCTGCTGCCCTGCACGTGATCTCCCCTGTCCCACGCATGTTACCATCTGCCATCGTGTGACACAGCTGGGCCCTCACCAGAGGCAGAGCCATGCTGTGTTTTGGCCTTTAGGTCTGTAAGCTAAGTAAACCCTCACTGTGTAAGCTACCCCACCTTGGGTATTTCATTATAGTCACAGAAATGACCTAAACCATCAACTACATGGGAGCTGTGAGGATGACCAGTGGGGTGGCAAGAGGTTAGCCAACAGCTTTGGGCAGAGGAAGGAGGAAGGAGGTCTGCAGTACCTGCCCGAGGTAGCCTCAGCCTCCTTTGTAAACCCAGGGTTTACAAGGACTGAGCAGAGTCCCTTGCTCATCTGAGGTCTCCCAATGACTTCGTCGCAGGAGTCTAAGGCTCTGTGTACAGTGAGTAGAACCATCAGAAGGCAGAGACGTAACACCCCACACACATGCACACAGCAACAACCACCCAACAAATCGAGGGGTTTGCTATAATCTTGTCCCCCCATATATCCTGTTGTTTGTTTAAAGAACTCTTAATGACTTTCTGGTATTCAAATAAGAATGGCAAATAAGAGTTATGTCTTATTTTAATTTTATCTTTTATTTGTGAAGCACCCGTTCTGTGTGCTTTTCCTAAATTCTGTTGACATTGGACAGAGGCAAGACCAAGGGTCAGAGATGTTAAGAGACTGTGACCAAGTCAGCGACTCCTGAACCCACGTCTTCCTGCTCCAAAGCCTGCTGCTGTATGCGCGATCGTCCCCCATTCCTCCCGCGCATCCCCTTCAGAAGCCGTGTGGCGGTGTGCTCTCCCCTGCTGGAGGCTGATTTTCAAGGAAAAGCCCGCATCCTGCAGCTTTCTCCCCCTCTGTGTCTTGTGGGCCTGGTACTTACTCAGCAATGTTGGCAGAGTCAGTTACCCATCAACTGGCTCCGTGGAGCGAAGCATCAAGGTTGTCATGAGAAAGCTGTGCTGCGCGTGGGTCACAAACAGCCACTTCCATAAACAATCAGTGAATGAAATGATCCCCTCCGCCTGGGGCATGTTTTTATGTTGGAAAACACTACTTACTGGATCATTTGCTTGGGGACAGAGTAGGCAGGAAGGTGATCGTGGGCGGGGACCCGAGGGCATGAGACTCGGGAAGGCAGCCTCCCATGGCTGGCACTGAGCCTGACACAAGCTGAGGGCTCAGTGGCATTGTCCTGTGGGCCAGGGGTGTCGCACACACAGCCTGGAAGTGACTATCCAGGTAAAAACTCAGCTCGGGTGCCTGACCTTCAACCAGCCATGCAGTTACACTGGGGAAAATGCTAGAAATTGTGACAAACCCTCAACAATACCAAGGCTGATGATTTCACCTGCAGATTACTCAAGTTCATGTTGCATCAGTGTTCAGGGAGGTGAAGAGAGTCAGAGCAAATTCTGTCGAGTGACACAGGTCAAGGATGAGAGGAACAGAAACAAATTGCATTTGGTTCTGCTGACCTGCAGGTCTGGTCACCTTGCCGAAAGCTGTTTTAGGGAGAGGGGAGGGGTGGTGCCACTGAGTGGCAGTGGGCGGAGGGATCAGTGTGGTGCAGGGGGCCTGGGATAATGGGAAACGCCTTCGGGAGGATTTCTGGGAGGTGGACCAGAGGAACAGTCCAGCAGATGCAGGTCAGGAGACATCTTTATATGCCGAAGGGATGACCTAGAAGGTGGGAAGTGACTTTCTTACAGGAGAAAGGGCTCATGGTAGGCAGAGGTTGGAGACTAAAGGCTTGGGGCCCTGAGCAAGAGTTGGCAGGGGCCAGGGAGGCACAGAGGATCACGGGCTGGAGCCAGGGCCGTGCTGCCCAGTGGGAACATGAAGGTAGACAGCGCCAGCTCCTTTCTGTGTCTTCCATGCAGGAGACATCAGCTGAGACTGGGTTTGGAAGAAAGTAACAAAGTGTAACACCACCACTTTGGACACTGCCGCGTGGACATCTGCTGTAGCCGTACCGGACAGCATTACACCCGGCTGCAGCTTGCTGCAGTGAAAGCAGAGGAGAGTTGACACCGTGTGCCCGTCTACACCGTGTGCAGAGGTGACCGGGTTAAGCCCAGCAGAGGCCTCTTCCCAGAGAGTGGAGAGGGAATCCCAAGCCTATCGAGGGCCCTGGGAAGGGGAGATTCTAACAGTGGGACACAGTACTGCAGAGGTAGTGAAAGAGCTGAAGGACTCAATCGAGGCACTCAGGAACTGCTGGGTCTTGGTTACCACGAGGCTGCTTGTGAGCTCACGGCCTAAGGAAGAAACTTAGGCAGCTCCTGGTTTATTTCCCACACCTGTGCATCCCCAGCGGCTCCCTGACACAGCCCTCAGGAGAAGCTGATGGTACTTCATTTTATACATTTTTGAAAACAAACTTCTAATGAACTTAGAGCCAGGTGAGGCACGGAGAAATTATGCAACCGCCTTACCCCTTTCCCTCATATTAGCAATGATTCTCTTTACCCCCAAATTTTTGTTCCAAGAAGACATGATGATATTCTAGAAAGCACTAAAAATTTAACTTACACTAAAGGAAAAACACTGTCACCGATCCTGGCAGGGATTTATAAGGAGAAAAAGAAAAGCTTCGTTGTGTTTTTAAAAATCTTTGACCCTGGTAGAGAGAAGTGGCACGAGCAATACAAGGCCTTGGATTCTTGGAGACAAACTAAAGAAAGAAAAAGAAAGGGAAAGGAGAGCCGTGCTTTTAAAGAACAGATTACATCCTGGAAATACGATGGTAATTAGTCGGTACTTAAATCTATTAATTAGGCTAATTAAGCTGGGAAGTGTAGGCAGCTCTGTTGAAAGATTCCCTGCTAAGCTGTTCTAATGTAAAACTCTCCCCGGTTCTGTTACCATGTTCTGTGCTCTTGAGGCTTGTGGATTAACTTATTTGGAAGACACTGAAGGAAATACTTAGTTTGGAACAGCAGTATGAGTGCAGACTCCTTCATATGAGGTTTGTTTTTCTGTTTTTTAGTTTAAAACAGCCATTGAGAACATGGGACCCTCTACGAATATGAGGTTTCCTATGGGTAGACAGGTCCCTAGCAGAGTGGTGACCAGGGGTCATCACCAAATGCACTGTTGGTCTTCTGTTCTCTGTGAAGCAATGCTGACACAGGTCCTGGAGGCAAAATCTATGTTCACAGAGCAGAACGCACAAGCACAGAATCACCCCTGTTCACCCAACTGGACCGACCAAGCCCTGGCCAACTGAAAGGTGAGGCTCCCATGACAGGGAGAAGTGCCACCTGATGTCACTGGTTGGATGGAGCAGGATGGGGCTACTATCAAGCCAACATGGTGACTCAATGTCCCTACCCATTAGTTGGCTGTGAGGGTAAGGCCAGGGCCCTGTACCTAGTCCTCAGGTTGAGTGATGAAGTGCTTGTTTACAGGTGTCAACATCCAGAGACATTAAAGAGGGACAAGGGGGTGGAAGTAATGTGGGACCAGAACATCGTGGATTAAACATTAAAAGGTAGTGGTAGACTTATGCCCTCCAAATGGAACTTGCAAAATTAATTTTCTATTCGAAATCTAGTTATTCAGCATCCATTCTGCATAGAATCCTCTGCAGGCATCAAGGAGTATAGAATCATAAATGAGTCAACATCAACACCACTAGGAGAAATGAGAAATAGACAAAGATAAACCCAAGGACCTTAGAGAAAGTGTTAAAGGATTAGTTTCCAGGCCAGTGGCTGGTAGTGCCAAGTGGGAAAGGCTACTTATGGTTTGAGGCATGACAATGGATTTCTTAAAGCTGGTCACTTGAACCAGTCTTGAAGGACAGCTGTGATGCTCATGTTTATTTATCAACCTGGCCAGGTCACAGTACCCAGATAGTTGGTCAAACGTCACTCTAGGTCAGTAGGGGCAAAACTGTGACACACATATTGTTTTTCTAAGACAAAAGATATTAGTGTATGAGTCTTTTTTTTCTAAACCAAGACCCCAGCATTTAGGTTTAATTGGAGTATTGGCGTTTTGCAATAAATAAGCGTGCTTTGGGTTGTCGTTTGGGAACTTGTCTCTAACAGGTCCTCCATCACTACTCTAGATGTTCTCCTGAAGGCGTATTGTAGCTGAGATGAAATTTAAATCAGTAGGCTTTGAGAAAAGCATAAGGCCCTCCCTAATGAGGGTGGATTTCTTCTGGGCAGTTGAATGCCTTAGAAAAGAGCCATCCAGACTAGGCAAAGAGGACCTTCTGCCAGCAGGTGGCGCTAGAACCACACAGCAACCTGCCGGGGTGTCCAGCCTGTTGGCCTACTCCGCAGATTTTGGACTTGCCGGGCCTTTGCCATTCAGTGACACCAGTATATCAACTTGGAAAGGCAGGCAGTGCCAGCTCATGCACATCTGTGATCACAGAAGACAAGGGCCTTGAGCTTTATTCTGCAGAAAGCACCTCGCTATTCAGGCCATCATCAGGAAGATGATTTTCAGCGCATGGATCCCTGAGACATCCGGAGCCAAGGTACATGGAGAACCATGTGTAGAGATGAGCTAGCAGGGACCCAGGGAAGGGGGGCTGAAGGGTGTTGATATTTGAGGGCTGAACAAAGGAAAAGGACTTAGCAAAAAAGACTGCAAAAGGACAATGAAGTAACTAGCACCTAGCACACAGGTGACACCCAGTGACTTCTCCACTAATGGACCAATAAAGCAGGGTATGGCCCCGTCACCAAGGTTCCAGTAGATGGGCATGTCCAGGTCGGGGTGACAGAGCGAATGTTATTGTCTATGACTGTCTCAGGAAAGCTGGTTTTTAAAAAGAACAAAGAGACAATGGGTTATGAAGAATGACACAGGGACATTAAGAAGACGGTGACAAGAGGCCATTAGAGTGGACCATGTAAGGCATCAGCAGCCCCAGGGAGCGATTCCTGAGGTCAAAGGAGCGGCGTCCAATTGTCAGCGGAAGTGAGAGGGTCAGAGACTGGAAGGTTCTAATGCTATACTTTTTCCTAATAAATTTAACATATTTTAAAGTTTTGTTTTTAATTTTAAAATAATGTATTATTATTATACAGTAGTTGAAAAATAGATTTTTTTAAAGACAAAATTTAAATTATCTCAATGACTACCATATTACTGTATAAAATAGCAATGGTTAATGCTTCATGAGATTGCACAATAAGTTTTTCTGTGCTTTTTATTTTTAGAACTAAGAATATGTAAAACATTGTTTTCTTCTTGCAAAAAAGTCTGTGATTTACCCTTGGATGGATATGCTGTCGTTTTAAACCCAGCCGCCTACTGCTAGACTTTATTTCCTCTTTATCTTGCTATTTTCATTGTGATGAGTTATATTTGCTCCTAAACCTTTACTATTCTCTTAGATTATATGCATAAGACATGAATTGCTGTGTCAGAATCCAGGAGCATTTTATGGCTCTCACTGTATTATCCTGTGGGTTTTCAGCAAGATTAAAACCACGGTCCTGCCTGCAAAGGCTCGCCGAGCCCCGCTGGGGGAATCAGCTTCACTCAAGTCACTTATGTGAAAGATAAAACGGTATCTCGCTGTTGTTTTAATTTGCATATCTTGTGCACAAGAGCTCCCACATACATTTCTTCTTTAAGAGGCTGTGATTTGTTTTTAAGCTTCCTGATTTAAAAAAAAAAAAGAAGAAGCAATATCGAGGAACACTGATGAAGCAAGATTATGAAACTGGTCTCGGGTTAAGTTCTATAAACCCCACGGAGGGGCTTAGTTTGGACAAAGAGAAAGAGGCTGCTCATTTAGGATAACTAGAAGCCACAGGGGAGGATTCTCTCCTATCCCAGTTAATCCTTCGGGTCACTTTCTGAAGCCTCAGTGTCCCACACAATCACAGGAGATCGGGTAAAATACCAGTGCATTAATCTCCCCTGATTCCTCACATCCATCTCATTGACCTAATCTAACATGTTTGATTTCACCTAGATAGGTGGAGTGTATGTTGCAGAAGCCGGCTGAGCGTCTTTGCTAAGCATTTCTACTAAAGGTTTGGTGATTTACAAATGAGCAGAGGGCTTCCACATCCTGTGGTACCTGGTGATTGACATATATAATGCATTTCCATGGCAATGCATCACTAAAGAAACTCTTGCAGCCATTTTGCTGATGAGAAAACTGAGGTTCATATTTTTGCTGGGCCCAGAGCCACACTGTGATTAAAAAGACTGAACCTTGAATCCAGCTATCTGGTGCTAATGCCACTGTCCCCTCACACAGCGCCCTCCCTTATTCTGCGTCATTTCACTTTGATCATCTGTGAGACAATGTGGTATCATCCTTATCTGAACTTATTTGAACTTCAGGAGAGCAAAGTTAGGACAATACAGTAATTTCACATCATTTCAACAAAATACCTTCACACCTTCACTGACTGATGTCTGATGAGATCAGAGAGAAAGAAGCCGAATTGTTAAAGCAAGACCTCCAAGCGTCACTCTTTCCTGTCCTTCCTACTCCTTTGCTTCCCCAGCCCTCTAATCAGAAAGATTCCCACTTTCCTGTCGTCTAGAACCAAGGTCACCCCACCTCTCCAATTCCTTAGCAAACTCGGAGCCCACGTCTCACCCTTGTAGCCAGCATGCTGGAACTGCCTGGATCTTTCTCTACCAGCCTAACCTGACCAAACTGGTGTCCTCTGACCCCTGAATCACCTGGACTCTGAATGATGGGGGTCAGGCCCTGCTGGCAGCCAGCTGCCCATCCTGCAGAAGTGACTCAGTTTCCAAGAATTTTACAAGCTGGCTGTTAGCATGACCTTACCTAAAAATTAAATCATATAAGCTTTGGAGTAAATAAAACAGGAGTAATACATATTTCTTTTTTTTCTTTTAAAGAGGGTAAAATTAAACAAAACAAAACAGAACAAACCAGATCATAGTAAAACAATTTAAGAAGCACAGATTTCAAAGCAAGGCCACCGGAGATCTTCACTATCATATTGTCTCTTGTTTTCTTCCAAATAGCTGTCCATATCTTCACACACAGTGAATTCACAGCAAACATAATAGTATTAAACTAATCAGAACAGGATGATGAAGGCATTTTAGGTCTTCAAGACCAGACAATAGGGAAATCAACAATGGCCGCCATAATGTCTCTCCTTCTCTTCAAAATAGCTGTTCATACCTTTACGTACGTTGAAATTAAACAAAAGAAAACAAACTAAAATCACTCTGAACGGACAATAATAGTATTGCTAGATTTTATATCATGATGCTACGGAATTAGCACAGGGTATCTTAGTGTCTCTTTTTCTTCAAAGTATCTGTTCATTACATTGTGCATTATATAATCAATTCTCATAAACTGTTTAGAAGTTCTACGCATGCATGAGTCTCTACATGTATACCTATCCTTTCTGTATTAGAGGAAAAAACAAATCAAAAAAGACAACAAAACAAATTCCTAGAAAAACACAAAATGAAAAAGACATATAAAACCACAACACTAGGTGAGCTATTGTAGTTACTATGATGTCTCTTGTTATTTTCAATAGAATTGTCTATATCATCAGGCATAGTATAATTGAACATAGCAGTATATAGCAATATTAATAAAGAAACGTTGGAGACAGTATAGGACTTCAAAAGCAGTTAATAATCAAACCAGAATGGGTATCCTACTGAATCTTGTCACCTTCAGAGTAGTTGCCTCTACTCTAAGACTTGATACTATCAAGCATACTAGATTTGAATAAAATCAGTCAAGACAAAACAGCAATCTAACAAACCAGATTCAAATAAGATCAGTCATAGTAAGAGTGTAAATAATACAGAGCTTCAGTTTAAGTTAATAGGAAATTAAGGATAGTTACCATAGTATATCCTGCTATTTTTGGGATACCTGTCTGTTCCCTCAAATCTAGTATAAGTAGACAGACTGGAACAGAATAAAATCAAACTAAACAGAGCGATAAGAATAATGTGGATTTAAAATCCTGATACACTATTAACAATGTCCTCTGCCTTCCTTTTTTAGATAATTCCTCCCCTTTCACTTTTACAGGGTGCTTTGTACATTTTGGGTCCCACTAACTCCTTTAGTTTTTAGATCGGGCGGGGTGGGGGGGCAATCTGCTATTTACCTAAGTGGTTCTGAACCTTTTTTACCCATGAGCTGGATCATGAGCTGTATTCCTTTACTTACTAAAGCCTCAAGGTTTTCCTTCCTTATAGCTGAGTAGTTCTCCACTGCACAAAAGTGTCATATCTTTCCAACCTATCTGCAGCTGCTGGACAAGCTGTCCCTATTTCTCTCTGGTTCCCTGTCACATAGAAAATTGTTTTCTCATTTTTGACCTCCAGTTCACTAACCCATTTTCAGGTTAATTATATTTCTTCTTCAGAGCATCTTTATGGATCCTACTCTGCCTGTTTCTTTTTGTTAGTGTATCAAGGCCATCTCTGTTAGAGATTATAGCCAACCTTCTCTGCCTCATTTCTTCTGTGCTATTTTTCTGCCATTGGTTGTCTACTTTTCTCCTTCATTCCACTTCATTGAGGCCTCTCTGCCACTGTTCCTGGAATCCTGGTTTTCTCTCTCTCTCTAGAATGTTCTTCAGTATTTTTTGCAGGGTTGGATTGGTGGTCATGGATTCCCCCAGTTCCTCTTTGTCATAGAAGTATCTTGTTTCTCTATTAATTCTGAAAGACAGTTTTGCAGGGTACATCAATCTGGGTTGGAGGTTATTTTCTTTCAGGGCTTGGAATACTTTGCTCCAAGCTCTTCTTGCTTTGATGATTTGTATCAAGAAGTCTCCTGTGATTTTGATGGGTTTTTCTTTATAGGTGATCTGTTCCTTTTCTCTGACCACTTTTAATATTCTGTTCTTGTGATGAATTTCTGGGATCTTGATTATTATATGTCTGGGTGTAGATCTGTTTTGGTTGTAGCTGGCTAGAGTTCTGTATGCCTCATATATCTGAACATCGCTTCCATTTCCTATGCTTGGGATGTTTTCCTTAATTATTTCTGTGAGTAGCTTTTGTATTTCATTTCTGTTTACCCCTGCTTCTTCACTCACATTTTTTATTCTTAAGTTATAGATCCTCTTGTCATCTTGTAGCCTTTGTATTGTTACTTCCTGGTTCCTTGTTATTTTTAAGAGATTTTTCCTTTCATGATCACACATTGTAAATCTATCTTCAAGTTTTGAAAGTCTAACTTTAGTTTCTATCAAGCAATTTTGCCAGCTTTCAATGGAGTTTTTTTAATTTCCTGGTAATCTCTTTGAATCTGTTTCATGTATTCTAGATTTTGTTTATATTCTTCATCATAGTTTTCTCTCCTTTTTTCTGGGTTCCTCCATTCTTCCATCTGTGTCTTCTTGAGAGGTGCTTAGCATTTCTTTTATTAATCTTTTTATATCTTGCTTCACTTGAATTAGAATTTCAGTTTTAAGTTCATCTATGATGTCACAAAGATATTCTTTATGTTGGCTGATGCTGTGTCCAATATTGCCTGTTTGCTGTCCTTGATCTCCCCTGTATTTACTTCTCCTAGACTTATTTTCCTTGGGTCAGCAGCTGGAGGCTTTTTATTGTTTCTTTCTCTTGTCACGTTTCTGGTTTCTTTCAGACAGGTGTATGGTGGAGGTCTCAGGAGGTCCTATCTGTATTGCTTATACTTTTTCTGCAGTGTACTGGCTAGGGGACTGCTGCCCTCTCCAGTTTGCTGTTGATCTGTGAGGTGCATGCAGGGGCAATATGGCCTGGCCCCTCTCCTCTGAGCCAGTCAACCAGCGAGTGCCTTCACCATGTTAGTCTGTGCCATGCTGACATCACAGATTCAGGACAGTTTCGTCCCTGGCTATTGGGTCCCGAACAGGAGCGTGGCCCAGCCCAAACAGATCCCACTGTTTGGGCCAGGAGCAGCTGACTGATGCCACTGTGGTTCCAGGTTCAGGCCCATCCTGCCCAACTCCAATATGTGGTCCTGCCGGTCACCTCCCCCCAAAGGACCAAATTCTGAGCACTCACCTTGGGTCAGTGCAGCTCTCCACACCAGTTCCACTCTCCATTGCAGTGCATCCTCCTGCTGAGGGCTACCAACCCCTGATTTTGGCATGACCGAGACTTCAGCACTACTGCAAGTCGTCTGACTCCAAGGCTCCAGTGAGAGCACATCTGGTTCCAGCCTTCTATCCATCTTTCTTTTCTTTTCTTTTCTTTTCTTTTCTTTTTCCTCAGTTTCTTCCTGGGTTGTGCGAATCCCTCTCCTTTCGTCTGGTCTTCTCCATGGTATTAAATTCTAGCATCTGAATTGTTCCCCTCAGAGAGGCTCTCTACTCTGCTACGTATCAATCCACCATCTTCCTCTAATTCATATTTATAATGCAACTCTTATCCTATTCAAACCACCTTACTTTCTGACTACCTGTGCTCTTTGGGAGTTTGCGCCCTCTGCTGGCATATACTGGAAATGCACCCTCAAGGTGCACAGCCTCTGTACTATTGAGGTTACAGTGGAGCCATGTTGATGACTTGGAACTGGCCTTGATGGGGCCTTAGTGAGGTGGAAATCTGCAAATGCACAAATCAAGGTGATTCCCAGCTGTTCAGCAGGGCATGGCACATCGCCAGCAATGAGACTCAGGCAGGTGGATGTGAGAGACGCTGGTTTAGGAGGCCTAACAGCCTGTCTCTAGGGACAGAGCGCCCTCCTTCCAGCCCCGCTCCAGGGACACACAGAGAGCTTGAATTCAAATCCTTATCAGCCTCAAGCCACTCCTCCCGGAGAAATTTGCTCTAATGAGGAGGATCTATTTATTCCTGAGGCCAGGGACAATCTCTGAGTTAATGTTTAGGATTCTGTAAAAAGAAATTTCCCCAAATAGTTTATTTAATCTGCTTTTCATATTTCATACTTTCCTCTATTTTAAACGCATAATGAAATTACAAAAGATATTTTCCTCTGGAGATAACATCTTCCCGGTCCAGGCCACTCACTCTGCAGTTATCTATCAGTGGCTGTAGAGCCATCGCAGCCGGCAGGGGGCAGCATATGCCTGAGAAGGACCCATCTGAGACACCAGGTCACCAGGCAGAGACAGCGCCGCCTGGTGGCCACAGAGTCCTGCACCTTTCTAAACACTGCACTGCTTTCTCACATTCACCCCCGCAAACTGCCTTTCCAAACGCAGGATTATGTTCTATGCTTTCATGAAAAAAATCCTGACTCCCCAAAATAATTTCATGCAAACGGCCCCATGCTAGACAAGAGCAGCAAGTACTAGGGAATCACCAGGCTCCAAAATCCCATAGGTCAGATTTAAATTATTTCACTTCATTGATACTTTTTAAAGCGTTTATTTTATTATTCCACCAGCTTTTCCTATAAATGCCCAAGATAAGACAGGCAGATAAAAAATATAGCTTATGTTATAGAAGCCCTAAATTAAAAAAAATAGAGACAGGGCATAACGTAATAATGTAATCATCAAATAGCATCACTGAAAACCAGTTTGGTCTGAAGACAGTTGAGCCTGCTTGAAGGAATACAGGGAGGGCAGGGCACCTTGGACGTAGGTATTTGAGTACCTCATGGACAGCAGTTGATAGGGGTGGCTCTGGGTGGGCAGCACTGAGTGTTAGGACTCATGGGGAACCCTGAGGGCCCAGCCACAGTGACGGGGCACTGACAGAAATTCTTCAGCCACTGAGGCAGGTGTGGAAGAGCTGGCCCAGCAGGTGAAATTCTGGGAAACTGCCCTGTCTCTTCCTGTGACTCACTTCCAGTGTCTACTTCTGACCCGCATTCTCATGTGGCACGCGAGGATAGGCAGCTATAAACAGGGAACAAATATATCATAGGATCCAGGATTGTGCCAGACACGGGTGGTACTGAGGATAATGAAATGCTACCCCTGGATTCCAGGGGTCCCCAGACCACAGCAGTCTAAACTGAATAGGACTATCTGGGAAGACAGGGTATTTACTTCCTAAGGTTGGTTTTATAATGAAATGAAAAAAAAATTGATAAAAACCCTTCACAGAACACCTATGCATGGAACACGTTTGCCGTTATTTCTAAAGAGGTGAGTGTCACAGTTAAACAGGCATTCAACAAACACTGTATCGCTAGGTGCACAAAACCGATATAAAGGAGGGACAGACCCTCCGCAGCTGGGGCAAGGAGGGACCTGCTGTGGTACCCAGAGGAAAGTGACAGGGTCCCAGGGTACCAGAACGCAAGGATAAGGGCAGGAGGGCGACAGAGAAGAAAGAGGCAAAATACCTCAAGTGCATTCCTTGGTGACCACAGGGACAGCTAAACAGGAGAGCTAGGTGGGTAAAGCAGAGGAGAAGATGAAGAATGGGACTCTGATATGTTGGATCAGAGGAGAAGCAAAACAGCAGAGTGCACAGAGCAGAGAAAAGGCAGGCACCCCAACTCACAAACTCCTACTCAGCCCACAGGCCCACTTCCAATGCCCTTTCTTCCAGGAAGCCTTTCCTAGTTAGCTTCTGAGTTACTTTTCTATATTTCAAATGCAGTTTAATACTCTGCAAAGTGCTAGCATTATATCCCTCTGTGCTGATTGCTTCAATCAGACTCCAGCAGAAGTCCGAAGGCTGAAAAGTCACTCTCAGATGCTTCTCCTTCACGTCAGCAACAGGGCCTCCAAAATGGCAGTGAGGTGGCAGAGCAGAGCAGCTGATGAAAGTCAACCTCGGTACCAAAATGCAAGATTCAGAGTCCCCTGCTCGAAGGGAACAGGAAGCTGTTAGTGAACACCCTCTGTATGGCAGGGCACAAGCTACAGAAGAGGGACTAGGAGGGCAGGGACTTGGGGGTAGAGTCCCTGAGGCATGGAAGAAAGAAAATCAGAAGAATAAATCACTTCCAAAGCCAGGCTCATTGGAAGATGTTCGTTTTTATTCCACTAACAAGTAAAATAAGAGCAGTGAATGAATGCACTTAATTCAGCGGAGAGGCCGAGGCTGTGGGGACAGGCACTTCTCCTCACTTACAGGCCACACGGGGGCCGCAGGAGCCAAGTTCGGGCTGGGAGTGCATCTTGGGCAGAGAGGCTGAAGTGGCTGGGAGGCTTAGGGTGCTAATTTTAAAGCATGATGCACACCGAGAATGTCAGCGCCCCCGCTGGCCAGGCGTGACGGGGACACAGGAAGCCGTCAAGGGCGTTTTCTCAGGGACGGTGACTGTGTCAAGATGAACAACTATCGTGAGGCCTACACTGCTCTAGAGTTGCCCTTCAGAGCTGCAGGGCCAGGGGACCCAGATGACCTTTGTTCCCTGGGTGTCCAGATGTTCTGGTTGGGTCAGCCACGCCTGTGGAAAGGGTGAGCCCAGACCTTAGTGCTAACCTATCTGTATTCCTAACTTCATTCCGGGAAGTCCTTGTACTGCTCAGAGAGTTTGAGTGAATTCCCATTTGGCCTTTTGCTTCCAAATGAGTCCAAAGAGGTCAAGCGGCCAGCTAAGGTCTAAGGTCACATTGTTGGTCACAGCAGGCCACAGACCAAGACCAAACCTCATCCCCAGGCTGTGAGTGCTAAGGCCTTTAAATGTTACCCATGATGGGGGAAAGAAAAGCGCAGGGGAGAAAGAAGTGAGGAGACCAGACTTCCTCCTCCACCAGGGAATTACCCCTTTCTGCTTCCTGGGCCATAAGAGCACCCACAGCTGTAGGAGTGGCCCAGCTCCTGCTGTAGGGAATCAACACCTGGGATTTATCTCCCTTATCCATTGTTTAACCTGTTTCCTTTGGTCTGAATCACCAGGCATGACAGTCCCACCCGGCCCCAGGCACAGTCCCATTGGGTGATATAAGCCACCTACTGAGACAGTCTTACACGTCCAGCCCTGTCGTGGATGTCTTAATCCCCTTGTGTACAAAATGTGGGTGTCACATTATTTTATTGTTTTTACTGGGTTTGAATCACTATTTAAGGTCCTGTTATCTTGGCTGCATCTTTGGCTACCTTGGGTTGATTTTGGAGACTGGACCCTCCTCCGCCAGTTACTCACAGTGTATTCTGATCATACAGTGTGCCCTAGGTTGAGGGGTTCCTAGGTCTCAGGCCCTGTCTAAACAGTGTATAGCCATTAACTTGTGATGTCACACAGACTGACAAGATGAGCCCTCTACAGGTTACAGAAGAGGAAGCCAAGGTCAGTCACTCACCCCCAACTGAGGGGCCACTTGAGCTATGTGAGCCAGGGACTCACTGCTCTGCTCTGCAACCTGCACCCTGCCCTCACTGCTGTGGAACCTGGCTCACTCCTGTCACCCACACTCTGTTTTCACCAGCACTTAGCAGTCGCCATTAAAAAAAACCAAGCAAACCCGCTCCCATTTCTATGGACTTAGAACTTAGTAAGGGCAATGCACTTCCTGAAAGGCTGTGCGTATTTTGTGAGGAACAATGAAGCAGCATCATGGCTGAGGGGCGTCATCCAGCGGGAAGTCAGGCAGGATCCTCGTGACAAGAAGCTCAACCTCAGCCACTGTGTGTGACCAGTTTCAACTTGTTCTGTGAGGTCAGTCAGTGGGAGGGACAGTGGGCAGGAGTTGTGTCACCCTTCATCAGAAATGTCATCCCAGGAGATGCCACTTGGATACATGGCTGTGATCCTGGGACCAAGGTTCAGAGTTCTCAATGGAAATCACTCAGTTTTCCTCATGGGGAAGAGTATATCAGTCAAGACTTGACCTCAAGGTTATGTTGATTGAAGTTTTTGGCTTTGGTGGAATTATGGGAGCTGAGTTTGTACCCAGGAATGCCATATTATTTTATTAGGCTTAATAAAATGTTTAAGAAGCAATGTATGTAGAAAATGGCCTAAAAACTGAGCAACTGTCCTCCATCATGACACTGCCCTGCGTCACACCTCTCTTCTGGTACGGCAGTTTCTATAAAAATCATCACGATGTGTCCCCATCTGCCTTATTCACCAGACCTGGCGCTGTGCAGCTTCCTCAAAATCAAAATGGCCATGAAGGATAAATGCTTTGAATCAGTTCAGGACACGGAGAAAACCATAGCAGAGCAGCTAAAGACACTCAGGAGAGGGCACTTCCAGAACTGCTGCGGGAAGTGGCGAGAATGATGGGACAAATGTGTTCAAAGTGGGGTGGAGGCTACGGAGGGGGGTTAATGGCAGTGTGTCTTTTACTGTAATAATTTTTAATTTCAGCATTGACCGTATGTTTTGATCATCCTCATATTAGCTCACTTTATCCTAAACCAATTCTACAACATGGGTGGGGACATCACCAACACCTTCATGTGACATGTGATGCTAAAGCACAGATGCTCCAGGAACTCCCTGAATGTCACAGATGAAACAAGCAAAGAGCCACTGGAGTCCTGCTTCAAGCCGAGGGGCATGACACAAGTTGGAGAGGAATCTGCCTTTGCTGTGGACTCAGTTTACCAAGCCATACCCTATCCATGCCTCCTCTGACCCTGGCTTCTGGACCAGAGACCCTACCATGACCTGTGCCTGAGTGAAGGAGCCCACATCTGATGTGGGTTACCTGCAGCACAGCCTGCTCCAGCCCAGAGAGCAGATGCTTAGGTAGACAGCAGGCCAAGGAAGGGAGGCCCACAGCCCCACGGGAGTCCAGCTGCATGATGTGGAGCAAGTCACTTCATGTCTTTGAACAGAAGCAAGATAATAATAGCACCTCCCGTGCAGTGTCTTAGTTACTTTTCTCTTATTACTGAGACAAAATAGCAAGCACCCAAAGATAAAGGAGGAAATGTTTATTTAGCTTATAGTTTGTACAAGTTTCAGTCCATAATTTGGCTGGCTCCAAGGCAGGGTGGCACATGGCAGAGGGGCAACCGTTCATGATAGTGGAAGACAGCAAAAGCCACAATAGAGGGAGGGAAGACAAGCCTTTTTCTGCCCTTTATATTGTATCTAGTTTACTGGGATTAGGGTAGTGAGAATCCAATCACTGAACTGATCTAGCAGTTACCCCTCCTCAATCCCAGCATCCTTAATCCTAGCACTGCACCATAAATCAATCCCATGCCCTATATTCAGTGCATCTAAAAACCCTATCTAATACTGCATGAAGCTTTGGGGGACATCTAGATGCAAGCCATAACACAGGGTGCTGGGAATATTATATATAATGTACACAATGAGGCTGATACACAATAAGCCACTAAAATAATCCAGTTGGGTCTGGTGGTATGTAATTATAATAGAAGCCTCTTAAGAGGCAGAGGCAGGAGGGTCTCAAATTCAAAGCCCATACACAATGAGATAATTTCTCAAAATCAGCGAATGACTTTGATCTAAATCAATACATTCAGTAAGTACCTATGAAGGCCTACCATTCATAGCTGTAGGGATGAATGAAGCCTTGCAAAGCCATTGCCTTGGTGGAGGTTTTACTTCCACCAGGGAAGCCAACTGGCAATCCATGAACAGATACTCATGTGATATGCAACAAACAATGACCTTGAGGAGTCCAAGGAGGTGACCTTACCTGAGGGAGTCTGCATGTCCCTGATCTCTAGGGTGCTTTTTCTGGAGCAGCAATTTTCAGACACCTTTTGGTTCATGGTTTTAAAAATTATTGAGGACACCAAGGTGCTACGGCAAACACCTAGGATTTAGAGGCAGATTTATTTATGTTGTCGGGCACTGCTCAGGATCACTCCCAAAATATCAGGCTCTGATTTCTGGTGCTCTAGGGCTTGTACGGGGTAAGCAAACAGGAAGTACCGAGGCAGAATGGCTTGTCAATTGGGGATTGGTTTTTACAATATGCATTGCAATGATCAGCTGTTTCTAAGAAACAAAAGTAACAGGAAATGTACCAGGAACTATGACCTGGGCAACTAATGAACTGATGGCTAGGGTAGGGGAGGGCATCTTCCACTACAAAAGGGCTTTTAAGATGTGGATGATATCAGTACCTAGCTATCATATGAAGAATTAAAATATGAAAACACAAATCCGCAGAAAAGCTAGGGCAACACAATCGATCACCTTGCACCAGGCAGTGTCTGGAAAGCTTCACACACTCCTAGCAATGACGGGGTGCAGAGATAGGAACACCCCATCCTGCGACTGCCTACCTGAGGACAAATGTGTTCCAGTGGAAATGTACTTAGGCTGCTGCCAGCTGTAAAAAAAATAATCTTCACTTATTTCTCCATCTTTGCCGGTGTCTTCTTGCTTATTTTTCTTCGATCAGAAGCTGACAAAAGTGAATTGCAGCTTGAACCCCTCAAGGTGTGAGTGCCCATGATGGGTTTCTTGAGACACGGATGACCCCCCTGCTTACCTTAAAAAACAAGCCCACCTCCAAGCCTTCATTTGTGACCAGTGTCATTGTGAAATAAAACTTACTTCTCTACTGAAAATTGCACACCACACACCCATTAAATCCGATGGAGAATGGCAACTTTGTTCAAAGGTACGTCGCATTTCCTTCTCACAAGACATCTTGTCCTTGCTGGATTGTGACTTTCAGTGAATACAGTGGCACAGAGCGTTTCTAAACATAGAGGAGGTGATTTCATAACTGCATTCCACCGTGCTGGGAGGAACTTCTCGTGTCTTTGTTTTGTGTGCTGCAATACAATTGCTTCTAGAGACAATCTTTTTTTAAAATTTTTTTGTTTTTGTTAATTGACATATTCTACCCTCAGAGAGTTTCTAAAAAGGTAAGGCGGCTCATATTTTCGGTACTGATCCCTTGAATTAGTCTGCGCAGAAGCAGCGTGGGTCATGATGGGACTGAACAGGAAGAGTGCCTGCTACACACATAAAAAGGGGAGGTGGAGGAAAAGGATTTCTCCTCCATGCCAAACCCCTCAGGAAAGGGAAAGGAAAACAAGCCCAAGGGGCGCAGGAAGAGGTATTTTTTATTGACCACCGGCTGCATAAATAGTTCATGTGCTTTATGCAAATTACTTGTTTCAATTCTCATTCTTATTTGTACATCTTTTTACAGATGAGGAGATTAAAGCCCAGAAAGGTTAAGTAACTTGCTCGAGGTCACGCAGTAAGTGGTAGAGATGGGATTTGAACTCTGGCAAGCAAAGCACAGGATTGGAATCAGCCCTTCTGTCCCTGATGAGGAGGAGTCACTTTTCTTCCCTTAGCAGGAGATGGACCTCCCCACAATGTCCCCTCCTGAGAACACTATGGTGGAATCCTCAAGCTGGGAAAACAGGGAAGGCACTGCTCCTGGGATAGTTTCCTGAGTCCTGAAACATAGGTCATAGTGGGCTGAGAACCCTGAATTTAGAGATCCTAAGAACAGGAGATGTCGACGAATTCTTGAAAGTTATTTAAGGATTAAATGAACCATGGAATGCAAACCTCCAGGGATAGTAAATGAAATCTTGCAGACATTAGACTGAATGCCTTTTGGAGACACATGTGATTATAGGTGTCACTCTGACACCCATGACATCCAGGAAGACCTGCCCTTCCTTCTCCTGGAACACCGGGAGGAGTCGAACTCTTCCGTGGCTCCTGCTGACTTTGGCCTGGTCCCCACCCTCTGTCTCCTCAACCCCCAATGAGCTCAAATAGGGGCACCTTATCCTTTGTCTGGTCATGAAGGTTAAAGGAGTTTACATCGTACAATTATTAAAATATGCCAGGCACACAGCAGGAACCAATGTCTGCATTAATTCCGTGTTCTTTTTCATTAATTTTCTATTATTACCTTTTCCCACTGATTTGTTTCCATCCTTCTTTCCCCTTCTCCCCAGGGCTTGGTGCATAGCAGGACTGGACAAAACTGTGCATTGAAGGGCGAGATGCTGAGCCACCTGGCAGATGAATGCAGTGGGCCCAGTCCTAGCACAGCACCCTGCTTCCTGTCCCTGACCCCAGGTCCCCCGGCCGCAGCCCTGGTGTCTCTCTGTGGGTGCAGCGTTAACAGTGGGTGCTGGAGTTGCCAAGACAGATGGAGTAAACCAACCCGGAATGGTTCAAACAGGAAACAACCAGAGCCTAAGTCACTGCTGTGGGGGGCTCACATGGCTAAAGGTTCCTTTCTTCTCCACAACAAAAGAGCCTATTTGGTCAGGACCCAGCGGCACCTGCCAGGTCTCCACAGTTGGCCTCCTCCAGCCTCCTTTGTAGCCAGAGTTTTGGTGACGGGGTGGGGTGTGGGGCTGGAGAAGTGGAGTACCATGACAGAGAATGAGAGCAATGTGGGGTCTCCTGCTACACTGGTGCCACTGTGTCACCTCCCCCTGATCAGAGGTCACATTAAGCATTGCTCGCCCTGTTCCTTGCCTCTCTCTGCCTGCTAGGAGGTTGGCTCCTTGAGTGACAGCACAGGTGTATCTTCTCCATCGCCCTCTGGGCAGTGACTGGGACACAGCTAGAACTCACCCCACGTTCAGTGATGAACCCAGTAAACAAATGGTCTCCCTGAGATTTTCTCTGGAGCAACACCTTAGAATCTGCAGAGGAGAATCTTCAGTCTCTGTCCCGGATAGTGATGCTGAACACTGCGGACCAGGGACAGGGACAGGGACAGATGGCCAATCCTTCGCTGTCCCTCTCTGCCATATGCATAGCTCACTTCTCCCCTGGGTCTAAAGTGCCACAGCCTGGAGCACCCAGAAGTCCCATAGGCTCCCCTCTTCCCGGGGTCCCACTGTCCACCCAGCTGGTCCCCCCCCTTCCACCTGCTCTCCTCTGGAAGCATGTAGACACCCCTTGACAGGCAGCCCTTTCTCTCCCTCCAAGCAGACTTTATGTCTTTACCATTAAGGGTGAGAGAAGATAAATTCATCGGCCAGAAACATTTAGAAGGTGAAAGCAGAGTTCTCCAGCCTCAGAGATAATGGGAGGCAATCGATACAGCCACAGTTATAACTATTGAAAGGCTGACCACGGTGTGAGTGGCAGGAGCAGGTAGGATTACAGGATTACAGAACTGAGGTTTCTATAGAAATGCACTCAGAGCATCCCATTTACCACCAGAGACACAGTGCGCTGACAGTAAATGGATGTGTGCAAAATCGATTCTGCAGGGCACACCCAGAACTTACCCTGCAGAGTCAGCTCAGCAAACAGAGCCCAAAGATGAGAGTTCAAGTCCTTATCACAGCAGATTGGCATCCACGCCAACAAACAGCTGAGGGCTCCCCCTCTCCCTCCATCCCACTGAAATAACTCGCTGAAACCTCTTGAGAGTCTCGGCAGAGTTTTCTCAGTTATTCCAGGGAAGAAGGGAGATATATCTTGAGGATAAACAAAGTTCTAATTTCTGAAAGAAATCTCTGGTGCCATGGGACACAGCTCTGTTAGGACCCTGAGGTCCATGGGCACCCGTGAAAGGCACCGACCACGCCTTGGCTTCCCTGCAGATGCAGGGCTGGGCTCTGTGCTAGGTGGATGGGTTTCATCCATTGGGACAGATGCAGTTCCTCTCTCAGGCACTGTGAGGGTGTCAGTTAACAGTCCACACTGGTGCTGAGGGGAGCATACTGTAGGAAGGAAACCAGCCCTGTGCTGGCATGGAACATGGGATTAGCAAAGGTGAAGGCTGGCACAGGAGGGTCGGAGATGGGGTTCAAGTGATGAGCGCCAGCAGAGGTCATGGCATGTGCAAAGGCCCTGGGGACACACCAATGCAGGCACACTGAAAAGAAGAGGCTATAATGTGGCTGAGGCACAGAGCCCAGGAGCTATGATATGGGAGAAAATCTTAGGGATGGCTAGGTGTTAAGATCCAGGCGGACAATATGGCTTTTATCCAGGAAGGAATGGGAAGCCTTTGATGGGTTTTATACTTAACAGATTGGAGCTTTGAAATAAGCCAACCTCCCCCACCTCTGCCCCCAAGTACTCAATGTATGAAAGAAATGTGTCAAAATGTGGCCAGAGTGAACCGGACAGAGCCCACTACAGAAGAAACCACAGTTTCCAGACGAGAGGCACCCAGAGCCGGCGAGGACAGTGCCTGGCAGAAGAGATGTCTAGGAAATCACTCTGTTATAGGAGGAACATCACTCCCGACCTGCCAAATGCCAGCTATGTCAAGTTCACGTCCCCTGAAATTAAAGAACAAATTCTAAAGGACAACAGAGGTTAAAAGCAGGAAAGGTTCATTGAGAGACAGCTCCTGAGAGACAGATGGGGTCCTGATTTAAACAGCAAAGTCACAACGTGGGTGCAGCCACAGGTCAAAGTATAATCAAGTGATAAGATTACAAGTAGAGCCACTTGGCTAATATTGACCCAGGAGGGAACAGGGGCACACAGCAAGGGCATGGGCTGATAACCTTGACTTATCTGTAACTTGCAAAACAGGAACATTTTGGAAAGAGAATGGGACCAGGTACTCTGGTCACTGACTGGGCATCCGATGCGTATCTGGATTAGTGCTACTAATTACAGTTCTGCTTATAATCCCGTGACTCAAGCCACTGTGACTTTGTCTCGAGGCCTCGCCTTCTTCAGGTGCGTCATAATTCTGACAGCCACAATCCTGGGATCTGTATTTTTTCTGACTTCCTTGAGAGTCCTTCCCTGACTAGATATTACTTCCTATCTAACTTAGCTGCCTGTGATAATGGCCTGGAGGTTAGATCACGCGGGGTGTGGGTGAGAGAGGAGGAGGAGCTGGGTTGCGTGGTTTGGGGCAGGGGTGCAGGGTACACTGGAAGGAAACTCGGTCAGAGGGAAAGAGCAGGGCTCCAGGCCTGGACTCTTGTTTGTTTCTCTGTCATGAGAGCAAGGCAGGTGCCTCATACCTCGCTCAGAAGAGCTGCTGATGTGGGTACAGGATGCTGGGACTGATTAGTGCATACAAAGCTGGCAATTAAAGGCCTGGATAAAATAATTAAAGGCCTGGATAAAATTGCTTAAGGGGAGAAACAAGATGGAGAGAAGATTGGAGAGAAAGACACTCATAGCTGAATTCAATGCCCCAGCGCCCCTAATTTGTTTTTTTTAAAACTTGCCTTCTCAGGGGCTGGATTTGCAACCCCCATTGCCTGCCAGGTGTGACGTCACTTTTATTTCTTCTCATTGAGAAATACAAGATGGCTCTCTTCAAGGGGACGGGCACTGGAACAACCCCAGCTCATGGGTACACAGGATATGAAACAGGAAATGCAGACAAAGGAACTGAGGGGGACCATTAGCTGGAGACACTATGGGTTATTAAAAATTGAGGAAAGGAGAAGAGAGAAGAGTGGGTATTTTCTGAGACAGCCTTTAAAATCCTTTTGAGGAGAGGGCCCCACACACCATCACAGGAAAGCAAAGCTGGCAGAAGAAAATCTGGTGGGGTAGGAGCCAGGCATGGGGCTGGGAAGACTGGGAGGAACTCTCTGCCTCAAAGTTCAAGCAACAGTTCCTGATTTTCTTTCTAATACTTCCCTGCACTGTCTGTGCACCAACAAACATTCATTTCCTTTCTCAACTTTATAGAACAGAAGATTTCTATTCAAAATAAATGACTTGCTTTTAAATGTTAATGAAAACTTTCCAAGATTAAAAAATAAAATCGCAGCAAAGTAATCATTTAATGTATCACTATATATATCTATATCAATCAATCAATCTTCAGGGAAGTCACACAAGGAAACCAATGGAGGAAAGTTAACCTTAATCCTGGTCAGTTGACAACAAGAAGGACGCTGGAGGTGTCCCCTGTTTCACAGGTGTGGGACAGCTCAGAACACGCATTCCTAGGACTGAGGAAAGTGATTGTGGCATATCACTAAGACAGTGAAGCCCACAGAAGTGTTTGCATTCAGTCCTCACATGAATGCAACAATGGTAGGCCAGCTGCAGCAGTGCACATCTGTGACCCCGGCTCCTCGGAAGCCTGAGGCAGGAGGAGGACTGCAAATTCCAGCTCACCCTGGTGAACTTAGTGACTTAGCAAGATCTCATCTCAAACTAAAAAACAATGAAAAGTCTGGTCTGGGATGCTGCTCAGTGCAAAGGTCCTGGGTACAATCCCCAGTACTGTAAAAGAAACAAAAAAACCCAAAACCACTTATCACATGGCCTCCTTTAATTTTAACCCAACTGTTATTTAAAAATCAGAATTAGAGAAAACGATGCCCTGGTCTATGCTATGACTGCTCAGCCAACTTCCTTCTGGACAGTCACAAGGAGGGTTAGTGCCCCAAGGAATTCCTGCTCCCGGGGAAGCATTTGTTTCATTTCCCCAAAAATGGGAGAGATACTGAGTTTGTATTATGAACAACATGTACCTATACATTTGTACAGCAAAGTCATGGTGATTCGGTTCAAAATTAAACATATGGCGTACCAAAACCTACTGGAAGGGGAAAGTGAAAAACAAAACTTTTAAAGGATTAAAAGTTTTGTTAGCACGTTTGCAGTGCATAATGATTACATTTACCTGTGAGGACTTGGTATGTGTATCTAATACACCTCAAGTCTTTTTACATCCCTCCCTTTTCTTCCCTCCCTCATCCTTCTTTATAAGCCATTCTTACAGACACCAAAGATACTTTGTATCAGTTTTATAAATGTTTAATTTACCACGATGACTATTTTGTGTCTGCTTGAGTTTTATTGCCTGTTGCTGGGTATATATTTTTCAGGGTTCATCAGAAGCCATTGCTATTTCTAGAAACAAATTTGACGCATAATCATTAAATGACCAACAAACCTGGCCATTCCCAATCAGCTTAGCATCACAATTTGGCAGCTGGTGCATACTAAGAAATTAGCACTCCAATATCCTTGTCTGTGATGATAGACATCTTAGCTCCGGGCTCTTTGACTTTGAGGCTTTCCCAGTAATCACGAGGAAGGTGGACATGTATATCCTTCTGCTCCATCAGTTATCAACAGTGCAAGCCTTGAACCATAAGGTGCACTGGTTATTTTGCTTTTGAGAAAACTCCACCCACCCTAACTTTCCAATTAAAACTAACGTATGCGTATGGTCTGTATAGTTTTGGGTAATTTACCTCTATGTGTTATTTAAAAAATGAGGTTAACAGTAATAAACGACAGCAGAAGATCAAATGAGAGTGTTTTCGCAGTCTTGAAAATTGTGGGTGGAGGTAAACTGTGGAGAGAGGAAGGGGTTCGACCTGCTCCCAAATTCAAAGGAACTCCAAGGCTCAACAGAGTAGAGCCAGGAGAATTGGCTGTGCTGGTACAGTGGAGCGAGGACTTCTGACTCCAGAATGCTAAGGTTGTACATTTGTGCTGTTTCAAGCCACTAAACCTACAGTGGTTCGCTGCAGAACTGTAGGGCGGTTGATGAGGCAGGAGCACACCCCGTCTGCTGGAGCCCTCTCTTTGCCAGGCCGTGGATGCTACTCTGGAGATTTTAAGCTGAGATGTCCATGCTGCTCACAGCTGGCTCAGCTGGGATCCCCCAAAACATACCACTGGGTTTAGCATGAAACGGCACTGATAGCACAGGTTCTCCGTAAACACTGAGCCACGAGCGGTCATTAATTTATCTTCGGTATTTTAAAAAGTCCCCCATCCTGCCTGAGTTCTGGGCAGCCTTGCTTCCTGCCTCGTGGGTTCAGATCTGACAAAGACATTTGTTCTTCTTGAGACAACAAATATTACCCAAATGAGGAAAGGGTTGGGTGTAGCCACGCAGGTAGTTGGCCTAGTGATAACCCAGTGAACTAACTGTCTCAGAGTAAAACTTCGTATTAGCCTGGATCCCACAGTGCCTGGAGACCCGGGTGTGGGGCAGACACCTGCCATCCACGGGGGGACCTGCTTGGGGCTCTGACAAGACAGCCTCCTGGGGGTCTCCTGTCACTAATTAGAAATGGCCAGAGAGGACCTGAAGAATTTCACTTTCCTAATTTGGAAGAAAGAAGGAAACTCAAGAGGAGATGTTAAGAAGTAGATTAAAGCTTTACCAATTTTGTTTAGTGCTGCTTCAGACTCACCCTGAAAGTCTTATCCTGTGAGATGAGGTTCCAGAGTAGCTACTAAGGATGCCCAGGAATCTCTTCTATCGGTCCCTCAGAACAAGCAGTAAGGCCAGCTATTCTCAGTGGACACCCAAGGGGACTCGTGGCAGTATCTGGGGAACATTTTAGTGATCATAACATTTAGAGGTCCATGCTACTGGCATCTAGTGGGTAGAGAACAAGGGGCACTACTAAGCACCCTGCAATGCCCAGGGCAGCCTCTATGCCAAGGATTATCTGTCCCAAATGTCAACAGCTCCTAGGGCAGAGCTCTGGAGTGGATCTCACCATGACAAGGTCTACACTGCTCCTAGTATTTCTATTCCTGGCAACAGGGCCTCTGACAATTAAATATGTTGCCGCACTGCATTATTTATTAATGATGACATTTCTATATGGATCAGAATATAAATCTTCACTTGTTCCAAGCAATAATTAATATTACAGAAATGACAGCCTGTGCCAAGGGAGAGTTTAAAAGGTTATAATAGATGGCATTAGCTATAATTCTTTCTACACTGATTATATAGGATTCATAGAGGATTATTCTTTAAATCACTTCTTTAATCATATGAAGCATCAAGTGTATTAAAGTCAGTCATACAAGCTCAAATCCCCTTTTTGAAATCATTTTTCTTTCCCAGAGAAACGTCACTTGGCCGAATTCTTGCCATGCTATTTTCCTTTACAAAAATGTGCGGGCTTAAGTGAAGAATCTTGTAAGGAAAGCTCTTGAGGTACTTAATGAACATGAAAAAAAATGTATCACATTCAGATTCTGAAAGGGCTCTTTAGTCACTTACCTTCTCTTTCTAATGTAAATGTTAATTCCTTCTACAATGATGGGACCTACTTAAATTGCCAATCACAGTTTAATCTCAGTCAAAACTTGCCTGGCAAGGACACAGTGGCAGAACATAGTGTCCTGCATTCCTGCTTCCTGAAATTAAAATTTGAAATGGCTTTAATTACTCACAAAGAAAGTGGAGCCAACCAATCCAGTTTTCTCCCAGAAACTGATAAAAAGATAAACAGAATAGAAAGCAAAGCAGGAAGGCCGGATTGCATTGTCTATCCAGCAAACTTCTAAGGAAGTCATCCAACGGGGTCAAAAATCCAGCACACGTCAGGTGTCACACAGGAGAAGAGAAACAGAACTGCCAGCAGCCCACATCTGGTCTTTACCTGTGCATTCAGTATGCAGGGAAAGGAAGCTTTCTGGAGAGAGCCAGGGCAGGAAGCTATGGGGCTGGCTTTTATTTTATTTTATTTTTTCAATAAGGAACTGTGTGTCTGCTCCAGTTGCTCTGTGCAAAAAGGGAAAGAGAGCAGACTGTAGTCTGTGCTGGTCAGTGTGAATGTGTGACTTACTCGCTAGGGTTCCAAGGCAGCCACTGGGTTCCCAGCCCTTGACACCACCTCAATGTAGGCATCCTCTGGGGAGTGATGAGAAGAGATCATGGAGTGGACCAGGACATCGTGCTTCTCCAGGGCATCAGCAACAACCAAATCAAGGAAGCCGAGGCTTCCGCTGAGTTCTAATCTGGTGGTAGAAATCACAGTTGTGTCTGTCCACCACCTGCCAGGTCTGGGATGAAGCTGCCATGGGTTAGGCCAGCTGTGAGGTAAGTACAGGGCTTAGTGCGCTCTGGATGGAGAGGTAAGGTTTGGGTAGGTGGAATCAACTGCCCACACACACAACTCTAGACTGTGGCACGGGGGAGGGGTATGGGGTGGTAATTGCCACGCTAAGCCCATTTCTCAAGGAGACACAGAAACCTCACGTGGGGGTGAGGCTGGGTCTTAGTGAGCCAGAGCCAACTCTCTAGAGTCCTGGGGCTCCAAACAAAGCCCGTCTTCACAGCACACTCTGGTCCTTCCTGCCCCAGTAGGGCACCAGACATGACAGCGCTTCTGTCACCCAGGCACACCCTCAAGTCCCAAGAAACGGCCCACACAATGGTCTCATTTTATCCCAAGCAGCTGCTCTCACTTATGCTTCACTGCAAAAGCATTTTTCTACATTCACAAGCCATGAGCACCCCTATGAGCTTAGCAGAGCCCCACAAAATAAACAAATCATACTGGAGCACATTCTGAGTGGCACTGGGGTGGCTGATCCCATGTCAGCCCATGGAGCCCCACTGAGGGGTTTTCTCAACCCTTCTCACTGCCCGGTCACCAAGTCCAACCATTCATTTGCTTGCTAAGGGTGATGAGCTATAATGATGTTTGCATTGGCTGTTTTTAGTTGATCTGGCCTGGATTTCATTTTTCTTTTCTTTTTTTCTTTTTTGTCTTTTTGAGACAGGGTCTCACTCTGCAGTTCAGGTTGGCCTTGAGCTCACTTTGTAGCCCAGGCTGGTCTCAAACTCACAATGATCCTCCTGCCTCAGCCTCCCAAGTGCTGGGATTACAGGGGTGAGCCACCACGCCCGGCTCTGGCCTGGATTTCAATAGCAATCCCCCCTACCCCACATCCTAACTTGGCATCCAGGATCAATCCATAACACGCATATATGGAAATACGTCTTAACAAGTTTACACATTGGGTAGTCATGGGATTAAGGTTTTCATGACCTAAGTGGGCAGTGACCGGGTAGCGACAATGAGGAACTTGTCAGGAGGGAGGGTTTTTACTTTCCAGCTTGAAGTGATGAGTACACTGACACAAAGGTGAACAACTTTAAGTAACACCCCTGACAAAAGTTATCGTGCGGGCTACAGAACACCTAAATAGGCAGGACATTTGGAGGTGGAAAAGTGTGGCTTGGACCTGGAATTTGAGAAGGCATTGCATCCCAACTGCATCTTGGTGACAGGACCATCACCGAGGTGACTTTCTGCAGAGTCCAGACACGGGGCTATTCTTAGAATGGCCAGAAAAAGCACAGAGCTGCCTAAAAATAATGATGATTCAACACCTAAAGGCTTCGATGATGTCACATCGTCAAGGAACACCTCCCTCCTCACAGGTCGTGGTTTTAAAATAAGCGAGCTCGCAGCTCACCTCCTGAAGAGGGCAGAGATTTCACATGCTGGAGAAGGAAATGGGAGTGCGTGGTGTGCACAGAAATGGGCCACCCCCGCACGGCCACCACCATAGCCTGGGTGGCTTGGAAAAGGAGCCAAAGACAGTTCTTTCCTCTCACTCAAGTGGTCCTTTCAAAACAGGTGTCATGAGTCTGGACAGCACTGATGACACAAAAGGAAGCCCCCAAGTCCTCTCCTCGAGTCCCCACAGCCAGCACTTTCCAAGACAGGAGATGGCGCATCTGGGCCTCTTCTGCAGGTGCAAGGTGCAGCTTAAAGCCCAGATGGAAGCACCACCCAGGGGTCCCTCAACAGCAGCCTCTGACGGTAGCCTTGCTCTATGCCACCCCAAGCCCATGGACCAGTGGACCAAGAGCCTCCAGGTGACCAGGAACACAAGCCAGGAGTCACTGCTGAGGGCAGCTCTCCCAGCACAGTCACATGGAACACCATGTAGCTGCTCAAGGTCACCTAGGACAAGAAGGCTCAAAGGATGATGCACAAGCTCCACGCCGCCAGGAAGCAAGAGGCTGGAGCAGCCTTCTGACTGCTGGAGGCCCCCTCTCTGCCTTGTACCCTACTTCCCGAGCTTTTATATCTGCCCTGTCTATGTCATTCTCCCTCTCCACCTGATTTGCTCTATAATCACAAGACAGTGGACACTAAGCTTCTTAAGGGTTGCATTCATTCATCTTCGTCTTCCCAGTCATAAGAGTAACCCTTGGGACATGGTACATTTTCAATAATCATTAAATAATTGACAACTGGACCAATTCATGCAGTATCCTTTCCACTTTGTTAGAATAGTAACGAGATGTGGTCTTTAGGGTATCTTGCGAGGTGTCCTAGGTGTGGATCAAGACACACCGTCTCCTAAGGATGTGTGTATTCAAAGGGGGCCCCATAAATACCACAGCCTTCAAGATTCAAAAGGTTCTAGACCATCATAGGTGCCATTTGGGGACAGAAAGCTTCTCATACCACAGAACCCCCTCTTTGCTCTTTGGTGTCACCTTGTTTAGGAGGAAATGGGCACTGGTGAGACCAAGCTGGGTGGCTTAGAGTGAAAACAACAAAACCAAAAACTGCATCCACGAAACGCACTAGGTTTTCCACCTGCAGCTGTTTATCAAAAACGTGACCTCGCCTTTCTGGAGTTCCCGGAAGTCTCTCCCAAGCTTCCAAAGGAAGCCGTTCTTGTCATTCTGCAGCTGTTGCTCAGCCCGGTATTTACGTGCTTGTTTTTCCTAAATGAAAATTGCTTTACTCAGGCTGGTTACCCACTCAGCTGAACTCTAAATAATTTGATCACTTTCCAAAATTCTAATCCACGCTAAATACAAGAGCTTTGCGCCACTTAAAATACTGTGAAGGATGCGCCTCGGGGCCCTGGCAGGGAGTGAGTTCCTTCGGAAGAAAGCACGCTCACTGGACATGTGATCGCAGGGATGCTGGGGGGACCATGGACACTAAACCCGGTGCCAGCAAGAAGCCAGGCACAGGAGGGGGAGGAGACCATGTGGACACTCGCTTTTGTTTCCTCTTCCTCACTTTCCTGCTCCCCACAGGAATGGGGGTTGCACCTGAAGCCTTTGCGCTGAGCTCCATCTCCATCTCTCGTTTTATTAAAAAATATTTTGAGACAGGGTCCCATGACGTTTGAAAGTTGCCTAGGCGGGGCTTGGCCTTGCGGTCCTCAGGCCTCAGCCTCCCAGAGTGCTGGGATTACAGGTGCACACCTCCATGCCCACCTGGGCTCCTTTTAATCACGATGTCCTGCCCCCATAGTGAGAGCAAGACTGTGTGAGATCATCAGTGCCAACGTTCAGGCCCCAAAGATTTATTTCAGAAACATCTGGAAAGACCATGGAGCTGCTGTTCTCTGCCCACCATCACCAAGCCCAGACTTCAGCCACGTGGGGGTGACTTTTTCCATGGGTTTTTCCATCCACACGCTGCAACGCGACAGAACTTAACGCCAATAAGGAATCAGTGTATTTGAGGGAAAGAAGCCAATGCTCAGGGGTCAGACACAGGCAGGGTTGAAACTACAGTGCCTTTCCAGGAAGCAGTCTGGCTCCAGGGCTTCTGGGTTGAACATCAGGCCGAGTTACTGTAGCGATGGATTTAAAAACATAAGTCTCAGATGGCTGCCAGGGTGCACTTTCTCACAAACCAGTATTAGAATAACAACTAGACTCAGGCCTCACACCTAAAGAACAGTTATCGGCCAGCCAGTGTTCCTCTAAATTCATGTAGGTCTGGGCGGTGGTGCGACACCAGGAGGTGCTGTGTGATGGTGCGGCTGATTGTGATCACCAAGCTAAGCTTTCCTGGTAGGTGTTTAAAAGTTGTTGTTTTAAACAATGAGTTAAAGCAAAAAGAACATCTGTGCATCTTTTATTCTAAAAATGCCATTATCATCTACCCCTCAAAGTGACTTTTTCTTTCTCTTGGCAGTGAAATTTGAAACACTGGCAAAATATACAGCGTGTACCCTGAGTGAAGCCAGGGGTGGTGGTGCACAGCTATAATCTCAGCATTTGGGAGGTTGAGGCAAGAGAATCACTATGACTTCAAGACCATCCTGGACTACAGAGCAAGACGCTATCTCAAAAAAACAATGTATATATACCTTAAGCTCTAGCCAGTTTCTCTACATATTGAAAAGATGACTGTTAAAGGACTCGTGAACAAATACAAAACACAAACAAGGTCTGATGAGTTAACCCAGAAAACATCTTATATTATAGGGACATGTGACTGTGTTATGACAAGAGAAATATAATAGCAGAATTGGTGCTAAACAAGTACTGAGACTTAGTTTTTAATTTGAGCTTCCTGGAAACCAGGAGAAAAGAGTAATACATCAGTTACAGAATCGTCCCAGTGAGAAAAAAAATAACAGTTCCCCAGAGAGACCAAGTTTTCCTGGCACTCGTTCTAAAGGAAAAGTTGCACACGAACCTCATATGGGGAGAGGGGGTACCCACCGCAAAAGCAGAAACTTCCCACGTGCACACGACTGGATTGAGCTTCTTGAAAGCTCACAGCTCTGAGATAAAGAAAAACTTTGCTATGATTTGGCAAGAGGCTTGCTTAGTCTTCCCCCAGCATCCAGAGCAGTTTCTAGTTCTGCATGGTTCCAAAAAAGCATATGATCCTCAGAAAAGCTCCATTCTGCTCCAAACCAGAGATAGAGAAGGTTGCAGATTAGGCAGGAGGGAGGAAGAAAAGAGGAGAAGGAGGAGGAGGAGGAGGAGGGAGGAGGAGGAGGGGAAGGGAGGAGCCAGGAGAGACCAGGAAGATCTTTCTGGTACCATCCCGAGCATCCTGTTTAATCACATGCTGCTCCTACACAGGTATCCACATCTGATCCTGTTTCGTGGGAGAAAGACTCAGACACAGTAAGTTGACCAGGACCATGTAACTCGGAGGCAGCAGAGGTAGGATTCAAACCCCTGTTCTTGGGCACTGCTGCCTCCTGCAAGGCTCATCCTGCATCTAAGGAATGCACAGAAGTCTGAGGGATGCAGGGCAGTGATGAGCTTGTAGACCACCTCCGAGACACCTAGCAGCTTCCCACTGGAACAGGAAGCCAGGCCATCCTATTAGGCAGTGCGCTCTATGTATAAATAATGTATCCTACCGAATGATCTGGAGTTCACGACAGCTACAAAACTGGGGAGGAAGTGTAGATTTTGAACAAAGTAAGAGGTATGATGCTTTGCCATGTTTGATGAGAAATCTTTACCATGATCCATGAGCCTCTCTTTCAAAAAAAGGACAGATCCTGGTATTAGATTTAAGGGAATGGTCACACTGAAGTATATAACATCCCCAGTAAGAAAGAACATTACTGAAATGCTACTAGAAAGTGATCTAGCTTAAAACAAACTACCACACATGTTCTGTTTCTATCTAACCCTGGTGCTGAAGAGCTAGCAGAGATTGTTTGGGCACCATGGTTGTGGTTTGGATCTAAAATGTCCCTCAGAAGTTCCATGTGTGTGGAAGGTGACTGGGGGTGTCACATTCATCAGTGGATTCATCCATGGATGAGCTCTTAGCTGAATGTGCTGATAGGATGTGTAGCCTGGTTGGAGGTGGTCACTGGGGCAGAACCTGGCTGGACATGCCACTGTCCCCAGCTCCTCCTTGCTCTCAGCCTCCTGGCTGCCATGGGGTGAGGACTATCCTCTACTAGACTTGAGTTGACTATGGACTGAATCTTCTAGAAACTTATGCCAAAATAAACCTTCCCTCTTTTAAGTTGTGGGTGTCAGATATTTTGTCCCAACAATGAGAAAGTGCCTAAGACAACCATGTACAGAAAACCATGAACGAGGAGCTAGGAAGAAAATACATACAACACATGAGTAAGCTCCATCTGGTAGAATAAACATTACCAGAGATGTTTACGTTTACAGATAACACCCAATCTCCTCTCCATCATGCAGCCTTAATGGATGCTGGGGCAGAGCTACAAAGCTCACACCAAGCTTCTCTGGCCTTCTCTGGCCATCTCTGACTCAGTCAAGAGATTGCTAACTGCCGAACCGAGCCCAGAATCCAGGAAGTTCAGGAAAGGCAGGGCAAAGTCCATGCCACCTTCAGCTATTGAGGCTGCAGAATGATGAAGCTAGTCTCTCCTCTAGGGCCTGGTTGAAACTGCCTCATAAGAAGAACGCTGGTGTGTAGTGTGACTCAACACCTGTCTGCATGCATGCAACTGTTTGCATTTGAAGAATTCCACATGACCCCATCTGGAGCAGGTACCATGGTTGTGCTGTTTGCATACTTCTCTCTGTTTCTGGCCACAAAAGAGCACAGAATGAAACTGTCCCTGCCTTCCATCTGCCAAGCAGCCCATGGTCAGCCCAGAGGACACAGTGCCTGGGTACCAAGTCACCTTTCCTTACCTGGACAGTGTGTTGAGATTACCTCTGTCCATTTAGCACTTTTACTAATTCAGAGCTATCATGGAGGCTAGAAGTGCCTCTGATGGAAATCATATAGAGTGGATTCCAAGCACTGTACCCTTATCTTTCCAAAACCAAATGGGGATGATGTCCCTCTTTAACATCATCATCATCATAGACTAAATGGAACAGGACCACTGTGTTCCCTGGGTGTCAGCAATAATATGTGCTCCCCGCTCCATGGCACAGAATCCAAACACACTTGACTCTGTATGTGCCAGGCTCAATTCTTTCCACAGCCTCAATTTTCTCCAGGTAGTTAAGTGGGACCTTTGAACTGACTTGCCAAGCTGTTGAGCCCCAGGGATTCACTCAGGACCGTGGAGAAGCAAGGTTCTGACTGTGTCTCCAGAATATTTCAGTCATTTCCACAAAGGTTAAGGTTCCAGGGAATGCTCTGCAGCAGCTTTTCAGATGTGTCCCATGGTGGGCCTCTTGCCTGCCAGGTACCCGGAGTGATTAGTGGTGACTAATTATGCTTCCCTGTTCCCCCACAGAAGCAAAAGAAAACAGCACCAGCATACTCAGGACAAAGATCCATGCTGTCCTTTTACAAATTAAATATTCTCAGGCATCTGTAAATAATGTCACTTTCACCTAAAAATAAAAACCTACACAAGAGAACCCATGAAACTGCTAAGTATTCCTTGAACAGCTAATGTCTAACCATTGCTTGGTTTAATACTTAAAACTAATATTTGGTTATTGTTTCTCACCCTCAGATTGGCATCATTCATTTCATTTCTATTTTTCCAACCTATGTACATTGATACCTAAGCCAAAATTAAATGATCTCTTTGCATTGCCCTTTGTTATGTATCATTAGCAGAAATTTTTCAATTAGCCTTAAACTATCACCATTACTTATTTCCTAGCGTCTCCAAAGCACCAGATTTTGGGTTTCACTGCTACGTCTTAGTTTTCTCTCTTACTTTTCTTCTCTTGGGTTAGTTACACAAACAAATATGCTTCCAATTTTTACTTCTAATTTTTACTCAGCTTACTAAATAAGTTGGTCACCTCTGAAAGTATAAACATCACGCAAACGCAAGGTGACATAAAAATATCTGTTTTCATGAATCTTAACAACAGATTTGGAGTTCAGTGCACTTAACATTTGCCTTGTGTCTAGCTGTTCAGTCACCTGAGTCCTTTCTGCCCAATTTATTGCTATAATCTCTCTCCCACAGCAGAATTTAGAGACAAGGCATGGTAGATCATGAACTGGTAGAAATCAGGAGCTCGCTCTCTCTCTCTATCTTTTAACTCTTTCCTATACTTCTAAATAATCAGGCAATCTTGGAAAGTGCATCTGTCTGTGTCTTTGGTCAACACTGAAGAGAAGGTTCAGTTCAATACTGACTATGTATCAACTGTGTGCCAGGTCCCACTGGAGGTGCTGAAAATACAAAGAACAGTGCAAATTTTGTGTGTTTTCAAGGACTTCAAATACTTCAGGGGACATTATGTTTGGGTGAGTGATATGAATGCTCCCATTTAGTTCCCTGAGTATACTACTTGCAGCAGTGACCATCTATTCAGCAAGGCTCCGCCATGGGACCAGATCAGACCCCTGCCCAGGAATTGGTGTAAAGAGTGGAGCAGTGGGAGTGCCAGGCCTTCCAGCACCAAGCTCACCATGGACCGTGGCAGACGGGGATCTCTGGAGAAGCTGATTAATAAGTGACTTCCTCAGACATGGACTGGAGTGGGTGCAGCCCCATGTCACCAATACCTGGCCAGAGGATGGGGAAAAACTAGGGAATAATGATATCACCAAAAGAACAAAGTAAAGCATTAGTACCCAGCCTAAAGAAATGGAGACTGAGCAACTTCCTGACAAAGAGTCTAAAATAATCGTTTCAAGGAAGCTCAGTAAAATTCAAGAAAATGCAGAGAAACAGTTCAAAAAGTAGATTTGAAATAAAAAGATACGAAAAGAAACAAAGAGTCATTCTATAACAATAAAGGAATTCTGCTAGAGAATACACTCAATATCAGAGTATCCACATAAAAAAATTAATAGATCAGAAGGGGGAGATGGACTGTATCATTTTAGAGAAATGCAATTTTTTTTTATTTTTTATTTATATTTATTTATTTGGTACTGGGGATCGAACTCACGACCTTATGCTTGTTAGGCAGGCGCTTAAGCCACTGAGCTAAATCCCCAGCCAAAAAATTAAAACCACAATGAGATATGATCTCACATAGAGGCAAAAGATTAGGATGTGGCCAGTCAGCTGTCAATCACAGAAATCTGGGAAACAGGAACCCAAGCCTTGCGCCTGAGACCAATCAGAAAATGCCATCTTCAGTTCTTTTGGCATGAGATCAAGCAGGCTTTTGATAGGAAGGCAAGATCTGACATCAGTCAGGAATGGAGTGGGGCACAAAAGATGACTGCCATTAACCTGGTGGCCACTGTCTCTCTCATAGTGGCCGGCTCTCTCACTCTACAGAGCATGCTTCTTTTCCTACCTTTAATAAATGTAAAACCTCACTCTTTTCTGTTTGTCTCATCCAGTCTTTGTTCAGAACAACCACAACCTGGAAACCCATACCCCTGGCCCCTATAAAACTACCTGCTAGAAAGGTTTTTATCAAATAACCAGAAGAGGACAAGTGTTGGAGAGGATATGAGGAACGTCTTGCACCCTACTTGTAGAAAGCGAATTTGTGTAGCCTTTATGGTGGTTCCCCTGTGGAAATGCAACCACTGTAAGACCTGGCAATCCCATTCGGGTATATAGCCAAAGACTATGAGATAAACATGTCAAAGAGATACCTGTACTCCCATCTTATTGGAGCATTATTCACAATAGTCACCCTATGGGACCAGTCTGCGAGCTGATGAAGGGGTTAAGAAGATGTCTATCTACCCATGACAATGCTGATCAGCCTTTACAGCAAAGGACAGCCTGTCATTTGGAATGATACAGATGAACCTGAAGAACATGGCATTAAGTAAAATAATCCAGGCACAGAAAGGAAACTGTAAGATCCGCCTGGCACACACAGCCAGGAAGCAGAGAGCAGAGCGGGGTTGTGCAAGGGGCCGGTTTGAGGAGATGTCGACCACAGCATACACAAGTCCAGTTAGGAGGAAGGAGTCTGAAAGATCTGCAGCATGGGGGCTAGAATGAGAAACGATGGGTCACATTTTTGTAAATCATCAAGAAGTTAAATTTGAAGAGTTCTGATTACACGAAATAATTTTATGAAGCAATCCATGTATTAGCCTGACTTAGCCTTTCCACACCAAGGACCTCTCTCAAAATTTTGTGTTATACAGAACAAAGACAATTCTTGTCTGTGAAAAATAAATTGTTTTAAAGTCTGAAAAAATAGATCTGAGCACCTTCTTATGGGAAAAATACATTCAATTGCTTTTGTTGATGGTGTTTCAGGCTTCGGCAATAAGCTCATTTTTCTTTTTGAACATTGCCTGCAAATTCATTGCCTGCAATTTCTAGCTCCACAGCCCCTGTTGGAAACCTCCCGGGGCCTGACACATTTGGGGTTTGAATTTTAAGATTTGGAAGCGTGCTGCAGCGCATCTGCCTCCTGTTGTGTAATGCCCCTCGAGGTCCAGGACAATCCTGGTAATTAAAAACAGGATTATTGCTACAGAAGACCACATGAAAATTCACATGACTGGAGCATCTCATCCTTCTGGGTCAGGCTTTAAATGAATTACCCCAAGTGAGGCTTTGTCTCCAGACATATTATGGGGCTGGGGATGTAACTCATTGGTACAAGCGCCTGTCTGGCAAGCACGAGGTCATGAGTTCAATTCCCAGTACCAAAAAAGAAAGAAACAAATTCTCAAAATGGATTATGAAAACATTCTCAGTTTCTAGAGATATTCAGAAAGCTGGCACAATGCCAGTTTCCCCAGTCAAATGAAAACGACATTCAGCAGGGCCCAATATTAGTAATTACACGCCTGGCCTGACACAAACCACTTCTGCATACACACGGGGTAGAGCTGGCCCAGGCACAAGATCCTGCTCTGTACCCAGAAGCAAGAAGCAGGAAGATGCCACCTCTTGGGGCTGTCATAGTGACAGGGAAGGGTGTTCATAAAGCACTTAGAAAAGCACCTAGCTCGGCCCCATGTGCTCTACCCATATCTGTTGCTGCTCCTGCTGTTACTTCACTAAATGGATTCATATGTTGTCAAGGCCATTAGAATCACCTTTACTGCTTCTCTGATTTGGCTGAATTCATTTCAGGTTGACTTTTCCTCCACTTCCCCTCAGATCCTGGCTGCACAGATGCTTATCCCTGCTTGTTGCAGACACACACAGCTTGGAGGATGCTGCTCCAGCCTCACCTATTTCACAACTTCTGCAGCCCAGAGGGATCCAGAGAGCCAAACTCAAGAAGGGAAATGAACCTAGTTCTGAGATGTGGAATTCTGTGAAGATCCAAGCGCTAAATGTGTTTCTTACAAAAATATTTATACCACATGCCACAGCATGCAAACAGCAATCTGTACTTATTGGTTTCAGATGCCAATTTCCTCCTGCTCTGGTTCTCCTCTGTGTTACATAAACACACCCCAACCATCTGGACCACAAGAAGCCATGCTGTACCAGGTGCCCACTCATTGCAAAAGCATCCCATCGAAATGGGACTGCATAGAACTCTGCCTCACTGGAAGCAGGAGTGAGCATCACCGTCCGCACAAAGCTGTCTGCAAAAGGTGTTTCAGGTGTCGGAGCTCTGAACTGCAGGAGCATGGCAGGAGCGAGTATGCAAAATACTTATCGCATAGAATAAGCAGGAGCATGCCATGAGGAGTCCAGTTCCACACTCTCCAAATCACCTTGGGAAGGAAAAGGCTGTGGGAAAGGAACTCAGCTGTGAGAAAACAGAGAAGAGATCGCTGCCCGAATCATTCAGCACAGTCGAAAAGGCAAAACTTTCATTTTTATCTAAGGAATTTAAGTGCTTTATTGTTATTGCAAGGAATGTACTAAATTCAAATTCACCAATATCCATACACATGATTCAGGAGCGGATTATACCAAAGCAAAGGATTCTGCCAAAGCAAAGTTATGTTCCACCCACCTGCCCACCAGGACCCCTGAGCTAAACGGCCAGCCACCATCTCCCTGGTATCATTCTGGATGTTGAAGGCATCTTCCCAGAACCAAATATAAAGACCATGACCATTGCCAGCCTTTGCCCACAGGCAAACATAAGAATTTTTGCTTCTTTTCCCTCTGCCTAAAAATATCTCCCCACCAACTTAGCACAGTGCCCGATATGTCCACTGTTTGGGAAAGATAACCATTGTCAGACGTCATGGCTCGGATTCACCAAATATGAATATTGTGGAAAGAATGCCCTGGGAGAATGAGGAGCTTATTGACTTATCGAGATAGTGGGAATAATGGAGACCTGTGCAAGTCAGCTTTCCCAGAACAGAAGAACAAATCCCTGACACAGCAGACTTCTATGAGAGTGGGTTCATTTCTGCTCACAGCTTTGGTGGTTTGGGCCCATGCGCGTCCATGCAATGGCCTTGCAGCCTATCACTGCAGAAGTACCTGCTGGAACAAAACTGCTGACCTCATAGCTAGGAAAGGAAAGAGGAGGAAGGAGGAAGGAAGACCAGGAGCCCCAAAGTTTCCTTTAGGAGTGCACCCCAGCACCTGATGACTTCTGCAGGCCCCAGAAGTTGCCTGATAGCTCAACTTTGGTGAGTGAGCTTTTAACACAAGGGCCTCCAAGAGGGATGGGCTGTAATTCCAGCTCCAAACTATAGGGAAGACTGGGAGGTTTTGGATCAAGGAAAGCAGCAACTGATTGTGGAAATGTGGTACCAGGAGGCTCATCTCTTCTCCTTGGAGTCCCAGTGGTCACACCTCTTGATCATCATCAGTTTACCTGGTGTCTATTCTGATTATCCACCCTTAACCAGTATAGATACAATTTAATCAAATCTAAGCTTCTATCCTCTTATTTTGTATTCTAGAGACACAAATAGAAGTCAATGATCACACTTTCTGTCTCATGATGGGATCAATGCTCAATTATAAAATTTACTTCTCTGACTATACACATAGGATCTCAATAATTTGAAACTGGTCCCAATAAACTATGCCTTATTTCAGCTCAGTATTTTGTTAAGTTTGTTTTAAAACCTGATACTACTTCTCAAACTGCTAGGTGCCAACTTTGTATACCAACTAATTGAAAATATTTTGTAGCCCATTACCCAGGACAGATCAAAGGATGAAAACATGTATGGGAAGGGTCTCAGGAACAGTCCCCTGGACTCTGTCCTCTTGTGTCCCTAGATGAGTCAGCTGGATGAGCTATCCTTCAGTAGAACTCCTAAAAAAAAGACCCGTATGACCACACAGAACCCTAAATCCTACTGTGCCAATCTTCTAGTATTTAATTTGAAGAGAATTGAAACCACCATGCAATCTCCCAGGAAAATCCTTCTAATTGTGATAGATAAGTAACAGATACAATAAAATATGGCCCTTGTTTCATAATTTATGCCTGGAAGGAATATTTTAGAGGATGTGACTGACCCTGAATAAATTATAATTTGTTATAATCCAAGAACGGAACTCCTGTCTCTTCTTACCATAAGCAGCCTGGGGCTCACGGCCGCTGAGGCTCTAATCACATGTGGTTGGTTCCACTTCATGCTGCTCCCAGCCCATCATTTTAATTGCTCAACCCCAACATAATATTGCTATGTCATCAAATGACTTGAAATAGCATCCTAATCCTCTAGAATCATTTTGTCTGGGTACAAATCACTAAAACCCAGAAATTGGACTTCTAGTTAGTTGTGGTCGTCAACAAAGCCTGGCCTTCGGAAGCTGGCAGAGAGAGCTCAAGTTTCTAACACAGCAACACTGCTCTATGCTTCACAGTGCCATGCACCGTAGTTCAGAAAAAAGAGTTCTCTCTTCCCAAAAGGCTGCCTGTATTTTACAAGGTACAGTGGTGGATGTTTCCCGTAGGAATAACCACGAAGGAGGGGAGGTCAGATCCAGTCAGGTATTGTGCTGAAGAGATTGGTGAAATCTCAAAGAGACTTTAGAAAGACCTCCAAATAGAATATTTCCTGTGATTTCCAAGAATATTATCTCTAAGTCACACAGAAAACCTCGTTTCTCATCCATTTCATACAAAGGCATCACCCTGCTCTTCAAATCCTTGTCAGGCACACACAGGGATGCTCACCCCCATGGGAGCAAAGGTCTCACATGGTGAACGAACACTGTCCCTTCTCAATGCCTCAGTGGGACTGTGAAGGACCACCTGGATGACTCTCCTTGAAAGCAGAGCCATTATTTCCATTTAGAATAAATCTGGCCCTATTGCCATGTACTGATACGTAGAGATCTGGCTAGGACTTTCACTTTAAGCAATGCAAATCAGTCCAGCCAGGCGCTGATGTATAGTTTTTGAAGCAAGGTGACAGGTCAGGGTTACCCTGCTCACTCAGCTCCCCCAGAACATGTGTGAGCCAGGTGGGAGGGAGAGCCACGCTGTATAGAACCTCAAGATAAGAGGCTATGACTTCCCAGAGCTGAAGCGTCAGCCCCAGATGTTAGACACTACCTTGGACATGTCACGCAGGTTACTCTTCCTGCGTACCCTTCTCTCTGCATATTACAAAGTTGGTTTCAGGCCCCCTCGATAGCCCAGCTCACAGCACTTATGTATTTCCTGCCAGTCTCACAATCACTCATTTCTGAGCCACTACCCTTGTAGAGAATTAATAAAGCTTGGGTTTGCCCTTGGGTGGAGGCCTCTGTTCCTGTTAACCATCACCCTAGCTGGACTTGGGACGCCCTTGGCTCCCCACAACTATAGATAGGCCTTAGTGTCTTTATTCTTGCTGTGCATTGCTCTGGAAGTTGTAGGTTGGAATTAACTCATTGGAATTCTACTACCTTTCCCACGAGTTTACAAATATAAACTTCCCGGATTGTGATGAGGACCAGGAGGGATCTCTATATGAAACCTTCGTCACAAGCTAAGAAGACATTTTGACAACATGCATCAAGCTGCAGGAGGGGAAGGAGTTAAAACAGAGTTTGTGCTGTTTCGAGGTAGCCAAATTCTGTGTCTGGCAGAAGACAAGCGAAGAAAACTGTTTTTTTTTAAAAATCTGCTTCCTAGCCCAAGGGGTGTTTCTTCCAATCCGTGGTTTTAGCAACACTTGTTTTGTCAGCTTGACCCAGGGATCAAAGAGAACCAGACTTGATCCAGCACAGTCTCAGCATCCCTTGTCAGGGTATCTCTGATGCTAGCTGATCAGCAAACAGGCTCTGTTCACCCTGCAGCACACACAACAGAGCCGGCTGCACATTTGCAAAAGCTCCCAGACAGCCCCAGGGGAGCAAAACAACTATGTGGCGATGACACCACATCTCTCCGTGTCTCTGGGACAGAGGAGACCTCTTACCTTGCTCTCCTCTCCTTCAAACACAGACTGGGGGACGTTGCACGCGAACAGGGAATTGGGGAGGTCATTGAAGTCAGTGATTGCTTGAAAGGCTTCTTCGGCAAAGCACCGTGTCACGGCCCAGTCTCTGTCTACACAGCAGAGTAAGAAAAGTCCTCCGTCCTCAGGGATATGCCCTGGTGGCCCCAGGCTCCTCATGCCGATGAAGTAGGACTCTCCCCGCATGCCAAGACAGATGTCAGTGAGACGGACAAACTCCTTAGGGTTCAGTGTTCAGGGCACGGCTTCAGGGCACGGGGCAGGATGATCAGGAGGAGAGGGAGCCGCTACTGCAAGGGAGAAGACAGCAAATGCGTGTTATTCCTTGCTTTCTGAAGCCGGTTTCCTATGCAGCTCTGCCATTTCTCAGCAAGAACCTAGTGAGTGCTATGGCTGAATGAACGTGTGAATGAATGAATGGGTGGATGAATGAGAGTATTTGGAAACCACCGCTACTAGTCCTGATCCCTATTGTCTACCAGGCATTAAATTGCAGCACTGTTCTAGAGAATATATATTCATAACAAACCTATTTAATCTCCATAATAGTCTATGAGGTTGGTACCTGAGTCATTCAGTGGCTTTTATAAGGGCAAGGACAAAATAGTAGGGCGAGGATTGAAACTCAGAAGGTTCAACACCAGCGCTCACAGGAATAAATGAGTGGAAATCTACATGCAAGGAAATCTGATCTACTTCTTTATTCTCTGACTCCTGATCATGCTAACTCCAATAGGCAAGCTGGTCGGCCACGAGAACTGTAACACACACAGTACACATCCCACGTGTGTCTCCTCTCTGCCTGGGGTAATTGCTGCTAGTAACGGTGAATCAGGTCTGGAGTTTGAAAACTCATGCTGTCTTCTCAGAGCCTTCTGCTCACCTGGGGCCTCCTCCACCATCCCACGCAGCTTCCCAGGATTGACTCCATCTAGCTGTGTTCAATCTTTCTACCCTTTCCTGCCCCTTACCTTCCTAACTCACCCCTCTGCAGTTTTCCCATTTTTTAACACTGATACACAATTCGGTGGATTTGGTCAGTGACCCTACACTTTTCAAGAATGGCATTTTTTTTTTTTTTTTTGCTTGTGTCAGTTTTCATGCCTGTCATGCTCAGAGTTCAGGACCAAGAGGCCCCATGGGTGACATTGGCACAGGTGAGACTGACAGTTCCTGCCTGGCTGCAGGGTCTCTGTTTCCTTCAAGCTCAGCTCCTCAGAGCTCAGGGTGAGTACGGCGGGATGGAGCACCATGCACTGCCCTCTACTGTCATGGGATCTGGGTCCACACACTTGTGGAGCCCCGGGCACCATGTAGGCTTCAGCTTAAATCTCTCTGAAATTCGTTAACGTTTTTTGTGTTTATCTTTTTTCCTGGAAAAGCCCCAGTGAGAGCATGATGCGCAGTGTTTGATGGTCTCAGTGTATCACATATTAACTATTAGGTCTGGCTGTAATAGGAACCAATAACAAAGTAATTTCAGGTAACACCACAAAAATCAAATCACTGCATTTGCGGTAAATAAAAATGGTATTCTACATACAACGGAATGAGATCATTGCTATGCTGTTAAATTTCTAAGGTTCCAATTAATGCAAACTTTCCCTTATTTAATTCAATACTTACTTTAAATAAAAATGATATATGCTTTATTTTATACTTAAAATGTATAATATTTTAAACAGAAGGAAAACATCTAATAAAATGAGTATAATGGGTTCAATGGAATATATATGCATTTAGTTTTTCATATTTATACTGTTATTTAATACATTTCAGTGTAAGATACATAATGGTCATCATTTATTATTATTATTATTATTATTATTATATTTGTTAAAGTAATTTCTAAGCACATCAAAACAATATTATTTTCATCAACAGATTAATGAACCTTTTGATTGTGTTGTCATTATCAGCCAGTAGCGTGAATCTTACATGCTGTCGATTCTGTTTTTCTTTTTAACCCTATCCACTTATTTTAAAATTTTTAAAAAATGAGTCAAAACTGATCTCGGATGTTCTCAGCTGTGTCCTGGGAATGTTAGAGAAAGTAAAACTCAGTGCTGAGCAAATTAATTAGACCAAATATTAAGCTTCATTTAGGTCTCATTTAATCTACTCAGATAGCCTGAGCATCCGTCCTAAGCTGGAACACTACAATTATCTTTGTGAGACCTTAAGCTCATTACTTTCAGGAAAGATGGAAAGGGTGAGTGCATTTTTAGCAGACAACCTAGCCCACGGATCCAGAGAAAGCCTTCAGGAGCTGGACTTGCGAACAGAGGAAGCCTTACTGTCTCTTTCCTGGTCCCTCAGGGACTCATCAGGAGCAGTCAAGTGATTGTCCAGTGACTCAGTTTACCCTTGTAGCACAAGAACAAAAACAACTTTAGGTCAGCAAAGTGAGGGGAAGTAGGGAAATCCAACAGGAAGGGGGAAATTGACCAAAATGAGTGTTCAGTGCCACATAAAAGAGGATGCAGTACAGGGTGACATAAGCACACTTCCTTAGAGTTCGTTCAGAACCAAGCAGTCACACTTTTGGGTTTTTGGCAGCCTTTAGGAAGCCCGGCTACACAGGAAGGAAGAGAAACACTGAAGGCGAACTTTCTAAGAAAGAAATGCAGAGTCCTCAATGCTGACGTTAACTGGTTTGCCTTTTTAATTTGAAAATTCTTATCTGTAATAAGCATTATTTGCCTAACATACCAAGTGTGTGTGCCATCTGAGGACCGCCGCAGCTCTGAGGCACAGCACTCACATGACTGCAGCCCTCTTCCTCTGAGCTCCTAAGCACTCCTTGAGGCCTATCCAGTGAAACCCCACTCCTCACCGATTCCTGGTTTAATGGTCTGTGTCTCAACTCCGCTGTGTTTTGTTTTTGCTGTACTGGGAATTGAACACAGGTCTTTGTATTGAGCTACATCCCCAGACTATTTCATTTTGAGACATGGTCTTGCCAATTTCCTAAATTGGCCAGGTTGGTCTTGAGTTTGTGAATCTCCTGTTCGCATCTCCCAGAGTGCTGGGATTAGGAGGGTGTGTCACACCTGGGTCTCTGGTCTTTCTTGGAAGCAGACACTGGGCAGTTTTCGTCTGCACATCTTCAACTAGAAAGTCTCAAAATGATTTTTGGACTCATGCACGACATCAAAAAGAGTCATTTTCAGGAACTGACAGAGACCAACAAATGGGTTATGGCCAACTCCAAATATACTAATCATGCACTATTTAAAATATATACAATAACATCGAAAATAACCACATCACTTACATTAAGCTCTGATTTATAAAATGCAATTTTATAAATAAAAAAGAGCAATAATCACCCATATAATTCATCTAACTTAAAATGTGTGGCATAAAGCAAAAATAACCCATGTGCCTTTTATTATATGGAAAAAAAGAACTGGAAAACTCAAAAAGGTTTAAAAAAGAAAAGAAAAACGAGTCCTCTTCCTACTAGCAAGAGAAAAATCCTGTTTACAGTTTGGTGTATTCAGTCCCAGTGCCTTTTTTGCATGCACATCTTTTTGAAGGGGTGGGAATCAAACTCAGGACCTCATGCTTCTTGGGCAGGCACTGTGTCACTGAGCTAAATCCCGGGCCCTGTATGCCCAATTTTTAAATAAAATGAGGACCAACTGCTTAGCATCCCACTCCTCTCTGGCTGCCTAGACACAGGCATGACAGTTGAGATAATCTTTGAAAACATGCATTTGAACAGCCTGTCAGGCAGCTGCCCACATAGAATATATCTATCCATTCTTCTATTGTTGGATATCTGGATAGCACATATTTCCACCACACATAGATCTAGAAAAGGAAAAAAGCCACTGTCTGGTATTAAAATACAAACCCTCCCTTGGGAGACACAGAGAGGGTACACTGGAAGGACTGGCCGCGCCCTGGGGACCCTCCCCTGTAAGGAAGGGGGTTTGATGCAGAGATGCAATGCTTTGTCTGTCTTGTGAGTCAGTGTGAAGGTCTTTGGAAGCTCCCAGAATAACATGTGAATGAAAGCTATTTATGATTGTTTGGGAGTTCATCAGGAGCAGGCCAATATGTGTTACACCTGCACCATTACCACCAACAAGGCCTGCACTGAGTATTTGATCAGAGGCAAAAGAGTCATTAAAATATAAAGCAAGCCAGTCTGCCTCTCACAACACCACACCAACAAAGTGAAGTGCACTGAAATGTTACCAAGTTAGGGAGGATGAGAAGATAAGTGATTGAATTGGACTTAATGGAAGAGGAAGCCCATAGAGAAAGATTTCCAGTCTTTCTTTTACATTACTAACTTGCGCAAATAACTTCCAGTCAAGAGTTTCAAATGCCCCGGTAGCGTTTATTCATTAAACATTAAAAGATGTAAAATGAAGAAAGCACACGTCCCACCCTAAAGACTGGCTTCCTGAAGCTTATAGAACCCACTCAACATTAACACAGCAGCAACTGAACACGCAATTGTTGAATGCATAAGTGAAGTAATCACCTCTTCCCCAGTAAATGTGGCTGATGAAAACATTACTGAGCTTCTTTATGAGGACTTAATCTCTCCAAAACACTTAGATCTCACTCCTGACAAACATTTATATAGTGCAATTAAACCCAGTGGCAAAAACAAGACATCTGGTTCTGTTGCCTGTCATCATCTCAGAGCTATTAATGGGCATCGGATTCAGATTTCCAAATTGCCGAATCCTAAAACCTTCCTCCTTTCTAGGAGTGGGGGACATTTCCAGAAAGGGGACTGTGAAGTCCTATAGGAGCTCTGATCTTTTAAACCCTGAACAGTATAAAAGAAGGGGATTTACCACAAAATTCTGCAAGATAGCTGAGAAGCCATGAAAAGCAAAATACAATTGTAAACATTCATGGATATGATTAGTCTAGCTTTATGGACGAGTGAAATTATGGGACAGTAATGTGATGGCTGGCTTTAGGCGAAAAATTTTATAGGACCAGTAATAATTTTACCATGAAACCAGACCCTTGGCATTCATTTTTGAACTGATTTAAAAAATGAGGTCCTTCGGACTGCCCTTTTGATATTTTAATATCTAGATTCTCTTGGGAGTAAGATAGGCCTTTTACTGATTTCTGTCCATCTTGCAGAAACTGAAGTGTAACATTGGTAACAAGGAACCCTGGTACCCTCCTGAGACTCAAAGGAGCGACCTGGTATTCTCAGGCCGTGCTCCATAGAAACCCATCTGAATCTCAGAGACAGAGTGGAACCTATTTAATTCAATTGCAGAGTTTTTACATCTGCCAAGCTGTGTGACCTTTGTGCTATTCTTGATACCATTTGGGATTGGTCTGGAAAGAATCCGGAACATACAGTTTTCAACTCATGGTTTTCAAAGGAAATCACCTACAGGCCTCATTCAGGGCTGTCTTCAGAGCAGCTTTAGAGCAGCTGTTACACTCCAAGCTCCCACCAGACTGTAATTTAATTAATTCCCTTCCCTGAAGAAGCGGCATCTTAGGAATTTTTATGAAGCACATATTAAACAAAATGAGTTGTTTCCATGCTCTCCCAGTGTGCAGGAGTCTATAGCTGTGAGGAGATATATAAACTTGACACAACAGTGTCTACACTGGAGGGTTTAATGTGGTAATGAGGATCTAAAGACTGCAAAATCTCCTTCCGGAGGGCATGATAAAAAAGGAGGAGCTCAGAGTTACCCAAGATCTGATGGGACAGAGAAGGTGTTTGTACTCCATCCCCAAAAGCCTAACTTTCAACCTTCAAGAAACTGTATTTCAAACAGCTTTGCTGCCAAAGAGAGTCAGAAGGAGGGCAGATCTTTAATGAGGGCTGGCGGAGGGAAGATGTTTCTTAAAGACAGATGGATCCATTCCCACAAAGACAGACCTGGAATGGACATACTGCAAAACAAAACAATATCAAAGCTCAATACTGTAGAATTAAAATAAGCAATGAGGAAGGACTCACCAAAACAGAAGCGGTATGGTCATCGTGTTAGTCACAGGCCACGCCGGAAATGGAGGACGCGCTCATTTTGAATCATTAGTAGTGAGTTTAGCAAAGAGGCTGTTCCCAAATGAGTGAGCAGGGCAGAGGGGACCTACAGATGGTGCAAAACTCCAGGCTGTCACTGTCCCTGGACCCAAAGAGCCCCGGGGTGTCTGGAGAAAACAGGCTGCCCTTGTGAAAGGACTAGGGATGCCGTCAGCCCCTAGCAGCACCTTGGGAGGCAGCCGGAGGACTCTCTGTCTCCACCCTACTCTCTGCTCCGCCCTGCTGGAGATCAGTCCCACCTGGGGACCAGAGTGAGGAAGAGATAATAGGGAACACACGTGGTGGGCAGGCAGGGTGGGAGGGGGTCTCGCTGGACCTCAGGGAAGGAGCCTGGACATTTCATTACTTTCAGTAGAACCATACATTTTGAAAATATAAAGCTATCACTTGTAAATGCACATCTCCAACCAGAGGTTGGCGATAGAGCTGAAAGCTAGCCACTCAGGGCTAAGCTGTTCCGAGGAAGGAGACACAGAAAGGGGGAGCAGAAGGCTGCTGGCCTCCGGGAAGAGGTGGCAGGGGTCCAGCCTGCAGGAGCTTAAAGCAAGTCCCAAGCCTCCCAATACAGCAAGTCATTATATGCAAAGTCACCTCTCAGAGGAGGACACTTCAAAAATGAACAGCCCAGTGGGTGGAGGTTGCCATGGCAGCCACATTGCCACGCACCTGTCATTGTCCACCCTCTGCTTTCAGAGGGATAAAGTGGGCTGGGGGCCATGGTGTGGAAGGAGAGAGAGAACGGAAACTGGAGCCAAGAAGGGCGCTTCGTCAGAGAAGAGCTGCAGGCGGTAGGCTTCCAGGGGCGGAGAGCTGATCAGACCCTGATGGAGGCCGACCGAGGTCGGACCAGTTCCCTTCATCCCCAGTGACATGCAAAGAACAAGAGCTGGAAGGTGAGGAGGAAGCCAGAGAGGAGTTTTCCCAGACAGCACCCATCTCCGCTCAAGCTCAGCCAAGTGCCCATGTCATTTCTACAGTTAAAGTCTTGCATAACTCCCTGTGAAAACCCCGCACACTGGACACAGGCAGATGACAGTCGTGCTGTGTGGACGCTTCTGCAGGCTCATCAGGGCTGAGGAACCTCAGGCTCAGTGTCTGTTCCAGCTGTGCCAATGTGAGGAGGCTCAGTGTTAGATTCCGGCAGGTACAGAGCCGTGCTGTCAGTAGGTCCTCAGGGAACAGCATGCTGGTCCCTGCCTCCACGGCCCTGCCCCAGGCTCTCAGGACCCTCCTGGGATTTGCTGACTTGCACACACCTCGCTGCCCCTGTGCCACTCCATGGGCAGCACCTGTGTGCCACCCACCCACACAAGTGATCACACAAGGTTTTTCTGACCGGGGGTGTGGACTTTGAGGAGCTCTGCATGGACTCTCAGCTTTACACTTACCAGCCGTGTGGCCCAGGCAGGTTGCCTAACCTGTGTGTGGGACCCTCACCGGAGAAGCCCAACCCGAAGGCCTGCACCCTTACGGCACTGCTTGAGGGTTTAACAGCAGGCACATGGAGGGGAGGAGGACAGTGGTCAGGGCACAGCATGACTGCCCAGAGAACGTGAGCTGCTCATACTGACCACAGAGTTCTCAGCACAGCAACTCCATACCTGTCTCTCATGGCACCCAGGACTCTCCCACCCTTTCCAAGGGTCAGGACAGAGGAAGTAGAATCCAGTGGTAAAGGGTTGCTCTTAGGGTAGGTCTGTATCCTGGTACTTCTGTTGACGTCGGGTGTGTTACTGAACGTGGATTGATAGAGGATGATGAAGGCACTGTCTTCATGGGGATGTCACATGCACTCAACTCAACATATGTTGAGTTGGTGTTGTTCTCTCTCCCTCTCCAAAACTGCAAGAAATTTTATGGTTATTCTTATTTTTCAGTTCCCATAGAGTACGTCCACTGTGAGAATCATAAGAACTTTGAAGTCAGACAGACTAGGGTTCATACCGCGGCTCCCTACTGCCATTGAAGTCCACTGGGACAAGATGAATTGAGTTACAGTGATCCCTGAAATCCTGGTAAAAATCCTCCCTTCATGACTGTGTTTTTTAGCAAGTTGGCCTCATGCACCCCCCATAGCCAGATGTGGGGCCAGTGAAACAATTCTGGGACACAGAATCAAGCCAGGCAACTGTAACTGTGCAGAAACTTTGAGTGTCTGGTCTGTTTGTTTCAGTGTTGGTGACAAAGGCCTGAGATGAATGACTTAGAGGAGAAAGGATGGGTTGTGGTTCATAATGTCCGAGGGTCCAGTCCATAGTTACTTAGCCCCAGACCAAGCATCATGGTGAGCAGCAGTGAGGTCACCTCAGGGTAACAGGAAGCAGGAGAGGGAGGGGCAGCTATCCTGATGGTCCCTTCAAGGGCAGCCCCAGTGACAGTCCACTAGACCTCACATCCCTAGCCCTAGCAGCATCACCAGCTGGTAGCCAGGCCTTCCACAGGTGGCTGAGGGGCTTCATGGAGATCCAGACCCTGACAACTTCCTGGCACACATCCATCCACCTGGATCTTCAATCATGTCCATTCTCTGGGAAATGCTTTATATTCCAAGAAAGGTGTGTTTTGTTGGGTCCAGGATTTAATGGACTGTAGGCCAGGAATAAGAACCACCATTCTAAACCCTTTGCTGTGACCAACCCATCTTTGACCAAACAGGCCCTAAAATGCTTCACTTGCTAACACAAGTTATGACCATGGGCTTGTAGATGTACTTATTGCACTTTCCTTCCAGCTGCATCTTCCAAAGAAGTTAGAAACACAGTCAGGGCTGAACCCATGACTCCCAGGAAATGCAGAGCAAGTGCCCACCCTGCCTCGGCCCATGGTCATCAGCAAAGCAGACTCTTCCTAGGCTGCAGGGTGTTGCTTAACAGCATTTGAAGAGCAAACCCGTGCAAGGGTGCATTTCATCCCTCCACGTGCCATGGGTTCTTGCTCCCCCAGTGATAAAGGGTACCCAGCATGCTTTCCATCCACGGTGTAAGTGACATCTATGGTCCCTAACAGCACCAGCTCTGCCCCTACCACCTCTCTCCCCAGCTCCAGCATTGCCCCCTTTATGGTCCCCACTCCCTCCATAGAGTGGTTCCGGTTCACAAATTATCACTGTCACCTATTGTGTTAAACTCACAAGCTGCAACATCCTCTTCACCCTTCTTTAATTCTTCCACCAGCCTAGTTCACGTCTGATTTTATAGCCCCTACTCGAAGATGTTTTCTATCATCCTCCACCCTCCCATCTACAATCACAATGTTCTTCAAGTTCTAACAGAAGAAAATTCGGATTGGTCTTCAGCATTGCAAAGGAGAACAAATCTCCTGTCTTGTTGGATCTGCCTGCCCTTCCTGGTCAATCACAGGCCAGACTGAGGGGCTGATGTAGGCCAGGCAGCTGGAGAAATGATTTCCGGTTTTCCCTCTCCATGGTCAGAAAGTCACAGTTCAGGTTGATCCATAATGAGCCCCCATTTCTCATGCCGGGTGCTGCTTACAGGAAAGAGCTGACCCAGATTCTAGCCCTGAAGAAAACCAAACCCGGTGTTTGATTGAGTCCTCTGTGGCCTGCTGCCGTTGTTGGACCAGCTCACCTGCTGCAGCCAGGAAGAGCTGCCAGGGTTCAGGAAGGATGAATCTGTCTTGCTGGTAGTTTCCTGGGGACACTCACAGAGGCTTTATGAGGCCTGGAGGAAACTTCTGGAACGGCCTTGATTAGTCACTCATCTACATTCTGAGAGCTGGTCATTTAGATGCCTGGCCTCTGCCCTGAATCACCACAGCATCCAAGCTAGCAGTGAGGAAGGGGATGGATGTGATTCTTCTACTTGTCCAAAGGACAAGTGGGACACTGTGCTATGGTGTGACTATGTCCCCTCCCAAGTGCAGGTGTCGGAACTCAGTGGCCCATGACAGTGTGAGTAGCAGGCCTGTCTGAGCTGACTAGGCTATGAAAATGACGGAGGCTTCAGGTAGCATTGGGCATCTTGGTCTCTCCTCCTTTTGCTGTGCAAGGATGAAGCAGCAGCCCCCCCCTCCTTTGGAGGATACAGGACAAGGTGTCGTCCTGGACACAGAAAGCAGCCCTCACTAGGCGACCAAAGCTGCCTTCACTTTGACCTTGGACTTCCAGTCTCTAAAACCCTAAGAAAATAAATTTCTGTACTTTACAAATTACCCAGTCTCATGTCATTTGTCTTTGCACCAACCTGAGCCAAAACATCTTGTAACTAGTGAACTGGAATCACATGGTAGACACTGTTAACCAAGGCCACCGCTTCATTCTCGTGGCCTTCGGCCTCCTGATGAAAGTCACTAGAACTGGGCCAATCCCCCAGCATGATGCTGGAGTGGAGAACTGGGATTGCTTTACCTTCCTGCTCTTTCCATCACTGCTAAACCATCTTGTGTGCTGAGCAGGAAAAAACAGCCAAGAAAACTGAAGCTCTGCATTGAGAAGTCAGAGATCAGTGTCCACTGTGGTATCCTAAGTCTAGTCCAGGCTCAGAATGGGAAGTGCAGGATGAAGAACATTGTTTCAGGTTTATACATCTTCCTAAAACTCTTGCTCTTGTTCTCTTTATATGGTTACCTGACTGTTCTGTGTCTGACACTGAACAAATGCTCAAAAATGTTGATTATATAAATTGAGAAAGTTTTCTATTTCTTTCTTCCACAAGTTCACCTACTTCCTCATGTTTTATATGAAGCTACAGGAGGAAAGAAGTCTAACCGCTCACCAGCCTCTGTGGCCATCAGCTTAGCTGTGCCCAGGGTGAGGTCTTCCTGGGCTGCTGGGCTCCCAGGTTCCACCCCTCCTGGCGAGTCCGTCCCTCTTCACTCGCTCTGTCCTTCTCTCCACCAGCAGGCACGGACACCTGCAGCTGTGAGCTGCCTGGGAGGGTACTTGCTACTTGGTGCCTCTTGTGTGGGGATGCTTAGGGTTGGGCCTGATCAGTCAGGAAAGGGCTGAAGAACTAAAAGTGGTCAGAAATGAGTTCAGAGAGCGGCATGGAATCTTGCAGACTGAAAAGAGGAGAAGGAAAATCAAGAAAGTTGTTCTTGGCAGAGCCATAGATAGTGAATTTTATGGGAGCAGAAAGGGTGAGGCATCCGTGCTCTGGGAAGATTGGGGGAGCCAAGGGTGGGGAGCAGCAGTAGGCTTCAGGTTGGAGCCTGAGACCTGATCCAACAGAACCACCCTCAAAGACAGAGTAGAAGACACAGCGGGCAGGACGAACGTGAGTATCTGCAGAGGAGCACAGGCAGAGGAACGCATAGAACGCATAGAACTTTCCTTCCTCCCTTCAACAGCTACACGCCAATGCCTGCCATGTTCTTACAAATAAATCAAGGCTTATTTTTCCCTGGGTGAAAACATTATCTATCTATCTATCTATCTATCTATCTATCTAATCTATCTATTTTTTTTAATCAAGAAGTTTTTGTAAGCACTCTTGGGGATCACCAAGAATTCACTGGGACTATTTTGTGTGACATTGTCCAATTTTTGACAAATGTTGGATTAAATATTAAATGCATTCCCTGGATTTTCACTCAAGAACATCCCAGAAACCCTGGAAATGTTTCTTCTTGATCCAGGTAAATACCTGAAAATCCTCTCTTTCACTGAAATGAATGATAAGGCAGTACAGATGCTGTTTGAGTTATGAGGGAATTATGTTCAGATAAGCCCATCAAAAATTGAAAATAACTTTTAAAAAATACTTTCAATTTTCCCAGACACCCATCATCCGAGTGCAGACACACTTTGGAATCTCAGAGTTTGCCCCTTGAGATTGTGTGGCCCAGGATCACAAGAGAGGATCCCACTGAATATTGTCAGTCTGAGAAAAGATGAAAATTCAGAGTATGGAGTCTACCAAATGCATGTTGCTTCTGCATCACCATAAGATTGAAAAAGTCGAAGTCTGAGCATCATAAATTGGAGATGATCTACTATATTCCAAAACCCCCAGAGAACCCTGATAGGCGCAGTGTCCTTCATGTGGAGGAATCACAGATCCTGTGGCACAGCATAGAGCTGGTCCTAGCTTGAGCACCTAACATCACCATCCTCTGAACGATTTATTGCTGAATATTTCTTTTACTTCTGCCTCCATCCATAATCTCAGCGGGAGGGGCCTCCTTTGACCAAGCAACAGACACAGATCCAGCCTACATTTCAGAGGGAGGCCAATGGCCACTGGTCATTCTTTGGCCACTTGGAAACTGGGATGCAGACTGAAATCCTTCTGTGCATGGCCAGCCTCACTGTCTCTCTGTCCAGGGCTCTGTGGTTATTGACTGAGGAGAGAAAGCTCTAACAGCTGCATGTCACCTGCCACTATCTCTGCAGCAAAGTAAAGCATAAGCATGGCCAGCACAGCAGGGATAATCTCTCTGCTGATTAAGCCACCCAGCAAGCTTCTGGTTCTTGGTGGTCATTTTCTGCTGGGGCCGACCAATTTCTTGACAATGCAGAGCAGTGGCTATATTTTTAACCTGAAGTAGGCAGTGAATCATTACAGCCACTACAGATGGGAGATGGAGAGGGAAATGCTGCCTGCAGATAGGGGAGAGAGCAGGTGACAGGGGACAGATGAGTGCTCCTCCCCTCTCTCCATGCAGCGTGGCTTCTGTAATGAACTTAGAACGGCTGGAATGCTGTCATCTCCAGAATCCATAACAATCAACCTTTCTACTTCCGTGGGGAGCAGAAATGCAATTCCAGGATGGGTATACTGGAAGCTAGGAGTTATATTTATTCAGTCCGCCAACAATGATGAAAGATCCATCAGGAATGTGGTGCACAAAATAAAGCCACTGTGACCCCTGTGGTAGTCACATCCAGAGTGTCAAGGAGAGGATGTCAGGAAACATCCACTGGGACTTCTCTTTTCTGGGGCTCCTGTAGTTCTTATGAATTCCTCTGTATATTTTGAAACCACAAAGGATGGGCCAGGCAAAGAGAATGGGCCACAGTTAACAGGAAGGCAGTGGGGCTGCCTTTCATCTGTTGTCCCCAAAGTGTGACACTGTCCAACCCTCCACACAGGCTTATAAAGACATAGTGCTACAGGCAACTGAGCTAGTTAGAAATATTATAGGCAGTCAGACAGGGCTAGGTCCTCAAAGAAGCCGGCACAGAGGACCAGATGTCTGATGACCTTGAAGGAGACACACATCTCTTGCTGTGGGCCAGGTTTCGGGACAGAAGACAAAACAAATACAACCACACCCTTAAGTATAATCCTTAGAGATTAAGTCGGGATCACCTTGAGAAATCAAGAGTCACCATCCCCCTATAGGAAGAGTCACTGACATGACTCGCTTCCCCATTTGTCCCTGATTTGGTCAATTTTACTTGAACAATTAAACTTATTAGTTGACCATAGCTCTGTCCCACCTCATGCCCATTTGCCTTGTGAGTTCACAGTTTTCCCCAACTTCAGACCCACCTCACCTCATGGTTTTACTCTATAAAAATCTTGAGAACATACAGAATCATTGGCAACCCACTTGGGATGCCTTCTGTCTCTCTTGCACAGAAGCTTTCTTTCTCTCAATAAATATTTCTGCTCTTAACCTCCATTGTTCCTAAAGTTCATTCTTTGATTTTAGAGAACACAAACTCATTCTGGACATATAGTAGGTTGGGAGTTTCATTTCCCTGTATCAACAGGGCAATTACAATTCATGGAAACTGAGGCTCAGCTCACAGGTAAGAGGACAGGATCAGGAGTGGAGTCAAGTCTCCCAGCCTCCATCTTGCTGCCTCCCCAGTCCAAAACAAAAAGAAAAAACAAATCTGCCAATGCTTTCGATACCTGGGTCTATGTAAAGTGAAACAATCCATAAAGTTATGAAGCATTCTTCTGATGATTAGGTAGGAAACAGCCCAGTGAATATTATCAGCATCAAAATTAAAACACTATCCACAGTCATCCGATCCACCCCTACATTCCAGTAACGCTTCACCAGTGCTTCTGATACGGATACTGTGGTGAGCCAGAGACACAGAGCGAGCCTCGCAGGCTGGGCCCTGAAGGTGCCAGCTCTGTGTCTCGTGTTGCTGTGGCTTCCTGGCGCACAGCTCCCAAAACCCTAGTAATTTCCCAACCAGAGCAATAGCAGTGCTGTCTGTTCAAATTTTTGGTCTTTCATCCCAGATTCTGAAAACAGCGCAGGGCACCTTTCAGAACCATGAGGGTAAAAGCACCTTGTGTCTCATAGCATGACCATTCCGCCACCCTAATCACGGTAATTTGGGAGTTCTAAAAAGCTCCTAGATCACCACAAGGTGGGGCTGGTTGCCAGGGGAACCAACCTGTGATTGGAGGGTTGGGAGTTCCAGTCCCACCCCTTGACCTCTAGGGAGGAAAGAGAGGTGGAAAGTAGAGTTGATTAGCAATGGATAGTTGTACAACCCAATACACATCTGAATAATAACCCATCTATTAACACCCCCCCCCAACAAAGGGTTTAGGCCCAGGTTGCTGAACACAGTCATGCCCATAGACTGAGTGAGAGGGTGCTGCACCCTGAACCCACCAGGGCAAAGCTCCTTTTTATAAGTCCCCTCTAGCCCCATCCTGTGTCAGTCTTTATGTGGTGAGGCCTCTGCACCCTGTTACTCTTGTCCTACATGGGTCTTAGTGAGTAAAACTGCTTCCTCCTGTTCAGTGAGCTATGTTAGCAAATGCTCAAACCCCACAGGAGGATCAAAGAGGTCATACGATCCCTGATTTCTACTGAGTCAGTCAGAAGTTCTGGCATCTGAAGTGAGGGACATCTTTGGAGACAAGGACCTGTGCACTCTAACTCCAGTAGATAGTGTCACAATTGAAATAAATTACAGGATTTGCAGCAGGTGTGAGAGAATTGATTGATGTGGGGTTGTGGGGTGGGTGGATCAAAAACATTTGGAACAGCAGTGTCCTGTGTTGTGTTGAGATGAAAGAATAAAATTTTGGATGAGTTCTTTAATATTAAATTTATAAAAATGATGCAATTGAGTCTGTAACATTTCTGTGCAATGCACATTAAAAAATAGCCTCAGTGTTAAACTCACAGCTGTTGAACATTGCTGGCTGGATGTGAATCCCAGCTGTGTCTCTTATGAGCTGAGTGATGATAGGCAAGTTATTTAACCTCTGTGGGGCTCAGTTTCTTTATCTGTCAAATGTGGAGGGAGATAGGTGATACCAAATGTCACATGATGGGTAAAGGCTTAAAATAACACCTTGCACATAATCAGGCTAGCAAAGTGTTACCTATTAATACAAATATTATCTCCTGAACAGAAACTTGTCATGTAACACCTAAAACTGTAACAAAGTGTAAAAATAGTAAGCAATCCCTACAGTGTCAGTGCTATCTTTCCTCCCCTGGGGGATCCATGCATCCCATTGTGTTATCTTTAGGGGAAATGCCTTGCAAGAGGCAACACAGTTAAAAGTAAGTTTAGAGAAAGGGATGGCCCAGCTGCCGCCATAAAATAGAGAGCTACTAAGCATTTGGAAACACTGAGCTTATGGTTCAAACTCTTCCCAAACATGTCCTGAAAAGCTATCAAACACTTTTCGATCATCAGAGTCAGCAAAAGAAAGAAACTTCACGGCCCTTATCTAGACATAAAGATGAGCCCTAAACTGAAAGATGAGCACTATAATCTCCACCACTGATCATTTTCATGAACCCTAAACTCTGCAGTTGCTATAAGGATCTGCAAAGACTAGAATTTGCAAAGGATGAGCGAGTTGACAGACCCTTTTGTGATATGAACTGGGAAATTGAGGACGGAGCTGCTAGGAGGAGACCCAGGCTCTCCTGGGGAAGTCATGGCCAGCCTGGCACTGATGCCGAGCCCCTTGGCACAACCTTCAGTCTTCCTTCTCCCTGTGCAGACTGTCAGGGAATAATACCAAGGACAGTGAAAATAACAAACTCTTCTCGGCACCTGCAGTGCTGGACATCTCTCCACACATTTTATTAAAATTATAATTAAGAGAAAGACAGTAAGTTATCAGAGAAAAAAAAACTGTTCCCTCTTTCACAAGATGTTCCCAGGCTACCCAAGATTGGCACTGGTCTTCAGCCAGCCTTTTCTTGCCAGCTGCCGACCGTCTGCCCCTCTGTCTCACTCCACCTGCTGTGGAGTTGGCGTTTCCCTTCTTTCCATTGCACTCACTATGCTGTGTCCTGGTGCTTCACAGTCTCATGACAACTGTCAGAGATCACCTGCTCTCTGGGTCTGACCAGTTCAGGGACCTTTTAAACCAGAAGCCTTGGAAATCCCAATGCATTGCCATTATCTTCCCTGCTTAGGCAGGGCTGGTACAGCTTACTAGCTGCATCACAAATCTTCCCAGTGGTGATAAGAAGATGATTATAGGCCATGGTGATGTGCAAACCCAGCTGTCAGCCACTGGAATCAGGACAAAGAATCCAACAGCACCTTGGCTGATTGGAACAGTAGGAGATGCATCAGATACCCTCAGTGATGGAGAGCCTCCTCAAGATCAGGCTCTCCCCCTCCCAGGTAGCATTCACAGCTTACAAGGAGACTTCAGCTCCTTAGTCCTCAAGAAAGACCTAGAATGTGCTGGCCAGGCCTCTGGAGGGTGGCAGAGCTTTCCTTTCAAGTAGCAGATTTTTCACTAGATAATACAGAGGAATTTAATATACAGAACTCAAGTTTGAACGATGTACAGGCTACTTAAGGAAAAAAAAATTTTCTTGCTTTCTCTTCAGTTTTGACTTAAGTGGCTTTTATTGCAATGATATTTAAATATATACAAACATTAAACTAAGTTTTTATAGTCCCTCTAAAATCATCAAACTCCAACTGAATGTTCTAATCAAGTGCAAGTGAAATTATAAAATCAATTCAATTCAAATGAACAACCCTGATTGAATATTCACTTGCTGACATTTTGCTGAAAGTTACCCTCTCTTATCACTATGATGTGGATTCAGAAAGCTACCACAGGAGTGCTCTAGATTTCAGCACACCCTGCTGTCCACTCTACAGTGGGACCCTTCTCCCATGCTTCCTCATTCCTAACAAACAAAGTAAGCCTTTCTTGGACACAGTGTATGGTCAAAGCCTTTTCCATGTGAGTCCACAACTCATTCCCAAGAATCCACAGCAGCTAACAGACATCAGCACTAACTCTATTACAAGAAAACATATCAACAACAACTCCCACAAATTCAGGTATCAAGATCATGTGGCAGTATTCTTCATTATAAGGTGCTCACCCCCAATATGCAAATATTATTTTTAGATTACAACTGAAAGTTTTAAAGACACACAATTTCTTTTTTCTTTTTGTACTGGGGATCAAACTCATGACCTTGCACTTGCCAGGCAGGCACTTAAGCCACTGAGCTACATCCTCAGCTAAGACACACAATTTCAAATATACTGTAGAGACATCCTTCCTTGCTCCCTATGAATGCCCCTATATCCTATATATGTAGGCAAGAAGCGATTGCTTGGAGACCAAGAGACAAACTGTGAGTCCGGGACCCGCCCATCCCTTACCTGCAAAACCTTAAGCAAGTTACTGCGCCTCCCTGAGCCCAGCCTCTTCATCTAAATAACATGAGGATAAAAATAGAATGGACTCCCAGGGTTGCCGAGAGGCCTCAGGCGCAACACATGTGGAGAAGTCTTTAGTCCAGCGCCTGGGCTTCGCGGGGGTCCAATCAGTGCCCACCATTACGGCTGTTAATCTGCTTTCCATCCAGCTTCCACATCCAGGTCCTTACTGAAGCAGAAGCACTTCAGAATGATGTGAATCTGAGACAGAAGAAGCCTTTAGCACATCTGCCTGCGGGGAGTTCAGGTGCTGACATCTATCGCATTTGGTGCCCTGTTATGTGAGAGGGAGGTGGCACAAGGTCACATTCCAGAAAGGAGAGACCTATTCACACTCACAAAGTGGAAAGAGACAATCTTTTGACGTGCAAGTACTTATTTTTGTGGTTAATTGTTCAAGGAAAACAAAGGCTCTACAGACATTTGAAGGTGTTACCTTCAATTGTGCTTCTGAATTATTTCCAATGGACATAATGGGTCACCAGTTTGTCTTACCACTGAGTGTGCACCCCCCACAGGCAAGCTGTAATCATTACAGTGCAAGATGGGGGTGTAGGGAAGGCTTGGCCAGGCCATCAACCCCAGGGCACTTAATATCCAGGAGAGGTCTCAGGCAAACAAGGAAGCAGGTTGCTACCTGCTGGCCTCTGATTTCACTGATAGTTCACACATTTGTGAGCAGCACAATGCCTGTGGGCAGCAGAGATCAGCAGATGCACGGGTGCATAATATAGAGATGAAGCTATATATGTGCTGCAGCACAGGTTCAAGAAAGGAGGAAATCTGGAAGGGTTGAAATCAGAAGAAGACAGGAATTTCAAGAGATGAGACAATGTCCAGCTAACATTTTATACAGTTGCAGTGTATTCTAAATGGTTCTTGTTGGTAAAACAGTTTGTATTCTGATTATTACCATATCTAGCGTTTTGTTAACACTCTATATCTGCAAATTGTATACAGATGCTTAGTTCATTTCTTACAAGGACTTTTAATTATAAACAACTCATTATTTATTAGAATGGGAAGCTGAAGAAATAATATCTGGTCTTTAGCAGCTGTGTCTCAGTTATTACTATTGGTCTCGTGGGATTCTCTAATAAGTAGCCATTAAAAAGTCAATTTGCAATTAGGAAAAGAAATGTGTATATTTGGTAGCATTTACCTTGCCATGATTGACAAAAGTCCTGACTGACAGCAACCCTACGATGCAGGAAAAAGGTCATCACGATTAGCACATTGTCTTTAAAAATTAACAATCTGAGAAGGAGGAAAGAGGCATTAAGATTAGCTTCCTTAAGCAATGATTAGGATACTGTAGAGGCTACATTAAAATTTCACAATAGTAAAAACCCCAAAGCAAAAAGCATCATAATTTAGAGACATGCTAGACAATCCTAAAAAAAGAGACTGACTTGACAAAAAGAATAAGTGCAACAATAAAAATGGCCCCAAACAACAACAAAACAATTATCGTAGAGATGACCTCTCATCAAACTAGATAGTGAACCAAAGTTAAGTATTAGTCAGCTGGTACCACATGATACATTTTATTTTATTTCATTTATTTATTTTTTTTGTGGTACTGGGGATTGAACTCACAACCTCATGCTTGCCAGGAAGATGTTTATACCACTGAGCTAAATCCCCAACCCAGACAAATTTTATTACTATTACCATAATCATTTCTAAAATTTCCCTATGGAAAGTGTGTATATTCTATCATCTGAGCAGTAGTTTTCCTTCTGGGAAAAGGAAGGCATGTCTATATCTTTTTTATCCCATTTTGGAGGGGGGAAGGAGGTAACATTCTTTTAGCTTTCTGAAGCACTGGGGTAACTGAAATAAAAATGTGAAAAGATGAATGAGAATGGGAATTAAAGGCAAAGTCCCTGAACAGAGACAGAGGGGCAGCTCTGCCATGATCCTGGGTCCCTACTTCTAGGAATGAAACCAGAGAGAGAGAGAGAGAGAGAGAGAGAGAGAGAGAGAGCGCTCAAAGTGGGTGGGGATGCAGAAAGGATGCCCTTGTGATCAGTTGGAAACTCCACCTGATATTGGGAAACTCAGCCTCCCAAATATATGGAATTAGGTCCTGATGACCAGTTAGGTAAATGTCTCTAATATATATCACTGTTTGGGTTTTCTTGTTTATAAGACATGCTCTTGAAATTTACTCTGTCCTCAAATTATCTAGGATTGGTTTTCATGAAAATCCATTAAGATATCTCTCATTCCATTCAGATAAAATGAACCTCATGTTATAACAACTTGGCTTGAGTTGCAAGACAGTAACAGGGAGGGGTTGTAAGGACATCATGGTGATAGACTAAGGTAAGCACTGCACGCAGGGCCAGAAACAACATGGCGGGTGTGCCTGGTCCCCATCACCCAAGACAGAAGCCTTTGGGATAAGCGGAGTCACTCTAAGGAGGAGTTAAGATTTTAAAGAGTAAAACTGGAAGTGTCATGAGGAGCCACCATGTTCGGCAATTCCTTCATTTGGAGACCCTTGAGGCCTTCCCCTGAATCATCATATTCCTTCTGTTCAGTTCTCCATGGTGGCTTCTTGGGAGCTGTCTAGGTGAACGTGAAAAACAATGAAGGAGCAGAAAGCCAGGTCAGCAGAACCCCTCCCTGATAGCCCACTGAGAACTGCACATTGTCCCTGTCCTATCCAAGCTACTGACTCATTGGAAGATACCGAGCCCATCAGGGCCACTCTGCATGCTTAGTGTCCCCAGTCTCCACTGTCAGCCTCTAAGCAGTTTTCACACCGGATGAAGCAAGCAGCTGTGGGAGGCACAGGGAGCAAGGCAGGGTTCCTCTCTGTCTCACCTGCCCTATCTCAATCCAGTGGCCTTCATGCATGTAGAGCTGGAAAAGCTTCCTAAACCTCCAGAGTAAAAGACCAGGGGCCTCCCACGGTGCACCTAGACAGAATGGGAAAGAATCCCTTTCCCCACCCTTGAGATCTCTAAGGCCCAAACCAACCACCACTCAGGATGTGAGGGACAATGCTCAGGGTGTCTATGTGCTGGGCTGTAGGCACAGGTCATAAAGCAAGCCCTGGAAAATCTGACCAAGCAAAATATTACAGTCCAGAATTTCACCTAAACGACACCTTGTCAAATTGTGAAGTTTAATGTAAACAACAGCAGGCTGTGGAACAGAAATCAGCAAGAGAAAGAAGTAAGAAAACAGAGGATACAAAATAAACACTTCTATGCAATTCCAGTTGCTGGCTATCTTCCTTGAGAAACACTTAACCTTTAGTTTTATAAATGTTGCTCATACATCATAAAAAGATCAAATGGATAACATTAAGGCCCACAAAAGGAAAAAATTAACATATTCATGAATGTACTTTGGTTTCACTCGTCAAGGCTGAGAGATTTTTCTTGAGCAAATAAAATTTTGTTTGAACCGTGCATTAATTTATCTGAATTTATCACTTTCTATTGCAAAATTTATATGCTAATACCTGTAATCAAATAACTTCTTTCCTGACAAATTCTTAAGCATCCAAAGAGAAGGAAAATTTGGCTACTTATTTCTCTTTACCAGACAGTATTTCCTGGGCTAGCTTTATCAGTTATGGAAGACAAAATAAAAAAATAAGTTACATTAAGTTAGCCTTTCTGATAATTTTATGGGGGAAAATAATTTAAATTTTCTGTTTACTTCAATAAATTGGTCAATGTAATCAAACAATTGATATGGTGGCCTATTAGTGAGTAATATGTTTTCATTTCGGAAAAGCAAATTTGATGTCTGATTAGACAAGTTAAAATTCTAGCATGAGGTGGTTTTCAGGTTTCAATTGGTTATTCTACTTATTTGTGTACTCTGCACAGTGTCACCTTTAGGAAAGGCAAGAAAAGGGATGTGTGGCTGATGTTCACCCAAAGGACCCCAAAAGGGAGGGGAGCTCATCCAGCTGCCCAACAACACAACCCTGTGGACGCTTGTCCACACCCATGCCTGCATTCCAGGCTCTAAAACCCTTTGCTGAACCGAGAATCTGAAGCAGCAGAGTGCACTGGTCCACACTTAAGCAGAGCTGGCTTCACTTTGTCAATGTCAGAGACCACTGTTCACCATTAGGAGAAGGTCGTCCACTGAAATCCACTTCCCGTAGACAGTTAAATCTAGAGACCCCACCCACCTATCCTCAAGTTCCTGAAGTCCAACTTCCCTGAACGAGTGAGGCACAAGTATTTCCAGGCTGCAGGTGCTTCTGGGAAGCAAAACACCCTCCAGCACTTACTTTCGCCAGAAAGCGCACGTCACACCCAGAAGCCAAGAGCCAAGTTCTTGGCACTGTGCACCGTGTATGGGAATGATCATTACTGCAGCCTCACAGAAAAGCAATTATAAGCAAAGCCAGTATTCGGGAAAAGCTTGCAGGAAAGTCCATCTATCTGAGCCATATTTCCATTTCTAAGAATCTCTCTGAAGAAAATAACTTAAAGTGCGAGGTTGTGAGTTCGATCCCCGGTACCAAAAAAAAAGAAAAGAAAATAACTTAAACTATGGAAAAACACTGTGCTCAGAGATGTTCATTGAAGTATTACTTACAGTGTTTTAGACAACTGGGAACCATCTGAAGCTCAAGAGGAGAGCAGGGTGTACATGAATTACGGTGAATTATATGTGGGAAAGCAACACAGCTACTGAAACAATGTACAGAATCATAACCTGACATGAAAGATATGGAAAATATACAAGATGCAAAATTCTATTTGTCTTGATTGTGTAAAAATACAGGTGCAAAAAGGCTGAAGAGAAATACATGACATGACATGTTCACATTAATTAGCATTTACTCGCTGATGTGTATGATTTTAATTTTTTTATAACCTTCTTGTGTTTTCAAACATTTTTATGGGAAGCACATTTGTCAAGAAAAAGAGATCTCTAAAGAAAAAAAAAAGATTAGGATGCTCACTGTCCTGCTCAGTGGACAGACCTCAGCAATCCCCAGGGACTGTGGACTGTGCCTCTCTCCTGGAGCAGATTCTGTCCTTGTCACTCAACTGATGTGAACCCCAGGTGACTACTTCTCTTTTCATCCCTTGTATCAGGCCCTTCCTTCCTTGACCTTGGTTTTGACTCTCCGCCTTCTATGTTTGCACTGAAGCCCTGCCAGCCAGCCCTGACCTCTCTACAAGCCTCTCTTTCCCCCTCACCAGCTGGATCCGGGTTATGGTCAATGTCAGCCTCCTGCTGGCCGAGCTCAGCCTACTGTTGGTACTGACTACAAAATAAGTGACTCTCAAAGGAGATAAGTTTTTCATGGTGAATAACAGGATGAGGAGACGCAGTTTTCTCAGTGTATCACAAAAAGGCATTTCCCATCGAGTGGGCATTCGTCCTCACCCAGACTTGGCCTGGAGCGGGGAGGGCACTGATTAGTTTCCAAATCAGATAGGTAACTGTCACTCAGAGACCCTTCCCCTTCAGAGTGTGCTCCTCTGTAAAGAGTGACAATGATACCCCACCCCGGAGTTGTCATAGGATTAAATGGACAATGTATGTAGTGTGCTGAGCAAAGCATCTGGCACAGAGGCCGCGTGTGACAAATGCCAGCTCCTGTGACTATTAGGTTGATGGGAAGCTCAAGGTCACATAGCTGGGAAGTGACAGCCCTGCGATTGGAATCCCAGCCTCTTCGTGCCAACTTCATGCTTTTCACAGGGTATAAGAAGTTCAAGGCACAGTCCTTGGCCCCAGAATATTTATAAAGCTTTTCGGCAGACCCAACTGTCACATGAATGCACAAAGCAGTTATTTCTACACAAAGAACTAAGGTGAGAGTAATAAACGCTACATGGACCTTAAAAACTACATTATTCTTTTGTCCAAAAATAATCATGAAAGTATGTTTTTATGCATGATTTTTTTTTTTTTTGGTAAAGCTTGGGAACCCTGTCTCCTTCCTTGTTTCAATGTGTGCTAAGCACGGGGAGATCAGATAGGAAAATGTAGCCCTTTCCCTTTCCATTACAGAAAATATTTCTCTGACTATTCTGAATTGCAGGAAATTAGAGCTATTTTGGGAAGCATTTTTTAACTTCTAGAAAGTACCATCCACAGTCACATAACTTATTATATTTCAAAAGCAGTTTCAGTGAAGTTTGACACTCTTTCATTCCTCAACTAGATTAATGAATTTAACCTACAACATATAGCACCTAGCATTTGGTGACACAAGGATAGTTAGCGTTTTATAGTCAGAGGCAGAAAGGGCGTCAGGATGATAGGAACGGAAATGTGCACACAGGTGCACACAGAACCGTGAGTTCCTCAGCCCCTCCGGGGTCCATACCGCAATAATGGAATCTAGGATTCTCAAGAAGAGGCGGTAACATTTCTTTACAGCAACTTGGCCTCCTTAGAGACTAGAAAAAGAAGAATCCAAAATTCAGGCAGGTAAAATGTTGTTTACACATAAGAGGGTGAGACTTTAATAAGCATTTAAAAGATTCTCATTTTGAAAGGTATTTAATGTGTTGTCTGTGTTTTATGTTCCCAACATGTTATTTTTCTAAGATGGGCACATAACACTTAACAAAAGACAGGCTCCTGTGGAAACGTCTCAGTAAGAACATCTTCAGAAATACTGCACCTTCCCTTTCTACACGTCTGCTACCCTGGGGATAAAGGGTGGGGACCCCACTTTCTGGGTATGGTCAATGAGGCCCATTTGTAAACAGTGTCTGGTTTACATTTGCTGTTCCCATCCTCACATTAACTTTATGACATATCCATCAATTATCCAGTTTTCCAGAGAAGAGAAAATGCACCAAGTTAAAGTAACACATCTAAAAATGGTCAGTGACTTCAAAGACTCCCCTGTTTTAGGACCCAGGCAGGGTTTTCCCCAACTTCAGGATCCCCCCCACTTAGGTCTGTGTTGTGCACTGATTCACATAAGCTGTTAAGAACAAACTGCTATTTGAGCGACCAGATAGGCATCATCCTAAGCCAAACCCATGGGTCTGTTAGGAGAATCTTAAATTGAGTGGCAAGATTTCAGGATACAGAGACTCCTTTACAGAGCACCGAGCTGATGTCTTCTCCTGGGATTACACGGATTTAAAATAACTAGAGCCTGAGCCAGGATGTGAGCTTACAAAAGCTACAGTATATCAGGCCTCTTGACTCAGTCCCAATTCTCTATGACATCAGCCACAAATACCCAAACATAGGGACAAAACACATTCCAGGCTAAGTAGGAATTATTTCAGTGTCACTATGTGAGTCACTTTGGCCATTCAGAGCCCTGGTCAGATACGGGTTTCAACACTGAGTTCAAGCACCTCTCACTAATCGAGTGACATGCACAGGCACCTCCACCTTTGCCTGGTTTCCTTTTCAGTAATGTGACAATGACAGCAGTGCCTGCCATAGGTTAGCAGTAGGACCAAGGCGATAATCCACAGACAAGTCTAACTTCCATGTGTTCAGTGCATAGGAGGCACTGAGTGAATGTTAGACATTATTATTATTATTATTATTATTATTTACACATGGCCAGGATGGGTAGTTGTGATGTCTGAGTTATACATTCACCCTTGGAGATAAAAGTGGGAGCAACTTCCTGTTCCCTGGTTCACCTTTCCCTCTCCAAAGGTCGCAGTTAAGGAAGCTCAGTCAAAGGTTAGTGCCAGGTAGGAAGAAATACAAGTGTCTACTGAGCGATTTCATTCAGATGTTCAAAATTAAAATTCCCTATCTTAAACTTGCTCTTTCTCTCTTGTGTCCTGATTCAGCTAAAAGCCTGAGCATCTGTCCCAGTGTCTAAAAGCTCCTCCCCTCAGCTCTCTGCCCACCTGGTGACCAAGTAGCACAGATTCTCCCTCTGCACAGCTCTCTGTAGATCTTTCTTTCAATCTGCGGTGGTTTTTCTTTTTTTCTTTTTGCCTGTCCCGCTCCAATCTGAGCTCACCACCTACAAAGTCATTTTTCAAACTATATATTAAATTAAATCATTCTCACATGACGTTTACAAGGTTCTTCCTCAAGGGCAGAGGCTGACTGTGACCTCCTCCATCTCCCCACCATCCGCACCTCAGACCCCTAGGTGATCTGCCCCTAAGACTACCCCCTAAGATCCAGTCCTACCCCGTGCCTCCTACAGACTCTTCCTGATCCCTGCCACCCCTTTCCCTGGGCTCCCACTACTTGTTCTTCTTTGTACCAAACATGCACCAGGTGGAATCACCATCATCTATTTCCCCATCCTTCCACTCTGCTAGTTTGATTTCTGGGGAATACAGGCCTTGTTCTCTTGAGCCCTGGTGCACATAGTGGTTGGCCTGAGTTGAGTGGATGGCACAGACAGGAAAAGGAACAGGAAAATGAGACCCCCTCAGGTCAGAACCGGTCTTGTAAAGAGAATGCTGGTTCCTGCACCACCATGACTATGTCCAAACAATTGTGCAAATGGTTCTTGAAAGCGGGTGATGAAGACTTGCAGGTGAGAAGCCCACAGTCCCCTTTCATTGTTAAATCCTTGTCCCTAGGAAAGGGCCGCCGGCCTCCAGGCTCTGTGGGACCTATGCATGAGCTTTGGGCATTTTCAGCACTTCTGAAATCCTGCTCCTTTACTCCAGACAGTTCTAGGTTTGGACTCAGGCAATAGTTGTTCAATAACTGCTGATTCGATTTTCAGTCCTTTGGAAAGCAAAGTGCTGCTCACATTTTAGATGAATAGAACTCTAAGACTGATCCCACTTAATATAATAGCTCCGAGGCTAAGGAAATCGATGTGTCCACTCCCTGCCTGCTTCCCGGCCTTCAGCTTCTGAGTGCCCATCTATCTTCTCTGTGCCACCAGATGCAGGCAGCCCGCTGGCTGGGGAGTGTCACCCTGTCTCTGTGCCACATCTACCCTGCGTTTTGAAGGCAGTGTCACTGTGGGTGCAAAAGTTGAGCTGCGTGGTACCAATGTCCTACTTTCCTGAAGCCTCAGCCTATCCAAGTGCAGTCCTGGCTGGAGGGGACAAAGTGGGAGTCAAAGGTTGTGGCACCCTTTCATCTCTGCGCCAGGGAAATAGGGGGGCTGTTTAACGCAAAGGCGCCCAGGAAATGTTTTTTTCTCAACAAAACAAACAAAAACCCCAGCCTGGCAGTGCACTCATTAGACGCCCTTGGACCCTTGTCCTCTCCCTGCGCGCTGCAGGAAGACGTCCCGGCCACACCCCACTGCATCAGTGGGGACTGAAAGACAGCACACCCGGCCGGAACGAACGGGAATAAAACCCAGGCCCCTGTGGGTGGAGTACGAGGCGCCCAAGACCCCGCACGCTTGCTGCGCCCACCACCCGCTTCCAGCCCTGGTAATTTTTAGGCACCAGAACCCCGATCAGGGCTGGAGCCGAAGGCGGAGTCCCCTAGTGCGGTCCGTACCCCGCGATCCGAGTCCACCCGGGTCCCCGGCACCTGCCGCCACCAGGGGGACGCGAGACGCGCCCAGAGAGGCGAGGCGAGGTGAGGGTTTCGGAAGCGGCGCCCCCTGTAGGGCGGCCAGGGACTTCCCACGGAACCTCGGCGCCGGACCCCACCCGCGGCCTCGGGACCCCAGACCTAGCGCACGATGCGTCACTGTCACTGCAACCGCCTCTGACCGCGCGCGGTTCAGCTGCGCGCTCATCTGGGGTACCTCGGGTCCGGGGGTCCGGCAGGGCCTCGGTGGAGTCCGAGGGTCCTGGCCGCGTCTCCCTTGAGCTCTCCCGGGGTCCGCGGTGGTCGTCCCACCCTCCCGCCCTGGAGCGCCCGAACGCAGCGGCTCGGAGGCCGGGCGCGGGGGAGACTGTGGAGCCGATGGTGGAGACGGTGCCCCCCGCGCTCCCCCATCGCCTTCCGGACCGCTCCAACCGGCCCCGGCCCCCATCAGGCTTCCCGGGGTCGGGGTCAGGGTCGGGGTCGGGGTGGGGGCGGCAGGGACCCGGGCACCTACCCGAGGGACGCACTGCGCGCCCGAGATGTGGAGCCCTAGACCCGCCGAGCGCTCGCTGGGCGACGAGGACTCTGTGACAGCCGGCGACACGGGGCGGCTGGGACCGAGGCAAAGCAATCCGCGAAGATCTGTGCCGGAGAGAGTGAACCGGCAGAGGCTCAGTTCTGAAGAGAGAGGACCCGAGGATCAGGGTACCCAGCTCCCTGGAACGGCAGTGCCTCCGGCAGGAAAGGAATTATGCAAGCGACCCTAATAGGGAGCCGCCAGGGAGGGTGCGGTGCGACTCACCTGAGCCGGGACAGCAGCCCTGACCATCCGGCGCCTGTCATCTCCCCAGCTGCTGCATAAACAGGCCTCTCCGCTGCAAGCAGCACTGTTACTAATAACAAGTTTAGCATTGCACCGAAGCAACCCATAAACGTGTTACTCCTGGCTTACCCAGACACACACACACACACACACACACACACACACACACACACACACACGTGAGCGCCAACCCTCTTGATTCTACTGACTGGCCTGCATTGGTGTAACACACAGTGGCAAACATTTTCAGAGTTAAAAACCATCTTAGATTTTTCCCTCCAGCCTTGCTCTGGATGCACAAATCCATAGTACTTGTTGATCTAGATAAATTGCCATTTGGAAAAGAATTGTTAAAAGAACATTATTATATAGAGCAAATAAATTCCTTCCCTAGAATTTTCTCATTGATTCGAACTCATCAGAACCAAGGTCAAGTCCTCTTCCCAGCTTTCAGAAAGCTGAAGATAGCTACGGCGTCTGACTGCCAAACCTCGCCTTTCCGGATAAAACATTTTCTACACTTTAAACAACATAAGGCCCGGTGTGGCAGCACATGCCATTAATCTTGCAGCCAGGAGGCTGAGGCAGGAGGATCACCATGAGTTGGAGGCTAGTCTGCACCACATGAGTTCCAAACCAGCCTAAACTACCTAGTAAGCCGGTGTCTCAAAGACAAAACAAAACAAAACAAAACTACTACAGTAGTTCCTACAATCTTCATCAAGTTGACTTTCATCTTAATAGTGCCCTTAATTTTGTGAATACATGTTTATAGAAGATAAAATATTCTGCTTATTTTATAGAAGTAACAGATCTACCATGGACATTTTAGAAAATTGGGGGAAACACAACATTTGAATGAGATGTTGAGTGTGAAGCCTTTAGTGCAGTGCTGGGCACCCAGCGACCCTTGGTACACGTTAGTGACCGCAGGGGGAACATGGCCACGTCTCACCTCACATAGGATGTGTTCCCCCTGCTAAGGGTTCCCCCTGAGTGCACACAGCCACCGACTGATTCCTCCTTTTCCTGCCAAGGGGCATGCTGAGCACTGAGCTCCTGTAGAGGATGGAAGGACAAGGGGAACAGAAAGGGGGGAACCATGGTAGCCTTACTGGGTTGTCTTGTCAAAAGCAAAAGTTACCAGCCACATACACGGTAACGGAAGCAGAAAGGGGAATCCATGGGGCTGATGGATAGAGTTTAGAGGGAGCAAAGGGAGAAAGCTGACAGGTGCCGAGTGCTAAGGGTGACAGAGAACCGGATGACAGGTTTTGTTTGCCAACATTTACTGAGGGTTTAGGGTATGCCAAGTTCCATTAACGTACGTACCCCTCAGCAGCCCTGGCATATAGCATAGGTACTATAATTAGCCTATAGAAAATAAAGCATGGAAAAGTTAAATAAATGACCTGCCTAGGGGAACATGTAGAAAACCTAAATTCAACTAAGACAGGTTGGATTTGGATGCTGCACTAGCTTAGACCACGCTCAGTGGTTGCATATGACAGGGTGGAGATAACTACTTTCTATTCATTCAGGGATTACAAGATACTTGTAAGATACTCAGACATTAAAGATACTTTCATATTATGCTGAGATTAGATTACTGTTTTTTGCTACTCTGAGACCATCTCCCAAGGTGACTCAACTTTATACACACTACATGTCTTTGTGATTATCTATAGATAACTAGCTGATTTTTAATGAACCTGGATTATTAGACACAGAGTGATTATAACTTTATTTTTATGAGTATTTTGTCACATCCTTACCTGCTTTGAACATGCAAAACAATTTTAAATCACAGTAGAATTCACATAAGGTAAAACTCTCCGCTTTAATTATTTAATCATTCAGTGGGTTTTGGTATACACATGATACTGTACAAATAATCACTGTTGTCTAATTCTAGAAAATTCTCATCACCTCCAAAGGAAACCCCATCCCCATGACACAATTATTTCTATCCCTCACTCTACCCGAGTTCTGTGGCAACCACTATTTTCATTTCTGTCTCTGGCTTTACTTATCCTGGACATTCCTGATAAATGCATTTATACAGTATGTGACCTCTGTGTCTGACATGGTGTTTTCAAGTTTTATCTATGTTGTAGCACTTAATCAGCATATGTTCTTTTTTTGGCTGAATGATGTCTCCTTGTGCAGTGACCACATTTTGTTTATATTGGCTATTACAACCAATGCCACGATGGATTTGCACATACAGGTTCATTTTTGGGTATGTGTTTTAATTCTCCTAGCCATATACTTTGATTGGAAGTGCTGGGTAGTATGGTAATTCCATGTGTAACCTTTTGATGAATGGCCAAACTTTCTTCCCTAACATTTTACACTTTTGCTAACAATGTTGGGTTCTAATTTCTGCCTCTCATCACCATGGGTTTTTTTCCTTTTAAAAAAATACCCATTTTAATGGTATAATATGACTTTTCACTGTGGTTTTTGTTTAGATTTACCTACTGACTAATGAAATGGATTAGCTTTTCATTTACTTATTGGACATTTAGATATCTTCTTTTGGAGACAGGTCTCTTGATGTCCTTTGCCTATCTTGAAAACAAAGATTTGTTAGAGCCATTGGAGGCTCACAGAAAGTGTGGAAAGTTCCCATGTACCAGTTGCATACAGCTTCTTTTACAAAGTCCTACACTAGGAGGTGTGACCCTACTTGGACATTAATCACTACCCCAAAGTATATTATTACTATTATTATTATTATTATTATTATTTTGGTGCCGGGGATTGAACTCATGGCCTCGCGCTTGCCAGGCAGGCGCTTATGCCACTGAGCTAAACCTCCGGTCCCTACCCCAAAATATATTAACCGAAGCCTATAGTTTAATTAGAGTTCACTCTTGGTGTACCATCAATGAGCTTGGACAAGTGTGTAATGGCACATGTCCATCATGGTAGCATCCTACAGGAGAGCTCCGTCACCCTGAAACCCTCCGTGCTGTACTCACTGATCTCACCTTCACACCAGCTTCTGCCAACCGCTACTCTTTCATCATCTTTATGTTTTCCTGTGATTATGACCCAACACCGCTGAGTCAGGTAGGTGCTGGGAGTACAGCAGCAAGTAGGATGTGGTCAGTGATGTTACAGAGCACGTCCTTTTGAGAGGAATATTTCCTCCGTGCTTTGCCTTCTCCAAGTGTGGCTGGGATGGATCTTCCTCCTCCTCACTCCATGGCATGGTTTTTTGTGCTCCTGCATAATGCTTGCTAAACAATATCATTTAAAGAAAACTACCTGAAAAGTGATGCTAGCAATTTCTCTGACTACCTAGATTTTTAATAAGTTATGTAATTATTGATAGAAATTTTAGGTTTGAAGAAAGCAGTTTTTGCAAGGTCCTGGTACAAGCCTGTGGACAATGCAGAGTGAAAGTTCAGTCTTCCCAGTTCCATCCCATAACATTCTCCTCCCCGCCTCCACCAGAGAGCCAGTCCACCTGGTGCCACGTGTACTATGGGAAGAGAACCTGGGTGAGAGCCCACAGACATTTAGACTAAAAGGAAAAAGATGCATTTTTTTTATCTTCGTGCTGCAGTCTGTACCATATAAATAAAAGTTGGATTTAAAGTTAAAACAAGCTGAGTAGGCTAGCTATCTGGACTGAGCACGGAGGGGACCACGTGTACTAATTCTGGCTCTCTCGATTTCCTGGGAAACTGGAGATGAAGGAAGAAACACTTCTAAAACATTGAGCTGAGGCAGAGCCACTGAAGCTGGGCCCAGGGTGAGCGATTTTTAGAATTTTTATTTGCTTTCAACTGCTCTGGAGATTTTCCTGGGAAGGACAGGAAAAAAAAACCCTCACAACCCAAGAACATTCCCTGAAAAACATGAAGATCAAAAAGAAAAGCATGCTTATATAAATCTCAAGGACTCTGCAGTGTCCACCAGCCAGAGGCTTGGGCCCGTTGAGCTAGGTTTGTCACTCCTGCAGAGCAGAGAAGGCACAGTGTGGAAAGGAGGGACATTGTCATAAGGGGACAGAAGAAGCCACTCTTGGAGGATCTGGACTTGCCTTCAGAGACCTGGGGAGAGTTCCAGGGAGCAGAGCTCGGCTGCAGAGTGCTGCTATCCAAAGTATAAGCTTTTTAGCTTGAGCAAATTAATAAATCTTAGTACCTGTGAGATGAGAGAAAAGAACAAAGACTAAAGCTATTTGCATTTCACTATTTTTGGTAAACAAGCAAAAAGTCTTTCCTGGGGTGTTCTGTCTGTAATCCTACCTACCAGAGCATTTTCTCTACACCCCAATCTCCTCTTCCTCCTTCTATTTTGATCTGCAGAGGAGCAGTTTCTCAGCGCGGAATGCTCCCTCTTCCTTTCGGCTTGCTGCATCATATTATTGTTCAGATGGCAGAGGAAAACTGCCTGTCTCTGGTTTCCCTGTTTCCATTTGCCACTGCGTGCCATGCCCAGAATAGTCTCCCCTACCTTCCCAGCAGCCTCTGCTCTCCATGCCAAGATGAAAGCCACAGTGCTCCGCCGGGTCTGACCTGGCACTGCAGTGTCCTCAGCACGCAGAGTTACAGTTAAAGTCTTGGCATCACCGACACACACAGGGACAGCCACAGCTAAGCCGGTCTGACTCTTTCCCAGAACAAGATTCTGCATAGGGTTAGGGTGCAGGAATTGCCTGTGAAACTCAAACTTGTGAATTGTTTAGTCTCCCCAAGAGAGGAAAAAAGAAGCCACAAAACAAACAAACATATGGGTGGTTTGTGTTTGTTTTCAATGTTCTTTTTGTCTGTGGAACAAAAATATGTGTAACTGTATATTTTGACATTAGACTGTGGAAAATTAGATCAAGAGATTGACAGATGGATAGGAAATTATGAGCTTTCCAGCTTTTTTAAATTATATTTCAAGTCTGAGGGAAGCATGTGGGGATTGGCAGCACAAGCACACAAGTACTGACAGGTGATTCCAGGTGTGAGCAAGAGTCACAGGTCCTTGGTGAGGTGACTCACTCCACAGGGTGGCATGACCAAATACTCCTTGGCATGGGTTGATTTCCAAAGGAGGAGCAGCAGTGATGGGGGTCATGAAAATTTCTCTGGCAGGAATCAGGCAAATCAGGTGGGAAGCAGATTCCCTGAGGTTTGGGGAGGGTTCTGTTGAACTAATTTGAGCAAAGGTACTAATGGCGAATACTAAGTTCTCTGGACCACTTGAATTGGATACCTTTGGCCATCCTGTCCCTTCTTGAGTGTCCTCTGCCCTGGAGTTTTCTTCTGCCCTTAGGCCTTCCTGACTTGGCTGAAGATGCCTGTGAAATTTTTGGAAATTCAGATTCTTCGGCCTATTCCAGATGTCTTAACTCGGACACATAGATGTGGGATCCATAAAGCTGTATTTGGAAAGGACCTTGAGGAGATCCTCCAACAAACTATACTCTGAGACCACCATTCCAACACATTGTTTTACACCATCACATTTAACCTACAAAGCAGCCCTCGTGGGGCAGTCCTCAGATTTCACCATGCTACTGATGGGAAAATTGAGACACAGAGAGTTTAGGTGCCTTGGCAGAGGTCCCCACTGGTAAGAGGTACAGCTGGCTTTGACCCCAGCATCTTTGGATATGCTAGAGCTCTGCTGCTCTCCTCTAGAACATGCTTCTGGAAAGCCTTTCCTGAATCCGAGCCCCTAACTCCCACCAGACAAAACCAACTCCTGCCACACCTCTTTCTTCTCTCGGGATGTGTGGATTCTTCTTGTCTTTCTGTCCCTAGTACCCAATGAGCAGACTGCAGAATATGAGGCAATAGTGAATAATTGGCTGAGTTGATTGGTAAATTAAAAAATACCATGATTCAGAGATAACTTGATGAGAATTTTCTGAAGAGCTTTAGAAAATTCACATTACAGAATCCTACTGTTCACCAACTGAATGAGAATCTCCAGGAGTGGGGTCTGGAAATTCATATTATGAAAAGCAAGCGCAAAAATAAGAACTTGATTTAAGACAAACTTGTCCCCAGCCTACAGGTCCTGCACACCTGTACCCTCTGCTTCCATTGACCCTGATGATTTCAGAAGACACCTCAAAGCCTAGGCTGAAGTCATCCAGGGGCACAAGGTTTTTATTTGATTCTTAAATCTTACCTCATGTGGGAGCTGCTTAGCCATTTCTGGGTGAAAGCCAGAGTGTGCTTCAGAGTTGACACATATTATATGACTTTTCAGAAATATGAAATCAGAGTAAGAACTGCCTATCGTTGGCTCCCCCAAACTGCATGTGTAAAGCATCTCCTCTTCTAACCTTGGCATAGAAAGGGGTCCCCCAAACTGCATGTGTAAGTCGAGTTGCTTAGAGCTTGGAAACACTTTCCCACAGTGGTAATATTAGGGAAAAGGGTTCCAGTCCTCCTCTAAGACACAAAACTGTGTCTTTCACTGTGAAATAGTGAAATAGCATTTCAGATGGCCCACAGGGATGTTCACGGGACATGTGACTGCCACCCAACATAGGACTAGGGATTATGGGAGCACGGTGATGTCTTGGTGGGCCAGGGCTATGTCCACACACACACACACACACACACACACGCAATATATGGGGGTGAGTGCCACTTGATATAAGTTGCCACTCAGCAAATAGCCAGGCCAAATTTGAAAATTTTCTCCCTTTGCTGAGCAGTCTAGAGCTTCCCAGACCTTTAGAACTCAAACAACACTATTATGGGTGACCAGATTGCTGAAATAGATAACCAAAAGTGCTTCTACCCCAGCCTGTGATAACCTCTTCCTCAGGTCTGGAAACATTACTCAGTGTGTGGCTTGGACTTCAAGAAAACTGCAACCGCCTTCCCTACCATACCTAGCTGAGCAGATTGTAAAAGAATGTGTAATAACTATTGTAAATAAAATTTCAGCTGAGGAAGTAGAAAAGAGAATCAAGCATCTGATTTCCCTTGGTCATTAAGTGATTAGGTCTGTGACATCAGCCCAATTTCTCTGAAACTCCATTTCCTCATTTGTAAACTTTTGGCTATGAGGAGTGGGTTAGACAAGTTTATAACAATCCTTTCTAGATCTTAGTTTCCAGAATTCAATAAAAATGCTCCTCTCTGCTCCCTGGTGAAAAGATTTGCCAATTAGCTAAGAGCTATTCAGCCTTTTCCATATTTGACAGTGAAAAATTGAAACTTCATTGCATCTCAGACTCCCCTAGGATACACCAAGAAGAATTAAGGTTGATGAGTTACAGTTTTAATTCTTATAAATTAAATTAAATTAAATTAAATTCTTACTTCCTAAAAAACCAAACTTCAGTTAGTTGATAACTCACCGAACTCACTGAACTCACTGAACACGTACTCAATGCAGCACAATTTTTAAGAATGCAGACCTGTTTATGCAATACTTCTCAGTCCTGACTTAACTGTAAGTCGATGAGCCTGTATTCAACAGGAATTTTCAAATGGAGCATGGTTTTGTAGACTACTCTGTTGAGTCAGAGTAAGAGGAAATAGAAAAATCGTGAGTTCAAAGGAGAATAGTTGAGTCTGTGGCATTTTGTAATTTCTTTTGTTGCTGTTTAATGTTGTGAACTCACCGAGCCCAGTGGCTGTGAGTAGGACGCATTTAGAATGCCTGATGTCGGAGCCACCAGCCTGCCATTCAAGCCGGGGTGCCCTTGCCAGTCCGTCTTCATTCATTCTTTCAGTGTCTCTGCTCTTCCAGCGGGAGAGCCTCAGGCAGAGACAATGACAGAGAAATACAGTGACCAAGCACATTCATTTATCATTTATGTCCCCGGCTGGAACAGGACTCTGCAGTACAGGAGATGGGAAAGGAGCTTGAGACAAGACATCAAGACCTTCACTTCTGTCTAGCCAAAGTCACGCTCCCCTTTTGCATTTATAGCAGATGGATGGGAAATGCACCCCCCGCCAAAAAAAGAGAAAGAAGGCTAGAAGGGATAGCCCCAGCTCTACACTTAGCTTTCACTGTAACATACAAGTAAAACCAACCACCTCATAATCCCTTCACTTGGTTTTGTAGACTACTGTGGCAGCCTATCCTCAAACATCAGATTTACATATAAAATGACTGTCTGACTGCCCAAGCTTTTAAAGCTGCCTCCTGCTAGCTAAGTGTAAAAGATGGAACTAATAACAGTACTTACTGTAGAGATTTCTTGTGACAATAAAGTGGGGTAATAAATGTAAACCACTTGGAATGGAATATGGCACATAGAGCTGGGGAAATGCTATTCTAAGATTATTATTATTATTATGCATAAAAACTGTCTATACATAAGTGATTCATTCTTTATGGCATTAAAGTAACAAAGGAGCTTCAAAATGAAATGTGTGTACTAAGTGCGGTGTAGTGTTCTAAAACGGATACTGGAAGAGAGAAGGACATTAGTGGAAAACTTGGTGATATCTGAATATAGTCTAAAGTTCAGCGAATTCAGAACTGTTAAGTTCTTAGCTTTGATAAATGTACAAAAGTGAGGTGTGATCATATGTGTCTATACGTGGAAAAACCCTGTTACAGCAAAAGACATGTTGCATGAACCCCACATACAATCCTTCCCCTCATAAGCCACACTTATCTGATCATTCTTGCCCCTTCTGAGGTCTGGAGTCCTCTCTCCTGAGTGTCTTTAGTTGTGCTGTCCTGGTTGCCTTCATGTCCAGAATGGATTCAAAACGTTTCTCTTTCCCAGTCATTTTGACTTTGGGGAAGAGCTAAAGTCGCGTGGTGCTAGATCCAGTGAATACAGTGGATGAGGGAGGGCACACTGTCATGTTATTTTGCAGCCTGATTTTCCGTTGCATGGCCCTCAGCAGCTGCATTCACTGTATCTTTTATTTCAGCTCATGAAGACCCTCACAAAAGAGGACTTCCAGAACTGCTTCAGAAAGTGCTAAGATTGATGAATGTGTGTGAAGTAAAAGAGGAGTCTTTTGAGAAGGTTTAACGGCAATGTGTCTTTTACTGTAATACATCTTTGAAATTTGAACGTTTACTGTGTATTTTGATCCCACAGTGTCCTGTGCTAGTTCGCACATGAGGCAGACCCAGACTGAAGGCCCATTCGAAGCTGCAGCACTGTCCGGATGTGGATGACCCCTGGCAGACCTGGGGCCCTCCTGTCCTTGGGGCAGTGTGGGTGCCTGCCCAGCACCTGGTACTATGACCTGCATTCAGGAAAATGTCAGCAGCTGGGTAGCTCAGGGGCAAATCGCTAGCAAGAAAATACATTTCCCAGAAGGCTGAGCTGTGAATTCTGCTTCCCACATATCTGAAAAATCACAGAATACACAAGCACTTAAATAATTAATCATTAAAACCAACAGCACTCTGAGGAGAAGCTTGTTCCAATGCCAACATTTCTTTGGAACGAGAAAGGGTCAGCTAGGGAAGCAGTTCCCGGGATAAGAGCTCTGCTGCTCTCCCTGGCGGGAGTTTCTCCCCGCACCTCACTTTTAACCATAGCTTGGAGAGGTTTGCGAGGAATCAGAATTGTGTGTTCATGGTACCTGTGTAGAAAAAGATACAAAATTAAAGAGGTAGAATGTGAGTAAAGGATCATTCAGTCTTTATAAAATTGGGCAGCACTATATTGAAAACTTCTGTGGCTTGTATGTTTTAACTTTCACCATAAACTGTATGTAATACATTAAAATGGAAAAAAATCACTTGGATCCTCGAGCCTGCTCATCATTTTCATTTATTCATTCTTTTCCTTATTCACTTATCCAATGGATATTTTTTAACAGCCACTATTTCCCAATCAAGCTGGGGAGAACGGTTGTAAGCAGCCAGCAATGATTAAAACCAACAGTATTTCCACACAGCTGCAGTTTCCTAAGGTATTTCATGTACCTTATTATTAATTGCCTGAACTGTTTTTCAAGGAAGCATTTTTCCCAATTGTCTGACTGTGAAAAGTAAGTGTCCCAGAGGTCAAAGCAATTTTCCACAGAGCTACACAGCTGGCGACGTGCAAAGCTGGGTATGAACTCGAGTCCTTCACACTCCGGAGGCTAAGCTTTTCCACAGCATGAGTGTGGGGATCACAGCCAAGAGAGGGGCGTTGGGCCAAGCCTTTTTGGAGATGCTGGGTTTGGGGTGATCAGTGTGAGAAGGGAGTGAAGCTTAGGCAGAGTTTTCCCCTTGTAAGGTTCTGTGGGAAGAGAAGCTTCCGTGGAGGACAGAGGACAGAAGCAAAGTGAGGATTTGGAGAGAGGGACAGAGAAAGAGAGAGAGATCACAGGAGCAGCTCCCTGCAGAGATGTCTCAGATTAATTTAGGTGGATACAAGTCACTGCGAGGCATCGTACAATACAGAGGGGACCAGACCTTCACTTTACTGAGAGATGGAGAGAAGGAGAAATGGAAAGTGGATAGATACACTGCAGAGCATCAGGTCAAGGACCCAAGAGATCCCAAGACATAAATTCTTTAGCCAGCATAAATTAGAAACCAATGCTTAATAAGGAAATCCATGAAATTCTGCATGTATGAAGTTTCTTTTAAAATTTACATTGGTTTCTAGGTTTTTGGGAGCCCCACTTCTACAGAGTAAGAGGGAACCAGGAATTGATTCATGATGGTCATGCTGGGGATACTCAGCACACTGGGACCCTCTGTTTCCTCCCAACCCTGCTCTTCACTCCTTGTCACTCATACCTAGGCCCTGCTGGGATCTGAGTTTGCTCTCCCCGGTAAGCCCCGATCTGCTGCCAGTCATGCTACATAGCTGGATTCTTGCTGATTTTTTTTTTTTTTAAAAACCATGTACCTAGTTGCATCTTGATTTCCTCCAATTACTATGCACTGCTTGGGTAATAAGAGAAAATGTGAATGTTATTTTTAAAACTATCAATTCCACAAGCACCGAAGGAGGAGCTGTGGCTTGGCAGGGGTCTTGTGAAAAGATGCAGGGGTTTTATTGAAGTCAAGCTCGGTGTGAGCCAAGATCATGATACAGTGGCTAGAAAACAAAACAAAACAAAGCCCTAAGCAATCATTGGAAGCCATGCCCCACAGGACTCTGCATGGGTCAGGCCTCGTCTGGAACACAAGCCATGTTGTATGAGAGACAGTAATAAACTAGAATGTGTTTTGCTGCTGGGAAACCAAATAGAGAAGTCTAGAAGTTAAGTTATGTGAGGAGTAATTAGGAGAAAATGAGCATTTTTAGTTTGGGCTTCTTTAGAAAAACCAGAGTCATGTAGTAGCTCTTCTCTGGGTTTAGAAAGGTGGAATACACAGCATCAGACTAGCTTGTGGCAATGTAGGAGATAGAAGGCCGGGAAAGCGCCCTGAGAGTGACAAGACAGGAGAGTGCACTTTGACATGAAAGGGGTACTTAAAATGCTAATCATGCAACAGCGGGTTGCGTTGTGCATTGGAAGTTTCCAGGTTATCAGATACCTTCAGAAAGAGACTGTCTGGCTTATCTCAGGTGAGAGTTTGTGCCAGACCTCAAACACCCTCCACTAGGTTCATGATGGTTATAACTATCCAGATCTCTGGAACAAAGACAGGAAAATTGGATTGCAGTGGGTACCTTCAAGGTGGCAGGACAAAGGTACCCAGCATTTACCTCTTCCATAAAGAAGAACCAAAGCAACAGTATATAGCTGCATTTGGAGATCAGTTACCATGGGGAACCCTACAAATCAGGAACAGAGGCTAGAACCTTGTAAGATTCAAGACCTGAGACAACTGTATAGAAAAGGAAAGCAAACACCCCAACATCTGCCATCCTGGCTGCACAGCTGGGAGAGAGAGTCTTTCAAATAAAAACACAGCTGAATGGCTTAGCAGATTAGATTAAGAGAAAGCAAAAATAACTGACTCCAACCACAGGTTTTTAAAAAAATACCACAAAACACACACACACACACACACGCAATGAAGACAGCATTCAAGACTGTTTTGTGATACTATTAAATGAAGAAATACCAACATTTTAGAATACCCACAGGTGAGAAGTCAGTGACAAGCTACAGAATGACAGAAAACATGTGCGACTGTTTTTCTTACAGAGGGTGAGTACCCATGAGCCCTAACACAACTCACTAGGACTTCATGAGACATCCAAAGGTGAGTTTGTCCCAAGTTACAGAATTGGTAAAGTCGTCATATTGGATGCCAGAATTCAAATGAACTTACATTTTGGCCATGTAAAAACTGCACATTTTGGGTGGAGACAGTGTCCACGATATATGTGCTCTTCTCTATTTTAATGATGTTATAGCCAGAACATTTGTTATTTGTTCATGAAAATGGCTTAGACTGGCGGGGCTTTGGGAGAAGCCCCCTCATGTTTGATTTCCTTCCTTCAGTCTGAGGGGAATGCATTGATGATCCAGTGGGACGTTTGAGATCTATGGTTCAGTTATAAGGGAGTACTTAGCTGCAGGACTCAGAACCTTCAGAATAGAAGAGTCTGTACATTGTGCTTCACATGATGGGCTTGCACCCATTTTCCCACAAATGACTCATTTATCTTTCTTTATGGCATAGTAGTATTTCATGGTGTGCAAACATCATTTTTTCTTTTTTTTATATCATGGTTTCTTTACCCACAATAGGGAGATATATTGTTCTCAAAGGGCAAGGAATCAAGAGGTGGGGGGAGAGGGATAAGGGATAAAAAATGGATTAAGATGTGTTGTGGACATGCAATGACTCCACACGAATAATGTATACATCATGCATTGCAAACGTGTACAAAAAGAAAAGGGAGGAGGAGGAGAAGGAGGAGGTGAAGGAGGAGAAGGAAAAAGAAGAAAAGAAGAAGAGAAGAAGAGGAGGAGGAGGAAGAAGAAGGAGGGGAAGGAGAAGAAGAAGAAGAGGAGGAGGAGGATCAAGAGATGAGTGGAGGAGAAAGAGATAGAAGGGAAAGGGGATGAAAAGAGAAATTAGATGTGTTGTGTACACGTGCCAACTTCCCACAAGGAATGGAAACACATGTACTAGTAAACTAACGAAAGATGAAACGAACTTTACAAATAGGAGTCGGCTAGAGATTTAACTCAGCGGTAGAGCACTTGCTTCTTATGCACAAGGCCCAGGGTTCACACTCTGCTACCAATCATGTATTTCGCTTAACCTAGAGCTTAGGTCTAATGAAGAATGATAGCCTGTGTGTTGGCACACATCTATAATCCTGGCACTCTGGGAAGCTGAGGCAGGAGGACTGCAAGTTTGAACCTAACCTGGGCAATTTATTTACGTGTTTGTTTGGTTGGTTTTCATTTTAAAGAGAAAAAAATACAAACAAGGACACCAAATTTCAAAATGAGATAGTAGGAGATTAACACTGGTTAATATGTTGCATATTATTATATTCAAAGTAGCTGCTCAGATTACAAGATACAGGCATGAAAAATTGACTAAACAATATAAGTGCAACCCATTCTTTTCAATGAACTAGTAGAAATTAGTAGTATAATTATCTTAGCTATCTTGTGTGTGTGTTTTCTCTTCCCTTCCTTTCCTTCTTTTCCCTCATCCCAATTGTTCTCTTCTTTTGAGCAGTTTCTCCCCACTTTATAATATCTATTATATATTTTGGATCTTATTTACTCTTTCAGATTCTTACACTAGGGAAACAGTACAATGTTTATACATGTGTGTCTGATTTATTTCACTTAGGAGTATGGTCTCTAGTTGCATCCATTTACCTATAAAATCTTTAGTTTGTCCTTCTTTATAGCTGAGTAGTACTCCATTGTAAAAAATATCACATCATTTTTATCCATTCCTCAGCTGATGGTCATTTGGGTTGTTTCCAAGACTTAGCTATTACAGACTGTGTTGCTAAGAGTATTTCACTTTCAAATGCACCTAACTCGTCCAGAGTAGCCATCATCTCTCTTCTCCTTTTTCTTCACCTTCAAATAAATCATCTTCTCTTAGTTAAAAAAAAAATTGTGCTTCTATAAACACGGGTGCACATATACCTCTGTGATGTGGTGTTTCTAATTCTTCTGGGACGATACCCAGAAGGGGAATAACTGGTTCAAATGGGACCTCTAATCCTAGTTTTCTGAAGAACATTCACACTCATTTCCACAGTGGTTGCACCAGTCTGCACTCCCACCAACAGTGGAGTAGGGTTTCTTTTTCCCCACAGCCCCTCCAGCATTTGTTATCGCCGACCCGGGCAATTTAGTGACTTTGTCTCTAAATAAAAATTAAATGAAATTAAATTAGCAAGGGCTTAGGACACACAGGTACAAGGTCCAAACCCTCATTGCCCCTAGTTGCTGGACCATGCAGATGGCCAATTCCACGCCCTCTCCCCTGATGGCCAACTGGAAGCACCTTTCCTGGAGGGATGGTATCACCACCCTTTCAGAGCTGGAGGGATACTTTGTGTTTGTTAGATTGTGGCTAAATTTGTAAACCTATTCAATTAGCCCCTCAAAATCTCCTTGTTCTTTAAATAAGGTACAACTACTTCTCTTTCTATAACTATAAGCAAAGCAAAAAAATGAGGGAAAATTATTTAATGCTTTATTTTATAAAATTAAGTAATCAAATTCCTCCTCAAAGGAGAACATGGACTTCTAAATGTTCTTAACACTATTTTTAGCACTTTAAAAGCTTTACTCTCAATCTCCTGACATTTCCTAATTTTACCATTTGAATGTTTAGAGTAGAAAATTACATTTTTAAAATATTTTCATTCTCTTGGACTCAAAGACATTTGATACTTCACATTGCCAAAATTCTTATTTATAGTAGTTTTGCAGATAATGCTAGAACATTTAGAAATGTTCATAGAAATTCTTAACTATAATTAAAAACGCTTATCATGAGTACAAAACAAGCTATAAATACCTCAATGCTATGATATTACCTTTAGGAAATGATTTAGTGTATATATAACTAATATGAATACCTACAGAAGGGGGAGACACAGAGTGACAAGTCGAAAGAAAGTCAGAATATTGACAGTGACTATAGCTGAGAACTTTATAGCCAAGCACTGGCAAAATGGGAGATTGTCAAATTTATTTTTATTTATTTATTTATTTAGTGCCGAGGATTGAACTCATGACCGTGCATTTGCCAAGCAGGCACTTACACTACTGAGCTAAACCCCTGGCTCTAAATTTCCTGTTTTTGATTATGTCAGTTTTCTAACTTTCCTGAATACTTTTACCATGAGAAAAAGCCTGCTCTTCTTCTGAAAAAGAACTTACATCCATTGAGTGCTGGCAGTATTCTAGGTGCTCGAGATGGATCAGTCATCCTGTCCTCTCACCATGGGGAAACTGAGGCAGAGGTAGCTCCCACAGAGCCAGGCAGCTGGTTTCACCTATTGTCTGCACCAGTTCAAGGTCTGGCCCGAATGAGACCACAAGGCCCCCAAACCATACCTGTTTTCCTGTCCTGCTATAGGAAGGCCTCCCTCTCCCTCTCCCTCTCCCTCTCCCTCTCCCTCTCTCTTTCTCTCTCTCTCTTTCTCTCCCTCTCCCTCACTTTCTTTCTCTCCTTCTTATTCTCTCTCTCTGCCTTAACACAATATTGACCAAGCAGTCCACTCATACATTGAATACTCTGCTTACGATTTCTCTAATAAGTCAAAGCATTCATTTATAAATTAATTCCTTTCTTCCCTATTATGTATCCACCAATATATCCATCTGTTTGCATCTATCTGATTGCCATATCTCTTTGGCTAGAGAGCTAACACACATTCCCTTCCCCTGCCCAGATTTTGGAGGTGCAATTTACAAATAAAAATTGTATATATGCAAAATATATAATGCGATGACTTGGTGTATAAACATTCTGGAATGATATAAACATTCTGAAACATTCTGAAATGATTCCCACCACCAAGCTAATCAACATACTCATCACCTTCTCTAGATGTGTGTATGCGCAAGCGTGTGTTGAGAACACTTAAATTCTAATCTCTCAGCACAATATGATATTGTAGCTACAGCGACTCACCTGGGCACTAAACCCCCAACATTTAGTCAACTTATGGTGCAAGTATCTTGTTGTATCTTCAACCATCATTTTCCCATGTCTTCTCTCCCTCAGCTTAGGGCAACCACTATTTTACCATGTGTACCTATAGGTTGACATGTTTTAGATTTCACATATAAGCAATCTTATACAGTATTTGTCTTTCGATACCTGGCTGATTTCATTAACATAATGTCCTTCAAGGTCTTCCCTGTTGTTATAAATGACAGAATTTTATTTTTCAGTGCTCATTCGTATTCTGTTGTGTATAACATATTCTCTTTATTCTTTCCTCTGTTCGTGGGTTCCCAGGTACATTTCTTGGCCATTGCTAGCAGGGTTACAATGACCATGGGATGATGGTGTCCCTTCAGGTGCGCCCCAAAGTGAGGTAGCTGGACCACGTTCAGTGTGTTGAAAAGCTCCACGCTCTCTGCCGCAATGATTGCAACGACTCCGGCCCCGGCTGTGTGCCAGGCCCTTTCGCCACGCTCTCGCCAGTCCTTCCTCCGGTCCGTTTGGTAATAGCTGACCTCACAGGGGTGAGTAATCCCTTCTCGGGGCGCGGATGCACGTCATTCTTTTTAACTCTGGTTAGAAGTAACTTCAAACTTAGGGAAAAGCGGTAAGAACATGACACTGCCATTCAAACGAAATGGGATCATACACTTTGCAATATTCTTACTTGATCCAACAATGGATGGACTTTTTCACTTGTGTGCTTCTTATTCCTTTTACCACTCAGTACAATGCTAATGACTTTAGGGTAGTTCATGATTAGGATCTAGAACTAATTTATTTTTCCAACACAAATATGTCGTATATTTAGTTGCTTCTGGGTTGGTTTTATTCGATTTTGCTCTCATAAACAGTACTACAATAAACTGCCTCTGGATAAATCTTTTCAAATACTTAGGTTTATGTTTTAAAAATTCCCTAGAAGTAGAATTTGTGAACAAAACTTTTGTAGATTTTAATATTTTCAAATTGTCTCCTCAAAATATTTCAACAATCAATACAACCCCGCCATCACCCAAAGCACATTGTGCATTTTAATTTTTAATGATACTTTGGCAATTGTAGAGTCAAGAAATAGCATCTCATTTTCCTCATTGATAATTCTTTTTTTTAATTTTTAAATTTTTTAAAATTGTTTTGAAGGTAGTGAAATACAACAGAACAAGACAGAACAAAGCCAATTGAGACAGTGCAGTGAAATTGGTACAGAACGTCACATCAGGTTACCAGGATAACAGTAATAGGTACCATAGTATATCTCGCTATCTTCACAATAGTTGTTCTTTCAATCAGTTATAACAAAATCAAACCAAATACAGAACATTATTGAAATCATCAAAACAGAATATTGAATAGAGCAATACAATTAATCAGAACAAAGCAAAATAGTGAAAACAATATTTGCCTTCAAAGAGATGGCAGAAGGAAATCCCCCTATTTGCTATATTGCATATGGTCAACCTCCCGAGAGATGCTCAGACTTCTGGCTCTATTTGCTAATGAGGGGGGATAGGATGTTTGATTCACAGCCCGTGCACCGGTAGGCTCACAGCTGCTTACCCAAGGAGGTGGGCTGGTTGCTTGGTTTCCCAGTGCCCTAAGTTCCAACATGGTGCGGATCTTGGGAGACGCTGGCTGGTTCTCCCCCTGGGTGGCTGCCACTTGCCCAATCTATGGCTACTTACCAGGGAAGTGCTCATTGGTAATTCTTTATCACTGAGGTTGAATCACTACTGTCATTTATTAGCTATTTGTATATTTTTTCCACATATATTTGTTAGCAGATTTTATAAAGCAGCAATCATTTTATTGTTGATTTGTGCAAGATAGTAGTAATTTATTTAATTATTTACTGCACATATTTTCCATCAGCATTGTCTGAAACTTTTTGTCTTCCTATATTTTGTGTATGACATGTGCTTTTTTGTAGTAATAAAATGCCCACATTAAGGTTTTGTCATTAGGCTAAGAGCCCCTAAGAATATTTTACAGAACCATAATTGCTTCAGAAAATCTCAGTGTTTCACGAAGCTTTGTGAAATGCTTGTACCAGAACCCATAGCCACAGCAGCTGTGTATCACCTTTACGCCTGACATCCACCCTGGCCGGTCTTGTCCTCCCTTTGTGCTCCAAAGGCTGAGTGCCTTTCTGGTTCTCTGCCCAGTATGGGCACTGCCCTCTCCTTTATATTGGCTTTGGTAGGGGCCTCAGCCAAGGAGCCGGGAAAATACAGGCACTTAGTGATCTGCAGGCACACCCTGTCTGCGCACTGACCTCCAGTCCGGTGTTCTCTGGCATTTGGTTTTCTCCAGCTCTAGACATGTGTGTTTAACAAAACCAGTGAGTGAGCAGGTTATATGGAAGCAAGGAAAATATTTCCCAGTGCTCTCGGGCTCCACTTCCACAATGCATCCAGGATGAGGCAGAATCAACACAGACAATCTAAAAGCGACCAGTGCTTTCCCAACTCTGTTCCTTTTCCTCTCTCTCCTTTCCCTTTCCTTTATTCCATCCTTATTTATTCAACTCAGAGCTACGGAAAACCATTTTTACAATGCCACATTTTAAGTTTGGAAACAAGAACCCCAAATCCAACTGAATTTCTTACTCTAAACTATATACTGAACAGAAAATGTTCTGGACCCGTGGGAAGCTGTAGGGTTTGGAAGTATTCTTCATCATTTTATTGGGTTTTTTCTTCCCTTTTGTCCCCAGCTGATCTTGAAATACCTGTCTCATTTAAAACTTCGGTTTCAAAGTTTCCTACTGACACTATTAATTTACCCAGCCTGGATTCTATTCTAAGAGTTCCAACACTTACATTTCTCTTGATCTTTCATATACATTTGAACAAAGCAGAAAAGCCATCGGAAGTATATTTTGCTTAAAGAGTAATTGAATTACAGGCTCTGTGACAGCATTTCCAATATCCTCTCCTATCCTCTCCATCTCCAATATCCTGTCCATGTTCCTCTTCCTGCTTAATAAAATATCCTCATTTTTTTCCTGTGCAAATTACTGTTCTGTTCTCAGGTGTTATGGCTATGCATAGCAGTGCCAGTGACTTGTGACCAATGAGAAGGAAGTGCTGTGTGCTGTCTCTGCCCCTCAAGGGAAACGGGCCAGCCTCTCCTTCACCTGCTATGCGACTTTGGCAGCTGGAGCTCAGGGACATCTTGAACCATAAAAGTGAACCCCTCTGCTGAAAAGAAATCTTGCCCTCCCTCCACCAGTGCCCTAGGCACACTGGGACTTGCCTGATGTAAGATATAAACATATTTATATCTCACTTAATAAATTAGTTTCATAAAATTTAGGGTGTGTGGTGGCCACATCTTACCCTGCTAATAGATGTCTACTTGATTCCAACATTTTGTCTTTGAAGTTAGTCTGTGTTAATGTCATCTGCAACCAAAGGGTCAACCCTGGGTTACATATGTCCTGTATAATGCAGTGTGTAGTTTAAACACGTATCTGCATGAACACACACATCCAAACTGTGTAGAACACAAGTGCAGTTCCACATGAGTGTGTTACATGAGCATAGAAAGATCAGGGGTGAGAGAGAAACAATATGCAAAGTGCTATTTATTTCCAGTTATGGGAGCAATTTAATGTGACAACATTAAATTAAAAGATGGCCTTATTTTGTGCTGGGTGTGGTGGCACACACCTGTAATTCTAGCACTTGGGAGGCTGAGGCAGGATTGCTACAAATTCAAGGCCAACCTGAGCTACATAGTGGATTGAAGGGTAGCCTGGTATACTGAGACTCTGTCTCAAATAAATAAATAAAAGATGGACTTATTCTATATGTGTGTGTGTTTTTGAGAATGCAAGAAAGTATTTCTATGAGTTAGAATTCATAAGAATATCAGAGTCTGGATCTCATTTTTATCTGGCTGGCTTTTCATGACATCAAAAGGAGCAGGCCCAGGTGTCCATTGGAGTGGTGGCTGTCATTTGTCAAGTTTGTTTGTTCCCCTTGTTCTTTGTGTTCAGTCCCTTTCGCTTTATGACAGCTTTGAAGGGTCAGTACTTTTACTCCAATCTCAGGGATGGAAACAAGCTCTAAGAAGGTAAGGAGTTTTTCTAACAACTAAGAAAAACTCAAGACAGAAATAGGATCATATGACCTCTTGCATTCATCAGCTTTCCACCACTGTGATAAATCCTAAGGTGATCAGCTGGTAAGAGAAAAGGTCACAGTTTCAGAGGTTTCAGTCCATGGTCAGGTGGCCTCACTGCTTTGCACTATGGTGAGGCAGTGCGTCATGAAGGGAAGGTGTGACTGAGCTGAACCATCCACCTTGTGGTCAGACAGATAGAGAGAAGACGTTGAGGTGCCACTGTCACCTTTGAAGACACCCTTACCCCCCATGACTGAAGATGTCCTGCGAACTCAAGGTCTACCAACTCCCAACAGTGCCGGAAGCTAGAGCCTGAGCCTTTACCTCACAGGCCTTGAGGACCTTTATCCAGAGCCCTGTGCCTTCCCAATCATTCATGAAGTGACAGTCCCCAGGTATGACATCATGCACATGGTCATGTAAAATGTGACAAATGTAAAAACACCTCTGCCAAAGGGGTCAGCAAGATTAGTCAGGCACAGGTACAAGGAAGGTGTGACTTGGCCACAGGGCTCACATTCAGAGCCAGAGAATGCTGGAGAAAGGTGTCATCTGTGAGGCTGCACTGAGGCGTGGGACCACTGGGCCTGGCAGTGGAGAGTGGGACGGTCCATGGGAAACCTTAGTGGCATAAAATCATGGCAGCGAGAATGAGGTTGTCACAGAGACAGTGAAGAACATCCTGAGCAGGGCACCAAGACAAGAAGTCAGGGAGGGCATGGGGCGACCCAGGCGCATAGTCCTGGGGCCACATGGGCTCCAGGTCAGGGCCTGGGTGTCAGAGCTGCGCCCTCCCTCCATAAGGGTTAGGAGGCTGAGAGGTTTTGATTTCATGCTTTTCAAATAAAATAGATATTCCTTGTTGACTCAGGGTTATGACAAATAAAAAAGAAATCCAGTGGCCTAGAGGGCTTACAGCATTCCAGACTTTGTTTATACAGGGAAGGATTTTTCAAAGGTCAGACTTCCAATGCTGTATTGCCTTTATATATCTAAGTTCATATTATTCTAGGTCCATCAACAAGCCTAAAATAGGAGCTGATAATACCATCAGATTTTCAAAAGGGAAGAGCTTCACATTTCTGTGTATCTACGGTCACATGCACTGTTTTCAAGCAAGGTCAGTAGTTTTCAGAAAACACTGCATTGTTCGCAAAAGGCTTAAGCTCTGATTTCTTTTCTATACAGAATCAAAGGTGAAGTTGTAGAAGTGTACACATTCACCCAAAAACTCACTTCCAAATATAAAGTGAGAAATAACATACCACAAAAGATTAAAATCCCATTGCTAACTTGAAAATACTTTTAGATTGCCTTGGAAGGGTATATGAAAGACATAGCTGTAACTTTCTCTAGAGATAGAATTACAGATGGCTTTAATTTTCCTTTTCATGCTTATCCATGTTTTTAAGTGTTTCCACAAGAAATATATATTCCTTGCATAATTTTTATCCTGGTTAACATTTAACAACATAAGAATTTCCATATGCACGCACTGCTAAAAGATAGTTATGTTTACCACAGGTTCAGAAAGGCATTTTGTTATTATGGCAGAGGGGTGGGAAAACTAATATCTTTTATTAAAAGAAGGGTACAGTAGTACAATTACAGTGTGACTCTTCTCATATGTAGCTGTTTGGGATAACCTTAACTATGTCATCTAAAGCTTCTGATCCTTAGTCTCCTGTGTGTCAATTGAAGGTCTGGGTGGTTTAGGCATCTTGCAGCCTGAAAACAGTGACAATGATTGCAGCCTTTCTTGACAGTCATGAGACTGACTTTCCTTGGCATGCCACCTTTCTGCCACAGTGCCAAAAGATGGCTCTGATCTTCACTTATGTGCCCAGAAAAAGACACATTATCTAACAGACTCCGCCTCAGCCGGGAAAAGGCCGACAGTGGGAATTATTTCGTAACCTGTAAGTTTCTTAAGCTCTGGGATCAACTTGATTATTGCAGTTTCTAAGAAAAAGACAAATTAATTACAGGATTTTCTAATACAGGATCAAGCAGAATTGCACATTCCTGGGCAAATTCTCTTTTTCTTTGGTTTCAGAGAAATTGCTCGACCTTGGTTATGGACCCAATGGACTTCATTTTGTCCTTGAAATCATAGTTTGTGAGACTTTTGTTCACAAGGTGAGAGGATGATGAGAAACGCCATCCCTGTCCGAAGCAGCCTCTCACTGTTTTTCCTCCTCCATTGTTATTTTATCTGCCATTGTATTCTAATTCTTCTCATTCTTCAAACTTTAGCATTTAGTCTCTCCGCGAATTTATCCAAATTATTTTGTCAACAGTGACTGCTCCCTCTGGGGACATCCCAGTCACACACCACTGAACACTCATGCCACCTTCCTGTCTATGTTATTATAGTATCTATGTCTTTACAGAAATTTTTTTTCACTCCGGGTAGAATAGGAAGACCTCAATAATAAAGCCTTCAGCTTTTCCTCCTGTTCCAGTGCTATCTGGCATATGTTTCAGGCCACAGGAGACCCTTTGTCTGATGAAAATTGAGACACTTTTTGATGGGTGAAAGAGTCCCAATTATTGATCAAGTCAAGTAGAATCAATATAGCGCTCATAAGCAGGTATGGAAAAAGGCCACTTATAACTTGAGGTTCAATCTTGTGATTTTTTTGTGACTCATAAAGAGGGCGTTTTGCCTGCAGACACCACACACACTAACAAGCCTCTCTTCCTGACCCTGCAGTAGGAACCCTGGGGAGACTGGATCACTGGGCTTCTTTCAAAAGACTTAATAGAAAGCAAAGTAGGAAAGAAGTAAAAGAAAAGTTAGATCGCTGCATACCTTGAAAAATCAGAAAAGAGAAAAGGTCGTGGAAAATCAGAAAAGAGAAAAGGTCGTGGATTTTTACAGGAAACTGTACAATGTCTTAGAAAGAATGTATGAAACCATATCAGAGAAGCAAACAGATTCAGAAAGTGACTTGCACCATGTAGGTAAGTAGAACCAACACTGGAACCCCAGGCCTGGGCCTATGAGGGTTAGGACTTCCTACTTGGATCCTTGTTTATTTTTCCTCTGGGATTCTAGTGAAGCAAGGTGCCTTAAGAATTTATGTCCATGTTCTACCAAGAGGCCAAGCACTGAGAAGGATACACAGCACTACGCCCTGAAAACCTCATTCCCATGACTCACCACTTACTTCCCTCTCTACATGCCGAGAGAGGTTCCATTTTTATGTTCCACTGCCCGAAAATCAACAATCAGACCAAAAGAACCTACCATTGGTTCCACTTCAGGTTAATGGTAGGCCTGACTTCCTAGGTGGTGCTTGAAACCTCACGCCCTGTGTGATGCTGCAGTGCTCGGTTCCAGCAGGCCTAGAGTCCTTTGTGGATGTTCTCCGAGGCCTGAGAACATGTTTTGGTAAACAGTCTGCTGAAGGGACATTCTTAACTTAATCTGTCATTAGCACAGCAAACTGTTGTGTGTGTTTGTGGGTGGTCAGCTGGAAACTGTGGAGTCACTGGAGACAGAGGCAGGGCCAGCTCCTCCCCGTGCTGCAGTGTTTGGAGACGGTCCATTGTTTTTATTTTTTATTACACAGCTGATATGTGATGAACTCAGTCATCACTTGTTGAGGTTTTCAGGATACTTTGGGGAGCAAAGCAGAGGCCTTTTCATTGGGTAGGGACTCCTATTAGCTTGATTAGGTAGGTGGGTTAGCAAAAAAGAATCTAGGCAAGCTCTGGCTGAGGATGTTGTATGTTGTACAGAGCATGGACTGAATAGTGAATTTCACACTTACAACATAGGACACTCATTCTAGAGCTTCACGGATAGATTCAATAAAACAGCACTTTGTGAGTCATCCATGGTAGGAAAAAACAGCAAATACTGTTTTACCCAGTGCATGTCCAGGAGAAATTGGAAAGACTTTTAGAGGGAGGCACATAGAATCCCCAGCAAAAACTTGAGAAACGGCTAGAATAACATGTTCACCCAAGCCTTTTACACCAGCCTGACTTCTCCAATGCCCAGAATATGGCTATGACTACCCTTCCTTATTCATGGAGAAAGGGAGGTTTGATGCATAATTTCTACCAGTGAGGGATGGAAGAATGGAACCAAGTGTTTAAACCTAGGAGTCTCTTCTATATTCTCCTGCTTTCCCTGAACTGATACAACACAAAAAACAGACCTGCTTGGATCTTTTAAAAAATAGAAGAAACTCCAACCTATCCTTCTGACAACCCGGAACAGTGGCCCAAAATCTGAGTAGAAGCAACTCTCTTGCTAGGTTTAGTAAAGGCAAGTAATATTTGCAAATATGATCTCGAAAGCTTACTGAAGTTTCTAGTAAGTTCATATAAACATCTCATGTGGAATTTACAAGGTTTATAACCAAATGATTATCTTTCTCTTTTCCTTTTGTACCAAAGCTCTGTCTTTGACATTATAACAGTATTTTTCTGAACCATATTTTAATGTTATTAAGTATACAGAGGAAAAATTAAATATAAAATAACATTTAAAAATAATTCAAGAAAACATCAGGATAAATATAGAGTTATTCTGCTTTAGGACTTTGCTAAGATTTTTATTACACCAATGTTGGTACACTGGGTCCCGAGTGTATCTGACCTCAAGTCCACTTTTCCCCATTTTTGAAAAGTGTATTTATGACTGGTTTTCGTCCACTGGGGCATGTCTTAGAAAACACTGCCCAACACAACAATTTCAAAGTTAGTTCTCTGGAGATTCTAAAGTCTCAGGATTTTCAAGTTTTGTAGCACTTGGGAGATATATTTCATCTATGACTGTAAATCTTGTGACTAATAGCTTAATAAAATGTTTCCAAAATGAGCTAACATTCGGTAAACAGAAGTCACAGGGACATATAGACAGCTTGCTGAAGAAAGCTTCAACAAATCTAGATCTCTTCCCTGTTGCTCCATAGTTCTCTGATCAAACAATCTAGTTTCTTTCCGTTCCTTTGCATTCTTGAAGTTCATTTCTCCACATTATCCTGTTCAAATTTTCTCACAGATTTATTATCCAAAGTCATTTTATTAGTGTGTCTGGATTTAGAATCTGAGATTCATGAAAGTTGGGCCTTATCTATATTTCCAGCAGCTATTACAGTGCCAACTACATATGAAATCTAAAGTTGTTTCATATATTAGTATATTTATTCACTCATTCATTCATTCATTCATTCACTCACTCACCATGTGCCCAAAGCCATAAAGTAGCTATCTATTTTCTCCTCGAATGGTTTGCACATCAGATTTTATTTTTGAAAAGTAAAAAAAAACTTCGCATGCTCTGAGAATGGATTATTTTAAGCTGTTGTAAGTATTATTTAAAATTTTTCAAGTATCGGTACTTAACTTACCTTATTTGGCAAACATGAATTTTCCTATGACTTAGTTTTGTTGTGATTTGTAATTATCCATTTAACATAGAAGAGTTTAGTATGTTAGCCCTAGTAACCCCAGCAAGCACTCAGTGGAGTGGGGAGTGTTCCCTCCATCTGGCATATGAGGAAATTGAGGCTCCAGGAGCAGGTTACTCAAGACTCTTACCTAGCAGAGAGGTCATTCCAAATATAAGCCCAGAGATCCCAAATCAATGCCCTCTCCTTTTTTTCCACATCCACTCTCTGCTTGTGATATTGGTACAACCAACAGTTATTCATAGAGGAAAAAGTTGAAGCACTAAAAAATGATTTAAATCCATGGGACCCTTGGGCTGGGTTTTGATAACTGGTGGTCAACTTGTAACGCCAGCTGAACTGAATCACCATAGTGCCGAGTGTGGACGACCCAGGTAAAGACTGTTTTCAATAACATACAAAGGAGAACTAGACGGGAAGACGAGCTGTTGTTTCTCTTGTTGCCACTGGTTCTCCTGAAGAACTTGTCGAACTTCTTTCCTGATAGGAACTTTGTTTTCATCATCGGAGGAGCTTGTGACCTTGTGTTCTCTGAGAATGGCTGCGGTTTACTTTTGGAAGCTGAGGATTGCTTCCTGGCTCCAGAGGGAAAGATATGTTCTGTTCAATCTCTTGGGGAAGCTTGTCACGCTGGCTTCTTGATACAAACTCGGCTGTTCTCATCATCAAAGGAGCTCAGGATCTCACTGTTGCTGAGGGTGGCCATGGTAATTTTTAGGGGTGCTCTGATTCTTTGAGCATTTCTTCCTGGCTCCAGCGTAGATCCTTCAGCCTGCTGGCACAGAGCTTTCATCTCATTGGCATAGATTTTCTAGCTTCCATCACTGATCTTTGGTCTTCCCGGTGCAGATCCATGAAACAGACTTGCATGAGTCATTGTTGTGGACTCTAGGCCTCCAGTTGGACTTGTCAGGGGTCATTGTCATGTGCTCTAGGTCTTCAGCTAGACTCATGCAGGACATTACCCTGAGATCCTGACCCTCAGCTAGATTCTTTGGGGTCTTTAGTGTATGGACAGATTTCCTGCACTTTTTGTGTTCGACTCTTTGAGTGACTATTACAAAATCATTCTATAAGTCATGTGTCTTGTATTAAAATATTTCCCTTGCAAACCCTGACTACAACAATAGTTGTGTAAAGTCTCTCAAAATTTTTGTATCAGGCTCCTTCTCTGAGCCCTGAGCAATGAATCTCTTTGCCTCCCAAAGGCCCTGTCTCTGTCCTGGCTGTGAGCAAACGCCTGCACCACCTCAGGCAGTGACCTCTGCATTTCTGACATCTCCTGTCTTCCTGTGAATAAAACCAAAAGGTATATTTCATGGCGTGGATGCTGCAGAGAGCAGATAAAAGCAAAAAAGGAGCCACAGGACATCAGAAAAGAGGAGAAGATAAGGCGAATAAAAGCAAATTCAAAATGAACTAAATTTGGAAATCATCTGGAGTGCCATTGTTCATAATACAAAACATGTCCTGACAGCACAAGTTCTGTCCACTCAATGTGTGACTGCATCAGGGCCCTCTGTGTCAGGACAGTGACACTGTAGAGTGATTCCTGGACTCTAAACCCTGACTTCTTGTATGCAGAATAATGAGCTCTTGTGTTTACATCATTGTTATTTTGGATTTTTCCATTGTATACAGCCAAATGTAATCCTAATTGATACATGGCTGCTATTTTTAGTGTTTAAAAAGTACCTTTGAAAGAGCTCCTTGAGAATTGGCCACACACTCAAATAATTGAGAAAGTAGCTCTATAAATAGTGATGAGGAAAAGAATGATCAGAAGGAAGGAGAGGAGAGGAGAAAGGAGCTGATGGAAAAGGAGGAAGAAGGAGATGAATGAATGAGTGTGAGGAAGGAGGGTGTTATGATTTAGTCTAGAATGTTCTCCAGAGGCCTCATGTGCTTAGAGGTGGAGATTTGGAAGGGGACTGGATCACAGGGATTCAACCTCAAATGAATTCAGAGCTAAATATGCTCTTAGGAAGTAGGGCACAGTTGGGGGAGGGGTCACTGGGGGGTGTGATCCAGAAGGGTCTATCACCCCCCCCACATCCTCCTTTCTTTCTGCTTCCTGGCCACCATGATATGAACAACTCTCCTCTGCCCAGACCATTCTACCATGCTATTTCTGGCTTGAAGCTGACCAACCATGGACTGAAACTTCTAAAACTGTGAACCAAAAATAAAGCTCTCCTCCCTCACATGGCAAGTGGCAGGTATTCTGTCTTGGAGATGAGAAAGTGAGTTGGACAGGGGATGAGGAGAAGGAGAGGGAAGCAGCAGCAACAATAACAGGTCAACAGGAACACAGAGAAGGCTCTTTTTAAATACAGACTGAAATCCCTTAACTGACCCTTAAATCACATTGTGCCAATGTCTGGGTGACCCTGGAGATCTCCTTGTTCATTAAGTATAATTCCTCCTAAACATTTAATTATTACAATGCACTGTCATTTCCACCAAAACCCAAAAAACTAAGGTTCCAAGTTCCTCTTGCGTATAATGATCCAGTGACACTTTTCTTTTTAGTTATCCAGAGCAAACCAGTAGCTCCAAATTTTATCAGTTACTACTAAGTGTTCCGCCGAAGTTTGCATTTAAGCCTTCATTTTGCTTTCCTCATCAAAGCACAGTATTCCTGGGGTTGTTATCTAACTTCAGTGTCAAAATCCTTTCTCTCTGTCCCCTAGATGCCTTCCAATTGGATCCATCATTGGTCTCCTGGTCTCCCCACTGCAAGTGAGCCAGAAGGAGCTCATGGTACAATGATACTGTCCCTTAAAGAGGACAATCGTCTCACCATGTTGACATTGGGCTATGATGTGTGATGTTTTAGGCAATGAAATGAGAAACAACGAAGCTTCTATTTACTCTAATTCCTAGTTTAGGAAGGATTCTCTGGTAGAAAGAAAGCAAAGATGGAGGAGAATGCCCAAGAGAAAAGAGGAGGAGGCTCATCTCAGGCTTTGTGTCTGAGAATGGCCCAGCCTCACTCTATCAAGACTTCCCATCAGCCACAACCAGACAACAGAAGACCCAACTCTCTGACCCTACCCACCCCTGTGAGCACCCTGAATGATCCTGTACTTGGTGACCACACTACTTGCCTACCCACCTGCACAGAGAACAGATCTCCTTTTTGTAGTCACCAATACTGGCCTTTCCATCGATTGCTGGATATGGACTCTTCTTGAGCCCTCCCTGACTTGCCCTTTGTGGGTGACACCATCTAGGCTCTGCCACCCACGTGTCTGACACTCACAATCTTCCTGGACCCTTCAGTTGTGCAGGGTTGGGCTAACAGGTAGAGGAAGCCTTCAGACTTGTGATTTACATGGGTTAAATGAACTCAGCCTGAGAGTCTCCCCAAACTGGCTCCCAGCTCACACATCTCTTGGTTAAGCCTGAGATTGCTCCATTGTGCAATCCTTATGGTCTGGCAGCTGTACTTAGGTTCTTGTTTCTGCATTGTGTTCCCTTCAATAACTTGTCCTCAGCTTTGTTGATAGTTTCAGTGCCTGATGTGACCACATCGCAAAGGGTGATCACATCACATCACATCACATCACATCACATCACATCACATCACATCACATCACCAGTCCTTTCCACACTGCAGTAACCTTGCCCTGGACCTGCCATTGTCACTGACCTGTCAGAACCCACCCTCACTCCCTCGAGGAGCTTCTTTTGTACTTCCAGCATCTAGAGCTCATGATAGGATAGAACTTCTGTAGAGATTCTCCAGAAAGCAGATCACCAACTGCTGAGCAACCACAGTTTTGCATCCATACTTTTGTCCTTATCTTTACCAGAGAGAAGCCCAGACAGAAAGAGAAGCAAAAGAAAACTTATTGTAGACTTTTGAATATGAAATCCCCTCACTTTTTCAAACCAGACAGCAGTAATTCCAATCCTCCCCCCAAAACCCCCTCCTTCCTGACTTTGGCTTTAGAAATAAGTGCTTGTGATAGTAATAATTTGCACCAAATGGATGCTTGACAATGACCAAATGGGCCACATCAAACATAAAGCTACTTTCTGAAAGAGCTCAGACTCATGAAGCAAGCTTATCCAGACCAAACTGCAGACCATAGAAATGGAACACACATGTGTGAATGATGGGTGAAGATATTTCACCGTGTTCCACTTGTGGATGGGTGAAGTACAGTAAATCGAATCAGATCAATTTCTAATCTGGCCTAAATTAATTTTGTTTCACTTCATTTTATGGTACTTGCACTCTGCACTAAGAAAATTCAGTTTCGTTTCCTTCGTGGAATGGCCACAAAAATAATTTTCCAGTGATTTAGAAGCCTATTTCAATCAGATCCAAAGGACAGCACTGCATTTAAATTATGTTACACAACTCTTATGCAAACACACTGGGTAAGCTGTCTGTACCCTCCAGACGTTCAGGGCTTAACATTTTACCAGGCTGCTATTTATATTCTTTACATCGCACTGTGGATTGTGGGGGTGGGAGTGACCTTTCTCCCCAAGGTCAACCCAGGTCCCAGGCCTCTTCCTGCTGGGCTCTGGCATCCCCTTGGTAGAGCCAGGCAAAGAAGCCCAGAGTCCTGCTGGGAGGTGGAGGAAGAGGTAGAATTGTGCACAGGTTTTCTAGAGCCCAGGCCTAGAAGTCACACTTGTCATTTATTTTCAAGTCTCACTGGTCACAGGGAGGGGTGTGTGAAGAGTGAGACTACCAGGGTGGCAGGAAACAGGTGAATGAGTTTGGCAGAACCATCCTGAGAGATCTCAACGTGCGGGAGAAGGCGCCTTGCTCAGCCAAAAGAAAAGTAGAGACAAAGAAACTGGCACTGATCAAAGGAGAAAGGAACCAATCATGGTGTCCTCAGTCTGTACCTTTGTCTTCTAGCTTTAGAGAAGGCACCCGGGCAACCTTCGCAGGCTTTTGGTGTGACCCAGGTGACCACGTATCTGTTGGGTTCCAAAAGGGGAACACAGCGACTCTTGGAATTATTTTAGCATCTAGTGTGTTTAGCTGCCATGGTCCATGTGGCTCTTAAGGTTCTTGGAGTAAAGGAGCAGGAGAGGATGAGAAACTAGAGACAAAGATGGGGTCAAGTGGAGCCCTTATTCTCCTGATGGGAGGAAGGAACTGCTCTCTCATTGTTGGGGCATTTATTTCTATCTTTTAGCAACTCAATGTCATATGACACCCCGTTGTTCTAGTAACCCACCGTTTAGATTGTCTTAGGGCTGAAGCAACTTCACGTAGCTTGCCCCGGGCCCTCTTTGTTCTTGGGATGGTCATGCTCCAGCGTTGCGCGGCGTGGTCAATTTTCAGCTTTAACAGTGCCCAACATTTAGTGATTTTTGGACTCTGTTATTTCCTAAAACTTTATATTTTTAAATTTATTAATATGACCTTACAATAAGTATATGTATCCATATTTCCAAAAGTCCCAGGAATGTGGCCTCCTGCATGTGTGTTTTGGTAGGAATAATGTCTGGTTGTTGAGACTGGAGGTAGCCAATGGGTTGGAACATTTGGGTGAGAGGAATATCTCATAAAAGTTAACTAAAAGATGCATAATAGGAAGCATGGAGGTTGATGTTTCTCATGCAGGAAGGAGATCCTGAGGTGGGCAGGGCAGGAAGGCAGGGCAGGAAAGGGGATGGAAAAAAGAATTAAGATGTGTTCTGCGCAAGCACCAACACAAGGCATGTGGACCTCGTGTACCACAGATATGAATAAAAAAAAGAGAACTGCCTGGAGAATTTGTAGATGGTTGCTGGGACCTTTTTTTCCACAATTGCACCTTTGGTCCTGTATATGGTAGCTAATTGCAGATGTTGGTGGTTCTGTTGGAAATACAGCCAAATCCTGAATCAGCTACCATGCTTCCCATCTCTGGCATATCAGCTCTGAGGATTATTACTGAGGGATAAAGCAATGCTGATGGAATGCACTGGGTGTTTTTCAGAGTGAAATGACTGAAAAAAATCTGTGTAATGCGACTAACACGCTAGAAAATGTGAATGCTTTTCATTGCTGAGTCTCCTTTCTCTGATACATTACTTTTTCCAGCAACAGCAGTGATAGAAATGCGAAAACATTTAGAGAAAAAGAATTCATAAAGTGAAAACTAAAAAGAAACTAAATCACCTTCCTGGTGGCCAGCACTGCTCCATGATATTTAGAAAACCTTGGAAACACTGGAGTTTATGGGTCCCTGGAAGAAACAAGCGCCTGCTCAATGTTTAGAGATGCATGAATTTGAAGGTTTTGACGAAATATCTGAACTATCCCTGTGGCTCATTCTCAAGGAAAAAGGCTGACAGCGACTGTGGAGGACGAAGCAAAGACAAAGCACTAATTCCAGGCCAGAATGTCTGGGTGGAAACCTGGCTCAGCCGCAGCCTGCCTTAGGAAAGGCATTGGAACTCCCTGTGCCTCAGTTTCCACTTTTGAAGCATGGAAATGATGTTAGCACCTGGGTTGTCACAAGCACATGCCACGTGCCGGCATCATCAGGTGCCGATATGTGGGTGTCTGGGGGGGCTCCCTCCAGCATGCCAGCTTTCTGATTCCCAGAGAAGAAGGCAAGACCACAGCAGTGCCCAGCTGTGCCTGGGGAAGGTGTGGAGCCTTTCCTAGGAGCCCCTCTGTTCAGCTCTGGAAGAAGCGCCCTTCTTTATTTTAGGCTCACTCAGCGCAGAGAGTACCAGCTTCCTGCCGTGCTGCAAAAGAAATCTTTACCTCCCAGCTGTTTGTCTTTAGTAAAAGTACACTTCCATTTCTTCTGGTAAGGAAATAAATTGAAAAAATAGAACACTATTGCTTATTCCCATGGATGTAGGCAGTGGTAAAGTAAGATTCCTTGGTTTCCTACCTAACATCATTCAATAAACAATAAACTATAAACAATTTCAGGATGCTTATTTTATGACTCAGTGTGTTCCATTTCTTGGACCTGAGGGAGGGCCAAAATCTGCAATTCCTTATCGAGCATGGTTCTTATTTGTTCTCGAGGAAGAAAGAAGTGTGGAGATCATTCACAGGAGGCCAGTCACAGAATAATGTCAAGTGTTAACTTATCACCTGCATTATCTGGAACTCAGGGCTTCACTGTAAACCCGCAGAGGGCTCTGATACAGCAGTGTATTGGATCTGTTTGCTCTCTCCTTTGCTGCCCTAGAAGAATGGGGTGTAACTATTTCTATCACTCCCTGGAAATATTTGAACTCTAAGCCATTACTGTCCTAATTGAGATCCGCTCTGGGTTTTAAGAGCCATCAAGACCACCCCTTTATGAACAAGGAGAACTGAGTTTGAGGGATACCATGGGGAATCTTGGAGAAGCAGGAAATGAAGCTTCTCCTGAGATCAGAAGGACAGGCCACTGGGGGCTGTCCAGGTTTGAGGAGTCTGAGGTGAGGAGGCCTTGGTGCCTCCGACTATGTGGAGCAGGCAACGGGACCCCACAGTGTGCGATTTCTCCCCCTAAAATATGAAGACAGCCCCAGCACACAGATACCCAGTCAAAGCAGCGTGGGGCACTTCTACCACTGAGGTAGTAACTTGTATGACTCAGAAATTACTTTGCGGAGGGACTTTTTTTTTTCTATTTTAAAATTTCAATTAAAATAGTTTCTTAGCTATTCTTTTAATGTAAACACAAGAAAGAAAAAAACATAATAGGTTATGACATTCTTTTTAAAACCAAACCCCAATTGACTTGAATCTCCAACTTGAAATCTCATTTAAAAAAAGAAATTTTCTTTCGAGGTGGCAGATTATAATAGTTCATACGCCACCACTTAGAATCTCTGTCTTTTAAAATGCGAGGGAGCCTGCAGCGCCCTGCAGGTCCTGAGGCTTTTAGGCCGAGACCATTCCTGGCCTGAAAGGCTTTGTTTAAGGCAAGATTTCTGGGGCTACACTTGAGAAAGTAAAAGTGACTTCACAGGGTGAGAACACACATCTTTTTATAATGTTTCACATTTAGGTGACATAGTTGTAAATCTGAAATTATTTACTCTCTGTCTTTTAAGCCCTCTTAATAATGTTCCTAAGATTTTTGTTCCTTCTCTGTTAAACAACAGGACTTAAAATGGGACACTTACAGCTGAGTTTATGTGCAGACCATGTCAAACACACACATGTTCATATCACTTGTGGCTATTAGGATCTGATTCCTTCTTGTTTATTACATGTGAACTAATAGTGCTCTGCATAATTGTGCTTTACCAAACCTAGAGAAAATTAGATGATCAAAGCAGATAGAGCCCAAACCTTTAAAGAACTACTTTAGGAGCAGGAGGGAAATTCTGTGGTGATAAAACTATCCCAAAAACCTCCAGTAATTTTACCTTTGATAGTTGGGTAGAAGTAGAGAAGCTATAAAGTTGCAAAACATCACTCAAACATTTCAATTCTATTTGATACCTTAAACTTTCAGGGCCAGTTTTTATTTCAGTCCCTCTTTCTTCTAGTTGCTTCAAGATATAGTAGAAAAAAGTATTAAGAATAAAAGTTTAATATTCCAAATTTGCAAACCTAAAACCTTCAAATGCTGCTGTGTGAAAATCTGTAGCTTTTATATCTGCTTTAGGGCCTTGGAAGACCCAAACACAGAATAATAAAATTTAAAACTGTGCTAAAACTCTTGGGACACACTAGATTTTTCCTATCTGCTTCTTGTCACAAGATCACGCTTGCTGCATAGAGCAAATATCTTCTACCATGTTTGTTTAAGAGATAAGAGGAAAATGCCAGGAATTGAGAAACATGATTACTAGGTCACAAGATGCCATACGGACCCAATAGAAGAAGGTAGTCAATAACAGCTACTTTCTCTTAAGATCACAAACAAGCCAAAATGCTAGTAGTACTTGCAAAGAATATGTATGGCCAGTGATGGCCAATAGTATTTTGCTTTAAACTGATTGCCAAGAATGACCAGAAACTTCAATGATGCCATAGGAGTGAAGACCATCAGTACTAACAAGTCTACGCCTAAGTAACATTGAGAGAAGGAGGAGGAATGGCTGGTTGGGAGTGTGGCTTCATGGTGTAAAGCATGCCCAGCACAGGGTAAGGAGCTGGGTTTCACTCCCTTCATCAGGCAATAAAAAAGAGCCTCGTGTGTTCATGGTTGTGCTACACCAAGCCTAAAGGCACGTGCAGCTGCAGAAAGGGGAGCTTTGCTTTGCAGCTCTTCTGCGACCCATCTCTCAAGAACACGGATCACCTGGGAGCCTCCTACCTCTAGGGGGACAGCAGCTCCCCTCCTGGGTTGATGTCTCCTGTTCATTGTCTGTGGCAGGTTTCAGTCAAGAGCCATCTTCATCGTTACTCTTACCTGGTCAGCAGGGGACAGCTTCTTACCCTGGGACCGGGGGCAACTGAGCTCAGGACACCTGACCCCTGATGCACAAGCCAGGTGGTAGATCACTGCTCACTTACACAAGGTCCCAGGAGTCCCACTGAGGAACAGGTGAATCACTAGGGCTGGGGAAGGCTTCGAGGTATTGCGAGGACAGGAGACACCTGCTTCCCACTAGAGAATGGGATTAGCTCGTGTGAAGAATCCCATAGGCTGGCAGAGAATTGAATCCTGCTGATGAGGACAAGCAGAACCTGGTTCTGCCTAATGAGGAGGTACGTGGGGCTGGGATTCTGTTGTCCAGGTATAGGATGCCCTATCTAACCCAGTGGCCACCCTGAGCACACCAGCCTGGGTGGTTCTGAGAGCCAGAATACACAGGTATGGAATCTCAGGGGTAAAACAGTGTCACCCCTCCAGCAGTGACTGCCAAGACCCACTCGAGGAATGCATGGTTCCTGGCCCAAAACTCTGGTTCTGATGAGAAGGGGACACTTTTACCTACTGTGGTAGGTTTCCAAGGAGCTGAAATTGCTCAGACTTTTTGGGCTGTTTATGCTTCTGAACCAGCCATCAGAGAAGGGAATTTAAGCTGTGGTGGAGAAAGTGGCTCCACTCACCAGTAAAATGGAAGCGGCAGCCCCATGACAGATGGGTCTTCTACTTCTGAAAGTAGAAGATCCCACTCTCGAGGGCACCTCTGCATGCTCTGTGTCTGACAGTCATGGAGTGGGAAATTGCAGCCATTCCATCTGGACAAAAGCAGAGCAACTGAGTGCTCAGGTCCTCAGAAGTGGGCTTGTTGCGTTGTGTTTTGGAGATAGGGTCTCACTATGTAGTTCAGGCTGGCCTGGAACTCATTTATTTAGCTCCAGTTGACCTCAGACTCTTGAAACTCCTCTTGCCTCAGCCTTCTGAGTGCTGGGATTATAGGCCTGCACCACCACACCTGGCCTGGTAGGTGAGGTTTTGGTCCTCCCACCACGCGAGTAACTCGGGGACAGTGGATAGAATGGACTTGGAAGATCAGTCTCCACTCTGGCCCCAGATTCCACCTTTCAAGTGGGGACTTCAGTTTCAGAAATTAATTTCTGTTCTATGTCTGATAAAGGAGAAAATTACAATAAATCTAAATTGCAGATCTTCATTGGCTTACTTTGTGATTCTAGAGTTGGACAGCAATCTGCAGTGGTTCATAATGAACTAGAAGGGCTCAGAATGTCCCATCCTACCCCACAGTGGGTTATCTTTATATCCAAAGAAAAGAAAGTGACAAACAGGAAACAAAAAGTGTGGTACAGACACAGCCCTAAGGGGACAGTTTGCACCTGTCTTGTTTGAACATGGTTAGAACAGGGGCCATCTGCAAAGGTGGCCTGAGCCCAAATTTAATTCCTCCAGTTAAAGAGATTGAGCAGAATACTGGCATTGATGTCACCTTGTCACTTCTGTAAATGCATTTATTTAGCCTCAAATGCCACTGGGAAATAGCAGAGCAGTGGATTGTGTAAGTTGGGAACAAGGAAAGAGAATAATAGGCAAAAATACTGGTTGGTTAACACTAGCAACTTGCTACTTTTAGGGGAAAACTGTCCTGTTCAGAATCTGTCTGTTTCTTAATAGTTCTGGTTTGATTTTGTGACACTTAGCATGGGTGACTTCATTTTCATTTGGTCTAATTTACTGAATCCTAGTTTAGGAATTTAAAACAATGGTATGACCAAAACAGTGGCATTGCCTAATTTTAACAATTCCCCATTTTGGGAGAAGAGCCAATATTTTAAGCATTGACATTATTTTCTTGGTGACTGTCATTTTGGCTTCCTGCTTTGTCACGTTGTTTATAAGTGACAGTGTCTTTGTGATTATGCATTTTTTGAGTTTTGTCATTCCAGTCAAGGAGAGATTTGTGGTTTACAGACGGGTGCATGTAGACTTTTAAAAGGTTTTAGAGAATCTATCCATGAGGGAGACTGTTTTAACTACCAAGAGGATAATACCAAGAGTTCAGAGTGTGTTCCTGAGAAAGGGACCATACAAACCATGTCAACTAAAATCTGTGGTCAAAGAATGAGCCAGACCAAAAGCAGTCCATTTGAACCTGAAACAGTCTTTATAACATCTGGTGCATTTATGCATGTGTGGCCAGAACTACTGACAACTGCATAGATTCTTCCCTGTCTGGTCAGCATGCAATCTAGAGCAATTCTGTTATCCAGGACAACTTGAGAGGATTTTAAAAAGTCTATTGTGCACCCTCAGCCTTTGCAGCAGAATTGGCTACAGAACCTATTGTGATAAATTGCATCATTTTATTTACTTTAAGTTATAAGAAAAGACCTAGCAAATGAAGGCAATCTAGAAGAGCTGGTGCTTCCTGGAAATGTTCTCTTTAATCTATAATGTAGATCAAAGGAGTAGACCAATGTCCTTCTGTTTCTGGAATAGAAAAGTGATGGTTAACTTTCCTAGCTCGTATCAGTCCTTTTTCCATCTGACAAGGCAGGAGACTGCCTGTGTATAAGGTTGTCTAGCTAGGGATGGGAGGCAGAATTACAACAGTTTGAGGAGCTTAGGCATATAAGTCAATATGAGGTTTTGGTGCAAACTTAGCTTGTGAAATACTCATTGGTCATGATTCTCAGATCTTATAACTGGGTTAAATTGAAACAAGAAGTGAGAACATGTGGGCCTAGATATTGCACGATGAAGGTAATTTGGACAATAGTTACATCAGGGATGTTGCTAAAGTTTACCTTCAGGTGAACTAAATGACTGGTTAGGTCATGCTAAGATCTGGGTTGGGCATGTCAGGCCTACTGCTTTGCCAAGTTAGTCACAGAAGATACTGATCTTGAAATTCTAATTTCAGAATTACCCTGTCCAGTAGAAAGAAAGCATATGTAGGCTAAGGGATTTATTATGGGGGGGGGTGTCGAAAGTTTTGAGAAAAGCTATCTACTCTTGGATGCCACCTGATTCTGGTGAGAAACTTCCCTGGCTGATCTTATCTCCAGGTCCCCAGGGGATGTTAGTGCCAAGAGTTCATTAGCGGGTCCAATGCTGCCCTGGGCCTGGTGCTGCTTCTTTCATCACAAATGAAGGCCAAGGCTAAAGCCAAAAAGTTGGGCACCTAATGGAAAAAGAGCAAAGCCCCCTCCCCGGCAGGAACTCACCCAGGACCCTGGCTCTCCAGGAACACAGGGAACTTCCAAAACGTCTGAAGTGCTTCTCTTTGCATAGTTACTAGAGCTGCTCCAAGAAAAAGAATGACCATAATTTGAGTTCTGCAGATTGTTAATTGGCTTGATTTGCAATTCTGGAACCAGGGAAGCTGTCTGGACCCAGAAGTACAGAGTGCTGGGCGTCACCACAGGAGCACTTATTTATAGCCACAGAAAAGGTTGTGACATGCAGAACAAGGAAGTGGGTACAGAGCTCATCTGGTCACAGCGGGCACCTGTCTTGCATGGTGGGTAGAAGGGGTTCACTTGTTATGAGGTCCCAGTCATAGCATAGAAGGCTATATTCACTGTGCATGGCAAAACTTTCAGGCCATAGCTAAAACATGCAAGGGGCCACTTGGGCCATCACTTGAGATGGAGATTTGGTCTGACTCCAAGCAGATCTAGGGCAGACCTGAGTGCTCGTAAATGAGTTCCCAGATGTCCTTAGTGTCCCCAGATCATACTGCCCCATGCAACCTCTCTGCACAGAGACCAGCAATTCTGAGCAGGCTCAGACTCTCTGTGGCCACTTTGGAGCTTTTAACACTGTAATCCAGGTTGGTCCCCACACAGTGGCTGGGAACATGTTCTGAGACCGTGCCTGGGGGATCACTGCTCACCAGAGGCCACTGATGCCAATTTGCAATCCTGTCTCTGCCCTTCAGGCAAGCGACTGGGGGAGGTATCAAATATTCATCTCACGTGGCCCCAGGAACACCGAATCCTATGCTCACGCTGCAACATATGCCTGCCTACTCTTGTCCTGACCTCTCACTCTGCCTGAGAGCACCTCCAGGTAAACCACATACGTCTCTGTCTTCTGCTTCCAGTAAACAGGAGGAGGTATTATGACTTTATAAAATTTGTAAATACTATATATAATATAAAGCCCCTAAATAGGGAAATAAAAAGAAGTATGCAATATCCAAGCCTCATCATTCTTCCAAAGACCACCACAGATCTTGTATTTTCCTAAAAGTGCATAGACCTGAGGCTAACACTCACCCTCACCACGCAAAAGGAGCAGGCACACAGTGGCCCTGAATGACTGCAGCTTGGTGGGTGCGTCTCTTACATACATGGTTCCCACGTGGCCAGGTTGTTGTCCAGCGCTCAGAGTTCTTCTAAACGGCTTTCCACAGCCCCCTTGACTCCAGTCCCAAGTCTGCTACTAAGTGAAGCTATGAGCTGCCAGCCAAGCTTCAACTCCCCACATCAGCCTGAATACGACTTACTGCCCACTCTTCTGGGGAGTTGTGAGCTTGTGGGAGGAAACAGATGATGAAGTCATCATTATCGACCCTGTGAATGATTCCAGCAGAGGCAGGCATGAGCCTGAGAAATTGCTGAGAAATTCGGGAGGCGGTGGGCAGCGCTTGGTGAACAGTGGAGTGTAAATCATGACATCACTATGTGCTCTGTCATTACTGTCATGCATTTCCCCTGGACAGGGCTGAGTTTCTTTTACGGGTTTCATGGCAAATATTTCAAAGTTGTGTGTCTTAACTACAGTTATTTGCCTTGGAACAGTATTGCACTTGTGCTTCTACACATTAGAAAACATGGTATTACCTCTGTAAACTAACTTTAAACACCTAGAGGCATGCATGCTTCCACCCTCATTAAAATATGAACCAACACATCAATCAACACACATTTATTAAATACTTGTTATAGAGGAGATGCTGTCCTACATGTAAAAAGATGGAGAAATGTAAGGCATGATGCTGTCCCCAGAGATTCTAGAAACTAGCACTTTATTCACACTTTTAACCTCATGCATGTTACAATAAAGCACTGTATTAACAGAGCCTAAGAGTTCCAACTAGTAGTTAAGAGGTAAAAAAGAAAAGTTTCCAGTGATCATTATCGTTGTTTATTCTGCATGGCTGTTATGGGCTGTTATGGGCCAGGTGAGTCAGCGTGGGGTGACATCACCTGTCGTGCAGGCTGGATATCAGGTGAGTGGTTGGTGGCGTGGCTCCTCCAGATAGCGCTGGCCCTTGTGGGTACTGACAAACATCACGTCTCTGTTTATATTCAATGCGGCACTGTCCTTCTGGCTGGGGGATACCCACCATGTGGCGAGGACTCTATAAGCAGAAATGCCCGAGATACGGACATGAAGAAATGGAAGCCAATTATTCTTGGCCTAGGTTCATTCACCCACGTTTTCCTCTAGAAAGTACAGGGTGTAGGTTCTGGAAGCATCTGCATGGATGGAAGCTGAGCTGTACTCCGAGGTGAGAACAGGACACACACTCAGGTTCCATTCAAGTCAGGGAGGAGGAAGAGGAGAAAGGACCACATCTGATTCTAACGGTCTCTTCTTGGACTCATTCACACCGGGCTGTGGACTGGCCTGCTAGCTTCTCTTTATCTGATTAAAGAGGATGTGGTAAATCAGGCTCTGAGGCTGTGACACCTCACTTGTGAGCAGAGGCTGAGGTCACAATCTCATATGTCATAGGTGTTTAAGAGCCACCTGGAGTCGGAGGTGTGAAACACTGGCACAGTGTACTCGTGATCATCATTTTCCAAAAACACATTTTTCAGGGGTGTTCAAATGTGATTTTTCTCCCTAGCTATGAACAAGGTGATAATCTGTGGTGAAGGGAAGGAGTATTGCAAAGAATGCAAAGAAAATTTTTTTTTTAAGGATTAGGCGTTTGAAAAAGGAAAGCAACCTGAGCTGAGGGTTTAGCTCAGTGGCATAAGTGCCTGCCTGGCAAGTGTGAGGTCTTGAGTTCCATCCCCGGTACAAAAAAAAAAAAGAAAGAAAGAAAAGAAACCCAATCTATTAAGTGGATGAAAGTTGGGGGCTGATCCAAGGTAGATGAGCAGTCTGTTTCCAGGTCTGAAGGCAGCAGGGCCCCACCTGACTCCTTAGCAGGAGAACTGGGGGAACTGATGCAATGAGCTGCAGGGTGCTCAGAGGGCCACTCAGACTGGACCTGAAATCATGTGTGAAAAAATAGGCACTTTTCTAGAAAGGAATCCGTAAGTGCTGAGATCTCCTAAGGATCCATGGCCCAAAAGAAAGAGAAGATGGACCCAACGGAACAAGTGCAAGTCCCTGCGTGAGCCGGAAACTGTTTCAGGAGCATTCGGAACCCCGCCGCCCCGACCCCAGGAACAGGACTGTGTTGCCAGTCTGGAGTCTCCGTGCTTTGCAGCATCACCTGATTGCTTCCTAATGAGAGGGAATCGAAGTGAAATCAATTTATTAAGACTTTCTGAGTAAAATAAAACACTGGGGCTGGGGATAGCTCAGTGAGAGAGCTTATCCAGCATGCATGTGGCCCTGTGTTTGATCCCCAGCACCTAAAATAAAACCCTGGGCTATTTGAAAATTAAAATTGGGGGGTTCTAATGTTTGATATTTGCTCCTCTGGCAGGTAAATTCCTGCGACAAGCAGGTTCCAGATCCTGACTCCACTGCCGTGGGCAATGTGTTCGGAACACACCCTTCCAGAAGAGGCTGCAGTCTGAAGGTCATCTTCTCTATGTAGGACTACCTCATTTTACAGTTAATCAAAACAATTCCAACAGTTACACAATTTCAATTGATCTTTCTCGTTCTAAAATAAGGATTGTGAGATAAAATATTCCTCAAAATTGTGGAAATTTACTTAGATGTGTACATTTTCCAAACGGAGACAACATTTCCTCAATGTTCTGGTTGGTGTCAAAGCAAAATAAGATGTACACAAAACAGTATAAGAAATTACAGGTAGTGAATAGAATCTTTGGCTAGGTAGAAAGTGCTAGGAATATTCTTGCCCATGGAGCTGATCACAATTATTGATCTCCATCATTTTTACTGAGGTCATCTTGTAGGAACAGACAAATATGCCTGGGTCTTGTTGCTGGCAGGAGAACAGCTGGATTCTGAGTCAATTCTGGAAAAATTGTGACATCTCATGAGGCAAACCAGAGAGCCAGTATCTGAGATCTGTAAATCCTAACTCTGACCTTCATATTGCCCGCAACCCAGCAGGCAGCTGAGCGCTCTGGGGAAGGGAGCTTTGAGAGCCCCTTCGTGCTAAGATGGACAGCTCCTTGGCACTAAAGGTTAAACTCAAAACAGAAGTGCAAGTGACATCAATGGGAATGGCTGATTCATGCATATTTGTCATACATTTTCTTTGTCACATTTATAATTCCCTCAACACATCTGTCTTATGATATCAACATTAAATCAAAGCACAAGGTGTTACATGAATAGTCCTAAGACTGTAGTGCTTATTTTTGAGCTTCAACCTGTGCTCTTCCTGCACCAGCCCCCGGGTGGCTCTGGCTCTCAGGCCAGCCTGAGGGCCACTGAGGGCCTAGAACAGATCCGCTGAGGAGATGGACTGCAGTATTCCACACTAGGACAAGGAACAGAGTGCTGGCCTTTCCACTGTGCTTTGTGCTTTCTGTCCGTTTCCACTGTGGCAGGTTTTTTCCCATGACACTGCTCTCCTAGTGCACCAAGGGTATGACATGCATCCAAAATGCTACTTGCAGACCTAGAGAAGACTTCCTTTTCTAGGGATACATGGCGAAAGCTAAGGCCATGTTCATTTAACCCAGAGAAAAGGAAAATCTGGGAAGGCCAGCGAGAAGAGCCTCATACAAGCAGTGGTAGAAACACTGGTGTTTGCTCATGGCTGTGTAGCAAAGTGGCACAATAAGGAGACTCTGAATGAAGGAGAGCAGGAATGTTCTCAGCCTGACTCCACCAAGACCAGGCCTAAGTGAAGGAATTGGTCAGCTCATCCCTTGCAACTAAAGTGATGCAGTCAGAGTTCATAACAAATCTGAACATTACTATGATAGTCACAATTCTGAAATACTTACCTGCTTTGGTAATGGGTCCAGAAGACTGAAATCATATTTATAAAGTATTAAAATAATACATATTTGAATCTCTAATAGAGCAAACCACCTAAGGAAAAACAGAAAGTTGATATTTAGCTGTGAAAGTTGCATAAGTACCAACCATCAGAGAATATCTACGAAGTATATATATATATATATATATATATATATATATATATATATATGTCAAAGCAAATATGCTTTTAAAATAATCTATTAAAGGTGTAGAGTAAGAATTTACTCATTAATTTGTCTTTATTTGTAATCGTGCGTATTCCCAGTGCACAACGATCCCCCTGCTTGTGTGGAGCGGGTGCAGGCCTGTAACACAGCTTCAGCCCTTTCCTCAGCCCCTCCCTGCCTCTCCTCCCCACATCTCTCCATCTCTCGGTGCCTTCCTCACAGGCACCACAGCAGGGAACACAGGAGACGATTCTGAGGAGCGCTGCAGAGATGGTCAAGGCAGAGGCATGATCTATTCCACGGGTGGACTGAGAAGGGACCCTGGCTATGGGGGCCTGCGAGCTGCTTGTCCACACTGTGGGTGAGGCGAGGATCTGAAGCCAGTCAGGCAGGAGGAGCCTCTTCACGTGCGTGAACTGCATGCGACTCCTTGGGACTGAGACACTAAAAGTGCTAGAGTCAGTGATAGATTGTACGTATTGAGAAATGATGCCCATGGGTAGACGTGGGGCTTCTCTAAGCCATCATTCTACCCAAGAATCCCTCACTAATGCTTCTTCCATCACTGGCAGAGTGCGCCAAGCACACGAGTGATATAAACAAGGCCAGTGTTCATATTTAAAAGAACAGCTGAAAGCATTTTGGAAGTACTGTAGATAGTTCAGTTAGAGATGATGGTTCTCAATGGCTGGGTTTGGGAGGTGGGGGAGATCTTAGCTAAAGGGCAACAATTTCAGTTCATCAGGAGAAGTTAATTCAAGGGATCTGTCCTGTATCAAGGCCTTTAACAACACTGTAGTGCATGTGTGAGAACCATTAAGACACTAGCTTCTACATATTCTCACCACATACGTGACAAGTATGTAAGGTGACACACGTGCACTAGCTCTAGGAGCCCTTCCACAACATGTGTGTGTGTGCAAGCATCATAAATAGATACTGTTCTCATCTCAATCAAAATGAACACTCTCAGAGCTTTCAAACAGAAAAATATGTATTAGAAAAAAAAATCTATGGAAGTTGAATGGGAAAAAATGAAATGATAGAAATTTTCCAAGAAAGGGAAACAATCAGAAATAATACTTAGCATTTCATTAAAATAGTCTCCCGCTACAAGTTATAAGGCATTTCCTTGACTCTGTAATATTCTTAAAAATGATAAAACTGTATTTCCTTTAAAAATAAACTACAATACGGGCTTCTGGCCAAGTAATATGTGTAGTTTGAATTAGAGATTTTAGTATTTTTCTTCTTTTATTTTTTAGTGTTGTTAGTTTGGTTATTAAATTAATATTAGCTACTAAAATAGTAATAATACATCTGCAGCTATTTTGAAGACAACAAAAGGCATTATGGTAACTACTGTTGGTTTCTTAAGGTTTTGAAGTCCTGTATTATATATACTGGTTTATTTTTTATTGTTTTTATTCTGTTTTATTTTCCTTGGTTTTATGCTCTTTAAAATAAAAAATAAATAAAATAGTGATAATATTAACATGACTTTTAGTAGTAATTATAAACATTTTGATAGCTTAAAGGAAAAGGAAGGTTAATAATGTGTCATAATAAAATTATGTGCTCAAAAGTCTTATTTTCCCCAAATCTAAATATTTGAATACTCTAGTTGAATTATTTCAATTGTTCACTGGTATTTGGGGAAGGAAGAATGGCAAAAATAAAAATATAGTGTATCTGAGGCTTTTACTCTCTTGTTGAGTTTTGTTTGATGGCTAAAACACATGAAAATCTGTGACATCCGACATTTTTTATTTCAGAGAAAGGCTTCCTAAATTTGAATGTTTACAGATGCCCTCAGAAGCAAGCTGAGCTGCATTCACATTAAAAACATTTTCTTAATACTTCTAATGTCACGACAATAAAAATAATGAGGCATATTACTTATGCCAGTTTTTTTTTTACACTTACAAGAATATCATCCATCTATAAATAAAACACATTAAAATACAGACATGTTGAAAATTCCTCAACTACTCAGGACGTGGATTATTTTCCCCTGGCTCAAGGAACATTACACAGGCGTCAAGAATACAAAGCCCTGAAGAACACCCTGCTAGGGATGATCGGGGAGAAGGAAGGTGACAGTGTGCACTAACATCGAAGGAAGGATGCGGCGAAGGTGGTGGCCAGGGGATTAGGGATTTGCGGTCTGGCAGGACCACGCTGACCCGCTATGTGCAGGTGAAACCTGAGAGGGACCTGGAGGAAGGACAGGCTTTAAATAAGTGGACTTGCGGAGTGACGGGCAGCATGTCAGAGCCCACGGGCAGCACAGGCAGAGGGGTCGGGTGTGGCAGAAGGGACCACTGATGCTCAGGAAGCCTCGGCTGGTGTCGGATGCTGGGGACCCTGGAGCTCTGGGCTGTGGAGTCTGGCTGGCAGGCAGCAGTGCTAGTCTTCACCAGAGTGACAACCGGACATTAGTATTTCAGGAACATTAATCTGCCTGTCATAAGGGGATTGAAAGAGAGACTGCGCCAAGGAGAGGCTTGGAAAACAGTAAGAATCACCTGACGGTGGGGTGATGAAGATCTGGTTTCAGGGGCGGGAACAAATAAGGAAAGTCAGGAGTGGAGGCAGCAAAGGAGGCTTCCCAGGGCGGGAAGAGGCAGAACAGGGCAGCTCTGACAATGATGGAGGAAGGCGGGGGTGGCAGTAAGTGAATGTCTGTGTAGATGCTTGATTTTGAGACTGAGTCTCTCTCTTTCTGAGACAAAAAATCTCTTTCTCCTAGAAGTCATGACAGGCACTGGCAGCGTGGGCTGGAAAACCGCTGCTGTTGCCAGGAGCTGGAGCTGTGAAGTGTCCCGAGCCGCTCCAGCTGCGGTTTATGAAAACAGTATGCTCTTGCCTGGAACTGGGTGGGGCCAGCGCGCAGGCGCCACACGTGGGAGCACAGCTATTTGAGCGCAAGGGGAAGCGCTTTTCCCACAACCTCATTCCCCTTAGAAATCTTTTAGGAAGATAAAATCAATTTGGGGGAGGTAAATAATCCAGCTTCTTGATTCCCGAACTTTATTGTGTCCTGGAATCTTCTGAAGGATTTGTGAGAACACAGAGAGCTGGACCTCAGCCCAGAGTCTGAACCAGGGGGTCTGAGACAGGGTGTAGAAAGCTCATTTCCCGCAAGTCCCCAGCTAATGTTACTGTCAGTGGACTGAAGATTTTGAGACCTGCTGGATGTTGAGACTTGCTAATCTAGAGAAACTTGACAAGCAGAAAGGAAAGATATTTCAGAAGATGTAATTTACCAAACTTTCTAATTTTCTTATACACTATTCCTATTATGAAGAATGTGCCAGTGATACACCAAATGCTACAGCTGGGGCACTTTGGCTGGGAATAACAGTCGTCAAGGCATAATCAGACAGAGTAGACAGGTAGATGCTTTGTGATGGATGAAGAGAGAAAGATGGAATAGAATGGAAAGAGAAGAATGGCATAAATTAGACAAAAGGCAGAAGAAAATATGAAAATAGAAGAGAATAAGGAATATTTCCAGGCAGAAACAGTGAGAAAGCAGATGGGATAGGCATGGAATCTCAGCCCTTCTAGGTCTGGGATACCCTCTTCTGTGCTGCTGGGGGCCTCGCCTTCCAGACTGCAGCCAGGATTGTTCTAACAGTGCTCCTGCAGCTCCTCCTCCTGATGGGAAGGTCCCCGATATATGAGCTACCTGTAGACTTTTGGGTACCTCCTTTCAAACCCCCTTCTTCAGGAAAAAGGACCAAGGTAAGTTTTGTACCTGATATTAGGTAAGGGTCTAGCTTTGTTCCTTCATTCATGCACATGGTGATGCGGGCTGACAATACTGTCTCTTTACATTGCAAGGCCTCACCGTTCTTGTCAGAAATCACTTGCTCAGTGTACACCTGGGTCTCTCTTCCCTTGGTCTCTGGGCTACCACCGCATGACTGTGGAACTTTGCTATTCCTAGACTGATGAGCACTTTTACCAGAAAGACTGCTGACTTCTGTGGGATGCTTTTTCTGCGTCTATTGTGTGATGGTCATGTGAGTTTTTTCAGCTCCTTTCTGAAAATTTGGGCCAGAAAAGAACATGTTTTGCCTAAAAGTTAAAAACCACTGCTTCTTTGGTTCTTGACAGCCGGAAAGATCATGGCTGCCTGTGAAGTGCTACGATGAGATGGCAGGGGGGTAATGACTGCAATTCTGCAAAGGCTTCTGTGCCGCGCTAGGCGAGTCACGGCTCCTTCCCCGAGCTGCAGCAGAGCGGCGCGGCTGCAAGTGAACAGGGAACCAGCAGCCTGGCTCTGGGGTTCAGGATTCACCACTTCCCCTTCCTCCCACTGGCAACTCTGACCTCTTCCTTCTCAGACATTCTCAAAGACAGATGCATACTTAGGACAATGATAAAAGACAATTACACAAGTACATACGCTCATTCACTCACACCTACCAGCTGGAGCCATGCAGATACATCTGCTTATGAAACACATGCAGTAGAATAAATTGGTTTTCCATTAGTTGCTCACTTCTAAATATAATCAATTATTTCTAAGCCTAAAAGGGAGAAACCTACGGATAACACTCCTCAAACACAAGACTGTGCAAAGGTTGTTTACTGGAGAAGGCATCTGTTAAAATGACACTAGTACAAATGTATAGGAATAAATGAGCCACCCAAACCCAAACACGTAGTGGTCTCGGTGTCAATGGTTGGTACACTGCTGCATTCCTATGGGCTCTGAATTCCACACTGCCACACAGCAAAATTCTATAGGCAAAGCACTAGTGTTGACGATCTCTAACCTGTTAAAAACCCCACTTAGTCTAGTTTTCTGTTCAGTGTCTGGGCTTGCATTTTAAACAGCCAACTCAGAAAGTACTTTGTTTTTAAAGAGATAAAATAAAAATTGTTCAGAAGAGCACATGACTTCATGTAGACAGTGTATAACAAGCTAGATCTTTCCACTAGAAACTTAATCCCACAAATCCTTAAGATAAACACCAGAAAACTGCACCCGTTCCTAATGGAAGTACCAGGAGCCAGCTTGCTTTTTCATGTACCAAAAAGTCAGTGAGTCAGAGAAGGCTGCCTGTGACACAGCTGACGACTGTGCTTGAGATAAATGCACACAACTGTCACCTCTGGTTTGGGCCATCAGGTGGTGTGCAGGTCACTCCCTCTCATGGGTGCACAAGGAAAGCCCTTTTTAGATTCAAAGCCAAGTCCACCTAGAGGCCTTTCCCTTACTTGATCCCTATAGCTCATTACCTTCTAAATCTGCACACTTAACCATGCCATATCTCCTGCATGGAATAGTAATGTAACCATGCAACTGAAGTCATGCCCCACATGGATCCATTGTACCCCAAACCGTTTTGTGCCTCAGTGGTGCTTTGCAAGCGGTGTACAAACTCCTAATGCAGGTGCTAAAGGGGTTCTTCTAATTGGGCCAACATCTGCTTTCAGTCTTTCTCCTCATCACCCTGTCACTGGGCCCCAGTAACAGTTGAACCACAGATGCCTCAGTCACATGCCTCAGTGCTTAAAGACCCTCTGTCTATTCTGTTTCCTCAGCTTACAAGTCTCCCAGCTCTTTAAAGGCCAAGCAGTTTAAGGTGTCTCTGACCTGATATTCCTGTCTGGACTCTGCAGTGAGAAGCCGGGGTCTCTCCCACCCTGCACTCCTGATGGGTCCCGATGGGACCATGACTACATGGCCATGCCATGTCTCAGGTCTGGGGCCCCTATACTGCACAGGACACTGTTTTGGAGATGGAGCTCAGGACATTCTGAAGATACATAGTTTATGCATAAATAGGACACTAATGAAGAAGTCACGATGCCATCGCCCCTTTACTGTATCCACTACTTTCAAGTTCAAGCAAATACCTTTCAGCCTCTAAACGGTGGCAGAAGGTGGTAACAGCACCTGGGAACAGCAGTCACTGAGCAAAATGACTGCTTGCTGAACTGGATGTGCCACTGCAAAACCACTCAGGCTGTGGTTTAAAGCACTTTAAACCCAATGCCAAAGGCAGCTGTAACAAACTCTTTAGTTGCTATTAGACATTTATGTCAAGGACTCTAAAAAAATATTTTCAGTTTTTAGAGGAGCTACTCTTAAGACACGGATACAAAGTAGGTGACAAAAACAATAAATTCATAATTGGTTTCAGAACTGTTTTCTACAGTAAAAACAACAGCGGCAGGCAGGGTGCACATGATGGCTGTTGTTGTTGTCAGTTAAAACTCAAGCCCCTAAAGCATACGACACGTCATCATACTGTAACTAACTCTTGGAGCTTTCCGGTGGTATGTTAGCGTGTCTACCCCCTTGACTGCCTTAAAGGATAAGAACATTCACGATCTAATGTAACAGAAAGTAAAAGAGCTCCTCACAACCGATGCTTTCAGAGACACGACGATCTCACGGGGACCTGGGGTTTCCACATCTGCTAAACTGTCCGCAAACTGCCCCAGCACGAGGCCTGATCCTTTGTCTCCCCATCCAAGTACCAACCAGGCCCAACCCTGCTTAGCTTCCGGGATCAGGGTGGTATAGCCACAGACAAGGCCTGATCCTTTGTAAACGACTGGGGCTGCCTGCTTTCTCCCTCACATCTCTGGCAGTGAGTAAAGAGGCCTCTCTTCTAATTATGGAAGAAAAATCTCTCCTTAAAGTATGATTGGCCAGTTTAGGTCAGTGACCTAGCCTAGGACAAATAAGTGGTCTCCAGGGAAACCCCAGGCACCAATTTGCTTGGGCTCAGGTTTCTAAAATTGTTTCTAAAAAGGAGGTTAAAATTTTCATGGTTGATTTAAGACTAATAAAAACATTTGGGGAGAGAGGGACAGTACTAAAAGCACATAAAGGAGGAACAGAAGAGATATTTGTAGAGGAAAAGTCATACATATGAACGGGGATTACTGTACTGTTCAAATGATAAACATAATTGACTTTTTAAATCAAGAAACTAACTTTTGATATACAACATTGAATGGACTTGTGCATTTACAGAGTGAAATGTTTCAAAGAAGCAAATCTTGCAAAACTGGGGGCCACAGTGGTCTTCCTCAGTGCATGATCTGGATGCTTAGCAGGGAGGTATTCAGAATTGCGTTTCTGCTTGGATAAGTAACATAGGCATAACTGTCCTGAAACGAGGAACATTTATACCAGAACATCCAATCACACTGAAGGGCCATCCTCAGGGCCAGGTGAGCTATAAAAGGTATCAAGGGAAAGGTTTTGCAAGAGCAAATGAATCCTGTAAAGAAAAGCTCAGGTGGTGCTGTTCCCCATGCAAATGATGTCTGATGAGTCCAACAAGCAGCCATGACAGGTGTTATGTGTAGTTTGTTGAAGAAATATTCATCTGTGTGTATAGAAAGTAGCACTCACAGTACTGCATGCCAGCCTGGAAGTCTAGCCTGAATCTAACGCTTGAACCCTGCTGCCTGGCATCTGCCAGTGTCATCTTTACTGTGTCAGTAGCCACCACAGATATACCCACAAAGACACCACCAAGCACCCTGGCCAGCCAACCGAGCCAACCATGCCCTCCTGCTTTCCCTGGAGTCTGACAACAAGGCAGAGAGGGGTGAAGCCAGAACTCCCGTTCCAGCCGTCAGCTCCACGGACTCTGGGCCGCTTGGCCTCTGTGCTTCACTGACCTTCCAGGACACTGGAACTTCCCGCCTCCAAATGCCATGTAACAGTCCAAGAACTTGTGCTTCTCTAAATTTGCCTCTTTCCAACGTTCCTGTGGGAAGAAAACATTTTTCCCCAAATCAGTCTTACATAAATAAGTTTCGCTTTATTTCTCTAAGCTAAAAATGACCTTGTGCAGCTAATCTTTGCATAAAGACTCAGGGTTATTGGTAATTTTTCCCAACCTGTTATTAATATCAGACACAACTTTTTTGGGGGAACATGAACTTATAAATCAAAAGATTTAAAAAGAATTCTGATAAGTAGTAAATGTAAATGATAATGTAAATTGACCACAGAATGGGCCTAAGTCGAGGAATGATATTTATAATAAGGTCTCAGGCTCCACTATGGAATTACTCTTGGTAATAAATTTAATAAGACACCAGCAGCCACTCTGTGGCAGATGGTTTGGTGTGCAGGATGGACACATCCACAGCTTTGCCTTTACCTAAATGCAGAAAATGAACTAAATGTGCGTCTAAAGACTGTTCAGCCTTGTAACTCTCAGATCACAAGAAATAATAAATCAGTGTTTCGATCTGCTTTATTTTTACTTTGTGTAGTCCCTGGAAACCAGTAACAGAAACAACTGCCTAAGAAATATGAAACAAGGCTTCCTCCAGAGCCAGGTGTATTTACTGAACATGCCTTACTGGTTCCAGATAAAAATTTATTTCAAGGTGAGGGATGCTTATTCCAATTTTTTTTTCAATCTGATCTGAGAATGTTGTGCCTTCCACATTGCCAATCTCATGTACTTTACAGTTAACTTTTCTCATAGTTACCAGATAAATATCATGTAATATTAATTTATGAATTCATACTCTTGACCAAAAAAAAAAGAAATTAAAATCAAAGGATAATGTATATTGAAGCACATAACTTACGGGTTTGAATGACTCAGGATCAGGAAAATACTTTGGATTTCTATGCAGCCAAAATGGAGACAACATCAATAGGTCACCAGATGGAACTATGTAATTCTACAGGAGAGAAATCAGTGTTTAAAATCTGCTTTGAAGAGCATTTGGGTCATAAAAAATAATGCTACAACTATATTATGGCAAAGACATAAACATTTTTAAGTTGATTGTGAGAAAAGTCTAATCTTCCTAGACTGATCATCCCTATTATTCAACTTAGGTAACGACTGATTTCAACTTCTGATTTTTCATCACATGCTCACATATATTTGGCAACACTAGATAAACGCCAAAGTTTTATAAACTAGTTTAGTTAAGAGTCTAGTGCAACCTCTGATGTTTGAGGCTGACATTTGCACCAAGTGCTCTTGATGGAAACCATAATGGATTTCTATGTTGTGGGACAGGAACATAAAGACTTGGAGACAAGGACAACAGCCAGAGCAGCACTGAGGACAGGCGGAGTGGTGTCCTGTCCCTGGAGACACCAAAGAGAGTATGAGGGAAGGGCAGTGGATTCCTTGTTTATTTTGTTTTGGATGCCTCTCTCTCTTTCTTTCTTTCTTTCTTTCTTTCTTTCTTTCTTTCTTTCTTTCTTTCCTTCCTTCCTTCCTTCCTTCCTTCCTTCCTTCCTTCCTTCTTTTTTCTTTCTTTCTTTCTTTCTTTCTTTCTTTTCTTTCTTTCTTTCTTTCTTTCTTTCTTTCTTTCTTTCTTTCTTTCTTTCTTTCTTTCTTTCTTTCTGTGGTGGAGGTGGGGAACCAGGCAGTAGCAATTAAGGGAGAAAGAATTTAAAAGTAACTGGTTGATTAGACAGAGGAAAAAGCAAACATTTATTTGGCTGGGGTTGTGTTTGGGGCTGCAGAGTGTGTGGGATGAGCATAAGTGGTACTTCCTCCAACAGCAGACTCAACGCCATCCTTCCCAATTGAATGACAAGAGGTTTCATGATCTGTACAATCTATACCAAGAACTAAAAGTGGATTTACTAAGCTTCTCTTTCATCATCGTACCCGGGAACCACAGGACAAGATCTCCCAAGTTTTGTGATCATCAGGGAGCCACCAACCTCCCTGAAGTGAAACAGTTTGAGGTCCCTCTCCTGCTGTTTATCATAAGCCATGTCTACTTAACTCTATACAATTTTGGGATGTCTTCGTTATGGTTGCAAAATACTTCAAATTTATATATCCAAAAGAGGTACATCTTACAACTAAAAACAGGCCTTTAGTTGATAGGAGAATATGGAGTACAGGTGGGGTTAACAGTTTTTAACCCAGATCAACCTCTGTTGTTTCTGCTTGAGGCTGGGAGATTTCAATACCAGCAATGCTGGAGAGCAAGATCCAAGCTGGGAAGAGTGAGGCTTTTGTGGGTGCCCTCTGGCCATTTTCAAAAGGGGAGACTTATGAGATCCCAACCTTAACTGTTTATCTCAGCCCTGCCAGAACTGAGGCTGGAGGAGGCATGGCTGACTCTAAAGTAGAAAAAGAGGTCCCTAATCTGTGTGAGGTTGGCTGGGGTGGCCCTGCCACCTCCAGTAGGGACAACCCCCTCTTTAGCTGTTGCTAACCTGTGATCATGACTTGGAGATTGCTAGCAGAGGATAGGTGGCTTTGAACAGGTCCTTGGGTACAGAATTCACATTACGGAGGTACGGAAGAGCTCCCATTGCAGCACCAAGTGCCAGGCTGGTGAAGGGCAGAGAGGTCTAGTCTGACTGTATCAAAGAAACACTGGGTGCAGGGAGACACCACCATGCCCAGGCTATGCAGTCACCATCTTGGTTTATGTAACAAATGAAGAGAAAGATCATGAAGGCGAGAACATGTGGAGATGGACCCCTCCACAAGAGAAAAGCGAAGACAGGACTACCTGCTGTCCCTTAAGAAAGGGTAGCAAGAGCCAAGTGGTACCATTAATGTGGAATCTTGAGGAGAACAGGGAAGTCCCACAAAGGCAAAGGGGGAAGAGAGGGGAAGGAAGGAGAGAAAGGAATCTAAATATTTATGAGAAGGGGATGGTAAAAGTATAAAACATTTTTAAGAGATTGTCATGATATACAAATCAAACAAAAGCAGTATTAAAACAATAACTATAGACCACTCATGCACTTAGAAGAGAATTGCTCAACAAAGTGTCAAAACAAATCTAACAAAAGTAGAAAAAAATTATATGCCATGATCAAGTGTGACTGATTGGAGATATAAAGGGCTGATTCAACACTGAAATATCAGTAAATGTAATCTACCACATCAATAAGTGAAAGCAGAAAAAGCATATGATTACAGCCAATCCACACACACAACAAAAATCCACTGGAGACAACTCAATGCCTATTCATGATAAAACTCTAATCAAATTGGAAATAAAGCAAAAATTTTTAATTTGATAAATAATAACAAAAACATCTACACACCCAGAATCATACTTAATGGTAAAAACTGAAATGCTTTTTCCTTAAGATCAGAAACAAAGCACTATCTTATCAACGTGGAACAGTCAATGTGGAGCTGGAAGTCAAGGCCACCAATGCAGTGAAGAAAAGGAAATAAAAGGCACACAGATCACAAGTAAAACATGAAAATACTGTCTGCATGTTGTAAACAGGGTTTGCAGGGAAAACAATTTAATACAGGGTACATAATTTATAGAATTATAATAGTCACCCAAATAGTCAGTATGAAAACAAGTGCACGAAATCTATCCACACACTAAAGACACAAAAAATCCAGCTGAGGGCTGGATCCCATGGCAATGTCCTTCATGAGTCCAGCTGAAGACCTAGAGCCCATGGCAAAGTCACATGCAAATCTGTTTCACAGATCTGCTCTGGGAAGGCCCAAAGGTCAGCAGTGGAAGCCAGAAAGTCTGCGTCAGCGGGATGAAGGATCTGTGCCAGTAGGTTGAGGGTTCTATACTGGAATGCTTAAAGTAAGGACCAGAGCTCCCCCAAAAGATACCACAGTCATCCTCAGTGACAACGAGGTCCTGAGCTCCTCTGACAATGAGAATAGCCAAGTTCAAATCAGGAAAGAAGCTCGACTGGCTCCTCCAGGAGAACCCATGGAAACAAGAGAACCAACACCACCACACCTTCCTCTCCAAGTCTCCCTCTTACATTGTTGGTGACAATCCTCAGGTGGGCCATCCACACCCAGCACCATGCTGACTCAGTTGAACTGGGCGTCTCAAGTTGACCACCAGTTGTCAATTAACCACACTGCGTTAAAAATCCCAAGAAATCTACACAGTGCCAGAGACTAGTAAGTTCAGCAACATTGCATATACATCAACACACAAAATCACTTGTATTTCTATAAGCAAGTAATGCAAAATTGAAAATCAAAATTTTAAAAACACCATGTACAGAAATTCCAAAATGAATATTTAGATATAAACCTTAAACACCTGTGTATGCTTAAAAACAACAGTGCCTGCTGTCTGATAAATAGGGTGTAATTCAACTAATGATTTACTAACCAGAATATAAATGAAGCTTAATAAAAGTTCAATTAGAAGTTATAGTAACAATCAGGGTAATTAAAATATTGCTCTACTTAACCACCAAGTAGGCTATTATATGCTTTAATACTCATATACAAAGCATAATTATATGCTTTAATACTTATAATTTGAAGTAATTAATTGGACTAATTGGAAGAAACACTTAATAAAGCACTAAAACTAAAAGCTATAATTTACGTAGGATTTGTTAAATAAGCTTTATTCTCATTGGAAACCCAAGTGACTTTTGGAAAAATTTTGAATTTTTATCTTGTGTGTTTTATTGCAAAATTTTCTTGGTTTCAAGCCAAGCACTCAAACTGTGTAAAAAAAAGGTAAACAGAAGTGGAAGACAAGCTAAATGTGATCTTACAAGATAATGCAGGCCCTAAATCAACTCATTCTAGCATTAAAAAAAAATTGCACTGCCTGATGTACTCACAAATATTTAACTGAAACTGCGAGGTGCACAGACCCTTTCCTCCTGCACTTGAGAACTTTCTCCAACTTCTCACGGAAGAGCCCTCTCTTTTACACTCAGCTACCAACACCAACACCAAGTAGGATCATCCGTGTCATTTTTTCTACCTGCTCCCACCTCTGTAGCTTCTGGCCTCACACCGTATTCCAGTTACCAAAAAGAACTTTCTTCACACCCTGAACTCTGAGCCCTTTCCTGCTCAGGAATTCTTGTGGGTTGAATCAGTAGAGGAGAAACCATCTAGTCCATCTGCTTGATTTAAATAGGATTTCACTAATTCTGATGCAGACAAAATGATCAATTAAAATATCTGCCAACACATAAATTTCTCTATTAGTGAAATGATGCTACACAATTGATAGCTGTCCAAGGTCACTTGGTACATAACAGAATTATATGATCATGTGTGCTTTCCAAATTCCAATGACATTTTTCACAGAAATAGAAAAAAAAATCCTAACACTTGTATGGACCCACAAAAGACCTTTAATAGTCATAGCAAACTTGACTAAAATGAACAAAATGGGAGGCATCACTCTATCTGACTTCAAAATATACTATAAAACTATAGTAACCAAAACATTATAGCACTGGCATAAAAAGACATGTAGACCAATGGAACTGAACAGAGACCCAGAAATAAATCTATATATTTATATTAGTTTTTAACAAAGGTATCAAAACACCTAGTGAGAAAAGAATAGTCTCTTCAATAAATGGTGCTGGAAAAATTGTATACCTATATGCAGGAGAATGAAATGAGATATGTATCTCATACCATGTAAACCAACTCAACATGGGTTAAACAAGTCCTGAAACTGTAATATCACTACAATAAAACAGAGAGAAAGCTCCTTAATGCTGCTCTGGACAATGAGATTTTAGATATAAGCAAAAAAAAATAAAAAATTCAGGGCAACAAAAACAACAATGGAATTATATTAAACTAAACAGCTTCCACACAGCCAAGGAAACATTCAACAGCATGAAGACAAACTATGGGATGGTGGAATACATTTGTAAACCATGCATGAAATAACAGGTTAATATTACAAATAGATAAGTAAGTACAAGAACTCAGTAACAGGAAAACAATGATTAAAAATAGACAAAGAACTAAACAGACATTTCTTAATAGAAGTCATATAAATGGTCAGCAGGTATATGAAAAATGCTCAGCATCACTAATCATCCAGGAAATGCAAATCAAAATTGCAATAAGATAATGCTTCACACTTGCTAGGATTTTTGTTATCAAAAAGACAAAAGATAAGGGTTAGAGAAAATATGAAGAAAGGGAATTCTGCCTGGCACAGTATTGACGTGGAATGTAAATTAGTACGGTCATAATGGAACATTCTATGGAAACCCTAACCCTCAAAGAGTTAAGATAAAGCTACCATAGAGTCCAGCTAGCCCACTGAACACATATTCAAAGGATATAAAATCTGTATGTTAAAGGGATATATGTACTCCTGTGTTTACTGCAGCATTCTTTATAATAATCATGATAATGAATCAACCTATGTCCATAAATAAATAAGAAAAGCCACACACACACACACACACACACACACACACACACACAAATACTGTTTAGCCTTTAAAAAGAGGCAAATCCTATCATTTACAACAATGTGACACTAAGGAAGATATTATGTTATGTGAAATAGAACAGGTACAAAACAGCAAACAGTACATTATTATGGTTTAGATCTAAAATGTCCTGAAAAAGTCTCATGTTTGGAGGTTGGTCCTAGTTGGAATGGGTGGGTCACTGTGAACATGACTTGGAGGGGTGTATTTGACAGGATCTCCCATCTGAGAGACAGCACAATCATCATGGCAATGGTTCAAAACTGTGCCATGATAATGCATAACTCCTTTTTCCCCCAAAAAATCTTTGTCAAAGCTCATCCAGGTAAGGATTTACCCAATCCCCTGCACTCTCACAAAATAAATCAGCTCACATCAGCACCCAGAGCCCTTCCCCCATCAGAGCCTGAATCAGGCAGAATCTGCCCTTGGTCGGCAGAGAGCCGCCATAGCCTTCTTTGTGGTGACTCCCTTTGTGCCCTCATTAAACTCTTTCTTATCTAGTTGCCTCCTCTCTTTTAATATTCTGCGCTGCTCTAGATTGAGTACAAAGTTTCAACTCAATCAGTATTCTCATCCCTGGCTCCTGCCTTCACTCTGCTTTCTGGCCACCCTGTGCTAAAGGGCTTTCCTGTCATATCCTTCCACCATGCTATTTCTGATTCAGAATCAACCAACCAAGGACTGAACCTACTTAACTTCCTGTGAGCCAAAATAAATCTCTTTTCTTTTAAATTGCAGGGGTTGAGTAGTTTGTCTCAGAGATGAGAATGACTAATACAGAAAATTGGTACCAGAAACAGGGTTCTGACTCTGTAGTTCAGAAGTTTTTGAAACTGTTTGTAGGAAGCGTTTGAAAACATTTGGAGATGCTGACTAGAGAAATCCTTGAGGAGTGAGGAGTACTCAATGTGTACACTAGTAAGGACTCAGAAGACCAGGATGGTGATAGGAATCTGAATAGTAAAGACTGGGCTCTGGAGGTTTTATTTGGGAATAAGGACTCCATTGGCAACTGGACTAGAGGGCATATGCATTATGTTTTAACAGAAAATCTGTCTATATACTGTCCACATCCTAAGATTTTGAAGGAGACTGAGATTAAGAGCAGTTGACTAATAATTTGGGGGATGAAATTTCAAGGGAGCCCAGTGTTCTGGCTGTGGCTACTTTTAGCCACATATATAGGGAGAATCAGAAGCAAATGACACAGCTAAATGATTGGAAAAATTTGCAGTTTTATCAGAAAGGAAGTACATGCAAAGTTAGGGTGAAGGACAGTACAGTTGTTGAAAAGATTAGCGTTAAAAAGCAGCCAAGTACTTTGTATAGGAACAAAACAAAGATGCCTTTAGGGGATCTTAGAAACCTGTAAGAGCCCATTCATTGCAGGGTTAAAAGTACAGAACGGTAAATCTTTTACATTAAGTCACCAAATTACAAACATTTGAATTGTGAATTTTCCCAAATACCAATGGATCTCACATTACAAACATTCTTAGATGCAAACAAATCACAGAAGTACCTCACATTGTTACAGTTGTGGACTGCTAGGAAATGCAAAGCAATATACATTGTGTATTTGTGTCAAAGGTATACAAGATTTGTTTCAACATGCTTATGAGTGAATCCAACATATGAATTCTTCCAGAATGGAATGTGTCCATAAATTGGGGACTTAGTGCATCTGAAGACAGACTTGGGATGCTTGGTCATTCAAGGGCACCTAGGGAAGTTTACCCGAGTTCAGCCATGAAGACAATCACAGGCAACTGCAGCTGTGGTCCAAGGAGGCCCACCTACTGCTTGGGCTGGCAGCATATCTCAGCATCACTTTGGTATTTCAGAGTGTAAGAATTTTAGGTTCATGGAGGCTTCCTCCAACAAAAGAACATCTGGGAAGCCAGAGAAAAGAGCACAGAACAGAGAATAGAGATTTGAAAAGAACATCTAGGAGGCCAGAGAAGAAGCCCCTGCCAGTACCCCTGAGAGGGTTCTGTTTAAAGCTATGAGAGTGAAGTCAAAAGGAAAATGGAGACCTGGGGAAGGTGGGAATGCCTGGATTATGGACCATCTACTGAGGAGAGGTGTAGGCAATGAGCAGAGCCACCCCAAGAGAGAAGCTACATAGGCTACAACTGGCAATGCTGTGGGAGTGGGGCCATCCAGGCCCTGGAAGCTCATGCCTTGACACAGACAGGACTAATGTTTGCCCTGCTGGATTTTGGTCTTGCTATTCCCCTATTCCTCCCTTTTGGAATGGGACTGTTTATTCCACCATGCATTAGAAGCATTTAACTTCCTTTATTTTTTATTTTTATGGGGACTCATGGCTGAGTTTCCCTGGAATCTCAGAGGACACTTTGGTCTTGGACTTTTCAGCAATGCTGGAACTGTTAAGACACTGGCAACTCTTAGAGCCTAGATACATTTTGTTTGAGTTGAACATGAGCCTTTAGGGACCAGAGGTGGAATGCTATGATTTTGATTTTAAAAAAAAAAAAAAGGTCCCCCTAAAGCCCTACATTGGGAGGTGAGGCATGATCAGAAGCAGCAGGTCTTACATTGCAAAGTATATTCTTGTCCCTGCTGCCTCCTCTCTCTCATCTTCCCAGATCCCAAGCAGTGAACAGCTTTCTTCCACCAAGCTGCTTCTGCCCTGGAGCCAGCCAATCATGGATGAAACTGAAATTTCCACTGGAATTGTGAGGAAAAGAAACCTCTTCTTTAAATTATGGCTGTCAGGTATTATGTCTCAACAAGGAGAAAATGACTAATGCCCAACTGATCTCACTCATGTCTGGAATCTAAAGAGTGAACTCATTGAAGTAGAAAGGAAAAATGGTATCTACCAGGGGCTGGGGAGAGGGCCAGTATAGGGAGAGGTTTGTCAAAGGACACAAAATTTCAGTTGTTTAACAGAATTTAAATTTAAGAGATCTATATGACACAGTGACTATGGTTAATAACAATGTACCTTAGTTCAGGACCACTTCTGTCTTCAAACAATTCAGCTCCCAAGCAGAAATGTTTGGCAAAATTACACTTTGGTTTGTGAACTCTGCCTCTGGTGATGAATGTGACCATGGCCTCTGCTCAAACACGAATGTACTGATCTTCCCCAGAATCATGGAATGAGCTATGTTTATGAACTGAGGTACCGCTGTACTGTATTCTTGAAAGTTTCCAATACAGAGTAAATAAATGTTCTAACCCTAAATGTATGTGAGAGAATATAATATGATAATTAGCTTGATTTAGCCATTCCACAATGTATACACATCTCTAAACACATCCTATGTGACAAATACAGCAGTACCTTGGTTCATGAACTTAATTTGTTCCATGATTCTGGAAAAGATGGTCATGCTCGGGTTCATGTGGGAAAGATGGCTGAGGCTGTGTCCATCACTGGATGGGGAGTTTGAGAACAGTAATGAAATCCTGCCAAATGCTTCTGTTCATGAACTGAACTGTTCACAAATAGTGTTCATGAATCGAGGTTCCACTGTATATGCAATTTTTATTTGGTTAAATATAAGTGAAGAAACATATATATATATATACATGTATATATATGTGGAAATTTCATAGGTCATATGTCAATCTAAAAAATAAAAAATGAGCAAATATATACATTCTTTCTAGAAGGACGATTATTTTAAAACAAAACCAGTGCTTACCAAAATTCTCACTGGCTTCACTACTTTCCTAGTTATGACACCTGGGGCTCTTAAACGAATGGCTTCCAAAATACACCATTTAATTAGCAAGAGCTTCTTCAGTGTATCCTCTGACACACTGATCTTCTCTTTACCTGTCAAGAGAAAGAGAAGGAAGGGCTGAGAGACCAGACTGTGACATCTCATGGTCCTGTGCGCTCACTGCTGAGGCTCAGTACTGCCTCTGGCTGCCAAAAAAGCGCTACTTGTGCTTTTCCTGTTTTGCCTTTTCCTGTGACATCATAAATGCACATTTGACTATGGCTCCCACAGACCTACGGCTAAGAAATGAAGAAAATCCCTATCAGGAAGGTGTTCAGTTTCCTCCTCTCATCTTGTCACACTGGTTCTCCTTCCATGAAAGAAGAAAGTAGCGGAAGAGGCGAGATCAGCACTAAAGCGCCAAGCGGAAACCATGAGAAGCCCCAGCTTTCTTCCTTCAGGTTCTGCCTGCCAGCTCATTAAATTATGCATTTCAGAATCCTGAGAGGACTAGGATAGGGACAGCAGGGCACAGGGACTCCGCTGGAACAATGGGCATCCCCTCTTGAGTGGTGTACGGAACTTCCTTCCCTAAAGTGACATGCACACCTCAGTACTTACACAGAAGGCACCTGAAAGGGAACACAGGTCAGCCTTGTGTCGCCTGAAGTACAGTCCATGCCTTTCAGCCTAATTAGACAGGTGAGGTAATGGTGTGTCACAACACGTACCATATGCCTTTACATCTGCCTAACCTACAAAGAGCTGCCAAGAACCAAAAACATTACTATCAACTGGAAACCATCTTGATATACAAAGAAAAGATGGTGGCACTACAAATTTCACTTTATACTTTTCCAGAACTATCCCTATATTTTCTAAGCTAATTCAGAAAAATACTTTAGAAAAGCCATGGCTGGAATTCGATAATGTGTATTTAAAGTGACTTGAGACTTTTGCATATGGAACAGAGATCATTACTCAACCCTAATGCTTGGCATTTATAGAAGAGCAAAGTGCTAAGCACTGTAGGAGGCAAGAAATTTAACTGTCGGGAGCCCTTACCTTCACACATTACAGATTTGAACTACAGCAAGGGTAAGTGTGTTCTTAAAATGGTGTTTAAATGAGAAACCTGGAAGCTATAATTTGTAGCATGTAAACTTACAGTAGTGCCCAGCATGTGGTAAAGGCTTAATACAGGGAAGTATTTATCATTATTGCACCATCACAAAATGGATGCATTGATTCTACAGAAACCATGCCTTCCTGCTGTCCTCTTACTCCACAGATAGTTTCTTTTTCCCTCAAAACAACACAGCTTCTCTCCTTCATTCCTTCCTCTCTCCATCCCTCTCCCTTCTCCTCCTCTTCCTCCTCCTCCTCATGCAGTACCAGAGACTGAGTCCAGGACCTCAGGCATGTTAGAGGAGCGCTTTACCCTAGGTACCTCCCCAGCCATTCCTGAAACCTACACAATGAAGGGCGGAGTCCCACACTAATTGAGACTCTCATCTGAGGACTGTTTCATTCACCCTGCTGTGGTACAGGGGTGGTTTGTCCCTCAAGGTTCATGTTCTTGAAGCTGGGTTGACTTTTGGTGACAGTGACTGGGCTGTGATCTTGCTCCCAAAGGGATTAGTGTCCACCTTGCAGCACTGGGTTACTAACTTAGAGAACAGCTGTTGCTCAGCATGGCTACCCCATATGACTGATGTCTTTTGCACCCAGTTTTTCACTTCTCTGCCACATCATGATGTAGCCAGGGGACTATGGCCAGATGTTCTCTACTATTTCACCTCCTCACTATCATAGTTGAGAGTCAAAGAAATCTCTTTTCTTTTGGACTTCCCCAGCCTTGATCATTCTGTTACAGCAACATGGGATCAGCAGGAGGGGTGCAAATGCTGAGTGAGGGGTATGGGTGGCCCTGGCAGCACTGTGGGACAGAGCTCTCAGCCTGGGGACCTAACTCCAGGCAGTTGGTGTTGCCACTGGGTTTTATTCTTGGATATCCTGGTGGTTCTGATGAGACCTGCAGGACTGTGTGGTATGGAAAATCAATGTCATCCAGCATAAATCCAACATTTTCACTTCAGTGAGTCTACCTCTGCTTCAACCATGGAGATAAAGTAACCTGTAATTTACCCAATCTCTCCACCTCATGCACTTATCTCACCTAAAAAAATGGTAGTATTAGGTGTCTACCCCAAAAGGATCCTGTCAGGATTAAAAAAGCTAAGATACAAACATTCTTATAATAATCGGCAAGTGGTAAAAACTCAGTAGATGTAACCCATCAGGATATTCATTCCTCCTCCTTTCCCAGGTCTTTTCAAAGAGCTGGCTCCCTCTCACTCTTCAGGCCTGAGCTAAAATGTCTCTTTCCTAACCACCTTGGCCAACATCTCCCTGGTCACTATCATGACATTTATCTCCTTATACTTGTTATTATATTAATTAATTTGGCTTACCATTTATATTTGGGCCCCTTAAATAACGCATGATTGCATTAGTCTCAGAATCTTGTTTCTTTTATCATTTGATGCACACCCAGTATCTAACACTGAGTCTGGTACACTGGGGGAGGGTGTGCCATACATTTTTATTAAATGGATAAATGGATGAATGAATGGAAGAATGTCTAAAATGACCAATGAAAACATCTGTGGTTTGTATAAGGGAATAAGAAGATATGTAAGGAAGTGAAACTGGCAAGAGATTTTTGAAGGAAAATGTGAGTTGTTTATTTTTTGTGGTACTAGGAATTGAACATAGGGCTTCTGCACTGAGATATTCCTAGCCATTGAAGGTTATGATCCTCCTGCATCAGCCTTCCAGAGTACCGAATTACAGGTTAACAGACACACTTGGCTGAACACTTTTAAATAAAAAAGCATTTAGTAAAAAATGTGGTGTATGCCAGCACAGTACTTCTCCAGCACCATGCATACATGGTCCGAGTTCCCTATGATGTGGATACTGCAGGTCCAAAAATCACTCTGCAAGAAATATAGTGCTAGAGTAAAAGAAGTAGAAGATAGCTCCTGATGGCATTTATCAAATGAACTGGGGTTAGGGAAGTTCTTATCAGCAGCTTCAAAGAAATTTTTTTTTAAATAGAAGTGAAAAAAAAATTTTAAATGAGGAAAACATATTTAATGGGTAAAAATTATGATTTAAATCAGAAATCCTGAATGCATGTGTTGACCCTGAAAGCCATTAGCTTTTATTCGCACTAACGTACAAGGGTTTTTATTACCTATTAAGTATCAGAGAACTAGAAAACGCTGAATTATCCAGGACTTCAGCAGTGCAGCAAAATGTCATCAATTTTACAGCTGCAAAGGTGCCATTTTCCCATCCCAAGAGGGTACATAGGAAAAAAAATGTTAAGAAAATTTGTTTCCAGATACCCAGCTTCTGTATTCACTTTTCTACAATGGACCTGTTTTGGTGGGTGGGAGGTCAGGGTCTTGCTATGCAGTTCAGGCTGGCCTTAAATTCACAGCAATCCTCTTCCCTCGGCCTCCCAAGTGCTGGTATTACAGGTAGATGTCACTATGCCTGGTTTAAAAAGGACCTAGCTAATAAAACTCTATGGTCTTATTCTCCTTCTCCACCACAAACCTGACTGCCTCTTCCCTAAGTCACAGTATGGTCTGTTGCCTCTCAACCTTCCTGATTTATAATCTGCTGCGTTTCCCCTGAGGCACAAATATCTCTTGGCTACCTGATAAAAAGGCCAGTTAGATAACACAGGGGCTGGGGACCAGCATGATAACAAGGACTGCTTTGTGAATGTAGTTGGACGGCAGCCATTTTTAATAACCGAATGAACTAAATCTGTGACTTTTGTTTTTTAAAGATTTTAAAGAGACTAAGAGCATGTTAGCAATATATGAGGGATATCCTTTGAAAATATGTAAACAAATACTAGATATCAACTTAAAATTGAGTGGGGAGATAAATTCATTTAGAATGTACTTGAGAAAGGGAGGAGGAAGGGAGGGAGGCAGGCAGGCAGTATGTCGTGATACAGCCCTGTGGTAGAAACTCTGAGTGACCACAGTGAGACGGAGATGAGCGGCCTGGGGCTGGTTGTGTGCGGGGTGCGGAAGATGAGTGTGGAGATTTCTGACAGAGGGGCCGAGCTCCACTGCAGGTGACTGGTAACCTGGCAGAAGGTCAGTGAAGATGCTCTGCGGGTGAATGGCGATGGGACTTTTAAGTCGTTCCTGAAGCCAGTGTGGTATCTCCCTTTCCTTGCCTCAAATTTTTAATATTTTAATCAAGCTAGGTATTAGTGTACTTTAACAGTTGGGAAAGTGAAGATGCGGGAGATGGCCAGTGAGGTAACGCCGTGCGGAGAGTCAGGGCATGCCAAGGGGAAAGACAGCAGCCACAGGGCGCAGGGGTTCCCAGGAGGCCGGAAGCCTCCATGTCCTACAGCTCCTCTCGTTTCTCCCTCCAGAGATTCCTAGAAATCTGAGGTGGGGCTCAGACCAATTTCATTTTCCTCTGGAAAACCAAAGCAGTCCCAAGCAAGCTAGGACACTTGACAAATGGACATTATAAATAAGTTAGTAATAACCTGAAATTCAGATTCTAGATCTCATTTTTTCTTCCTCTCAAAATCTATTTTAGAGTATCTACACTGGACAGATTCACCACTCACTCCTTCTTCATTTTAAAAATTTTAATTTACTGCCGCCATAGAATACAGAAAAGAAATACTTTTCCACTTGGCCAGGGATAGGTGGTAAACGAAGACTGGGGTTTACACTGCAGAGCAGACCTGAGCTCCAAGGGACCCACTCGTCTAAGGCCTCATGTAGACCCTGAAAAACACTTTAAACTGCAGTCATCGTGCAGTTTTAGAAAAAAATTTTTTAAAATTTGTATTACATTTCATTATTAGACTAGTTGAATGATGTACATACTATTTTACATTGTAATATATAGTACAGAAACAAAAGCTTATTTTGAGTTGCAAATATCTGAATCTCTAATTCATAAATATATGGATGATACTACACTTAAAAATAAATATTTTGATCTAATATTTTTAGTTTCTTAAAACCCAGTGTGATGTGGGACAAATGATGTAGTTTTCTGGAACCAGGCAAACAAGGAAATGGAGTAAGTTGTCACGCATCTTTAAGGACAAAAGACCTCTGTTGTTAGGACATTTAAAAGTGGCCTCTCCCCATGCAGCGCATATGCTAGTGCACATCTGTGGTCTGTTTCTCCAGCCCTGTGACTCTAAAATTAGAAGGCGCCACTTGGAAGAACGCCAAGGTAATCATCAGAAGGACCACAGTAGGAGAGACCAGGAAAGCTACTATGGGCCATGTGGGGTTAAATTTAGAAACCATCTGTTTAACTCTTGGCATAAATGCATTAAAATCGAACCTTCGGATATTTGAAACCAAATAAAAGAAAATGATTCATGCATTCAGAAATAGCAAAGGAAGTCTCTAAAATATTTTGTATAGTTTTGAGACTAAATAGTCATAGTGGTATAACGCAACAACTATCAATTACGTGTGAAAGTTACATAATAGAGACTCTATTATTCTGTCACTGATTCCCCTAACACCAATTTGCTACACACTTGTTATGTGCAAGGCCAACCAGGTGCTGAGGGAGGAGAACAAGCTCATGTTCAGGCCATCAAACCTCACAAACATTTGGGAGCCTTTCATGCATTCCTCATGACCACCTGCCAGCTAATTCAGCCTTGGAAAGGTCAGTGTATGAAAAGAAACAAGCTCAAGGTGTCAGGCAGCCCTCAGACCTAGGTCTGCCTCCACAGAGGGCCTGGACTTGTTAAGATGCTGCTCCCCCAAGAGGAAAGAGGAAAGAGACAGACACAGCCACTGCTGGGAAGCACTGTGGATGCAAGGACGCAAACCAGCTCTGCACATCAATGGCTCTGCTCTAAGTCCCACAGGTGAGGAGTCCACCCCACCATCCCTCCTGCTCAGGCTGGAAGGATGGGTGGAGGAAGGAAAATGACTGAATTCCAAAGTTAATCATGAAAACATGATTTCTTGGGCTTAAAAAACAGAGTCAAACACATTTACTAAAGGAAGCCCTTTGACAGATGTCCCCTTTGCTTTCTTAATAACTCAAGCTGTTCTCCTTATACATAGAGACACACATGCATGGTAAATAAATGACGTGTAAAATCTGTTTCTATAGTCCTGAAATAGCATGATACAAAGACTTCACCAATAACTCTGGGGGGAATATCTATGCTATGACAGAAAGAAGGGGACGGGAGACTTTTGTTGAGTCATTTCCACCTGTGGGTCCTGTGGCCTTTCCAGACCTTCCAGAACTTTCCAGCAGAGCCAGCAGCAGACCATGTCTGCCCAAAGGAAAAGCAGGAGTCTATGCCAGCATGAAGGACATGGAGAGACAAAGAAAGGCAAGTGGAGAAATCCCGCTAACATCTCACAAGCACCTTCCGCTTTTCTCTTTACTTGTGAAAGCTCACACCCTCAGTTCTGCTCGCCGTCAGTGTGGCAAGGTCCTCTTTTCACATTCACAGCACAGCAGGCTTAAAATCTGTAAAGCACAGGTGCGTGCAAAGGGCCACAGTACCCCCAAGGGCAAGTGAATCCCAGGAAAGTGTGCAGGACACCTTCTGACAACCAAGGGCACTGACGGGGGAACCTTCTGCAACCATCCCTACCAAAATGTGGTTGGGCAGTCAACTTTCTAAATATTACAATAACAATTTCTTTAAAAAATAAATCAAATAAAAGAAGTTAGTGGTTACTTTGGACTGTCGTTTCAAAACCTATGTGATAGCTTCAAAAAAAATACAGTATTTCTATGACTGCCATATAAAAATCAAGGACATCACCTGCTGTCGGAGGATCGAGACAGGAAGCTATTTAGTTTTCTGGCTTATTTTGTCAACTAAGGACCTCAAGATAAACCCTGAAAAATTCAGTTTTTAGAGGAGAGAAACAAAGCTAAAGAGAAGCAGTAAATAAGAATTTATAGTATTGCAGAGGCAGCTTAAAAGGATCTTGTCTTCCTCCTTTCATCTCAGGAGTTTAAAAAATAATATAAGTAATGTTCAAGAATTGCATTTTATAGTGCATCTACTTGGTTGCAGAAATACTCTTCTATATTTATAAAACAGCTGTTTTCTTCTCAGAAGAAACCCATTTTCACAGGAAAAGATTAGCACATCTCACATAAGGAGAATAACAGTGGATACAGATGTCCTGAAGTAGATTATAGATTCATCAAAGGTTTCCTATGTAAAATGGTCCCGCTGTAATCATTTATAAGGAGTAAAAAGGGGCTGGTTAGCGATTTGTGGGACTTTTTAGTGAGATACAGATTTACTTGCCGTCTCTCCTATGGGTAAAGCAATAAAACTTTTTACCACCATTTTAATTTTGAAAGAGAACATTGTGAAACTGATCTTTAACAACTAGAAAACTCAAAGACATTGATGATCTTTTCCTTCTCTAAACTTTTATTTCCCTCTCTTCTAGAAGGCAGTAGGAAGATACTAGCATTGAGAAGTAAAGACAGGCAAGGATGGGAGAAGAGACAAAAAAATAATGAGTCAGTGAGCCAGGTCACATGACTGAGCAGGCTCAGCAAGGGACATGTTTTGAGGGACTGGGCTTTTCCCAGTGTGGCTGATTCTGCTCTGGGCGGGGCCCTCCAGGGAGCAGGAGCCATAGGACCAGAGGTGGGAATATTAGTGAGCGTCGAAATCCTCCTGCACATTGTAGGGGTGACCCTGGATTTATGTCACCTGAAGACATACAATAGGAATTTGGGGGGCACCTAAAATAATTATAGAGTAAAATGATTTTCCTAACAGTGAAAAAGGACAATTAATAGAAGACTCCTGAGTGCTAACCTTTAGGAATTCAGACTGGGAGAGAGCAGAGGATGAGCCTGAGTCCAAGATGGCACCAGGCTCAGCTCAGGAGCCATAGCAAGGTCCTGGCAGGTCCCTACCCCAGCTTCTTCCAAGTCATTTCGGAGTTCCTAGCTCCCATTCTTGTAACTTTTCCAGAGGTTTTCCTGGCACCTGAGGGAGGCAGGAAGAAACTTTAACATCAGAGACACACATTCCTACTGAAAGTCCTAGGTGAGGGGCCTCCGGGAAGCAGACTCTGCGGGCTGCTTCAGCGTAACACTCACAGAAGACTGAGTCTGAAAGAGGCGAGAGGCTGGGGGCGTGAGGATGCAGCCCGGCTCAGCACAGATTATTACAGCATTAGCGATAAGGACAGCAAGGGGCTGGCACCCTTACCCTGCCTGCCACCCGCGTGTGGGCAGAGAGTAATATCCCAGACCCATTCTGTCTCTTGAAAAGAAGTGCCCGTATGCCAAGTAACCATGTGACCCTCCTCTCAGAATAGGATATCTCACACCATTCACCAGTATTACTCTCTATAATAAAAGAGAGACTTCCAACTTTTCTACTGATTAGAAGATAAAATGGAGTCTGCTTCACAATTACAATGCATTCCAAGGAATAAAGGACACAGTCCAGTTTATAATAAATATAGAAGAGATACTGCCTAAATGGGACAGCAGCAGATAAAAGCTGGACTAACTCTCAGTCGAAAAACATGGCTTCTATGTAAACTGTGTGCATTAGTTCTGAAATTCTGGTTTGTGAACTTTAGAGGGATGTCTACCCAACTTTCAGATCTTTCACTTCAGCAGTTTCTCAAGAGGAAAAGGGAGAATCCCAATGCCTGAATAACTCTCTAATGGAATGCCATAAAAAAGGAACCAGAGAAAAATGCTGAGGATCAATACAGTAGATTTGTAGCACTGCACAGGAGTGAGACAATGAATCAACAGGATGGGTGGCCTCCTCTCCAAGCCTGGAAATCGGAAATGGGGTGTGAATGACCTGCAGCTCTTGTGGGATAGATGACTGTCAATGGCCTCAAAAACATTTGGCACTAATACTATATATTGTTTGTTCCAAGAAAACCAAATCACTATTTGTATAGCCACACACGATTTGACAGATTTCTACTTCACACTTTCCTCTGCACACAGGTCAGGAAACTGAGCTTTGTTTATTTGGGCTTATCTCTGCTTATTTCAGTTCAGATGATAAATCTGAACTGAAAAGTTCAACATAATAATTACTACCTGCAGTTCCCAAATCCCCCAGTCTCCAACAACAGCAAGAACTTGCTTTTTTATAGCAATTTGGTGGCGAACTTGACCTGATCTCCACAACCAGTGCTGCTATGTAATAGATGCACCATGTTATTTTAGTTCAGGAAAATCCTGAATGCCCCCACTGTGGCCTTGCAGACCAACTGAGGCAAGAGGCTAGGCTACTACAGGAAGGAACAGAGTCAAGTCACAATCTCTTCTGCTCCCAGGTCAACATTTAGAAAAATAAGAATATGGGACTAGAGGGCTCCTCAAGAACTTGACCATAATTAAATTCTGGGATTCTACCTGGTTTCTAGGGTTCTAAGTTAATATACTGATATATATATATATATATATATATATATATATATATATATATATATATATATAACAAATTATGTTGAACTCTGAATTATGCTGAATTTCTATTAGAAGTATAGGTATTTAGCTTTGGGGTTATGTTAGCCAACTTTCTATTTCTATAACAAGATATCTTATAACTAGAATTAACTTATAATATATAAATGCATTTCTTTTGGCTCACAGGAGTGGGCCCTGGACCCAGACTGGGCAGAGCCACTGCTTTTGTGCTCTGAGGGTGCAGAGGACAACACTGGAACATGTGGCAGCATGAACAGCGCATCACAGCGTGGAAAGCAGAAGGGGAAGAGCAAGACACCAGCCCTTTGGGACGCTGCTCTCAGTGACTAAGGATCTCCCTTTAGGTCACACTAAAGGCTCCACCACCTGCAAACAGTGCCACTCTGGGGACAACGATATTAAAACAGGAGTCTTGGGGATACTCAAGATCCAAACGGCACACAAATCCATATGACGAGCATGGATTCCTGGCTGTGTCCTCGGTGCTATAAAGCCACAAAGGTTCAGTACCTGCTTCACCCAGGACAGAAGTAATGCCTTCCATGATGGCCTTGTGGATGTTGGCGTGGGACAGGATAAACGTGAGGGTCCAAAAGGTAACCTTGAAAAGAAAAACAACATCAGAATTATAAATGTCTTTGAAGGGAGTCCAAAGCAAAATGTTAGCCATAAACAGGTAAGAGAATCAAGGGCAGTGTTTAGCCTTAAAAGTTCGCTATTCAAGAGCATCGCTGAAGACAATTAGAATTTGTCAGTAAGAGATGTTCTATATCTCTAAGAGGCCAACTTTATAATTTCATGGTTACTATAGTTTAATTAAATTGTTTATATAGATTATGCAAAATAGGTTTTTTTTGTTTTGTTTTTTACTAACAAGCAACCACTATTATAGAAACATACATTCAATGTTCAGAAACAACAAATTCTGACATTTAAGAATGTAAATCTCAGTCAGCCATGGTGGTGCATGCCTGTAATTCCAGTACTCTATGAGGCTGAGGCAGGAGGATGGCAAGTTCAAGCACTGCTTGGGCAATTTAGCCAGATTTTATCTGAAAAATTTAAAAACCACAGGGGTGGGGGGGGTAGTTTGAAGCTAGGGATTTAGCTCAATGCTGAGGTCTTGGGTTCAATCCCCAGTACTGCTCACTAAAAAAAAAAAAAAAAAAAAAGTTACTCTAAAACAAAAACATTTTTAAAAGAATTTCCTTAAAATACAAATGAACCAGTAAATATTACTTCCTGCAAATGAGACATGGGTATTTTAAACAAGCCCAATAAACTACACTTAAAATCCCACAGGCTGAATTATGAGAGTGCCCTCCTGAAATGGGGGGTCACTCACAGCTGGCCTACTGAATGTTATGACACTGGGTACCTTTCAAGTTCTTACCAGTGAACTATCTAGATGACCTCATCTCTTTCCCCAAAAAAGTATTCAAGACAACATTTTGTTACTGTGTATCTTAAACATTAACTTCCTATTGAGGTAGATGTTTTTGTTTCTAAGGTTCACAATAAAGGAAATCTGTGTAATATTATTTTAAAAAGCTGGGGGAAAGTTTTCCTTTCATTTTTTCCTATAAACATTTATTATGAAATCAATTCTTAAGAGCCAAGTGTGGTGGCTCATGCCTGTAATCCCAGCACTTAGGAGGCTGAGGCAGGAGGATCATTGTGAGTTTGAGACCAGCCTGGGCTACAAAGTGAGCTCAAGGCCAGCCTGAACTGCATAGCCAGCCTGCATCAAAAAGACCAAAAAAAAGAGAAATCAATTCTTTTTATAGTTTGGGTCTGGATGTCCTCCCAAAAAGCCTGATGCAATCATGGAGGTAGGTGCTTTTCCGGAGGTGGGCTTCTAGTTTGTGTTTGATTCATGGTCCAAGGCTGGGATTGTAGGTGTGAGTGCTACACTCATCCTGGGGCAGGTAGTCTACATGCATTATAAGGGACAGAAAGAGTCTGCACACTCCTTCCTTTCTGCTCTTGTTGCTTTTGCTGTTGCCCAGCAGCCACGCCACTCTGCCTTGGAGCCAGCCGATTATGGACTGAAATGTTCACAAACTGTGAGCTAAATAAACCTTTCCCTCCTTATTTTTGGGTGATGGGTATTTTGTCTCAGCAATGACAGAAAAGTAACCAAGACAATTCTGAAATGACTCAAGCGATGTTTTGTGTAACTGAAGTTGTTCTGCTTCTTTTTATCCGTTTCGCCTCTCCTCTATACCAGGACAGAATCCCAACACTCCCCTCTGTGGTGGAAAGAGGAAGTGCAGCTGTCCAAAGGAAAGCATCCCAGGGGACATTAAATTACAAGATACACAGGAGAGCCACACCCTCCCTTGCTGAGGCTCCATCTCTTAGGAAAGAGTTGCTTTGTGTTATGTTACCCGTCTGCGAAGATGAAGAGGCAGGGGTTCAGACACCTTTCTTCCCCGTGTCCTAACTCTGACCTTCAGTGCTAAATTACTGAATTTAATTAACAACCCCCCCTAACTGATTCATCTTATTTGAGTTAGCTTCATATTGTTGGGAAAATCCTAGTGATAACATGAAGGCTTTTAATTACAAAGAAGAAGTATGCAGAGTTGTATGTGCTTAATTGTGGATTTGGAGATTTACTGAAATTGGGCACTGGTTGTCTTTGAGAAACACAGAGATCTGAACTACATATGGCTGTGTAGGGGTGTTCAGTTCCCACTTTAAGGCCTCTCTTCTGAAAAGATTTCTTTTAAAAAAAATCTATGATCTTTTCTACTTTAGAAAACCAAAGTACTTTTTAAAAATGAAAAAAAGCATGTAAAGAGAGTAAGGAGTTAGTAAAATGTTCATATGTGATACAGAATCAGGAGGCAGGAATGTGGCCCTGGGGTCAATGTGTTCCCATCTGGGAGGGGGTAGATCTGCTGCTCCCAAGAGAACCAACTGGGGTTTGGCCAGACGGGTGGATCCCATGCCACAGCTGGACACAAGTGTGGAGGTGCATGGTTCCCTGGCTGCAGAAGCAACTGCTCTGATACCTCCTCATTATTTGGGACAGGAGGGGAAGGACAAGGAGAAAAGCTCGGTTCCCTGCTGAGTCAGGAGAAAATGGATTAAGTGTGGGCCTCGGGGTCTTCCCCTCATGCAACCAGAAACAGATTTAACGATTACTGACAGAGCCTCTGAGGCAGACCAGGTCTGCACCCATTGTGGTCAACTCAAACAGTGTAAGACAACTTCTACCCCAAGAACTTGTCCCTCTGGTTGGGGATGTGAGGCACACAGTGGCATGATGGGCAAAACTGCTGTGGGAGCTGAGATGGCATAAACTGGAGATTGCTCCTGGAGTCCTTTGAGAAAACCTGAGAGAGGAAGCAAAGAGGAAGGGTGAAGTGCCAGCTCTGAGAATGGCTGGAGAAATGTTCTAAGAAGTTCAGTCCGGGAGTGGTCTTCTCATAGAAATCACTTCTTACACGACAATTACTGTCTCAAAGCACACTGAGGTCATGGCGACCTCCAAGGACAGTACTAAGCCCACAGGAAACCTTGGCTCTGAGCCTTGCAGTCCCAAGGCAGAGGACAAAGGAGAAGAAGTAGAGATGTCACCCAGGCCCCACTGAGGCCACAGTGTGCCTCTGGCAGGGCTTCAGCAGCTCCCTCAGCAGTGATGCAGGACACAAAAGCCAGGACAGAGGAGCCACTGTGCAAAGGCCAGGGCTATCTCCTTTCATTGTCCATGGGGTTCTGGACAGGACTGTGAGTGTGGTGAAGAAAGAAAATAAACACACACTGAGCACCTGTGCTGAGCCTGGCACTGAGAGCCTCCTGCCATCCCTTCCATGCAATCCTCAGAAGCAGCCCCTGCGGTAGGCAGCCTCAATCACCAGGCTGCCGCTCAGCAGGGCTGGGAAGAGCCGGCGGGGCAGACTTCCACTCATCACCAGACACCTGCTTTCTGGAACAAAGGACCTCAGTCTTTTCCACCTAGTGCCAGGGACACAGTGAAAGCACTGACTTCCTCCGAGTCAGATCAGTGGGGCTGTGTGCGGTTTGTCCCCTCTCGGGGAACCTCCCTGATGAAATCTTGGAAATTAATCCCCGACAGAAGCAGCTATTTTGCTGCTGCTCTGGGAGTTGTCCTGAGGTTTGCTTTCAGTGTTGCCATAGCTTAATCAGTTTCCAAGCAAATTTCTTAAGAAAAGATCAGAGAATTATATTGGAGGAACATAAAGCAGGGAAAGGGATTAGACTACTGGTTCTTGTCCACCCCAAGTGACATTTATAGTCTCATGGGTGACACATGTTGGAGAAAAGAGGCCAAAATTTCTACTCTGCTCTTTACCTAATAAATTTTACAGCAGGTTATAGGAACCTAAGGTATTAGGTCTTCAGAAAGGGGAATGGCAGATATATAATCCTTAAAATATTTTCCTTATTTCTGTTAGGAGAAAAAGGAAAAAAAGGTCACCCTTATCACTAGATATAAATGAATGTTCTTGTTTAGTAGATAACAAATATATTAAAAAGGTTACACTTTAATTTCACACAACACAAGGAGCAGCTGAGGCTAACGTGAGAGGCTTCCAACCCCGGAAACTGGTGTGGATGGAACAAAGGAGGTGATAAATCTTGTGGCTCTATTCTAGCTCAGAGTGGCTTTAAAAACAGTTCTAGCCAGGCTTAGTGATGCATGTCTGTGATGGCAGCAATCTGGGAGGCTGAGGCAGAAGGGTAGCAGATTTAAACCCAGGCTGGGAAACTTAGCAAGACCTTGTCTCAAAAAAGAATGCTGGTGACATGGTTCAGTTTGAAAGGCTCAGTTTTGGAAAAGGAAAGGGGATTAAGGAGAGGGGAGGGAGATAGGGGGAGAGGGAAGGGGAAGAAAAAAGGAAAAGGAAAGGGAAGCAAAGGACACTGTTAAAAGCCTCTGCTGTCTTTAGGTAGATGGCAAATTCCGGTGTCATCAGCTTCTCCCTGGGGAAGACAGGACAGAGAGGCCTGGTGATGCACATGGTGTGCGCGTAGACCGAGAATGGCTCACGGTCTCTGGGCACTGGCTGGGCTGGTCCATGGAGCCCTCCTGACGTTGCAGAGCAATGGAACCATGCAGGTCAGTGGGCCCCAGGGCCCAGGCCTACAACGGCAGTTTTGCATCTGTTCTCTCTGTTACCAATGAGGAAATGAACAACTCAAGTTGCCACCGTAACCGTCCATAGCTCCAGCTGGGGTGTCTAGCTTTAAGCCTGACTCTGTTCACTCCTCTACTTTTTCACTAGTCACTGGCATGGGCTGAAGAGGTAGGGGAAAGGGTAGAGGAAAAACGAAGAAAACACGAGCAGACACAAACACACACTCTACGTCTCCATACGTGACTGTATACTTACAGGAACAGCATTGGACAGAGAGGCCCACAGCAGCAGGAGCCCGAAGCTCGCACCGTGCCCATCTGCTTCCCCCTCCACCACCTCCAGCACAGCCTGCATTAAAGTCTGTTTAAAAGAAATAAATATGGTCAAACTGTGGCTATAGGTCGAACTGCTATAAAAAAGAGATCATGCAACTTCCTTTTATCCCAGAGCAGAGCTAGGGATGCTCCAGAGCTCAGTGGAAGACACACAGACCTGGAATAACACTGCCAATAACAAATGACTGTATGTGAGCACGTCCAGGGTAGCCCGGGGCACACACATTTTGAACCAGGAATTGAACTTAGGACCTTGAACTTGCACTAATCAAACTCCTTTCTCAGTAAACACTCTTAGCTGTCATACTTCATTTCTGTCTCCGCATATACTTTAAGAAGCTAAGGAATACTCACCACAGAATCAGCCTTTTTGGGTTTGTATGCTTTTATAACTGGAATGCTTTCCTCAAATAGCGCTAGGAGCCAGCTTTTGGATTTTGACCAGTTTCTGTGTGAGAAAAGAAAAGGATGTGCGGAAATTAATCCAAAAGCATATAGGGAAATGCAAGGGATCTAAGGGGTAGTCTGCGGGGTTAGAATTCTCTCCTTACATCCCGTCTTCATCTTTAGGCACAATGTTCTAGAGGTCTCCCTTTAGAACTTGGTCCAGATGGACAGTTGATGGGTGAAGGCCACCACATTTGAATGTGTTTTGCAAGTAGACATGTGGGTTCCTAGTGGACTGGCACTGTGTAAGAACACAGGTGGCCACGGGTTCAATTTCCTCTTTTTTTTTTGAACCAGGGATTAAACTCAGGACCTTGCACTTGCCAGGCAGGCGCTGTGCCACTGAGCTTTTTCCCCGGCCTCAATTTCCTTTTGCTGTGGCTGTCAATTGAGACAGATGAAAGCCCCGCACAGGCATTGGCTGCTGGATGAAGCCAGAAAAAGTGGCTCTCAGCTTCCAGTGCCCTCTAAACAGTGACCAGTGTCAACTACAAGCTTAAACCTTAGTCTCCATGGTGTACTAGGAGGGGGTCTTTACGCAGTGATTCCAGGTAAGCACGAAGGCTTCATGGAGAATGGACCCTTGGAAAAAACCCTGGCAGAGGTGTGTGTGCAGGGACACACCGTGAAACTGGCAGTGGGCTGCTGGGAAGTCACCCTTCCCCAGCACAACCCCACTTCTCCCCAGGCCTCAGGCTGCCCGACCTGGAGCCACAAGGTTTGGAGTTCTGACATACAATCTGAAAGGACTGATACATACAGCAACCTCCAAAAGATTAGAAAGTCACATGGTTACTGCACCCGAATCATTCCACAAGTGTCCATCTAAGCCAGCTGTGGAAATACACCTGGCTACCCCTGCCTCTGTCTCTGCTTCAGAGAGAACAGGCTGGGTGGTCACTTTGATGACTGAGCAGGACCCAACTGGGCCAGCTCTGGGCCGAGGTGGGAAAAGACCTGGGAATAGGTCCTCTCATTTTGTTCAGGAGAAACAGGAAGAGGAGGCAGCATGCCCCTTGTCTGTTCCTTCTCAGTTTACATCTGCACACCAAGCAAACACAAAGGAGGCAGAAGTCTCTTCTCTGCCCCGTGAGCTGGTGTCACATCTACCTGCAAGGGAGCCGAGTGGTGCACTGGTTGCTGAGGTAGTGGGGCCAGCGGGTCAATCGCAGAACACAACTCTACCTTAGTAGCCACTCTGGCATCTGGGATCTGTACTCAAAACCCTCATCGTAAGTTTGAAAATGCTGGCAGAAGTCCTCAGTTTCCCTCTTATGTGAGGGAAACATGCCTTTCTTAAAAAGCACGTTTACTGTGACGGGATAGAGGATACGCCTGCAGAGACAGAAACACACATAGTTCAGACCCCCAGCCGATGGAGAAGCTGCCAGACACAGGGAGGGCACTGGGGCACAGTGACCAACTATACTTAGGTAACACGTGACCGACCATTTGGCGGGGGGGGGGTCCATCTGGAGGGTTCTTAATATTCGTTAACTGTGATCAAAACCATTCAGGGAGAACTGAAATTGTGGTCTTAATTACCTGAAGATTTAAAAATCCTTTCTAACCAAATGTATGCTGACAAACAGAATCAACAGAAATAAACTGATACAGTAAGTTCGAAAAGCATTCATTTAGAAAATGCTAACAACAGCTAAGGTAACAGTCCGTGCCTGTAGATAGCAGCGAACAATAACCAAGAGGAGAAGCAAAGGCAGCAATAGTTACGGAATTTCCTAATTTTTCACAGGGTCCCACATATTCAGACCAACGTGTATTGAAATACAGTACTTATCGGTGATTTTTACTGTACATGAACTAAGTGATCATTGTGGCACAATTAAAATACCAAAGATATTCAAAGATAGTCAATATTCAAAAATAAATATTTTTATATTGAAGATGGCATAGAAGATATTTATCATTCCTTCAGATTTTCTTTTTCCCAAAGTTTCAAAAATATTCAGGGATTACTCCGTTCTCTTACAATACTGGGTCTGCTTTGGCAAATTTCTGCTTCCCCCTCTAACACCACTCTGGTCAACATTCTGTTTTGAATCTTAACTGCTGAAACTATGCCTTCTGCGTCACGGCCTGTCCAGAAGGCTTCAGGACGTGACTGCTCCCTGCTGCTCCCCTGTAGTTCTCCTATGTCTTGGGACCTCCCTGCCAGGATAGTCAGAGGACTCAGTCCAGACTTGGCCTTAGCTGTGCTTTTCAGACCTTTGTCTTCACATAATAAGCCCATTCTCTCCGTGGACCACATCTCCCCATCCTACTGATCATGAATGCACTGAGTGAATGGCGATTAGGTGAGGCAAACACAGGTGGAACGACAAAGCCACTGGAAGGACTAAGGGAAATTACTGCATTAAAGTAACTGTCCAGGCTTATTTGTGTACCATAAAACAGGAGTGGAACTGCCTATTAATTAGAACTTAAAAGATTTAGGGAAATCACTTAACCTTGTTAAGCAGACTTCGCTAATCCGCCAGGTAATCTGTGAAACCCAGTGTGGTAATTTCGGTTTTATTTGAAGATTAAAGGTTAAAAGATACTAAAGCATCTAATTACCTTATTAAACCCATCAGGTCCATTGTGCCATGGGGGCCTAAATCTTCTAATTGTTCATGGAATTCTTCATTCAGTTGCTCTGTAAACTGACACAGGTTGGAAGTCCCCATTTTCCCTTTCATTGTAATATAGAGTTTTTCATGCACTGTTAGAAAGATATTCTTTGGAACTGATGCTATAAATAGAGAAAACTATTTTCAAAATAATGCACAACCCCTAGAAGTATCCATTATACCTCTACCCTTACTGGGTCAGTAAGGACCTTTCCCAACATCCTTCCAGGACCACAATCACCTTCTGCACATAACGTGGACAAAGATTCAACCTAGACTTGGAGACAATGTTATCTACAGGATGATTTGCTCTATGGGATGATGCATAAATGGGTAATTTAGAGGGTGCGGCCCTTCCTCTTCCAAATCTGTATTCCAGGTATATCACAACTGCATAGTGTTTCACATTTCCCAGCGTTTTCAAAAGCTACTCGGGATGCTCAAAACATTCTCTGCTTTACCACCCAAAGCCCTACCCCAGATCCCCGCACGCATCACCACAAATGCCTCCTGCCAATTCCTACTTATTCTTCCAGTATCTTCTTGCATATTACTTCCACCAAGAAGTGTTTCTTCACCATGAGTAACTCTGACCCCACTCTTTCCTTTGTTTTAGTGTTTGTGCTCCTTCCATGATACACACTTCTGGTTAGACGGGGGTGGTGGGAAGGTAAGCTTATATTTTTAACTAATTTCTTTTATCTTATTTTATTATCTTTCAAGTAACTTTTCCAAAATACATTTTTAAATTTTCTACTTCCTCATTCTGTTATGTATAGATTCTGTGTATTAATTTTATATAAATTAATGAGGAATAAGTCTCTATGGTGGCAGGACCTAGGGGCAGAATGAGAAACTGGCTGAAGAGTTAATGTTCACACATTTCCTCTGTTAAATAAATATTTAATATTTAGAAACAGTTAAATGCAGAAGGCCCCAGAGAGGACATAGGTGAAAAGCTTGCTGGCTTCCACACACCTGCAACAGGTAAGGGATGTGTTACAAACAGATCCCAAGTCCTCAGAGTAGCTGTGCTCCTTGGTCAGGATTTCTACAGCCCATATGTCAACAGCGTTAAATAGAGAATTTAACCTGTGTTGAGGTCTGCATGCAAGCAAATAGAAAAAATAATCACGGTATTAATGACTGGTAGACTTGAAAAGAAACTTTTTTCTCTCAATGGCAAGAAACACATGAGAGACTCCATGAAAAGAAACCAAGGGACCTAAGAAGCACGTGAGATGGACGAGAGAAGGCGCAGTGTGAGCCTGTGTGGAGGTAGAGCCAGGGCCAGCTTTGCATCTGCGGAGGGGACACGCCTTCAGCTCACACATCTGCAGCCCAGGAAGGGCTGAAGGTGGATGGCCACATGGCAGCACGCTCACCAGTACTCCCAGCGGTGCCGAAACTAGAGGCAGAACTCGCGGATGGGGAAGCCAAGGCCCGGCTTACCACGCAGCCCTGTGTGGAATGTCAGAAAAACCCACAAGACGATTGGGATCGTAGCTCAGCACCTACCTAGAAAAAGTCACACTAACGGGCTCTCCAAGCATGAGAACTATACCTGCAGGAAGCAGAGTCACAACAGAGAACCAAGCAAGAGTTGCAGCCTGTGCAAACTGTACACATGGCAGAACAGAGACTGCAGAATCCTGTGTGTTGAAACATGGCACGGATTCCAAATATTCTCTCAAAAAATACTGCCTGGTGTGTAAACCCATCTTGTTTTCAAGTCCGCTTGAAATCTAACTGTATTCACTTTTCAATCCTCTCACACTCATTCTTCCTTTTAGCCTAAACTCAAGAGTAACAAAGTGCATGTCTATAATCTCAGGACTGTGGGAAGCTGAGGCAGGAGAATCTTGAGTTTAAACCTGCCTTAGCAACATAGAAAGACCCTGTCTCAAAATAAAAAAGAAAATTTAAAAAGGATGGAGATGTAACTGAGTGCAAAACCTCTGGGGGGCTCAATCCCTGGTACTGAAAAAAAAAATTAAAAAGAATAAAATAATGGGCTCTCATTATTTCATTCCGGATGGACTGAGATTGTAATTTTACCTAAAACTACTCTTAAATTCCAACATTTTACTTCAAATGACCTATTTGAAAATACTCTTTACCTGTACGATAGACAGGACTTTGTACTGCTAGTTCAAAATTTACTTCTTTGGATTTGAGAAATACATTGATTCCTTCTTCTTCAGTAACAAAGGTCATTCGGTTCCCCATGGCAAAGATTGTAAATACTGGTCCATACTGCAAGAAAACACATAAGTAAACACTGAGAATGTTAGTGAGCATTTCTAAGCCAGTGGTTAGGTCTAAGCCAGTTTTAAAAGAACCCCAAAACTGAAGCTATAGTCAAATAAAAAGGGTTGTATCTAGTAATTAATTATAAATGCAGACATTAAGCTGATAGTATTATCTATTTATATTTTCCTTTCTTGTAGCGTGAAATAATTATTAGCAAAGAATTAGAAGTAACAATTGGAAACCCATCAACATTGTGATCTTTGAATATTGTTTTCAACTTATCAGTAGGCTAATGCACAACCTACAGTGCAATGCTGCTCAAGAAAATAAGCAAAATTGCCAGCTGTTTTCGAGGAAGTCATTTTTGTTAACTTCTAACTATTTTTAGCATTTTCTCCAATTATGAAAGTAGGTAATAAACCACATATCATCAAGAGAAACTATCACATATTTATACACCATGACAGTCACTATAAAGGTCTCCAAACATATATGCTCATCACTACCTTAGTCTTAGTCACTTCTACCCCTCCCGTAGGATGGCAGAAGATTTCTCCTGTTACCCACTGTTGGGTGACACTGTCCACTAAAGGCCTCGGTGGTCTCATTTTCTTACACGCATGAGCCCCACACCTACACTGATCCCCAATCCGACCTTCTCTGCAGTTGCTACTATTCAATAATCACAGTCATGTTTATTGTTAAAGTTTTATTTGCAAGAGAATTAACTTCCCATTAGGAGAGTGGGCTTCCGTACCATGGTTAGGTAGAGGGCCCATGTGCAGATCAACCAAGTTCAAACACATTCACCAGCTGAGATGGCTGCCAATACGTGGCTTTCAAGTCACTTATTGCAATACAACTGCGTAACAAAAAATGGTCATGTGTCAAGTTATAAATTCTATAGCAGCAGGTCTAGGGAATTTTGTTTTTCTTGGTTCTCCTTTCCTTGGGCACTCTCAGTATTATGAAACAAGGGTAAACAAACACTGTAGGTTTTTAAAGGGCCACTTGTTTTTGTTTGGTTTTGAGATAGAGTCTCACTAAGTCACTGAGGTGCCCAGGCTTGGTTTCAAATTTGGGATCTGAAACCTCAGCCTCCCGGAGTGCTATGCTTACGGTCATGTGCCACCATCTCTAGCTTCATGTATTTTTCAATTCAACTATTTAAGATAATTACAGATTAATTTAGCAATCATAGGAAATACCAGTGAGACCTCATGTACTCACAACTATTGGCCTTTTTTACCATCTTTTCTTTCCCTCATTTGACCGCGCTAGTTGAAAGTTCCAGCACTGTGCTGAGAGTAGTGATTAAACAAAATCTTTGCTTTCTTCCCAATCATAGAGAAAAAATTCAGTCTATTAGCCATCAAAGTTTTATAGGTGTTTGTGATCAAGCTGAGAAAGCTCCCCTCTATTCCTAGTTTTCTGAAAATTTGGTTATCATAAATAGTGAATTTTGTTAAAAGACTTTTCTACACCATATGATCATGTGTTTTTTTTCTTCTGTAGCCTGTATAGAGGATGGGCTTACAATGATTTTCAAATCCTGAAAGATCTTGCATCCCTACAATGGACTCCTCTTGGTGATTCCTCTCAAATACTGCTGAATTTTATTTGCCAATATATATATATATATATATATATATATATATATATATATATAGTGTCTTTGGATTGATATCAAGGTAATGCTATCTTCATAAAATACACTGGGAATAACTCCTTTCTCTTCTATTTTCTGGAAGAGATTGTGTGCAACTGCTATCACTTTTTAAAATATCTGGTATCATTCCAAAGTAATACAATGTAGGCCTACAGAATTTTGGGGAGGGGACTTAAATTACAAATTCAATTTCCTTAGTAGTGCAGTCTACTAAAATTATCTATTTCATATCTAACAGTTGTGGCAGTTGTTTTTCCATAAACTGTTCCACATCTCTAAGCTGTTGAACTGATGCATGCGGGGTTATTCATAGTCTTTCCTTACCATTCTGTTGATGTCTGAGAATCTACAATGACGTCCCCACATTTCATTTCTATTACTGATGATGTGTGGTTTCTCCCTCTTTTTCTCTAAGGGTCTTGCACAAAGCCTGGTGATACTGCTGATCTTTTTAATAACTCACTCTTTCTTTCATTAATTCTCTTTATTATTTTTTATTTTCCATGTCATTGATTTCTGTTTTGTAAATGTCTTTTCTGTCATTGCTCTAGGTTTATTTTGCTCTTCAGGGGTGATTCTTAAGAAGCTCTGATTAATGAATTCAGACTTTTCCACTTTCCTAATACAAATACTTAAGTGATAAAATTTCTGATGCATTGTATTTTTATTTATTTTATTTTTGTGGTACTGGGGATAGAACCTTGGGGTGCTCTACCATTCAGCTGTACCTCCCAGGCCTTTTTATTTTTTGAGATAGAATCTCACTAAATTACTCAACCTGGCCTTGAACTTGCAATTCTGTGGCCCCAGCCTCCTGAGCAGCTGGGATTACAGGTGTGCCTAGCTCAGTTCAATGTATTTTTTATTTTTAAGAGACCAAGTAAAATATAAACACTCAAAAAAAAGTTGAAAGTAAGAGATAAAGATGCAATCTGCAAATAGTAACCAAAAGAAAGTTGTTGTAACTAGAATATTTTAACTCAGGATAGATTAATTATTACAGATGAGGCCATCAACTCCCTCTTGGATTGGCAAGCAGGTGTCCATGACAATGGCTGCTGCAGTGGGGAGACAGGAGTTGTTTAATTAAGCCGTTTGCTGTAGGGAACTCTGCCTTATGGAGGGCTGCTTGCCAGCTGGTTTCTACACTCTGGTGGAAGGCAGATACCATTTCCCTCAATAAAATGTTGAAAAATCATGATGCATAATTGTGCCAAGATTATCCCAAGAGTTTATATAAGCTGTTTATTTAATTATAATTTTTGTAAAATACCCAACCTTGATCTATGCACTTTGGGACACTGTTTCCAAATAGTGTTTCCAATGTGTCAACAAATAAATAATTTTAGCTGAAAATATGCAGCTTGTGACAAATACAAGCAATACACCTTCAACCTCCCCAGGAAAAGTCCTAGAGATTTTATCAAAGTTTCATACTTAAGAAATTATAAACCATGCTGGACATATTGGTGCCTGCTGGCAATTATAACACTCTAGGGGGTGGGGTGGAGACAGGAAGATATCTATTTTGGTCCTAGATTGGGCAACTTCACAACTCTGTGAAACCCTGCCTCGAAAGAGAAAAAGGGTAAGGAAGGGATGATGGATGGATTGGGACTTTAGCTCAGTGCAAAGGCCCTTGGCTCAATCCTTAGTACTGGGGGAAGAAAAGCTATAAATTGTATTGTAAGATTGACATAACCAAACACAGTCTGAGATTTAAACAAAATCCTCTGTATTGAAAATATCAGGTTTTCAAGCCATGGCTTTTCTGTTGATAGAACTTACTAAAGACTGGGCCCCAGGCATCTTAAAGGTCAACTAGAGTAGAAGCCATGCCAGTTTGATGTGGTGGGTGTCAGGATTCGGTTTTTCACAGGCCACTAAAGGTCATGCCTTTCTGCTGTTGTAGACCGAGGTCTCTCTGTTCTGGCCCCCCAACATGGCAGTCTGTGATTAGTCTGCAAGTGGGGCAGGTGACAGGGTCTTCCATCCAAATGGCACCTATGCCACTGGAGTCATCAGAAGTGAGTTCTTAGGATCAGCTGACATCCAGGAGGAGGTAACTGCAAAAGGAATGGGCAGCAGCAGGTGGGAGCTGCTGTGGGTTATTTGAGAAATCTTACTACCAAACATTTAGTAATCTGGAAACCTGTTAAGTAATAATCCATGCATTTTAAAAAGAAAAAGAGAACTGGGAGTTTCAATAGTACCAAGATGTGAAGGGTTCAGAATTCTGGACACAAGAACAGCATGAATGGTATGATACAGTCTGCTTATAAAAGATGAAAAATAAGAATCTATAAACGAATTTGCTTGTATATGATTCAAGAAAAGATAAAAGGATATATAATGAATCACCATGCTATCAAGGTTAAGGATGAGGAACGAGAACTGAATGGAAGGAGAACGAATGGTCAGAGAGACTTTTCACTGAACTTGTTATATTTAACATTTTTTAAAAACTCTATGAACTCATAATCCATTTAAGAGGCCAAGGACACAGCTCAGCAGCACAGGGCCTGCCTGGCAAGCTTGAGATCCTGAGTTTCATTCTTAGTACACACACACACACACACACACACACACACACACAGATTAATAAAAACAAAAGGGGAAACTTCTGTGGTCATCAAAATTTTCTTTTCTCTCCCTTCTCCAGGGCCAGAAAAAGCTGAAAATGACAGCTCAGAAAAAGCTGAAAATGACAGCTTATGACAGAATTTTAGGAGTCATGTCTTGAAAGTTCAAAGTGCCTAAACTGTGTCTTTCACAATTGCCATTAAGATGCAATTTTCCATCAAGGTTGCTAGGTAAAACCCACTGCAACTACCGTAAAAAACAAAAAACAAACAAAAAAACCCACCCATCCATTCACCCCGAACCTGGTTCACATGTTGAGACTCATGATGTCACATACACACCAAGATGGTATGAATACATTTATTATTTACATAGCAGAACCCTGCCCTGCTGGGACTAGGGTGGCTGGCCTTTGACCCTGATCGGAAAACAGCCTGAGGAAGCCACTGGGCTAGGTGTTTTATGATGGTAGGGAGTAGGCCCATGGCCCACCCATTCCAGCTTGAGAGCTGGGGCTTCTGTCGTTTGTCTTCCCTGGCACCCATGGCAAGAGTGCCCACCTTTTCTTATCATCTTATCAAAGGGAGGGCTGCCAAAAACTTCCAGCAACCAAACATCACATACTGCTGCCATATTCTTTAATTCAGTACTAGAGAAAGATCATTTATACTGTTCCATATGACAGTAGACTCATATACCTTGTTTCATTTAAACAGGAAAGTGACAAAGCCCTCACAAATATTTGATCTGAGACAAGCTGGCAAAAAACATTTTTTAAGAGTTATTAAAGTCATGTGCCTATTGGGAACAAAAGAACATTTCTCTAGAAAAGAGCTTTTTTTATTTATCAGACTAGCAAAAGTTACAGAAAGTTAGTATCCAGGGCAGACCACAGTATAAGTCATGCAGTTCCTCACACCCAAAGGAGAGTGAAAAGCATATATTACATATCTTTTACAAGGTTAACACAATAATATAAACAAATTAAGTGTGCAATTCTACTTTCAGGAATTTATTTTGAGGAAATAATCAGGTAAGTGCATAATGCACAATAGGCATCAAACCAGGGATATAGATCAGTGGCACAGCGCCTGCCCGGCAAGTGGGAGGTTATGAGTTTGATTGCTAACAACAACAACAACAACAACAACAACAAAAATAATGGATATTAACAAGAAAAAGTTGATGAAAACCTATATATCCCAATTAAGGACTTAACTATCATATCCTCAAGTGATAAAATACAGCCAACTAGAAGGATTCACATAAATAATAACATGGCAAAATTATTCACATTAAATATTAAATTTAAAAGTACATAAAATAGTATTAAATACTATTCCATTGTTGTTTACTAACTAGTTTGTATAGAAAAAAAGCCAAGATAATATACATTAAATTTTTTTGAAATTTTATTTGAAAAAAGAGAAAAGTCAGAAAAGAACAAAAAGCAAAAGGCATAAACAACAGCAAACTCAAAACAATAACAATATAAGTTTTCAAGACAGAATGAAAGAATTTTAATAATGCCTGTTATATTGCATATTGTTCTCTTTTTTTTCAAAGAAAGAAAAGAAAATTAAAGAAAATAGAAAGACAAAAAAAAAGGGTAGAACAATACCGAATTAAAAAAAAAACTATCATCATAAAATCGCTAGTTGATACATTACTCATTGTAGTCTTAAAAATTAGTTGCCAAAGTCACAAAATCAAAGCATAAATAGTGGTTAGGCACTCAAACACTGGCAGTGCAAATCACACTAAATTTTTAATTTGTTTCTAATGTGACATTTGGGTTACTTTTATTGTCATCTTAGTTCTCTTTGGAATTCTCTAACTTAAAAAATTACTGTACACTGAAATCTTAGATTTTCAATACAAATGATCAGCAATATATATGATAGTGTATAAAATTATTCTGCAAATTGAGTTAACTAGGAACATACTTGGAGAATGCGTCAGCTTAGAAAGTATTATAATACAATTCATACTAATGATGATGGTTAGTATCATATAAATTTATTAGATAATCAAGTACCACAAAATCTTGGTGTTTTGAAATCAGATTAAAATTAAAAGTTAAAATTAAAAATTATGTCTGTTTCCTAAAGTGCTCAAGCACTGGAAAGATTCTTTAAGGACAAAAACATCTATTCCAACGACCATTCCTGACGTCTTTAGGGAGCAGTCAAATTATAGGCTCACTGTCATCAATAACACCACCAGTTGAAAGAACCTTGCCCCTGAAATTTGTAAAGATCAACTTTGGAAGTAATTTTGACAATACTCTCACGTTGACTCTATCAAGGATATGGATTTATTATTCATTTTCACAATTCCAATCGTACTACACTTCTGTTCTTCCGAATTATTGCAAAAACATTTAGTTAACATTCGTGCACTCAGAATTTAACTATGCTGAAGTAACTAGCACTTTAAAAGATAATTTCTAATAAAGCAGACCCAAACTGAAGTTGATTTCTTTTTTTGGTATCTGTTTTTAGTGCATAATGACTACATTCCTCACGGGGAGCTGGTATATGTATGTAATTTTTTTTTTTAAAAAAAATCTGCTCCCCTCATCTTCTCCACTGGACTTTATATCTTTCCCCAAACTTGGCGTGGAAGAGGCTGCTAATTCCCAGCAGAGGAGTGAATAAACTGCAAGTGTGTTCCCGGTGTCCTGCCCTGCACTTGAAAGCCAATGAAAGAAAGCCACCTACCCGGGCCCGAGCCTGCTCGATGAACTCCAGCGGGGCCTTCCCGAACCGCAGCCCCGCGCCGACCCAGGGGATCCAGCCCGTGGCGCACGGGGGTCGGCGCGAGCCTCTGCGCCTCAGGACTACGAGCAGCGCGACTCCGGCCAGGAGCGCAACTACCATGGCGACGCCCAGGTCCAGGTCCTCGCTCATCCTCTTAAAAGTGCAGGCGACGGGGCCTGTCCAGGGCTCCACAGTCATGCAGCCTGTAGCCGAAGCACTACCATCAGAGATCCTTCGCCCCACTCTTCGCCCGTCCCTAGACACCACCAGCAACCTCACTCCCGCCCACTTCCGCTTCTTTTACAAATCCAGTAAAAGCACTGCCAGCCAGGCGAGGTGCGCACGCGCGGTTACCGGGGAGACCGCCTGGGCACTCTAAATGCGCGGTCTGTGGACTACATCTCCCAGAAGCCCCCGGGGCCCGGGCACCCGCAGCAGCGTTACTCCGCCAGTAGCTGCGTGGGGCGATGTCCTTAGGCACCTACCGACCCGCTCGCTGTCTCGCGCCACCGTCCCACCTTGCTGGATGTCCGTCCCAGAAGACGAAGACTCGCCATCGCCGCTCGCGCAGCAATGGCCCCGGGCGAGCAAGTTCCTGCTGTCAGGCTGCGCGGCCACCGTGGCCGAGCTAGGTACGGGCTTCCAGCAGGCGGCTACGACGTCGCGGGAGGAATGGAGGTGGGGGGGAGGTGGAGAAGGATGGAGGGATAGACGGAGGGAAGGAGGGAGGGATGGAGAAGTGGAAGGATGGATGGAAGCAAGAATGGAAGAGCGGATGGAGGGAAGGAAGGCGGAATGGATGAAAGGAGGGAGGGTCGGAGGGAAGGAAAGGTGAAGGGAAAGATGGAGGAAAGGATGGAACGGGGATGGCGCGACGGAGAGGTGGAGGAATGGGTGGTGGGATGAAGGAGTGGGGAGAGAGAGAGAGAGAGAGAAGGGTGGAGAGATGCAGAAGGATGGATGGATTGATGGAGGGAGGGAGGGAGAGAGGGAGGGAAGGAAGGATGGAGGCGGCTCGAGCTTTGCCCCCTGGATTGGAAATACCGGGGCAGGCACAGGCCGAGGTCCCTTCTTTCTTTCGAGTCCGCAGGGGCCTCAGGAGTGCTCCTGTGCCTGGTGGAAACTTCTACACCCTCCCCTGCAATCATCTTGCCTTGAGCCTTTTAAAATCCATCTACTCTTCATGCTTGTTGGTAACATCTCTGTCGTGGGATCAGCGTGCCTTTTGGGTCCAAGTTGTGGACCTGCCTTGTGGAATTGTAGTTATCAACCATTCACTACTGAGCAGCTCCTTAACATCTGCCAGTTACCTGACCGCTTTGAGTTGAACTCATCCATACCCTGTTTACTTTAAGGGAGATTACTGAGAAGTCAAGAATATATAAATGCTAAATCCAAGGCAAGGCACCTATTGATTGTGACATAATTATAACACTATAGGACTAGGGCTGAGGTAGTGAGTGAAAAGACCCTGATTTGACCTTCTTACAGGCAGCTGGGGAGACATGCAGAGAGACAATTGCAATGTACTATTTACGATGAAGCTATTTCCAGGTCTCCTAAGAACTCCAAACAGTCACATCCCCCTGAGTCATAGAAAACTTGGGACCACTTAGAGTGGGATTATGGTGCCCTTACATAAGCCAGTGGTGTTTCCTCCTAGGAATTTGTGAGTAGAGTGCTTTAACTATGTATTTCAAAATTATTTGTACGTTTCCTCGCTCATCAAAAAGAAAAGAAATAAGGTGCATCCCTGATGCATTTGTCACTTGTAAATACATGTCAGTCGATCTAATAGGATTTTCTTTTCTACCACAACCAGCACATGTTTTGTTGTTTTGTCCTTTGTATTCTTCCATTCTTGCTTTTAGTCTTCTGATTTTTCCATTTCCTCTCAAAGCTAATGGAAAATTTTTATTTTTCATTGTTCTTACTGAAACAAAGTTCATCAGATTTTAAAGAAATCTAAAATCAGATGGCTGAGTAATAGATGCATTTCCAGGTTTTTTTTAAAACTATTATTTCTCTCCTGTGACTAAGTGGCTTTTATACAAGAATATTTCTCCTGTTAAAAATTCATGGAGAGAAGTGTGTGGAGAATGTGGATGGGTGGCCAGGGAATCAAAATATAGGATGGTTTTGAGTGCAAACTGATTTAGTTTAAGAACTTGAAACATGAAGTAACCCAAAAGAAGGAAAAAATTAGCTTGAGAGGTTTCATTTATGCTTAGAGGTTTCTATTTCTTCAAATTTTTTTTTACATTCATATGCAATACAAAATTATTTTTAAGTTTCTACATACAAGCTACTTTTCTTTTAGGGAAACTTTTGGCAAGATATTAACTTTCCAAAGCAAGCAGTAAGATTTAATATTCTTTGCCCCTTTCCTTGTTCTATTTTCTCTTAGAGAAAGCATGCTCATTGAAAAGTCTTATATAATGTCGGTAATGTTCACAAAGTTACCTGAATGTCATTATTTCAGGTATCAGGACATCATGTACAGTTAAAAACATGGCAGTCCTCATGTGGGTCAGGCAGTTTAACTGTTTGATAATAAAAGATCTATCTCTAATTCAAAATATGAGCAGTTTTTACAAATACCTTTAGAAGGTCATATACAAAACTTATCAATACTGGAAAAACAATTCAATATATCACTTAACTGAAAGAACATTGAGCATGCTATCCTTGTATATGAAAGAAAATGTCATAATATCTGTTGGAGCTTCCATACCAGAGACATCAGGTTTGTGATTCATTGACATGTGAAAGTCATGCACGAGGGCCAGGGCTATAGCTCAGTGGCACAGCTCCTGCCAGGCAAGTGCAAGGTCCTGAGTTCCATTCCTGGTCCCCAGAAAAGGAAGTTATCCATGAAATGATGGATGACTTTTGTGCTCATTGTAGTACATAAGAATATATGGCACAGTTTCTAAACTTGGATCTTAAATATCATGGCTGTTGTCAGGGGTGCACCACAGAAAACAGATCCTTTAAATTATTTCTTCTTGCAAAGCAAATGAAGTTTTAAAGTGGATTTTAGTCTGGACTTTCTGAATGAAAAACTCAAGGGTTGTCACTTTTGTTTTTTTACTGGTAATCTGGTATGATCTGGTGCAGTAATTTTGTTACGTTTGTGAGTGTGCAAGAATCAAATGATTCTAAGCTCTCATCAGTGTTAGGAAAGCATTAGTCCTATGCTTTTAGAATTTTTGTTTGTTTGTTTGTTTCTCTGAATGTTGTGGGTTTCCCCCCCTCATTTGTTCTTTTTCGTTAGCAACCTTTCCCCTCGATCTCACAAAAACTCGACTCCAAATGCAAGGAGAAGCCGCTCTGGCACGGTTGGGAGACAGTGCAAGAGAACCTGCCCCCTATAGGGGCATGATGCGCACAGCCCTAGGAATCGTCCAGGAGGAAGGCTTTCTAAAGCTTTGGCAAGGAGTGACACCCGCCATTTACAGACACGTAGGTATTTATCTTGATTCTAGCTGGTAAGTTTGTTATGAGTTCTGTGTTCATCTCCTCTGCTTTTTAACTGTATCCAGAAACTAGCCAGCGCCTTTTTTTCATCTACCAATATAACCAAGGAGCATATGATCTCTTTGGAAGGAAAAGGAACTACCAATTCATTGTTAAGCAGTTAATCCCCTTGGATTTTATAAATGCATACTAAAATATGTAGGGATGAGCTATTATGATGTCTGTAAGGTACTTTAACATAATTAAGCAAGGAGAAAAAGAAGCACATTGTGCAACTGTGTTAACAATGGATAAATTTTAATAGTAGATACAAAGTGAGTTGTCATATCGTTTTCTCTACTTCCCTGTATGTTTGAAATTTTTCATAGTAAAAATTTTTAAAGCTTTAAGAATCGATACCATTTTCCTCTACTTCATAAACTTTTATTAAACACAGGATATAATGTTTTTATGTCTTTTGAGAAATACTTGTTTACTACAATGCCAAGTCTCTTGAATCTCTGTGCCATATATCAGTAGCTAGGCTGTGTGAAAGAGAACAGGGATCCTTGTCCGAGTCAACACTAGCCATAGGCTAAATGTGACATAGGTGACTTCTGCCTAACTAGGTCTAGAGGCCGTTACTAGGAACCATGGCGGGACAGTGGCAGCTCTGCTAATGTAAGCACTTCCTCCTCTGCTCCCAAGGGCACTGAAAATTACTGACTTCTCTGCTTGTGGGCAGGAACAATAAACTTGGCTTCTAAAGGAGCCAGACAGGTGTGGCATGTTCTCTTCCACCTCACGTTTCTTTAGGTGTGCAAGGACCATTGGTCAGAAAAGTGCTGCCTTCTAATATTTATTGGGTTGATATTTTTAAGATTCGTTCTTCAAATCTGAAAGTTGGAGTGTATTTATCAAGAACTAGCCAGAATTGCACAGAGACAGTTTACTGTTTTGTGTGTCATGTATTTTTTTTTGATTATCTTAAAGTATAAAGTTAAACTTCCTGAAATATGAAAAGCTCTCTGAGTGAATACCATATATTGATTTTAGTAAGTTGATGTTCCATCATTTAGAATATTTTTCTCCCATTATTGTTAAGTTTTGCTTCTTTTCATCTGTAGTTTTGCTGATACATCATCTTACAGTTTTTATTTCACACATTTTAAAACTTGACTGAAAAAATTATGTTAATGTAATAAACTTTTCAGAGATTAGGTACATTTATTCTGTGAAAATCCCTATTGTGTACCAAGTTATGAACCAGGACCTTTGATATAGTGCAAGGAAGCAGAAACTGCCTGTAGGATTTCATGTCTCGTAGAGCAAGAAGAACAAGTTGATTGCTAATCAGTTTGTTTATTGCTATGTCAAAATATGTTGTGCAGGAAAACATATTCTTTGAGTTGAGCCTTGAAAGATATGGTAGAGTTCACAAATGGAGAAGAGAGAAGCTATTCTAGAGAGATCAGACAATGACTGAAAGGCCTGAGACCTATAGGGCCATGCCTCAGCTGAAAAAATACTAAGAAACCTCTGCATTGTGGGTGTGTATCACAGCAACAGAGGGATATGGCTAGCTCAGAATGTCCTCTTGCTTTATTAAGCAAAGAACTGAATTTGCCTTTTTTTAATGACCTGTTTTACAGTGTACTCTGGAGGTCGGATGGTCACTTATGAACATCTCCGAGAGGTTGTGTTTGGCAAAAACGAAGATGAGCATTATCCCCTTTGGTAACTTTTGTTTTGAAAATAATACTATACACTATAAAGGCATGTATGTTTACCTGTGAGGTTTATATAGGATTGTACATTTGTATTAAAATTGCCTTAAGTTATAATTTCTGGCATGTTCAACCTAAGGACCATCTTTCCTCATTGTCCATTGTCCATTGCCCTAATTGTTTTAAGTGAAGGGGAATTTTCTTGGATTGCTTATGAAATACATAGCATAGTATGGGTTTTTTCATATATTTTATTTTAACACTAAAATAGAGGGTAAAAAGAAGGTAGGTCGGATAAACCTGCTTGGATTGTATATTTTAATGGTCCTCTGAGTCACCTCCGTCTTTGACATTTTGGAGACCCAACTCTAGGGTCTCTCAGTATCCCTTCTTCATCTCTTTGTCACCTTTTCTGCTCAGTAAGCCCCCTCCTGTGTGACTTCACAGTGAGCACCCCGTCTTAGACATCTGTGTCTCTCAAGGGAAGAGCACAGTGCTGAGACAGAGCCCTTGGCTCTCCTAACCTTCACCTCACCCATGGCTGAGCACCCCAGCTGTGGGTGTGGCTTGATGTCTAGACTCCCTGTCCAATTCAAGCTCACCCCTATAATAATATATTTCTTCATTTTGTGACTTTCTGTGAGACTCATACTGTCATCATGTCATTGGCTGTTTTTGAACCCTAGTGAATTCGGCGACTTGGACTGAGGGCCTCGTTTCTCCCTGTTGTGGAGAAACTCTGGACTTTAGGGTCAGGCAGAGAGGGGCTCAGATATCCACTCTGCTATTGTGGAGCTTGAGGAAGGTCTTCATGTGTTTTTCTTTCAGTTTCCTAGTTACAGAAGTTAGACCTGCTGTTAGGCTTTTGCTTTTTTGTAGAGATAATGTTTGCAAGTACCTAACACTTACAGCAGAGACACGAAGAAATAGGTTACTGTAAATAATGCATGTAAGACTCCCAACCAGTAAGTCAACAAAAGCATGAACAAAATGGAAAAATAAGAAAAGGGTATCAATAGTCCCCCCCCCAAAGAAATATAAATATTCGTTAAAGTTATAAAAATGTTCAGTCTCATCAATGACCAGGGAAATTAATAGAAGTATCTTTTTCAAACCATAAGGGGAAATATAAGCTACTATAGCCTGTTTGTAGCACAAACTATTGTTTAAAAGCTTAAATGTATGATGCTTTGGCCCAGCTCCTTCTGTGCGATTATCATTCAGTGTGGCCTTGCACACTGATGGCTGAGCTGGGAGAAGAAGGATCTGTTTAGCAATGGAAGGTTTCTGTAGAAAGAGAAATGTTTTCAATCCCCTTTCATTTGGGAGACTACTTAAACTGGTAGTTTTTACCATTTGGTTTACCAGCCTCTGTCTGTTAGGTGGATTGCATCTATGCTATTTTTATTCTCCTACAGTCAGAATTAAACTAGAGTCAAATTATCTATCGAGGTACTTACGTCTTTAAAGCAGCTGAGACTTCCCTATGGATTGCAGGGCGTGTAAGGCTTGAAACTTCAGATTTTTGTTTTTGTTCCTTGTGGTCCACTAGCCCTGACATAAACAATCAAACCATGTACTTTCTTTTCCTGTGTGTATTTGTGTCTGTCCTTTGTCTTCAATTCTTACCCCGGGCTTATACTAGTTTGGTGTTAGTTCACCATAAAATATGTTGAAGTCACTGGCAACTTTTTAAAAGAAAACATGTCTGCTTCTACAATTAGGAAATCCGTCATTGGAGGGATGATGGCTGGTGTTATTGGCCAATTTTTAGCCAACCCAACTGATCTAGTGAAGGTTCAGATGCAAATGGAAGGAAAAAGGAAACTTGAAGGGAAACCCCTGAGGTACGTTTTCCCATTAACTGATATTTTCCTTTTACCCTTTCCTCCGTCATAGTTTGAACAATTACCTGGTGAACTTACTTTTGGAATTCACTGATAGTATTAATGCCACCAGCTCACCTGGATCATTTCTTTGTGCAATGAAATGTACATGGCAAATCACACATGTTCATGACTCTTCCCTGCTGCTCCCAGCCCAGGCATTTAGACTTATCTCCTATGCAGAGTATTCTGCAGAAACTGATCATTAAAATTTGTCCTGGTATGAAATCCAGCTTTGCCACGGTGGCTTGGTGCTGTGGAAGTCACTACACATTTCCAGTCTCTGTAGTTTCATCTTTAGCAGGGCCTCTCTCAAAAATTTTTCATGACCCCTAGTAAAGATGCCTCATTCCAAAAACCTTGCTTTTTCCTTTTCCTCAAGAAAGAAGGAAAGTAAACAAGGTTAGTCTTACAAATTGTTCCTAATTTCTTGTCTGATCCCATTCAGCCTGTATCCCAATACCCTCAAGAACATTTAAATTTTTATATTATGCTTTTGTGATATAAAATCCCTTTACATTCTCCAAAAGGAAAAAAGATACAACTCTGACTAAGGAAGGTGTGTACAGAATGCCAGGGCTCATTTTCTCACTTTGGAACAACGTGTAATTACTAAGTAGCGGGAAGAAATGGTGCAACCTTGGCTGGGTTGAGGGGAAAACTGATGTTAGAATCCCAAAATGCCTGCATTTTTAGTTGATTCCCCAGTTGTTTTCTTCTTTGTCTCTAATGTTGGAAAGTTCTGGTTTGTCTGTACTTGTAATAAAGAGCATGAACCTTGCGACTAGCCTAAAAATCCAAAGCCAACCTTTACCATATTTTAGCTTTGTAATAGCAATCAAATTCTTTAACCATTCTAGCCACAGTTTTCTCAAATGTAAATTGGAATATACTTCATAGAGTTTTCAGGATTGAAATGCATTTTTTGAATATAAATCCCAGGCACTTACTGGTGGATCAGTACATTTGAGCTCGAATCATTGTGATTATAACTTCTCATGTAGCTTAATAGTAGCTATCCATGTCCAAACTGACACAAGACGATTCAGAATATGTAATAACTGTGTGAAAACCACACAGCTAAAGTGGAAAAGGTGGATTTAACTTCAGGGTTTTCTGACTATAAAGGCTCAGAATTTTCTTTTATAACAGAGGCTTTCAGGTTTGATTCATGGTTCAGCATCAATTTTCATCTGTCTCCTGAAATACGAGCAAAATAAAAACAGGATAGTTAATTTTCACAAATTTAAAATTACTCTAAGAATGCTTAGATTATCCTTTCTACTTTTTGATCTAAAAATATTATTTATTGTGTGAGATTATAGGAGAGCCAATGATTGTGTGTGTGTGTGTGTGTGTTTTCAGTGCTGGGGATTGAACCCAGGGCCCTGTGCATGCCAGGGAAGCACTGTACACTGAGCTGCCTCCCAGCCCCGAGAGTCAGTGATTTTTTTAATGCCAAGTAGCAGGAGTTTAAAACTTGCAGGTCCTCGTCATCACCAGTAATCAACCCAGAAATCTAACAACTACTCTTTCCTTCTGTAGTTAGTACGTCTACTGATGACCTGTCAAGAACAGTATTTTTAATCCTTGACACAATCAGAAAAAGAAAGTAACACAACTTACAATGATTTCTGTTAAAGATGTTTAAATCTAAGTGTCAGCCTTTATGCTAAAGAATTAAGTTTATTTGGAAATTAGACTCATGCACATTCTCTTAATTTCTAACAGTTTTGACTACTTCACTCCAAATTATAGCAGCTATAGACAAAACTTATCCAATATGTTCTGTGTGCAAAGATACATCATTTTCACACTTCACTTTTATATTCCATAGATTTCGTGGTGTGCACCATGCATTTGCAAAAATCTTAGCAGAAGGAGGAATACGTGGATTGTGGGCTGGCTGGGTACCCAACATACAGAGAGCAGCGCTGGTAAACATGGGAGGTAATAGAAATATTACTGGATTCCAAGAAGTCTTAGTTGCATTGAGAGCCATAAGTCCTTGTATCAGGAATGTGAGTATCTGTCTCTTCCCTTAACAGGTAACAGGGTTTGAGTTCATCTTGTCCATGACTCTGTCTCCAGTGACTAGAGTAGCACTAGGCACATGGTGGGCACTGAGATACTTGGTGAACAAACAAATGTTCCTGTCCATCCTTGCCTCCATTAGTTTATTAATGCATAGCGTGGATAATCTTTATAAACCTGCAACATTAGATATCACCCTCCTGTTTGAACCTTTTAACAGCTCTGTTTTCAGTAGAAAAAAATATAAGAAGCTTGATGTGGAACAATAGTTGGAACAGTTGTTTATAATCAACTCAGTCTTTGGCTCACAATATCGGTTTGCATACAGAGAAGGCAGGGCTGAGTTCACTTTGGGCCTAGTCGACTCAAGGAGTCCAATGATACAATGAAGTGCCTGTCTCTTCCTCTTTTCCTCCGCCCTGCAGCTTTCTAGTTCTCCCTTTCCCACCTTTCATTCTGGGGCACATTCCTGTGCCAAGCCTAGCATATTCTCAACACAAAAGACCTTCGGTCGTGAACACGTGAACATTTAACCTTTCTCTTTCCATTGTCAGATTTAACCACTTATGACACAGTAAAACACTACTTGGTTTTGAATATGTCACTTGAGGACAATATCATGACTCATGGTTTGTCCAGGTGAGTGATTATTGTAGTTTGACTCCATTTTCTTCCATTTATCTTTTCTTCTGTTTCAGGGCTAAATTTTAACTGCTGGTCTCTTTCGATCAGGAATCTAGTGGTGGTATCCTTAGAGAAAGACAGTAGTACATTTACAAAGAGTCATTTTCTTAAAGGAGAAAAGACAGACAAAATGAGATGAAATTGTAGATTAAACCTCCCAGAGAATTTCCAGCTTGGTGGTAGCATCCCTAGGCAGGCTCTGGCAATTAGGGTCAGCCCAGTTCAGCAGATGAACCCGACACACCCCTTCTGTTAAGGGCCCTGTGCTGCAGTGCAGCCAGTGGAGTTAGCAGAGAAGCACAAGTTCTGCCTGGAGCTTCCAGCAGGGGGAGCAAGATGAAATTAAAGGCTGAAAAATGGACTGGTCACTGCAGGGATCAGAGGAAGTACAGAATAGCCCCTGGAAGGGCCCAGGAATTAGATTACAGAAGATTATCTGAAGGGCTAGACTTTTCCTGGAGAGGGACAGGAAGGAAAGGAAAGTATTTTGGGGTGGGACACAATCTTATTCTCTTTACAACATAATTTTCTATTTGCCATTAGAATGCATTGCTTTTCAATACCTACTGTCTTTTAACAGTCATTTTTTTAGCTTCTGAGGTGGGTTCCAAATCCTAGCTCCCTCTATGCTGCTGAGATATTCCAGAAGTGTGTTAACAGTGTGCAATCAATGAACCTTAAGCACACTGATCCTAAAGATCCCTGACTTGGGCTCTTTCTGCTGCTCTTCCATCTGTTTGTGTCACTGCTCCTATGGGGTTCTTCTAGGTGACTGCCTTCTGCTGCCACCCTGGAGCCTCTCCTGTCTGCCTGTCATCACCCGGTCATGCTTTCTTGTTTTATTTTCCATTGCATTTTTCAGCATGTCAGGTCACTGATTTCCCCTTGTCCTCTTCACACACAGAGCACAAGTTTCAGAGTGTCTTTCGCATCCTTCACTGTCGACCAGGGGGCCTAGCCAGCAGGTGTGCACAGCATATTTGTTGCCTGCCGTTCTTTTTGTGTTTTTTTCTGCCTCACGTTAATGTATTCAGCATTAATTTTAAGCCAAAAGAGCATAATTGTGAAGAATACCCTAGTAACATATTTAGTATTCCATTCTTTTTTAATGTCTTTTCCAATATCAATTCCTCACTCTTAAGGGATACTTAAGCCACTGTGTATTATCTTTCCGTTTCATTTGTTTGTACCACAGTTTATGTTCTGGACTGGTAGCTTCTATTTTGGGAACACCAGCTGATGTCATCAAAAGCCGAATAATGAACCAACCACGAGATAAACAAGGAAGGTAATTAGAAACTCCTCAGCATTCATGGGGTTGAATGTCAGTAATATTGTTCTTTAAAGGTGCAGTTATTCTTAGCAGGAAACTATTTATGTGTTTTTGTATTTAGTGAGGAAATTGGTTTTATGGAATTATCTGCTCTTTGACAAAAAGTACTTGCATTTGAGGAAATAAGCTAATCAGCAATCATTTAGACACAAGGTATTCATTGTGACTGTGTTTTCAAAGAGTGTTTCAAAGTGTATTCTGCTGAGAATTCTCAGAGCACTTTCTTCAGAAGCTTAGCGCTTTCAGGTAACATGGAGAATTCAGTTTGATATAAAATAGTGTGCTCTCTCTGGAAGAGTAAGGCAGCATAAGTATGAGCCCGGGGTGGGGTGAGACAGAAGAATCAGCCATAAAATTATCTTTAAACTCAAACAAAGCTATCTACGCCTGTGTCTATACCCCCGTCTGTATCCATACTTACTATGTTTCCTTAAACTCTTATTTGATCTGTGCATGTGCTTATACGGAATCAACTTAACAAAGCTCTCTGGTTTCCTCCATAGGGGACTTTTGTACAAATCATCGACCGACTGCTTGGTTCAGGCTGTTCAGGGTGAAGGATTCATGAGTCTGTACAAAGGCTTTTTACCATCTTGGCTGCGAATGGTAAAGTTAGGATTCATTTTTTTCCTTCTTTCTACTGTTCTTTATATTGAAATTAGTGCCAATCCATAAATATTTTTCCTTGTCTCTTCTGGTTTATAACATGGCCCTACCCTCAAATCAAGGTCCAACCTTTTTTTGTAAAGTTGTTTTTAGTTTTCCTTCGCCTCTCCTCAGAGTCATATCACTTTCGTTGGCAGATCAAGGTGAAATAAGTCACTTACAATGGTGTTTTGGTTCACAAATTCAATTCTCTCCATAATTTTGGTCATAAACCAGAATGGATGAGGACTGAATCCAATTTCTCCATAAGGTCAACATTGAACCTAACCACCGAGTTTGATTTGGTTCTCATCCAACTTGGTTTGTGAACAGAGGAGTGGAAAGAATCAAGTTCCTGAACTGTGTACCACTGTGTCTCCATTAACAGATAGGGTACAAGTAGCCAATAGATAGATCTCGTAATTCTTCAGAAGTCTATGTAGCTAAAAGATAATTGATTGGATACATGCACAGATTTCACAGAAGAGAACTTTCTTAGGAAAATTTTACTATTTCAAACAAAATTTGTTACTTTGATGGTAAGTATTACATTACCTATTAATGCATATTGTCACACACACACACACCAAAAAAACTCCACTTTGTAAGAAAGCATTATAGCATCTTTATTTGGTTTAGATGTTATTTTTCACTAATGTGAACCGAGATGTAGAATTAGGTATGCTTAAGTAATGTGTATAATAAAGGTGAGATTTGTAAATCTTTTGCATGTTAGAAAATATTTTTTAAAAATAGATCAGTTATGGTTTAGAAATTCAAACAAAGGTTAATATAGCATAATATGTAATACTTATAGATATTTAATGGAGCACTTGCTCCATGCAAAGCCCTGCACTGGGGACTTTGCCGGGGATAAGCAGCTAGAAGTGGCCCATGTTTTGAGAAAAGCACCAGGCACCATCCATGCTGTCTACACTGGACAATTAAAGAGGTCTCCCTGGAGATGTCTGCACTGAGTTTTGAAAGACAAGTAAGACTCAGCCAAGTCAGAGGGACACAGAGAGCAACAATGAGAGTGGACAGAGAGCTTGATGAGGACACAAGCTGCAGGACACCCAGCAGGGCTCCCAGGCGGCCGAAGAGCAGCGGGAGGGGCCAGCCAGAGTGGGGCAGAGGCAGGAGGTGAGCGGGGCCCGAGAGCTATAGCCATGGCGATGGCCAGAGGAATCTGCATTCTCAGGAAGATTTCTTGGGTTTCCTTGGGTTTGGAAACTGCTTGCAATAGTGATAAATGAAAGATAAATTGAGATTTTGCTGGTGGGGCAGAAGAAGGTGATTGGAAAGAGTTTTAGGACTTAGGGAGGAGGTAAAGACATGATTGAGGACAAGAGAATAGATGGAGAGGATAGGGAAGCATCAGGCCCTGAGCAGTTTTCCCAAAGGAGGCTCTTTGGCAGGGAAAAGGGTTTCTAGTTTAGCCACAGACATTTGGGCATTTGGATAGCCGCAGGACATCCAGGTTAAGGTGTCTGTCTGGGTGACCAGCTTAAGATATAGGTCCAAGTCATAGTAGAGAAATGCAAATGGAGATTCAGATTTGAGCACTGTCTATAGATAGTGGTCATGAAGCACTGGGCATAAGCCGTCCCTGAAAGTACCTAGGTGTTTATTAACACAAAAACAAGTAGCCAGATCAGAGAGTTTGTATGTAGCAGAGCTGGAAACTGACTACAGATCTGCTGAGCTCCAACCCTTCCTTTTGTGCTGCAGTAGATGCTGAGATGCTCAAGGTCTATAGCTGGTTTACAGAAATGTTGAAAGAAGAGAAAGGGTACAGTGAGGAGAGGAGTTACCAAAGAAAGGCAGCTATCTGGCCCAGATCACAAGGACCACCACCTTATGGGTTTGCCCCAGTGGTGACCTGGTGACTCAGAGCTCAGAAGCCTGACTCATAAGCTTCTCCAAGAAAATGGGCCTTCAAAGCGCAGCTTCACCGGCTGAATTATTTATAAACTTACACATAAGAATATCAAACCAAGCGAGCCCTTGTGAGACCAGCCCCAAGTAATAGGCATAGGAAAGGACACTGCATTTTCCTAGAAGTTACAGCAAAAGCCAGACCAGAGGAAGCAACATGGGTTCCCCTGCGCTTGCATCACAAATAGCGTCTAAGCTGTGCCAGGGAGAAAAACCACTGAGTAAGTGCAGCATACACCCCCACTGCCGGGAGGGGCTGGTAGACCCCAGTCACTTCCTACCCATGTTCTTCAGCCGCATGATCCCTCCTTAAGCCTACTGGAACCCTACCAGAATCCACCACCATCCCTACTACCAGCTGGAGGTAGCCGGCCCATGTGCTGCTCAGCACTGCTGAAGGCTTATTTCATCTGCCCCTTGACTTTGCTGCTACCAGGTTGCCACTGGCATGGAGAGCTCTGACTGCCACAGCATCTGGGGGCGATGGCATCTGATGGCCGTGATGTTGGCGCACTTCATTTTTATTTTCATAAAAATATAGTATTTTTACCTCTTTATATCCCTTATTTTATCTACATCTGACACAGATATGTTTCTTAAATCTGCTGTTTAATAAATTCTCAGCTTACTAATAAAACATAAAGTGCTCAGTATTTCCACACACATGACATCTTGTGTTACAAACTCTACCCAAATGGTTTCTGCATTCTAACTGCTTAAGCTTATGTCTTGAGTAGGGAGAGTTCTTCTCCAATACGTCTTGATCAGAAATTAAATCCAGTTAGATCCCTTTCTTTGTTCTGATGTTTGTATCTTCTGCCAGTCAGTATCCTTTTATAATTCCTCCAGAGAAAGCAATGTCTTTGTTCAACTCCAAGTCAAGCCTTGTAGGTACTGAGGGACAACAGCTGTGGGTGTTATGATCTAACTTATTAGAGACATGTCAAGTTGTCACACTGAATGTGCAGAACCAATGAGGAGGAGCTTACCTAGAAGTCTGGTGTGCCAGGTCCTAGCCCTCAGCCACTTGAATGGACCACAGGAATCTCTGGGTCAGCTCTACCTACACCAGCAGGCACTGACGGCTAAGCCTCAGTGCTTATCTGTAAAGCAGAGATATTATTACTTTTCCTTTCTTTTGTAAACTACCTCTTAGAGAAATCTGTGATGAATGAGCCGTTAAGACACTTTGTAAACTATGAAGTACTTTCCAACGGTAAAAGACAAAATATTTGTTTTCAGCTTCAGTAGATTCAAAATGACTTTGTCACTCAACGATGTAAATGCATATTTGTAGATGACTGATCGTGGCTTTGAAATACGCACTAACTTCTTTGGTTAATCTTTCAGACCCCTTGGTCATTGGTGTTCTGGCTTACTTATGAAAAAATCAGAGAGCTGAGTGGAGTCAGTCCATTTTAAGCCCTTACAGATACAGGGCTCAGTATTATTGAATGTGGGCATCTGCAACACCCCCTATTATTTCTACCTCTTTAGGAAGACACTTTACTCCACTGAGACTGTGATTTATAGGGGGCAGCACTTTTTTTTTCCTCTGGAAACCCAAGTTCTTTTTGACTCCTCTTTTTGTCTAAAAGTGATCTAGTCCGATCTCACAAGACCACCCAGTGAAACCCAGCACAGTGTTTATAAAGAAGAACGGAATGCTGGCCACTTTGACCTTGGCAGGAAGGCCTGGCCTCTGATACTACCCATTGCGAAGAGCTTGCCGGGAAGAGAAGTAGTAGGTGGGCACCAGCCTCTCGGATCTGAGCAGACTGCGGGAATGTAGAAGAATGTATACATATGTGCATTCCAGTGCTTCGGAAGTACACCCAGCCTGCCATGTCGATATTTATAGCTAAAGGGCAAGGATTCATTGTTCTGTTGTTAAAGTGTACATATATACACTAAAGGGAGGCAAATGAAAGTTCATGAATAAACATTTTGAGTTTCCCTAGGGGAGGGTGAATGAAGTCAAGTTGAGATGATGTTTGCATTTCAAAGAGAGACAAGGTTGTGGTCATTAGTGTTGTGTTAATTGGTCCGCACACTTGCCAGTAGTAACTCCCTGATAGCCACTGACTTGGGGCTCTTGACAGCAGTTCCCTTTACAACTCAGAATTGTCACCAGCTCACAGGTCTCCTGATCCATAAGAACTTCAACTGGTGATCAAAGCTCAGCTGTACAGATCCTCTTGCAAAGGACCTGTTGTGGCCAGTAACTTTCATTGGTCTTTCAAAAACAAGATAGAAGACCGCTAGCTCTATGGGTCCTTTCTTAACCCCTCCTCTAACACTAATGGCTCTAAGAGCGAACGGACAAGTGAGCAAGAACTCAAAACATCACCCCACCACTGAATCGAAGTCTGATAAAGGGTCTTACCTGAAATGTGATAAGCTGGCAATACACAGTCATGTCTCCAACCTTCAAATTAAATCTCTTTTCTTATTTTAGAAAGGTAAGAGGTTTTTCCAGATTTACCAGCTCACCTAAACCTTTTAACAGTGGTATTCTGGATGGATGATGTCAGATATGGGTAGAGGCTGAAACTGTTAAAATAGGAAAACTCAGAAAAGCAAGCCCAAGAAAGACTGTGGCACTAATGAAATGGAATTCACAATGTACAGGGCTGATGCTGAACAGAAAAGCATCTACAAGTGCAATGTGGTGGCACCAATGTATAATCACTGCCATTTTTCAAGGGGGAGTACACTTTAAAAATGTATTCTAATGTGCTGTGCTAATATGTAGTAGCTTATCCTTTTTCTAGTTGCAGAATGTAGAGTTTAATCTCTTCAAAGCTTTGAATTGTCCTACTTTCCCATTGTGTTTGTCAATCTGTAATTAAGTTGTCAAATATATTTAATATGTCTGTGCTTAAATTCCCAAGTGTTCTGCACTAAACTGCCTTGGGGAAACTTTGCTTTTTTTATGTTTTGTAATTTTTAAATGTATGTAAAAACTTCATCAAAATAATTATATGTAAACTGAATCATGAAAAGTTGATTTAGCTCTATTCTTTGGGGGAGGGGGGATTAAAACATTGCTTAAATACTGACACTGTTCCTTGATACCCAAATCAGTGTGAATAACTGGGATTTTTACCCTAAATGAATGATTCCCTGAGAACACTGGTTTAACCTTACTTTTCATGGCAGGAGACTGAGGCCCAAGCAGTACTGCCAGCTCCCCACACTCAGCAGCGACTTAAAAGAACCAGGACAAAAATGCAGACCTCCTACATATTATGATTAAAGCAAGGGACAGTTACCATGCACTTTTTAAGTACCAAGAAAATATCTAATTCCATCTTCACAACAAGCCAGGCCAGTGCTCTTGATCTTTCCAAAAATTGTCCAAAAGTGTTTTGTAGCTACTTTTTTTTTTTTTGGTCTCAGGCATTTAAATTGCCCCCAGCGTAAGTTTTAGAGTGGAGTCATTGGTCCTTCAGTTTGACCTTTGACCCTCCAAAATCTGACCAAATTCTGTATATTTAGCATATAACTCATTGTGTCCCTGAGTGATCTGGGAAATCTGCTTTATTTTTGTGACGTTGGAACCTTCTTGTTTCTTGGCACAGTCCACAGTAAACACAAGGAATACCGCACTCTGAGCTTGCATCCATGTTGATGGACAGCAGTTCCTCACTTTCTTCCTTCAGTTCTGCTCTTTCTCTCCAGCTCAATATTAATAATTTTTCCCATTCAAATTCCTTTTGTTTTGCCTTTACATTTTTCCTCCTAAATGCTTTTTTCTTATTGAAAAGTATATGCATTTCTTAGTTACCTATAGTTCTCTGTTCTTTAATTAGCAGATATATCTAATTAAAGAGATAGCATTTCTTAAGTTTTCTTTTAGGAGTAGCGTGTGTTTTCCAGGGGCCCTGTGTCCTGGTTGGTTAGAACCCACTAGTGAGCAGAACATATTTTGTGTTTTCATTTGGATCTCTGCTCACATTTGTAGCACCTTTTGCTGTTAAGTTCTCAGGAAACATTGATTAAAACTACAGAATATGTAACATAAATCATCTAATTTTGTCTTTATTACTTTAAGAATTTTGAGACTCAAGAGCCTGAAATTCCTTTTTCACTTTGTTAAGAAAAAGAAACTAATTCAGGGACTTTAAAGTGGAAAATAATTTGCTGCTCTCTCATCTCCAAATCTCCATGCACGTGTATTTACAATTAATTTACAATTTTTTTCTGTTGATAAAAACAGAAAACATTTTTTCAGGACTTCCTTAGAAAAATGCTTAATTTTAATACTTGGTTAAAAAACGAGAGGGGTTATTAAAGGATTTTCCCCGCAATGAAACCAGAACTCTAAACACAAATACCAAATATAAATATATATGACTGAATGCCAGGAAGTGTGGAAGGAAAACAACCTGAACCATAAAGACTTTTATCCTAACAGAGTGGTAAAGCCAGCACCCGGTGCCTTCATGTCTGTGAATTTCCATTTCTTTATAAGATGAAGTGACCACTGGAGCCTTACTTTGTCTAGACTTAAAGGGGGACATTAATGTCATGTTTTAAAAATAGGGCGTACATTTTGGGGGGAGGATTTTCCCATATTTAAAGATTGGGAAGACAAAGTATAACTCAGACTTAGGTAACTGGACTGTCTCATCTTGAAACCTGTCTTAGGGACAGACACACCTCTGGGCAGGTCGTTCTCCCTGTAGTTCTCCTTCCCATACAAAATTTAAAACTCACACTATAGCCAGGGACTCTGTCTGACTCCCTCAGTTTTTCAGCCTGTGCCTCTGCCTGCGTGGCAGCTACTCCAGAGGCTATGCCGTGCCCCTCAGCCTGAGACCCTGCACTGGGTGTCCCCGTGCTGTATGCCCTGCCATCTACTGCTCTCCACCACCTCCCATCATCTTCATCTTCACTGTTGAGTCCAACCCCACTGCCATATCTAAGACCGTCCCCTGTGCTGCTATAGAAGTCTCGAACACCTCTGCTCTGTGGTTTCCTGCTGCTAGACATCCGGTGCTGCTTCTGCAGTAGAGGACCAGCTGTTTGACAGCAAGCATCTGGAATACTTGTCTGATACCTCCTAAACTCTAGAGAGAGGTCACAGAGATGGCATAGGCAGAAACAGGAGGGTTTTCTGGGAAGGAGTCGGTGGCGAGAGGAAGAGTTAGATATAGAGGAGTATGTCACTATTTTCTCTCGTGCCTTCAGAAAAATTGTTGGGTAACACTTCTGATTTTGTCAACTGGTTTTTCACATGAAATGCTTGACTTTCTTTTGTTTAAATATGTCATAATTTTAGGAAATATTACCTTTATCCATTTAATATCTATTCTACAAGACCTAGAATTTCATAGTTTTAAATAATATAACATTGGACTAGTAGTTGATTAATAATAATTTGCTTACATTATTCTTCCTTGTAGAGGATGCATGGAAATAATACTGCCATTTGGCCTTCATAGGTGCCGTACAAATGCACATACACTCACTCAGATGTTTTACGATTTCTGAATTTTGAGGAATACATGGTTATATTTCTCTCTGCATACTTTATGCCCAGCAGGCTGCTGTGATTGTCAACAGCAGTGAGAGCCACTTGGAAGGTTTGCTAAGTGCAGATGAAGTTGCTTAAAGAGGTCTGTTTGCTGAAAATATCTGGTAACAGGAACATACGTGAGTAAATATATTGTATTATTCTGATTTTTTAAAATAAATGTTTAAAAATACCTAATCAGCTATTATTGAAGTTTTTTCTTTTTTTCTCCTGCTGTGATTTGAAGTTAGTATGCCAATTAAAAAGTTGAGACATGATTTATTTTTAAAATCTGAAACTTTATTATTTCACAAGTTAGCAAAAGTGTAGAAAATGGAACTGAATATTCAAGAAGAGTTCATCAGGAAAAATCAAAAGCTTTTTCACAGCAAGTTTACTGCTAGAGGATGAGTGTAGTAAAACCACCACTAAATCAAAGGCAACATGGGAAAGGAAAAGACTCACATTAATATTGTCATCATTGAACACATGGATTCCAGCAAGTCCACTACTGACCATCTGGTCTACAAATGTGGTAGCCATGAGAAAAGCACCATTGAAAAGTTTGAGGAGGCTGCTGAGATGGGGAAGGGTTCCTTCAAATATGCCTGAGTGTTGGATAAACTGAAAGCCGAACATGAGCTGGTATCACCATTGACAATCTCCTTGTGGGAATTTGAGACCAGCAAGTTCTATGTGACTCTCACTGATGCCCCCAGACACAGAGACTTTATAAAGAACAGGATTACAGGCACATCTCAGGCTGACTGTGCTGTCCTGATTGTGGTTGCTGGTGTTGGTGAATTCAAAGCTGGTATATCAGAATGGGCAGACCTGTGAGCATGCCCTTCTGGCTTAGATGCTGGGTGTGAAACAAGTAACTGTTGGTGTTAACAATATGGATTCCGCTGAGCTACCTTACAGCCAGAAGAGATATGAGGAAACTGTAAGAAGTCAGTTTCTACATTAAGAATATCAGTTATAACCCTGACACGGTAGCTTGTGTGTCAATCTCTGGTGGGAATGGTGACAACATGCTGGAGCCAAGTGCTAATACACCTTGGTTCAGGAGATGGTAGGCCACTCACTAATAAGGATGGCAACGCCAGTGGAACCACACTGCTTGAAGCTTTGGATTACATCCTTCCACCCACTCACCCAACTGACAAGCCTTTGCAGCTGCCCCTGCAAGATGTCTACAGGATTGGTGGTATTGGTACCATTCCCATGGGCCAAGTGGAGGAGAGAGCAAAAATGACCCACTCATGGAAGCAGCTAGTCTCACTGCTCAGGTGATTATTATGCCCCTGTACTGGATTGTTACACAGCTCACATTGCTTGCAAGTTTGCTGAGCTGAAAGAAAAGATTGATCACAGTCTGGTAAGAAGCTGGAAGCTTGCCCCAAATTTTTGAAATCTGGTGATGCTGCCATTGTTGACATGGTTCCAGGCAATCCCATGTGTGTTGAGAGCTTCTCTGACTATCCACCTCTGGGTCATTCACTATTGGTGATATGAGACAGACAGTTGCTGTGGGTATCATCAAAGCAGTGGACAAGAAGGCTGCTGGAGCTGACAAGGTCACCAAGTCTGCCCAGAAAGCTTGAAGTCTAAATGAATATTACCCCTAACACCTGCCACCCAGTTTAGCACTTGGCTCCAGCATGTTGTCACCATTCCCACCAGAGATTGACACACAAGCTACCGTGTCAGGGTTATAGCCGATATTCTTAATGTAGGTACTGACTTCTTACAGTTTCCTCATATCTCTTCTGGCTGTAGGGTAGCTCAGTGGAATCCATATTGGGTGAGTGGGTGGAAGGATGTAATCCAAAGCTTCAAGCAGTGTGGTTCCACTGGCGTTGCCATCTTTATTAGTGAGCGAACTAATAAACCCATCTCAGAACTTTTTCTCTCAGTTGGCCATTTAAGTTTAATAGTGAAAGATCGGTTAATGATAACAATGCATCATAAAACCTTCAGAAGGATAATGTTTTATGGACCATTTGTGTGTGTGCGTGTGGATGTGTGGCAGTTTTTAAGTTATTAGTTTTTAAAATCAACACTTTTTAATGGAAACAACTTGACCAAAAATTTGTCACAGAATTTTGAGACCCATTAAAACAAAGTTTAATGAGAAACTTGTATCTCTTTTGGTCAACACAACTGCAGTTCCTTATAATCCATTTCTGGTGTTAACCTTGAAACTTACATATAATTCTGGGAAGGGCGGAAGCTGTTTGAGTAGTTAAAAAGTTGTGTGTATGTGGGGGAAGCTGTGCTGATGAACAAATTAATAGCAATACTTCTGCATTATGTAATTACAAAATGTCAAATCAAAAGCATTTAGAGAAATCAACATTTATTCATTTAGCTAATATGTGTCGTTTCCATCCCAGGCTAGCTTCAGTAACACAAGGATTGGGTATGGATGGTCACCCAACACACATTGTCACCAAAGGGTAACACAGGGTGACCTGGAAGCACAAGGTGGCCTCTGAGCTGGACAAACAAAAGACAATGGGATCTGCAGTCAGGCCAGGGTCTTATGAAGCATTGTGTGTATAAGTGAAGCTCCTAGGGATGTGCACAATTTTGCACATGTATACATCTGGAATGCAGGCACATCCTGGGAGCCTCATATAGTTCGTTGCAGTTTGCAGGCCGCCTCTGACTTGAGATTCCAAGGGTGTCCAGGGGAGAGGCAAGCGTAGGGAGGCCACACACTGCAAGCCTAAAGGCCTCCTGCAGCCAGGGCATGTGGTGCTAGCTCAGAACAAACCAGGAACACCGTCTAAAGTGAGTTGCAGCAAGCCCAGGACCTCTGGGGAGGAAATATTCGCCATACCCCCTCCCTTCTTTTGGTCCCCTCCGGGATGAAACAGGGAGACCACATAACTGTCAGCCACCTGCAGGGGGCTGCTCGCGCCCCAGTCCTCTGGGCGCGCATGCGCACTGTCGTCTGGCCGTTCACTTCCCAACGCCTGGCACGCGCCCTTGTAGGCGTGAGCACGCTGAGGCCCCTCTGCGGCGCTGGGTGGAGGGACGCGGCGGCAGCGATTTCGGGCCCGGTCCTCATCCTGGAACCCAGGCAGGTTCTGGCCCCCTGCGGGCTCCTACGCGTCCCTCGAAGCCCACTATCCCTAGATTAGCGTGTCCTACCTGTTCCCCGGCCCGGCCTGCCTGCCGCGTCGATCACCATGAACTGGGTACCGCCACCCGGGGCCTGGTTGGCGTTGCGGGTATGTTCGGTGGACTCACGCCCCGACGCGGTGCCGGCGGTGCTGCAGGCGCTGCCCAGAGGCCCTGAGGCGGACGGCGGCAAGGCGTTGGGCTGCGTGCTGGCCGGCCTGGTCCCTGCGGGCCGCGGCGCAGGGGAGCCGCCGCGCTGGGCGCCGGACGCGGTGCGCTTCCTGAGCGGCCTGCAGGGCCGCGAGCTGAGCGGGAGGGTGGTGGAGGTGCTGCCCTCACCGCGGCCGCTGGTGCTGCTGGACATGCCCGCCGTGGCGCGCCACATGCAGGAGCTGGGCCTAGGGCGCCGCGTGCCCGACGGCCTCTTCCGCCCTCTGCTGGAGCGCCACCTGCTGCGCCACGCTCCCGAACCACCGGGCCCCGACTACTTCTACCCGCAACTGCAGCATGGCGTCACGGAGCCCGTGGTGGTCACGCACGTGTGCCACCCGCTGCGCGTGCACTGCCAGCTCCGCGGGCTGACGCAGGAGATCTGCCTGCTGTCAGAGAGCATGGCACAGACCTATGGTGGCGCCCCGGGAACGCTTGATGACGCCCGCCCGGGAGGCCCCGATGACAGCCACGACGAAAGCCCGGACAAGCCGGGTGCACCCTGCGCCGCCTGCGGGCCGGACGGGCGCTGGCACCGCGCGCTGCTGCTGGCCACGCTGCGGGCGCAGCGCTGTGCTCAAGTGCTGCTCGTGGACCTGGGGCGTCAGGAGCTGGTGAGCCGCGCTCGCCTGCGCCCCCTGCTGCCTGAGCATTTCCGCATGCCCGTGGTCACCTACCCGTGTGCCCTGCTCGGGCTCTGGGATGGAGGGCGGGGATGGTCCCGTGCGCAGATCCGCCAACTGCGGGCCCTGCTGCTGGGCCGCGAGCTGAGTGCCAAGATCGAGTTCTACTGTGCCTTCGAGCACGTATACTATGTCACCCTATATGGTGATGACAGCGTCAACCTCAACCGCGTGTTTGGGGAGCAGACGTGCTCCTTGGCCGACCAGTTCCTGCAGAGCTCAGAAGAGGCAGATGGGGACGAGGAGGAAGAAGATGAGGAGGTGGATGGAGAAGCAGAAGACACGGAGACGCAGGTGGGGGATGCAGACTCTGCCCTCCCAGGCTTCAGGACCATCAGGCTGAAGCCCCGCACTTTCTACGATGCCCAGGTGGCTTTTGTCACCAGCCCCTCCGAGTTTTGGATCCGCTTGAAGAAACATAGCGACCCCTTCAGCAGGCTGGAGAGGAGGATGTGCAGTTTCTACTCCTTGGCCAGCAAGCTGGAGGGTGTTGTCCTGAAACCTGAGCCCGAAGATCTCTGCTGTGTCAAATGGAAAGACAATGGCTATTACCGAGCCATTGTCACCAAACTAGGTGACAAGAATGTGGAGGTCTTCCTGGCCGACAGGGGCCATACAGAGCAAGTGGACTGGGGTGACCTAAGGATGTTGCTGTCCCAGTTCAGGCGCCTGCCTGCGCTGGCCCTGAGGTGCACCCTTGCCGATGTATGGCCTTTGGGGACAGCCTGGAGCCAGGAGGCAATCTCTTTCTTCAAAAAGACCATATTGCATAAAGAGTTAGTCATCCACACCCTCGATAAGCGGGCCCAGCAGTATGTCATAGAGATTCTCGATGAGTCAAGAACAGGGGAAGAGAATATTGGGAAAGTGATTGCTCAGGCTGGCTATGCCAGGTATCAGGAGTTTGAAACCACAGAAAGCATGGCAGTCCATGCCCACTCCCAGGGGCACAACCCAGACTATTTCATTGCTGAGAATAACAAAATACCTTCTGCCATGAAGGTAGAAGAACAGATATCGGAGGGAGATAAAATTCTATCTGTTTCAGAAACTTTGATTGACACAACCATGGTTAAAAACATTTCAACTGGAGGAGTTGTGCAGGATAAAGAGAATGTCACATCTGTTTATTTTCCTGTTCCATCACCAGGCTTGTTGACAATGAAGCTGAGGTCCTCTTCTAAACAGCTAGAGGTTGGAAGTACAATAAAAGTCCAAGTGTCTCATGTGGAGAACCCTGGCCATTTCTGGTGTCAGCTGGCCAGGAAACCTGAAGAATTTAGAGCCCTTATGTGTGACATTAAGGACTACTGTGAAACCACACCAGCCCCTTACCGAGGGAACTCCCCTGCTTGTTTGGCGAAGCGGGCAGCAAGTGGAGAATGGTCCAGAGCCCTGGTGACCGGGACACTGTCTGAGGAGCATGTCAGAGTACACTTCATAGATTACGGAGACACAGATGTGGTCTCTGTGAAGAACATTTATTCAATTAGTGACAAGTTTCTCAAGGTTACAACTTTGGCTTTCCGGTGTAGCCTTTTTAACTTAATTCAACCAACTGGCGAAAATCCTTTTGTTTGGGATGAAAAGGCAACCCAAGCTTTCCGTGAATTTGTGTATAACATACCGCAAAACTATCAGGAATTAAATTGCACAATATTTGCCGTGGTCACAGTACACAATGAACCGTTTAAGGTTGTGGATTTATTGACACCTTTTCAAAGTGCATGCCGTACTTTGGTAGAAAAGAGACTTGCAAGACCAGTAAACCTTCAGAAGCCTCTGGAGTCTTCTGTTCAGCTGCATTCCTACTACTATTCTGCACATGATGTAAAAATTGGAAGTGAGGAATCAGTGTATATAACGCATGTTGATGACCCTTGGACATTTTATTGCCAGCTGGCAAAAAATGTGAATATTTTAAAACATTTGTCATGTCATATAGCACAATTAATTAAAGTTTTGCCCGGTATACAAACATCGCCTTTGACCTCTGGAAGCTTGTGCCTTGCCAGGTATACTGATGGCAACTGGTACCGTGGGCTAGTCATTGAACAAGAGCCTACTAAAGTCTTCTTTGTTGATTTTGGGAATGTTTATGTGACAAGTGATAATCTGCTTCTGATACCTCATGATGCATATGAGGTCTTACTTTTACCTATGCAGGCTGTGAAATGTTCATTATCTGATATTCCTGCTCAAATGCCGGAAGAGGTTACAACATGGTTTCAGAAAACTGTTTTAGATAAGTCATTGAAGGCCTTAGTTGTAGCAAAAGAGCCAGATGGAAGACTGATTGTAGAGCTGTACAATGACTGTATTCAAATCAATGCTAATATTCACGAAAAGTTAGGGCTACTTGGTTGCAAAACTACAAGAGGCAGAGAGAAAGAAAGTGAAGCACTCTGCTCCACAACTGAAACTCTCAGGGAAAATAATGAAAATGTGAAGTTTTCACCTATGGAGTATTTAAGTAAATCAGCAGAGAAACAATTGCACACATTAGAGATTTTGGGAGAATCATTCAAGCCTAAGACTGGCTCATCATGGAATAAGCTCAGACACTTAAAAAATTCAACAAAGACCAGCTGTGTCACTCACCATCAGGGCTCTGTGGGAAACAAAAATAATCAAATGTTGCTATTGACAACAGAAAAGAAAGAAGACATTTTTGATGACCCACCTTTGAAAGCCACAAAACCAGAAGATACCCTTCCGGTGAAAACAAGAGAGTCATGTAACAAAGATCAGCCTCTAAAATTCCCACAGAAGACGATAATGCCAGGGTTGAAAACGACTGTGTATATTTCGCATATTAACGACCTTTCTGACTTTTATGTTCAGCTAACAGAAGATGAAGCCGAAATTAATCGTCTTTCAGAGAGACTAAATGATGTGAAAACAAGACCTGAGCATTACGCGGGCCCTTTCCAAAAAGGAGATGTCATATGTGCCATCTTCTCAGAAGACAGTTTATGGTATCGTGCTGTGGTTGAGGAACAACAGCCCAACAACCTTCTGTCTGTGCAGTTTATTGACTATGGCAATGTTTCTGTGGTCCACACCAGCAGCGTCGGTAGGCTTGATCCCGGGAAAGCACTGCTACCGCAACTGTGTGTTCATTGCTCTCTTTGGGGACTCTGGATTCCTGACATTGTCAAGTGCGAGGAAGTGATGCATTACTTCTCCCAAAGGACAGATGAGGCTCAGATAAGATGTGAATTTGTTAAACTTCAAGAGAAATGGGAAGTTATTCTTGCGGACGAACATGGGGTCATAGCGGAAGATATAATAAGCAAATATACTTTCAGCAGAGAGCCTCAGGTAGGTCTTTCTACCCAAGCAATCAGAGATGACTGTGCCAAGTCTGCTAATAAATCAGACATTGACACTACAGTGTTGCTCAGCTGGCATCAACCCCAAATGAAGACTGTGAGAGGTTATGCGGTGGTGGTAGATGGCCCTGAGTATTTCTGGTGTCAGTTTGCTGATACCGAGAAACTTCGGTATTTAGAAGTTGGGGTACAAACTGCTGCAAAGCAGACAGTAGATTGGAGCGATCGGGTCCAGTGTCCTTGCATTGGAGATCCTTGTATGGTAAAATATAGAGAAGATGGGCGTTATTATAGAGCACTCATCACGGCTATGAATGAAGATCACCTTTTATCTGTCAGGCTTATAGACTTTGGGAATGTTGAAGACAGTGTGGACCCCAAAACGGTCTTGAATATTCCTCCTGAGCTCCTGTCCATTCCCATGCAAGCCTTTCCTTGTTGCCTTTCAGGATTTAATGTTTCAGAAGGTTCCTGTCCTCAACAGGGAAATGATTATTTTTATGAACTGGTAATGGAAGATGTGTTGGAAATTACAATATTAGAAATCAAGAGGGATGTTTGTGATGTTCCTTTAGCAGTTGTTGACTTGAGAAGCAAAGGTGAAAGTATTAATGAGAAAATGAAGAAATATTTGAAAATTAATGTTGCTAAGAGTTTTCTGCCTTATGAGAAGGATGGTTCAGAAATCAAGGAAGGCCTTGGGCACCCCTGTCCTGATATTGGATTTAAGAAACCAAGTAATAAAGCTGTCCAAGATATAAGCTTGTACATGGAACCACAAGCCGATGTTTCTGAAAGGATTGCAAAAGATTTGAACATTGAAACCAAACCAAGTAGATTCTGTGACCTTGGAACTGATAACATTTTTAAGGCATTTGAAAACGCTTGTAAAGGTGGAACTGGCTCTGTCTTAGAAGGCACAAAAGAGTGCTACTTGGGTGACCGGGCAGTGTTTGATGATGAATTCCTGATGACAGAATTTAATACATTATTGCCACGTGCCAGTGAAACCACAGAGAGCTTAGAATTGAATTCCTTTGAGGTTCCACTCTCCCCTGATGAAGACTTGAAAGAATTCTTAGAACTAGAGTCCCTTCAGTTACAGCATTCTCCAGTTAAGGATGAAGACAAAGAGGACCTAAGCCTGGAGCCACCACCGATCGTGCCGCTCTCTGGAGGTCATGATACCAAAGCTACCCTGGAACCATTTCCGGTGCAGTTTCCCCACAGCTGTGAGTCTGAGATACAGCCAGAAGAGGAACTTCCCAAAGCCCCGGTGTCTCCTGAGGATGTCCTGGGTCCCCTGTCTGTACCAGTTGGTGAGAAAGCCCAAGAGGCTGTGTGTATAGAGGGCACAAGAGAGACAGGTTGTGGGGACCCTGTAGATGACCAGCTTAGGGTGCCACTGCATCTCCAAGGGGAGTGCCATGACCCCATGATCCATGCAGAAATGAGTCTGTTTGAAGAGAAACTCCCAGAATATAAAAACACAGATCCCATTTCATCCTTGATGCCTTCATTCCCTGAAGAACTCAGAGATGGAAAGAAACAAAATCATGCTTCACCAGACAGTGACTTAGGTATGTGAGTTTGTTTTCTTGCACTTTTAAGTTTAACTTAATATCCTCCAGAGGTTCTTTTTTTATTTTAAAGGAAATGGAGTAATTATTATAAAAAGTTCTTAAGTTTTTTTTAAAGAAAGACTAATTGCAGAGAGGTGAATCATATTTATATTTTTATTAAGGGGATTTTAGTTAGTTACTTTGTTAATTATTAATTACAGGGTCTCGCTAAGTTGCCTAAGTTGCCTTCAAACTTTCGATCCTCCTGCCTCAGCTGCCTGTGTAGCTCAGATTACAGGAGTGTACCACCATGCCTGGCTTTTATGGAGGGCATTTTAAATGTAGCAAAAATTAGTTTGAAGTTAATGTAAATTAAGATAACACTAGATGAAGTGCTGAAATATTAACTTTATGTAATAAGATGCTTAAAATTGATGTCTTCAAAAGGCAAGCACATTTTAAGTGTAAGGACATAAGCCTTAAAAGCAGAGTAGTGGAAGGGTTGGTGAGTTATTCTTTGGGCCAGGCATTCCTGGGCCATATGTTTACAATGGGGATCGTTTTAGTTTTTCAGATTTAGCTCATCGTGCTTTTGTTTTGCAGTTCATTTCTAAGCCTTTTCATTAAAAAAAAAAAAAAAGATTCAGGGAGTCAGTATCAACCAGCACCAGTTAACAGGAGTAAAGCTTGAAAACATTTATCACATTAACTTTCTGATAAATTGTTATTTTCTTTGCTACTTACAAAGATTTAAAAGTTAACTAAGTAGCTAACTTTTAGGTTTTAAAATGTTATACTTTTTAAATGTCAATTTTTGTATTATTAAATTTGAATAATTATATAAAACATAGAGGAGATATTTGCACAATGAAAATCGTATTCTTACCATGCAGAAATGACTGCTGTTAGTGTACAGTGCGGTCTTCTTGCAGGCATTTCCCTTCTTTGTGTACATATCTCTGCATACAGTTTAAATACTAAATGCAGACCACACAGCCCTACAGTATGTCCTGTGTTTTGACCCCATAAAATGATTTTAGAACATTTTAACTGCGTAATAAACCATGCCACCCGTATGTCATTTCTGTAACTACCACCTTGCAATAGCTCTTTATTCCTCGCTGTTACAGTTTAATCCTAGTGAGTACTGGCTTTGTGACACGGTTGACCACTCACTTGTAAGGTAGCGCCTGCTATGGGAATGGCTCTTGTGACCATAGACAGCATCATTGGTAACAAAAGTACCAGGTTTTAGTAGTAATTTTCAATGTGTATGCTGCACCTATGTGGCTAAAGAGAAGGAAAGGAGATTAAGGGGAGAGAACTCGCTGGAAAGATTTAAAATAAAATTGAGGAAAGAAAGGCTGAGAACATATTACTACCCATATAGTAATAACATGACATTGATTACATAGGAATAGTAAGTCTGGATTAGGAAAATACTTTGCCTATGTATCCACACGAAAGAATTGAGAGGCATGCATCGAGTCTACCTCTGTTCCATTTGGCAGCTCACCCGCAGAACACTTACACTCTGAAAGGATTTACCGTTGGATCCAAATGCGTTGTGTGGTCAAGTCCCAGAAACACGTGGTCTAAATGTGAAATTTTGGAAATAGCCGAAGAAGGCACAAAGGTAAGTGAAATTCCGGTGTCTTATCTCAAAATGTACTTGCAGCTTTAAGGAATTTTAGTAACTTTTTATTGGGCTGCAGAATGCAATTGGTAGGTGCTTGTCTGCTTGATCCCCATGGTAATGTGATATAGTACAAAACTCTTATTAAACATTCTTATAAGAGAATCCCAGCAGGAAGTAACTCTCGGTTCTTACCACCCCCAATCCTGTAGTCACCCTATTGCAGACTTTGCACCTCTTACCTCTGATTTGGACCAGTGTACACCTGACTCTACTTTGGTGGAGCCTCTACTTGAACAGCTATGTTACTCTAGCAACCTTCTACTTGACTGACTTATTCTAGTCTTCCTTCAACTGATCGTCCATTCCACTAGTATGAAACTGGTCAAATGCGAATCCAACTACATCATTTCTGGTTAAAACTTTTTAGGGACCTTCAGTTCCCTTTGTATTTCCTATAATCTGAAAAACAGTGGTATCAGAACCACTTGGTATGTTTTTAAACTGTAGATTCCTAAGCCTTAGCCTGGCCTGCTGATTCAGGATTTCTGGGGACAGGGTTCTAATGTGTACATTCATATTCCATTAAAATTGGAGAACCACTGGTCTAGAATAAAGGTGGGATCATTAACGTGGCATAAGAGATCCTGGAGGGCTGAGGGTCTCTACCTCGCTGGTCCTAACTCTTACTTCACTATATTTGGTGTTTTGCATTAGACACCCAACTGTTTGACTTCTATATATAACCATTGTGCTCACTACTTTGTGTATTTAGTAGCACAGTTCTATTTGTCTGAATTGCATCCATGCTCCCAAATTCCCAAAATAGTTAATTCCCACTTACCTTTCAAGATTCTTGTTAGCCATTATCTTTTTATCTTTTTTGGTAGCAGGAATTGAACACAGGACCCTGCACTTGCCAGGCATGTGCTGCGCCTCTGAGCTGTCTACCTGGCCCTAGCCATTTTCTCTTTCAGAAAGAATTCACTGACATTATCTTCTGAATTTGACTCTGTCTTCCAACACTCCCCACCCTACTTGTACTTACATCATATTATCATATTCCTGTGCATCCTATATTGTATTGTGTTTATCTGTTCATAGGTCTTTTTCTCCACAAGACTTTGATCACTTGAGACTAAATTTCATTCCTCTTTGATCTTCAGGCACAAATAATATATGTTTTTGAACTGAACTAGCATTGAGTCTGGAATATAACATGGAAGTTTACTATAGTACAGTCATCCTGTTTGTCTTGTAAAGTGTTTCCTTTTAAGACTTGCTGTGGTACATATCAGCTTCAAAACATGTCAAGTTTACTTATATTTTCTATTGTAGATTTTGAACCTTTCAAACGGCATGGAAGAGCTGGTAAACCCAGAGGATGTGTGGAATGGCATTCCCAAATGGGAAAAGAACCCATCAGAGGTGTGGAATTCTGTGAGCATTCATTAGTGAGAACATCATAACAAACTTGTTTCCAGGGCCCTTGTGTTGGGAACAGTGATGAAAAAGCACACTATAGCAATAACAATTAAAAACAGTCACAACAAAGATCAGTATGTCTGGGCAAGAATCTAACAAACTAGTTTGTGCAAACTAATTATTAATGTTTTAGTCCTTGTTTTTCATGTTTAAATTAAAAAATGAAAATGATTTAGTGCTCATAAAATATGACTCTCACAAAATACGTTTGGTGCACACAATCTGGGAAATGTGGCAGAATTAAAAATGAGAAAGTGACAGTCACCTCTGATATGCCTGTCCAAGGACAGACAGGTCAATCAGCTTGGGTTTCTTCCATAACTTTCCTTTCTATTGACGCATTTCATCTAACCCTTATGGTCACAATTGATGTGACAGTCCGGGTAGTTTTGTATTCTGTTCTTTACCTAAGGCCACGCAGTAGGCTTTTTCCTTTGCCATTGTGATTTTTTTGGATTATGCTGATCTGGATTTTTGGGGTTTGTTGAAGTTCTTACTTCAACAGTCTTTGACTGGTAGTTCCTATCTTGGTCACTTTCCTCATTGCTCAAAATACACAACGCCTATGATTTAAAAAGCAGCTGATTTTGGCTCACGTCTGTAGTTCACAGCTGGCCGGCTCCAAGAAAGGAAGGCCTGATGGAAGGGCCTAGGTGGAGGAAAGGCCACTCACATCACTGCAGCCAGGAAGCAGAGAGGGGAAGGGACCTCCAGGGGGAAATAAACCCTGCCGGGTTGCACCCCAGAGACCCACTTCTTCCGGCCAAACCCCACCTCCTGAGAGCACAGTGGGCTGCAGCACCCCCGTCATCCAATCACCCTTCAAAAGCCTCACCTGTGAGTGCACAGGCTGTGGGAAGACACGTCCAGATGGATAGATACCACCACAGCTCCAAAATCTCAGCCCTCACAGCTACTGCTTGCCTTTTGCTAGGGAGATGCTCAGCTTTTTGTGGTTCTCCACGTGCAGAGGAATTCTGGGTTACATCCTGAACCCGCTGACTCTTAGGTGTAAGGCTTGGGTCCTGTTCATGGTTTGTGGAGAAGGTTGAAACTTGTGTTTCCACAGGCCATGAGCCCCATTCTGCTCATCACAAACTCTGTCCTCTTCTAGTTGATGGTTCCCACATCAGTTTCATGGTCAGGCCACATGGGGATTGGCCTGGGACTCAGACCATGCCTTATGGAGTCATCAAGAGTCAAAAGCTTTGGAGGCTTCTTTGATTCTGGTCTATCTAGCACAGCTACAGTGACCTTGGACATATGTAGCTTCCTAGAGGGGAAGAAGTTTACAGTTGTGGAGCTGTTTTCTTTCCTGAACTTTCCTTCATACTCTCTGGCTCCTAGGCTTCTTTTTTATCTAGAGGCCCCAAAGGCCTCTTCTTCTATCCCCTGCCCCCTGGCCAGAGAGTACACACCTGTGTGCTTACTGGTTTCTCTCTGTGGGATGCACTTCTGTGAGCAAAGCGGGTGAAGTAAAAATGAAGAAAATAAGAATTTCCTCCCCTTCCTGTGCAAACAACAGAAGCCCCATCCACCTTGGTTCCACTGGTCACCAAGAGATGGATTCTCCTATGGCTTCAGGTCCTGTGCTGCCTCTTCTGCCCCAGGCTGAACCCAAGCTGCAGCCCTAGCAAACAGGAATGAGGAGAAACAACAAACTAACCACATAATAAAGGCCTCACCTGCCTTCTGTTTTCTAATATGCAGGAACCCTTTTTCCTAACTTCTGGCCAGTGACGGGATCCTGTCAGAATGTTGCTGTCCACCCTGTGGGGCAGTTTTGACTTAGCCCGCCCAGAGATCAAAGCCAGAGGACACAATGGTGGAAATGGAAGAGAAGGAGGAAGGAAGGCAGGAAGAATGGAGGGAGGGAAAACAGGAAGGTGGGGTTAAAAGGAAGGGGGGAAGAAGGAGATAGGAGAAAGAAGAAGAAAGCAAGAAGAGGGGGAAGGAGGAGAGAGAGGAGGGAAGAATGAGAAAAGAGGAAGGAGGAGGAGGAGAAAAAAATACCCCTAATGTGAGCCATTGTGCAACTTTTCTGTTAACTGTCAGACTGGCTGCTTCTGTTTGCTTTTGAGAATTCTCAACCATCATTTTCTGTGTTCTGTCCAGAACTTGCAGATAGCAGCAGTGAGAGAGAGGGGCTCTTTAGTAAGCTGGCTCCATCTTGGCCGCAACCAGAGGCCATATGCAGTATTAGCAGCATTCATGGGCTACCATGCCATGCACTGAACCAGTTCCTATGAAGAGTTGGCTGCTTAGGCCCCTTGACAGTATTCACCTTAAAAACCACTGAACTGGGCTGGGGATATAGCTCAATAGTACTGCGCCTGCCTGGCAAGAGCGAGGTCCTGAGTTTGATTTCTGGTACAAAAACAAGCAAACAAAAAAATTGAATGTGTTAATTCTGCTGTTGTTTACTTGCCAAAAATAACAGCTTGTGACACTTTTACTGCATCTCATTTACTACCTTTTTTTTTTTTTTTACATACTGATTACCTCTGGTAATTTTGAAAATTTCACAGCCAAACACACACACACACACACACACAAAGGACTTTCATTAAATAAAATACCTATGATTTGCCAAAAAGAAAAGAATAATTTGGGACTATTTAATATATATATATATTTTATATATGTATATTGCACATCTATATATTGCATATATATATATATATATATATATATATATATATATATATATATGCAATTGCCCCTGACTTTAAAGGCAATTGTCAGGTATATAGAAACTATTTATGAGTAAGGCTTTCAAATATTTGATTTGGTTACTCATGGGATTTAAATGATCCTTTCCTCAAAATTGAGGAAGCCCTTCAATGAGCATATATATTTATAAATAAGTTGGTTTTTCTTAAAAAGTGAATACTATGAAGTATTAAATTATGAGCAACTTTTTAATGACATGTCAAATCCTTACAGTCTAGGTGTCTTTCTGATTATTGTCTTAGGATTTTAATACCTGCGCCATCTCATTTTACCATAAGAAAATGTTTCTATCCCCTGACCCTGTCCAATGTGCCTGCCACACTAAGTGTGCACACCATGCTATGAGTTATAAGCAGGGGCGGAGGGATCTATTGCTGCATGTTAAGCCTTCAGTGAATCACCAGGCTCCTAGGACAGTGTGCTCCCTCCTTCATCCACCCAACACCCAGCTTGTTCAGGGGGTGGGAGCCCTGTGTGTACTCCAGCAGAGAAGTGCAGGCTCAAAGAATAAGGAGTGTACTCAGTGAGTCTCCACTATGAAACTACACTGTCCAATTTTAATAGGACTATTTCTGTAGTTTATCTTTTGTTCTGGCCTAACTATGATGCTGTTTCTGATTCTTACTACTCTCTATTTATAATTTTTAAAAATTAAACATTTTTTTTATCAAGTAATCTAAAGATTCTTTTTATTAGGCTTCATCCCAAACATTGGAAAAAGATCTTAACTTCCCGTCATTGGATGACTCTGCATCTAAAGGTAACGTGTGTTTTTAAATCACAACTTTCATCAACTAGGATTGCTAAGCCTTAATGATACCATTACACTGAATCTCTGAAAAAAATGGTTTGTCAGTTTATTTGGATGTGAATTGTATGAAAAAGGAAGAAAGGGAAGAAGCAAGGAAAGGAGGAAGGAAACTGAAAATTTTAGCAAATTTTTAAAATGCATTTAAAGGGATGATTAAGAGGTCAAATCCTTGAAATGTCAGAGGAAATTTGTTGGGTGATTGAATTAATCTTGAAAAGTAAACTGTGAGCCTAGTAAGTTTGTGTTTTAAAGGACTGTTGTAGTCAGGGGTTGGCAAGGAAAACAGTTACATACAGGACACATCATTTATAGTATTATTTTATGATAGTCACCCAGAGAGTTAAATACAAAGGAAAGAGTGTAGGAAATCTGTCCACCACTAACGACCCCCCAAAAATTCAGCTGAGGGCCCGGATCCCACGGCAACATCCTGCACGAATCCAGCTAAAAAACTAGAGCCCATGATGTCTCATGCAAGTCTGTTTCATGGATTTGTGCTGGGGAGACCCAAAGGTCAGCAGTGGAAGTCAGAAAGTCTGTGCCAGTGGTATAAAGGATCTATGCCAGCAGACTGAGAATTCTGAACGAGCCAAGAAGCAATGCTCAAAATAAGGTGCAGGACTCCCCCCAAAAGTACCACAACCATTCTTGGCGACAATGAGGTCGTAAGCTCCTCCATTGATGAGAGCAGTCAAATTGATATCAGGAAGCCAGCCTGACAAGCTTCTCCAGGCGATTGAATAGCATTCCTGGAGCCAGGAAGTGGTGCTCAAAAAAAGGACCAGAGCTCTCCCAAAGTGAACCACAGCCGTTCTCAGTGACAGCAAGATCCCGAGCTCCTCTGATGATGAGAGCAGCCAAGTTCATGTATCAGGAAAGAAGCTAGACAGGAGAACCAATGCCACCATGGAGAATTAACAACACTACTTCTTCCTCTCTAGTTCTGTTTATCTTGCTTGGCAAAAATCCTCAGGTGGGCCATCTATATAGTATCATGCTGGTTCAGTTCAGCTGGTATTACAGTTATCAATCCACCACAAGGACTTTAAAAGATTTTCTCAATATTAATTAGTGTCCAAGGGATGATATTTTTATGTTACTCTTCTAAAATTTCCTTGTGGACATTTAGTTGAGCTGTGTGGGGAGATTCAAGTTGCCGGGTGTTCTGAGTTTCGCCGTTGGCACTCAGAGGCAGCACTTTGGCTCTCAGGGTTGAGGCACATTCAGTATCAACTAAGCTGTTGGTGGCTTCGGTGTTATGGAAAAACACACCCATCAAGAAGAAAGAGAACTGTTGGTGATGAGCCTTGTTAACCTCACTCTAGCAAGGGGCAGCCAGTTCCAAGATCTTCTGAAGAAACGTTGCTAATAGGCTAATAGGGAAGAGCAAGCTACTAAAATAGCATAATTTCTATTACTTTGCAGTAATTAGAAAGCTCACATTTCCCTCTCCCTCTTTTGAGAGGTCATTAGATGCATCATGGTTGAGTCCCCTGAATAATTTTGCTGTCTTAATACTTCTTTCTCAGATGAAGGTGTTTCTCTTCTTGTCTCAGAAGAGGGATCTGGAGGTGACCTCAGTTTTGCCGAGGCCCCTTGCAGCAGCACAAGTGGCATCTCACCCGGACCAAAAGTACCGGAGAAGGCTGGCAGCACATCGCCACTGCTTAGTGTCACTTTTGAAAACTGACGATCTCAAAAACAAAACAGGGCAGTGATTGGCTGTAGAGTGTATTTATACTGTGACTGCTGTATTGATTTAGGATTTAGGATCTCTCTTCTACCTTTAGTTATTTTTATGTTTCTAGTCATTTGGGAGGATTTACATTGCTAACCAATTTTATTAATGCTTTACTCACATTTCAAAAGAAAAACAGTTGACATCTTTTCAATATAATGTTCACATTCCAATAGAAAAATATAGCCTTGTGACAAGTCTGTTACATGACACTGCTTAGTATGGATGTGTTAGCAGTAACTTCTTGAGAATTTTTATTTGCATTTTAAAGTTTTGCTTTGTCTTCCTAGTTAAATATTATTGTTATTATTTTGTTTGCTAGTATGACATGAGAGTACAATAAAGCTTATCCTTAAAGCATGGTGATCTCACTTCCTTCTGCCTGTGGTTGCATCTCTCTTCCTCTATAACTGGGATTGGGAAAGTTTAGCAATATTAAATACTGGCCCTCGGCTATTAACTGATATTTTGAAGGCATTGTCTCATTTTAATCATTGACATTTAGTTGCAGAGTGATGTTATCCATATTTTATAGGTGATAAAATTAAAGACTTTTAGAAAAGTTAAACAACGTTCCTAAGGTCAGCTAGGGACTCTCAGAGCTTGATGCATCTCACACCCTCCAACATCAAACCCTTTGTTTTATAATATGGTCTTGTGGGGTGTATGGGCAAAGCACACAGCTCTTGGCTACATGCTACTTGCTAGATAGGAGACCCTGGCAGGTTATATAATAGCTTTCAGCCTTGACTGTCCTCATCTGTAAAATGGCTAGGATAAAGCCTTACATGCTGTCTTTCTTTGTTTTCTTTTTTCTTTTGTTTTTGTTGTTTTGCTTTTTGAGGCAAGGTCTTGCTGTGTACTCCAGGCTGGGCTTGAACTCACTGTGTAGCCAAGGCTGACCTTGAGCTCATAGCAATACCTCTGCCTCAGCCTCCTGCATGCTGGGATTACAGGTGTGCAGCACCATGCTTGGCTCTTGCACTGTTTCTAAGAGAAATAATTTATAATTGATGAGAAGGAGTGAACATTTGGAAAATGCTTTTGTCTTTTCTCTGAAAAAGACTAGATGTTTTTCTTTTTAAACTTTAACTCACTGAGTATGTTCATCAGCTATTTTCTCGTTTCGGCATCTGTCTGTGCCACCTACAAGTGGTTGTAAAACTGTGCTCTTTAGAGTCAGCTGTGAGAGCACATGCCTGTAACCCTAACACCCTGGAAGGCTAAGGCAGGAGAATTGGAAGTTTGAGCTCAGCCTGTGCAACGTCCCAAGTTGATGAGACCCTGCCTCAAAAAAATTAAACTAATAAAACTGACTGGGGAGGTAGCTTAATGTGAAGGCCCCGGGTTCTACCCCCACTATTACAAATTACTGGTCAACTGGGCATCATTTCAATCAGTGGAAAGGAGAGGGTTGTACTAATAACAAATGAGGTGATAAATACATTGCTAATTCCTAGGGTAAAGGCAACATGGGCAGGCCCATTAGGAGACCCAGCAGTGAATTTCCAAGAGAAACCATGGAAGGATGTACACTTTGGCCAGATTGTAGAAAACCGTCAGTTTGAAACTAAGGGTCAGATTCACCATTTAAACAATTTTATTCTGAATGGCTACAGGGGAGGAGAAGTCAGATTTCTCAGAATGAGTGATTTTTTACCTTTAATGAAAGAATCGGTCTGGTGGAGCCAAATCAGGAGGCACCGTTGCTTAGCAACCAGAGAAAGGTGCTCAAGAGTGCTCCCTGAGCCAGGCTTGCTGCTTAGCAGAGATGGCCCTTCTCACACAGAGCAGCTCGAGCTAAGTACTCCTAGTTCTGGGGAATCTGTAGAGGCCACACCAAACTTAAGACTGAAATATGCATTAACTAATGAGCAGCAAAACATTTCCCAGGATTGCCAGATTTATAAGTATCTGCATTGTAGGTGCTTTTTAGCATCCACTTGTGATACCATTGCTACATATAGAATTTTCAAAATTGAAAATATCCCTTAAAAATTAGAGAGGAAAAATGAAGAAAATTGCACTTCTGTTTTCTCTGTTATTCTTCTCAGGCCAGAGTCCCCAGCCATTGTACCCAACTCTAACCAGGTGGTAGCATTGCTCATAAATGGCATCAGAGATACAGCATTAAAAATGCAAACAAGTTACCCACTTTCTCTATTCTGCTGCCTCTGCCCTGTCTCCAACTGTCCTGACCCTTTTCCACTTCTCTTTTGATGGTCATCAGCAAGTCTGCTTTAAAACTATGGCTTTATTTTCAACTTCACTTAATTTTTCTTACCATGACCAAAAGTCAAAGACAAACACCGCCACTTCGACCTAGAATGCCGTGTTGCTAAGACTCTGCTGAGCATACCTTGGGATGAAAGACAAAAAGGCCTGTACGCTTAGGGAATCTTAAACCATCAAGACACTGTCATTGCCATTTTATCTATTTTAATATGCACTCCCATTAAAATATTGTAAAGCAGTTTTTAATTTTGACTGTATAAAAGGATCACTTTAGTAAAATTATAACATGTTGATATGATTTTTTAAATATTCCATTCTTTCTTTACATTTAGGAGAAAATTTTCTTAACCCAAGCCTTTGTCTGTATTACAATGTAGCCCCCATTTTAAAATATGAGTGACCTCAGAAAATACATTGAAGTCTCTTCACACACGCCCCCCTCTCTTTTTTAAATGGTTTTTCAATGAGCTTTAAAAAACAAAACAAAAAAAACTGCCTTTAATCTGGATTCCTTCACTCTGCTCCTGTAGAGCTCTGCAGTGTGGTGGGTACAGTGACCTCCGGAATAAGATTCTCATCATCTCCTTCCATCAGAGAATTCCACTGGTCAAAATTTTTATCAAGTCCTAGAAAACACGAAATGGGATTAAACATGAAACGTCCGAGCGCGCTAAACAGTCCAGGGCCTCTAGGTGGCACCAGAGATTCGAACGTGATGCAGCCCACCCTGCACCCCAAAGGGTTGCTTAAACAGAGGCAGAAAACTGAGAAGGGAGCCAAGTCCCCCAGAGTGTTCCTCACCCCGACTGCACTGAGAGACTCGACTTTCACAGGCGGATGTGCTTTCTATGATCCGTAATATCCACAGTGGTAAAATTACCTCTCAAAGTTTTGTTGTTTTTCAAACTGAGTTACTGCTTTGGCTAATCTCAAATCTACTGGAAAAGGTCAGAATGAGAGTAGCACGGGTTTTAAGGCAGCACAGTTCTGTCCCGAGAACCATCCAGCTCACAGAGAAAATACCAGTTTCTTACCTAAATATTTCTGTAAGAATGCTAACGAAGCTTTGTTGATGAGGTCCATAGCTACCTCTGAGTCTATCTTTCCTTTCACTGATAACAATTGTTCAATTTTCCCAGTGGCAAAAGTGATGTCAACAAAATTGTGATGGACTGAACCCCTGCAAGAGAAATGCGACATTTACATGCATGTTATTTAATACAACTCTATTTGTAGTTAGCGAGTAGGAAAGATACTGGCCAGATTGACCTATTTCCTGAAAATCAGGGAAACAAAATTTGTAATGCGATTTCCTTAGATGTACTTGGGAGGTCAAAGTTGTTATGCAGAAATCTTAGGGTCCCTTCCTTTCACCTATAGAAAACAGTTCAAAGCATCTTGGCATTTTGATTTTTGAAGAAATCTTTTCTGCTTTTTAATGGCTGAGAGTAAGTGGAGCCTCTGCTCCTACGTGTTCACGTTTGGCATCAAGTGAATTCTGGGCTCTTCCAGATTTCCTGGTTCTCAAGGTTGAAACATCTGGCTGCCCCTCCCTGCAGCTCTTTCTCTTCACCTTCCTTTACTCAGTTGAGCCCCAGACCTGGGCCACCTGGCACCTGCTTCCTCTTTCCTGTATTCCAGGCACAACTTGAGCATCAGAAACATCAAGAAAGGAGAGTGGGGAGCAGCCACTTGAGGGAAGCCTGTGAGGAGGACAGGACCCTGTGCAATGAAGGCTGGGTGCACAGGAGGCAGGGAGCATCAGCTCAGGGAGCCAGGGCCCTGGGGGACAAATGCAATGGGGAAGACCGGTCACTGAGAGGCAGTGGCCAGCTCAGGAAGCTGGACCTAAGGGCAGGGCTGTGAAGGGAAGCAGGAGGAGGGAGCATAGGCAGTGCTTTCAAGGTTTCCAGCAAGCACACAAGGAAAGCATCAGGGGACAGCCCAGCAGCGTGCTGCCTGTGAAGGGAGGCTGTGCTGACTCTGCCTTAGAATCTGCACATGCAGAAGCAGAAGCTAACTGGAAGTACTCACTGGACCACCCGGGTCCTTCTGTGGCCTCTAAGCTCTCAGCCCCGCAAGACCCTCTATTCTGGTGCCTGCTCTTGTGCCATGCACCCCATGGGTAGGAGTATTAGAAAAGATGATGTGCCATTAGAGCTTGGGACCTCTACAAACTTGTGGGTTTTTTCCCAGAATGTAAACAAAATAGATGATTTGACCTCAGAGTTGTTAGTTTGGCCTTGTGACGGAATACTTTGTCCTTCCATCTCACTCCCCAAAATGTGTGGACATGCTCAGGTATTTAGCATGACAAGTGTACATCCTAGTGCAAATTTAAGTTAGCCATGCGTGCATTGCACACATGCACACGACTAAAAGCAGCTTGAATTTAAAAGGAGTAAGTGTAAACACAAATAGACACTGGTCATCTGATATTCTCCCCACTAAAATTCTCAACAACCAATTTAGCAGTTCTGCAATGACTACCAAATGGTACCTGTGGGTGTTTATCCCAAATTTGAAGTTTCTGTTTCAGACAAAGAAATAAGGCACTGAAACTTACCTGATTGCAATCATTTTTCTTTCTTTCTGAGGTTGGTAGAACTTTTCTATTTTTTTGGTATCATTAGCACTTTGGAAGTATTCAGAGTTGATAAAAAAGAGGGGTTGCGAGATTTTGGAATAGACGTCCTCACCCACCGGAAACATCCATGGATCCAGCGCAATGCCACACCTGCAGATATGAGTTTGTACGTTAGCCCCTGCCCCCCTGTACAGGACTTCCCACCATGCCAGCTTGTTGGGGAGTAGCTGGCTGTCCAGGGGGGTATCAGACTGCAGTGCAGTGCCTTTATAAGGAATAAACCTGGAGTTACACAATCATTTTCTTCAGGACTTATTTAGAATTGCACCTTATAAAGAAATACTTCCTCAATTTTGTTCAATAGTTTTCAGAATAAGCATTTTTTTTTTTTGTTATGGGGATCGAACTCATGACCTCAAGCTTGCCAAGCAGACACTTATGCCACTAGCTAAATCCCTGGCCCTAGTAATTATTTCTTTAAAACTGAGGTGTCTGAAAAGTATGATAAGTGCACGCCCCCTCAACCCACCGCCCACCAACCCAGTCTCCATGTATCAGAGCTCAGGGAGTGCCAGAGTGGATTTTTTATGCCTATTAAGAGTAATAATGGGACCCACTGTTTCATATGTTAAAGGTGATTCACCTAAAGTCTATCTAAGGTTGAAGAAAAATACCAGTTGGAATTGTAACTAACTTTCTTTTCACGAGTTGTGCTATTTCCTGACTGTTTCGACAGTCTGCCTGATGTGTTAAAGGATCAAAGAAGAGAACTGCCTTACATGGAAACAGATTTCTAAGAATGTCAAGGTGAAGTTTCACAAATCACCCTGCTCACTTGCTATGTGGTGGGTTCTATGTGATCTCTTTAGCCTGAGATTTCATAGTTCAAGAATGAAATGTTCCTGCCCAAATCACTGTGTAATTTTTGATCCAGCCCCATTTTAGAGATGTAGTGTGTAGAGTAGGGTAAATAAAAAATGTCCTGCCCACTGGAGAAGTTTGGGGAGGTGTACAAATTAAGTCTTGCAGATAAGTAAAAATGATAGTGGAAAACAAGCAGGGGCCCAGAGAGTTTTTAAGAGCAGAAGTCGATAGTTTCTTCCTAAGGCAAAGAATAAACTGATGTACCCTGAAACATCCTTGTATTCACTAAGAATTAGAAAAAATTCAAATCCCACCCCCATTACAGCTCCCCTGATTCCAGTAATTTACTGTTCTCTTTCTTTCCCCAACTTCTTCCTTTACCTGAATCTCTGGTCTTCACTGAGGGCCTGGAAAACTGTTGCTCCACCGAACGAATGTCCAGC